>JAPQRN010000011.1:15666426-15679742 GCA_037367275.1 Coranthus polyacanthus
GTTGTTGTTGTTGTTGTTGTTGTTGTTGTTGTGTGAGTTGACAAACACTTTTCACTCTCGGTTTCCGTCTTTACAGTTACCCCACTGGGTAGTTAACGTGTGGACGTGTAGGACTGGTTGTTTCCTTGTGCATTCTTTGTCTTTCTTTCTTATTTAAATGCAGCTGGTTATGTATTTAATGCTGACCCTGATGAAAACCACAAGCCCAGACACGATGGTCGAGCTTTAATAAAGTTGTTCTCTACTAGTATAGAAGTGCTGCTGCAGTGTCAGACCTGATATTAGGTTTTTCCTTGGAAGCAGTTGAAGCTGTGCCAGAACCTTCTACTTTGTTTCTACGTCACTCTTGCCTCCCCTCGGGTGGATATGTTCCTTAACATTCATGCCAACGTAAAGAATGTATGGCTGTATGTGGGCAGTGATGGTTCCTTTCTTTGGGTACACAGAGGGAGCATCAATGAGCCTCAACTGCGGCAATAAGCCTATTTATTCCGCGTGTGATCATATAAAACTGAAAGGAACTGAAGTGTCAATTAAGTCTGTTGTGGCTTTTCAAAGGTGTTTAGGCAGCTCCGTTGTGCAGGAGAAAACAAATGAGGCCAGAGGCAAAGTACCGCATTTCCATATTGGTTTCCTGATCTGCCTGAAGGGCAATCACATCCTATGTTTTGGCTACAAACACTCGTCCCGGTGACCTCCATTTGCATGGTGATATTGTTTGCGGCGGGCTGTGGGTTTGCCCTATGTAAATCAGATGCTCCGTGGCTGTATTCGGCCGGTGCCGGGGGAGGTCGCAGTTACGAGGGGAAAAAAGCACAGGAGGAACAGCTGGCCCGAGCATGGGAGTCGAACACTGCGGGCCAGGTTAAGGGCAACGTCCAGTTATGCTCGCTGCATCATCCCTGAGGCGAGATAACCTGGTGTAAGTGTGCAGACCAGGGCTTTGCCTGCCCTGAGGGGCTGCGCTGCCAGAGCATAGAGCACAAGCTGCTGTGGCTCACCGCTGATTAAAAGTGATCCACCTGGGCATGTGTGGCTCTTTGAAGTGCAATGATAAAACAAATGCTGATGCCTTGTGCTAATTCGATGGCTAAGTGATTTCATTCCTCACTACATTACGGTTGAACAGCGTTATTTTCTGGCACTGGAAAGAACAGAAGCCGCTGCCAAAAGTAATAAAGTTAAGTGTTCTGTTAAGTGCATGCAGTTCTCATCAGTCTTAGGGGTGTAAGAAAATATCGACACGCTTGAGTATCACAATATTATGTTCTGTGATATTGTATCGAATGCCACGAACACTGTAACGATTTTTAATTAGGAGTTGACATGTAAAAGCTGCATTAGACGCAGACGCCGGAGCTGGGAATGACAACAAGTCGGGCAAAACCAGTTGATATTTGAAACCACCGTCACGTGTCCACAGGTGGAAGTCGGACGGCTCATTTAATGTACGTAACATCAGCTTTCACTACTGTTACAGCACAGAGCAGCCATCTTGGATTTTAAAGTCAGTCCGGCTTTTCCCGAGTGGAAAATCCAACTTCAGGGAGCATTTCAGAAATGAAATGCACCAGAAGACTTTTAGCACTGCGTGTAAACCTGTGATTTGTTGTAACAGCGTGAACAGACAGAAAGCAGCATACAGATGCTAACTCTAACTTTTTTTTTACAGTTTCCCCTCAGGCAGGAGTTTGGAGGTCCTACCACAGGAAAACATTATGTTTGTCAATTAAAAATATATAATTTCACGTACTTTTGGACCATTATCACCTTATCTTTGTTCTAAAATTTGGAAAAGCTGGAGCAGATAATAAATAAACAGCCTCATAAAAACCTGCTCTACTCAGATTTTATGCACACAGCTGTACTGGATACTGACACTTTTCTCTAACATCACAACATATAGAACTGCAATGCACAGCCCTAAACAGGCTTCAGATGTGAGAACTGAACACAGGTGCAGGGATCAGATAGAGCAAACATAGTGTTGTAGCCCCACATGGCAAAAGACAGGAAAAATTATGAATAGCACAAGCCGCAATCAATAGAGTTACAGGAAGAGATGAAATGTCAGGTCTGTCGCCCCTCCCGTTGGAGCCCTCAACAGCTGCTGGGTGACATGCTGGCTTCTCCCTCACAGTTAGCTCAGCTTAATGACTATTTAAATGTCTGACGAGCTAAAAAGAAAGGCTCGCCTCGCCGATAAACTCCCTCAGTTGCTTGGTTACCTGCCTGAGCAGGTTGCCTGTGCAGTTATTGTGAGATTAGGTGAGGAAGGAGAGAGGAGAAGACAGAACCCGATATCTTAGAGATTACAGTCAATGGTCAGTCCTATTCTCTCTCTCCCTCCCCGGCTTCTCTCTGTCTTTCCAGCCGACCCCGAGTCCCTTGTGAAACAGTAGCGACCATTCTCTGTCGCACTAACAGGGCTGCCTTTCTTTTGCTTGTCTCTATCTCTCCCCACAGACGGACATAAAGAGAGGGAGAGGTAAAAAGAGACGGGTTTGTGGTCGAGGGTGTGTATACGTGATGAAAGCACTCGCACAGAAAAGAAAATATCCCTCACCGTCGCTCGTTATGAATCTTAACCAGTCGCCGCTTCACCTGTGATCAAAAAAAGTCAACTCACTCAAGCTCTGTGAATAAACCTCATCCTCTGAAATCAACATGACATTAGTAAAAAGAAAAACTAAACTAAACTAAATGAATCTCACACATGCAACCCACACATGAACTGTGTTCGCATCCTACATTCTTTAACATCATAAAAAGAGTTGTTTTTCCTTTCATTCGTTGTCTTTTCTTTATCTGTAGCGATGCTTAACGAACAACAGAGTATTTTTAGATCCCAAAAATCAGGAGCATGACCGTTTCGCTGCTTAATCTAATATAAAGGTGTCTGTTTAACAGCATAATTAGAGCACAAAAACACGCACCTTCTCTTCTATTAGCTCTCTTGTGCAGCCATTAAAGTATGTCCTGTTCACCTCAACTGTATCAAGAGTTCAGTTTACCGAGCCTATGGGATAAAAAAATGGGTAATTTGAATACCAAGTAGCTTATTGTATTAAATAAGTAACAGGCTACACCTCGGAGGTCACGAGAAACTCTTCTTGATGTAACTTTAAGAAACGAGAAATTTTCCAGGAGTCATGAGAAAATATATAAAGATTTATCCGAGCTTCTAGTCTAACGCATGCAGTCCATTTACTGCAGCACAAATGTAGAAAATAAATAAATAATTATATAAGTGGAGAATTGTGACACACAATACATGCTGCTGCCACAGCAGCAAATAGAGTGCCCTTTTAATTATGCAGGAGACATCCGAAAGCAACAGCACTCCTCACACTCTGGAAGCAGCTCAGTGAATACACCATATTAGACGCTGTTAGAGACAGAACCGAGGAAGACGTGGACGAGCAGTAAGAGGGGAGAGAAATGATTGTAGGATGGGAGGGGGTTGTAAGAGGGAGGAGAGGGGGGGGGGTATGGAGAGATGAGAGAGGAGATTAAAAAAGAAACCACTGCAAGAAGGAAAAAACAAAAAGGCAGAGTGCACCGTTGTAAAGAGTATGATGTGGCAGAGGCTGGAGAAAAAAATAAATCGAGGTATAGAGGTAAAGGCAGCAGGGATGGATGCAACGCAAGGGCAAAAAGGAAACGCTGGACATAGAATATAAAAACACGAGCAAAGACACCGAGAAGAAGAAAACATAAAAGAAAAAGAAACAAACAATCCAGCTGCGTTACGAGAGAGCCGCACTCCGAGATTCTGCAGGAGCTGACACCAAGTAAAAAAAAGAGATCAATAATTCAGTAGACTACATCTACCATCGAAAACAATAGTGTTTTTTCAAAAGACGTACCGGCTAATAACTTGGACAAAGTTACTTTCCTGGCACAGATTTCTTTTGTGCCATCTACAACTAACGTTAGGGGGGGGCTGAAACCAGCTGGAGGGTAGAGCAGAGAGGGAACGAACGCAGAGACCATCAGACATTTTTTATGAGGAAAAAGATAAGGCAGTAAAGGAAACTGAAACACAATATGGGAGGTGATATAAAAACGTCCACTTTCACTTGTGGCTCAGTGACTTGACCCTGAAGAGCAGCAGAATGTTAACTTGACCTCGTACCCAGATGTTTCTGCTTAAGCCAAGACTGTAAAGTGGGCCCGCAAACCTTACAAAGTCATGTTTATGCTGCGTTCAACTTCCATCTACCTTTCAGCTTTTGTAATTCTTTCCGCCCGTCTCACAAGAAGAAAAGGTGGCTTTGTCGCAGACAGAGGGCAGGGCAGGGCTTGACATGGCTAAGGGGAGCGTAGCCGGCCCCCGCCACGCTCCCCTCCGGGATAAAATAACTGCAAACCAATCCCTTATGTGAGCTGTCTACAACACTTCGACACATATTTGCTGAGGTTAGTACTTGTGACAACCCTGACGGAAAAGGCAGCCTCAACACACGCTGTGATAAAAGTGGAAAAGTTGGACATGTTTGGTCAACTGGTAACAATACCCCATCCTAAGCTAATTTAAACCTTTCTTTTCCCTTTCAATATTACATGTGAATGGCACTCCAAACCAAAACAGATCAATACCGCTAACTTGACACACATTAGCACCATAAAGGCAACAAGACTACTGAGACTAGCCCTGTCAGAAAGCATTATGGTAGAGAGAAGACTAAGAGGAAGAAACAGAAGACATTTAAGAGTAGTGGAGGGGGAAAAAAAGGAACATGGAGACGAGTCTTCTTACCTGTTTGTTGTACTTGTTGATAGTTTGACTGCTGTATTCAGAGCAGTGGTCAGATCCAAGGGAAATGTTATCTCCGGTGCCAACAAAGGTATTAGCAGGGGGCAGGTCCTGAACTGCCTGGTGCTTTTTACCAGCTGTTGGCGACTGCGGGTGTAGCTGGACGGTGGGGAGCGGCGAACTGGATTTGTAGTGCCGGGCCAGATCTGGGCTCCCGGGGCCTCCGTTGACCGAACGGTAGCGGCCCATGCCAGGACTGTCCGACAGCTTCTCGCTGACGCCGTCGTAGCGCTGGCCGTTGGGTTTAGAGGCCTCGACGGTGACAATGCTGCTATAGAGTGGCTGTTTGGACTTCTGTTTCTTTTTGTCTTTCTTGGGCTTCTTTGATTTGTCGTGCTGCTGAGGTGTGAAAAAGTCCTCGTGATCCTTCTTTCCGGCCTCGTAGCCGTTCTTGTTCTTGGGGCGGCAGTAGCGGGCCATGACAACAACAAGAATAATGAGGATGACAGTCATGATTCCCGAAACGACTCCGATTACAATGCTCAGCCGCTGTTTGCTTAAATCATAATTGGGGTCTCCGGCAATGTTGGTGTTGAGAGAGGTGCTTAGGCTCTTAGCCACCTGGGCCTCCACGACGGTGGAATTTGAAAGGGTCTCATTAACATACACATGAACCAGTGTGGTGGTGCTCTGTGAAGGCTGGCCACTGTCATTCACTTGGACCACCAGTCTGTGGAGGCCGTAATGCTTCTGCTCCAGCTTTCCCACCAGGGAAATAACCCCTGTGCCCCCATCAATCTCAAACAGCTTGAAGGGGTTTCCTCCAATGATACTGTAGTTCAGGTCTGCGTTGATGCCAGTGTCAGTATCAGTGGCTATGACCGTCCGGACTACTGTTCTGATGTTGCTGGATGGAGGAAGGAGGGTGTAGGAGCTGTTTATTGGGAAGGTGACTGTTGGTGCGTTGTCATTTTCATCCATAACAAATAGTGAGACTGTGGCGGTGGCTGACCTCGGAGGGTCACCTCCATCCACAGCCTTGACACGGAAGGTGTATGTAGTTTTCTGCTCTCGGTCAAAAGACAGGGTAGAGAAAATAGTTCCAGTGTCATTCTCAATAGAAAAAATCTCCTCCTCCTCCTCAATGAAAAGACTCATCTCTGCATTTTGGCCTTTATCTGCATCAATAACCGTAACCATGCCAACCGGGCTGTTTGGCTCAAGGTTCTCTTTGACATAAAAGGTGAACACATCCTGCATGAACTTTGGTTCGTTGTCATTTTTATCTGCCACAAGGACAACCACGGTTGCAGATCCCTGTAGTGTGGGTATGCCCTTATCTTTGGCTATCACTTTGAATTCGTAGCGCTCAGTTTGCTCTCTATCCAGAATGGTGTTTACTCGGATGTCTCCACTGTCTGCATTGATAGAGAAAATCCCATTTACTGATGAGTCGAGGGAATAGGCAATTTCAGCGTTCTTCCCGCTATCTGCATCGATGGCTGCCACCGTTGTCACCCTCTCGCCAGGGGCATTGTTTTCCGGAAACGACACCTCCACTACGTTCTGGCTGAAGATAGGAGGGTTGTCATTAGTGTCCCCCACTTTGACGATAAGAGAGTTATTACTTGCCAGACTCGGGCTTCCAGAGTCCACAGCCACTATGACCACATTGTATTCCTGTGTGGCCTCGTAGTCCAGTGGTGCAGAGGTGTGGAGGAAATATTTCTTTTTATTCTGCTCACCCTCCATCTCACTGGCTGGTTTGAGCTGAAAGGGCACATCTCCTACCACTGTGCATGTCACTATGCCGTTTTCCCCCTGGTCTCGATCCGACACCTGAACTAAGGCAATGGGTGTGTCCACGACCACGTCCTCAGCCACGTTGGCTATCCCGTCTTTTAAGAAAATGCGTCCGATTTTCCGGATCTCTATAGCAGGAACGTTGTCGTTCTCGTCCTTAATGTTCAGCACCACCGTGGCCTTGTCCATTTTGGGGGGCTGGCCTCGGTCACGGGCCATTACTGTGAATCTCAGCTGGCTTACTTCTTCACGGTCAATGCGATGCAGTACACTGAGCCACCCCGTGCTCTCATCCAACCTCAGCAGCCTCCTCACCGACTCTGTGGCTGCCCCAAACACGTACTCTATCTGACCGTTAACCCCCACGTCCGCATCAGCCGCTTTGAGCTGTAATATGGGGGCACCGGGGGAACTGTTTTCCGGTAGGTCAGCTTCATACACACTCTTCTCAAACCGTGGGCTATTGTCATTCACATCAGTGATCATCACCATCAGGATGGCCTGGGAGGAGCGAGAGGGATCTCCTCCATCCCTAACACGCAGTGTGAGCTCATAGGAGTCTCTCTGTTCCCTATCAAGGGCCCCTTTAATGATGAGCTGAGGCTGCTTCTCGCCATCAGTAGTGTCAGCAACTTGCAGTTCAAAGACGCTGCTCCTGCTCGCGCCTTCCTCAAATCTCCTCTTCCCAGAGTATGAATCCCCAGAAGAACCAGGGCGCCTTGAGTTTTCCCCATTGTCCTGAATAAGCTCATATCTCTCTATTCCATTTCTGCCAAAATCTCTGTCTGTGGCTGTGGGCAGCAGATAAAGGGTTCCAATGGGTCTGTTTTCCTCCACAGACAGTGTCAGGACAGGGGAGGGAAAAGACGGGGTGTTGTCATTAATATCTAATATTATGACTTTCCCCTCAAAGAGGTCGACCCAGCTCTGGGCTGGTCCAATCACTGACACCTCGAAATCTATAAAACACTCATTTTCATCAAAGATCATTTGGCACTGCTGTAATTTTTCACGGTCTATCCGCCTCTCGTTGGTTGTGAGCTCACCTGTTATGTTGTCTATCTTGAAAAAATCGGAACCGGACTCCAGCGTGAATGTCACCTCACCAGACCCGGCAACAATGCCCAAGTCGGCGGCCACGTTCCCTACCCTGATATCGGCGGGTCCCTCCTCAGCCAAGCGGTAACGGAGCACTTGCTTGGCAGCGGGCTGATGCACAAGCTGCAGGATGAGCATGCAATAGTACAAATAGTCCACTGCACCAGTAGTCCTCATTGTTCCCCCGTGAAAAATGTCCACTTACAGTTGAAAAATAAAAAATAAAAAAGCCAAAAAGAAAGAATCACTGCTATAAAGTCCGAATATGGAGCTGAAATGTCGTTTTCATTAAGAGCAAAGCCCTCCGTTTCGGAATGCGTGAGACTTCATCCTCCGGACGACTTCCTACATCGCTCCTGCTGCAGTGATCAGCAGCAAGTGCACGGGCTCTCCTCTGCCTTTCCTTCTCGAGCACTGGATGTCAGTTGCTCTTCCTTGTTTGATTAAGAACAATTAAAAAGGGAGTAATATCAAAATCACACCGGCTCGGCTTCGCGCGCCGTGCAGTGCCACAGATATTTCAATTTCATGCGCGTAAAAGCCACATATTAGAGCCCGAACATCATATCACCAGAAAGTAAAATAACGAGTCCATGTCGCGCTGTGTTACTCACAGTTTGTGGCTTAGAATCTCCTTTTTTTTGGGGTGAGGCTGCAATATTCCGCCGTCCGACGATATGTCCACGGATGTCACAGGATTACTTGTTCAATGCCCGGGCAGTTTTCAAACTCATCATGCGCGGAGCCTGTCAACTCTCCGATCTTCGGGATGTGAATATGAGGCAAATTACCTGTCCGGTTGTCTGCTCTGCTCTGCTCTCTCCCTGTCCAAGTCACTCGCAGGCAGCAGAGTTCTGTTCCCAAACTCCACGCTGGAAATTCAGGCTTGTCGAAAGGCAAAAATCAAATGTATAAGAATGAAAAAAAAAATGTAATCCGATGCAGTTTGTTTTTAGGAAACGTCGGTTGAATTCCTCGGTGTGTCCAGCAGAATATGCACATATTCTGCCTTGTTCCCTCACCTGCAGACGCGCCGCATGTGTTGGCAGCCCCTATCTGCAGCACTGTGACAGGGATTCACAAATGATATTGCAGTCTCTCTCTCTCTCTCTCTCTCTCTCCCTCTCTCTCTCCACCCCCTCTAGTTTCTTCTCCCCAAGCAGCGCACGTAAATAGGGTCGGACTTGGTCTTGATCGGCCGGTGTAGAGGCCGGCAGGCAATGTTTTTTGGGGGAAAAGGGACAAGAGGAGGAAGACGCGTTAATGTGCTCATTTCACCGGTGTTTTTCTCCAGACGTGGTTGATCAGCACAGCTTCATATTTACACCGCATATACATGTAGGCTAAAGACTGGCCAGCGTCAGTATTTCATAAGTAGTAGTTCAAAACATGCACTTTATAGTAAGGTTGTTGGAATGTTTAATCCACAGTGCGCAGCGGTGTGCGGGGTTTGTGGGGTTTTTTTTCTCCTTGTGCGTCAAAAAAGGGAAATTCAGATGCTGTGATAACTTTTTTTCGCGCTCCTTTATGGTCATAAGTCACGTCTTTCATATGATATCGATGTGAAACACTTGCAGCGGTGTATGTCGAGCAGACAGACAGCCCGCTGCCAGGACAGACGAGACGGGACCCACACGAGCCGTGTGTGCGCAGTGCTGTGGTTTCCCTGTGGTTACTAATATGAATGCGTGTGGTCGCCGCTTTGCTGTGAGCTCACCGGGCGGCGCAGCGGCAGCGGGGCTCGGTGTCTTTCACCCTGTTCAGTCCACTCAGCATCCACGGATCCGAGACTTTGTCCATGAATTGATTGAAGGGAGTAAGACACAGAACCCCCCCACCCCCGCCGCCCCCGCCCCGGTGCGCGGCCCTTCAGACCACTGCGCAAACCCAACTCCGGCGCGCTGTGTGTCCATCTGAGTGCATGTGATGGTTACAGTATTGAACAAACATTCATGTGATGCAGCCGCTGCTTCTATCTGTGCACTTAACCCCCCCACACACACCCCCCCCATCCCACCACCCCGCGCGGTGTATGCATCAGACGTGCACATTCATGCTGGCGTGGATTACTCTCACACGCGTTTACACCGGTTCAAGGAGCAAAAAAAAAAAGAAAAAAAAGAAAATGAAACTCGAGGCTTTAGGGAATTCATACGCGTGCGTGAGGATTTCCTCTAACTTGAAATGGAGATGCTCCCCTCTCCCCGTTTTTAACAGATGGACAATGCGGCGCTGCGCGTTTTGGTGAAACTCTACGCATGTAATGAGTGTGTGAAGGAGTGAGGGACGGAGCGGGATAGAGGGACGAGGAGGAGGAGGAGGAGGAGGAGGAGGAGGAAGAGAAGCAGCCAGGCTCAGCAGCTTCATCTTTCTCAGACGACTATCTGAATTCCAGTAGAGGCTTTATCCTTGCTTACTAGTGCCCTCTATCGTCACTTTAAAATCAAACAGCCTCACATTGTGGAGCAGGAGAACAGACATGTAGTCCATGGTCGAGGGCAGCCTTAGCGTTTCCTTCATCTCTATAGTTTACTAGTTTCTCTGTCAAAACCTTCTCATGTAGTTAATCATACAACTCACACTTTATCAGGACAGTCCACTTAACGAGGGTTTACAGTCTATGAAACATTTCAACAGTTTATTATTAATGGAATTCAAATGGATTTCAAAGGGAATAATAGAAACAACCTTGAGATCTTTCTTCTCACAAGTCATGCATGAAAGTCAATGATGTTCAACAGATTATCTATAAACTATTTAACGACACATTACAAAAACTCTGTGTAGGTGGACAATCTAAATCAAGTGTTACCGTTTACTGTGTATTTCTGAATACAGGATGATAATAATGAAGGTGTTCGTCACGAGGACTGTGACTGTTACTTGTTTTAATCTTTCTTCTGTGAGTCCTGGTCAAAATGGCAGCAACAAAGAGTTTCACATAAAGAACAACTTCACAAATAAAACATGTAAATATGTAAACGCATCATAAGAAAGATAGTAAAAGATGAATAAAACAAACTGTGAAGCATGTGAGAAAGAGGCTTTGAGGCCACAGACTCTCCACAGACATTATGTAAAGCAACGACATGTTTCTTTCAACACGGTTTTGCAATTCATTCTAAGCCTACGGTGCATAAATAGAGAAAGACGTTTTACCAACCTCTGAGTCAGAACAATTCAAGCATTAGATCTAGTGCTACTTAAACGGATCCTTTAACTACATTAGTTTAAGTACTTCAACTACTTTGTTGGTCATTTTTTTGGTATTAAAACTACAAACTACAACCTTTTTATTTAAAGTCACAGACTTAAAGGCAGCAAAATAGTCAAAACAAATTCAAATCCGTATAAAAAAAGGTGTAAATTGTAACAAGAAATATCACAGTTACCGCTCACTTGGTTTGTCTAAAAAGGTGTAAAGACCGTTTTAGTTATGGATGTTTCGGATGTCACAAAACTCACTAATCACAGGTGTTTCCAGACAGGAAGGGGGTTAAATACAGGATTTACACAATGATTTCTGATTCAGATTCATTCAGACGTGACCTGAGTTGAGTTGACGGCATCAGTGATAAAGCAGCATAAACCTCCACCAAACACTGGGTCTAGTTAGCAGTTATTGCACATTCTTTTTTCCACCGGTTTTTCAGACTTCTACGTTGTTGTTGTCATCTCCATTTCAACCTAAATATGAAACACCTACGACTCCGGGTTCTGAAGCAATTAAGGTTTGGTCCCAACGGTTCAGTGTTGGAGGAAAAGTTTTATCAGGGTTTCATAAAAAGGATGGTTGTTGAAATGTTAAGAAACACTGTCACTGCAAGTAAATAGATCCAAAAGAGAGTCACAGCACAGGACAATATTACTGTGTCACAAAGCCTTTAGAAAACCCACAGAGAGGTTTTGTGAGGCAGTGTTTCCAACCACAGCCGTGGAGATCAAGGCTTAAAAGTCGTCACTGAAAATCATTACTATCATAGTCGTGCGCGTGCGGCATCGACGGCGCTCTCGAGTGGATGAGTGGTCAAAAAAAAACGATGCCAGGAAAAAAAAAAAAAGCAAACGACCTCATCAGTGACAATGAGGTGTTGTGAAAATGACAAAAATAAAAAGTGAGCCACACGCCTACGCTTTGACTGATCGCTCGAAATTAAAACAAGTTCTGATGGGAGTCGATACATCATCAGTGTTTGGCCCGAAAATAAACCCTGTTTTTTTCATGTCACATCTATCAAAGATTTAATGCAAATGCAGCCTCTGAGTAGACGTTTAAAATATTTGCTTTCTCTCTCACACCCTGTAGAAAACGTAGAAGCATAAATGAAAGGGAGAATGAAAAAGCCAGATGATTGCACCATCAGCTGAATTAATGGTTTTCATTGTGTAAATATATGAGCAGAAATGTCCTCCTGTCCCTATTTGAAAAGTGTTAGTTATCGCTTATGATAGCGCTGTGACATTGTTTGCAATTATGTCAATGTACGATGAGTCTTGTGCAGAGCAGTGATGTGAAGCTTTCTGTTGATTTTGAAGCATATTCATTCTTTTTTCCTCGGTTTGTTTTGCAAACTGTAAAAGCATATAAGCGAGGGAGTTAAACACAACTTTGTCGTTTGGTTGTAGACGTGGACTGGGAAGCGATACTACCCGCTGGTTCCAATTATTTAACAGTGCTCTGATAAAATGTCCTGTTATTTTTGCCAAAGTTGTGTTCTTTGGAACCTTGGCCAAGTATTGAAGGTACGTATAAACACCAAGGCTGCACAGTGTGGTTTTGGGTGACTCTCGAAAACAACTTCTGTGATGAGACGTGCCCGTAATAAAGGTTTCAGATCTGTTCATTCCCACAACGACTGGCTCTTTATCTGGTTGTGAGTCTTCTCTTAACAGGTTTTCTTCCTGTTTAGATTGTCTTCCAAACATGTTCAGCTTTCCAGCCTCTGTTAGGGTAATTGGTTTACGTAACATTGCCAGTTTGAGTCTTGATACTGACGGTGGTGGAGACTATTGATTAGATGTTGGCATCAGCATCAGGAACTGAAAGACCAGGAGCTGGATTGACAGAGATGATAATTAGTATTTGGCTCACGCCTTGTCAGGTAAGGAGTGAGCAGGTTTAGGCTGATGTTGACCACATGGTCTGGACCAGGAAGGACTTTAAGATGCAAATATCAAGGACTGACTACCTCGGACTGAAAGTGAAGCCAATGTGGAAGCATTTTAAAGTGTAAAACCGCTGACTGGATGCAGGCTCCATAAAACCCTGGCTCCAATTGACTCCCATTAAAAAAAAGTATCAACTTTTCTCTAGAAACACTACGTCAGTTGGAGAATTCAAGGCATACGTTGCAGAAACAAGAACCTTAAGTTTAATCAGATGCATCCAGTATCCTTGGATCATAATCTCTTCATGCAGTTCTCTCAATTACAAGCAGTTATGGCCAAAAATGTGTCCTGTGAGGTTACAAGGACCTCGACCATGACCTTCATCCTCGAGTCCAAGTGAATGTTTGTGCAAATTTTTAAGGAATTCCCTCAAAATGTTCCTGAGATAATGTGCCGATAAGAAGGGACAGACATGAGGTCACAGAGGCCTTGACCTTTGACCTCTGGCCACCAATATAATTTCAGTTCATCCTCGAGTCCAAGTGAA
>JAPQRN010000011.1:15711673-15724165 GCA_037367275.1 Coranthus polyacanthus
GCAATGGTGAAGGAGGAAACTCAAAACTGTAAGTTCGAATTTTCAAAATAAGATGTAGTCTTAAGATTTTTTCAGGGGAGAATAAAGTTGATTTATCGAGATAGAACCTACCTGAAAATTCTGACATTTCTGGAGATTTCCCGCTAGCTCGGCCTGGCGTCCCACGTCACCGCATGACACGTACGCGTTGACGCAGCGACGATTCTGGATCAACCAATCTGCGATCTGCACGATTTTCCGTTTAGTATCGCTTTAGCTGTTTGGAACCTCGGTGAAGGTGATAAAAAGTTGAGCTGGTGCCGTCAGTGGAAAAGCAGAATTACAATGAGAAAGTCCGTCATGTTGAGTCGCTGTGTTTCTAGAGTCGCTCCGAATGGATTTCCTCTTCTCTTCTTCTTTTTTGTTTTATAGCAGGTGGCATCCAGTGTTAAGATGCATTACTGTCACCTACTATGAGCTACACATTCTCACTCCCAACTCGTCAGGGGTTTCCCAAACTTGGAGAAGAACTTTGAGAAACTTGCCATAACATCCATATTTTTACTGACTCTTCCTCTGTCAAAACAGTGTAGAATAAATCCACTTTGCTTCCTGATCAGGGACAGGGACACGAATGTTGAAATGTCAATCGCAGCTGGCAAAAAATGGTCTGAAATCACTTCTAATACTGAAAGTTAGTTAGCAACACATAACCACCGACAGACACACAAAACAAAATCAAAACGTGCACAAAGAAACACGACTGATTTACTTTTCCACTGTCAAAACACCAGGCGTTTCCATCCAGCTGATTTTAATCACGTTTTCATTTGGCGCATAAACAAATCCACTGAACATTCGAAAATACTGTTTAAAGTTTTTACACTTTCAACAGATTGGGAAAAGCTGGTGAATGTGAAAAAGTGCAGTGGAAAGAGACTTAGTGACTTAAAGTTCAACCGGTGAAGCAAAGCACAACACTCTTCTATTTGAGTTAGGAAAATGAATCCATATGTTACAGCATCGTAAAGTATTTAACTCAACCCAATAAAAACAGGTTTCATCATTTACTGACACGTTGGTCTGACACATATCTACACAATGCCACGGTTACAGTTTGGTTAAGTTTAGGCTTAAAAACAACTTGGTTGGGGTTAGAAAAGGGGCTAAATATATATATATAATAATTGGTAAACAATGGTTTGTGTATATTTATTAGTATATACTAATAAATATACACAAACCATTACTTGACAATAAGTTCTGAAGAACATAAAACTGTGTTCAATTTTTAACCAACATTCACACTCATTTCCTTGTTAAATTACTGCCCATTACTGTGCACATAATGTGCATTTCAATCTACACTGACGCTACTATTTTTGGATATGATTGAACAGATTGTTTAATCAGTGTGAATGGTTTCCAGCAGCTGTCCTTGGCTTCTTTTTTTTTTCATTCAAAGAAAGTGACATTGAAAGAGAGCGCGTTGAAAGGAATCGCATGCATGTGTATGAAGGGATTTTTAAAGAGACAATAAAGAATGGGAGTGGGAGGAGAGGAAACAAGGAAAGATGGAGGAAAAAATAGACGAGGGGACAATTAGGAAGCGTTAGAAGCAGTCAAGACACAGATTGAGAGTCACTAAGGAGTAAGAAAGAAGGAGTCTCTGGTGATTTATACGGTTATTATCTCTTGCACTTGTGGGTGTGAAAGGAGGCTGTCATGCATGCACCCTGGCAGGTCTCTTCTCCTTGTGTTTGGGGAACAGGGCCAGTCCCCGGGGCCCACAGTTTGGCATTAGCATGCTGTACGGTAATGGGCCCCCATTTGCCGCTTGTCACTATAAGATAGGTGGCTTCGTCCTCGCCAGAGTCCCTCCAGCTGAGCGAGGGCCCGAGTTCCTGTTGTGCTCAATGACCCCTCTCATTCTGTCTGTCGATTTCATCTCCCTCTATTTTTTTTGTCCGAGCTCTCTCCTTTTTATTTCTTCTCGCGCTACAACAGACTCTGCACATTCCATCTCAAACGGTTTTTATATGGCACATCTTTAATAAATGAAGGAAAGCTGAACGGTGCCACGTGGCCGGTGAACTCCGGTCATCACAGATCTAATTCCACAAGGTCCAATGAGAGCAGTTATTTCCCGGTTTTCATGCGGTCATATTAGGGTTCATGAAAGAACAGATGCTGGTGTGTATGCAGGCTAATGAGGTAGCAGAGTACGGTTCAGAGTTCAGTCCTACTCTCCGCCGCCGAGACCTGAGTTTGTTTGGAGCTGCGCCCTCAGCTCCGCATCGCCCTGAGCAGAGGAGACAGAAGATCACTAAGGTCCTGACCATTCTACAGCAGAGAATATTAATTGGAAATTGGTGAAAAAAAAACATTTTCTGCCGCTTTGAAAGGAGGTAAGATGGGGGCTACCTTTGCAGCTCTTGCTGTAGATATTGGTTTCCAGTCTTGGTCAGAGATGATGCTCGATTGATCAAGTCAAGGAAATTTCATTTATAAGCCTGATTTTTTTTTTCTCATGAATCTGTACTAGTGTTGTAGTACAGTGGTAGAGAAGAAGGGCTATTTAAACATGATATTAAACATATTAATTACAGCAAAAATGTATTTCTATTATTAGAATATAATACTCATCCTGTGCCCAACATTTATTCAAGTGGCTTTTATCTGTATTTACTTAATTCCTGTGTGAATATGTTCACTTCCTGGTCGCGGGGTGTCGGCCAAATGAGTGACTTTTGGTGATCAGGTGACCTGAGGCTGTGCTCTCGTTGGAGGATTAAAGAATCAGCCCGGGGCGTTGTGGACGGTTACGCACAGTTCATATGCAGATCGACGCAATTCATCATGACTTTACAGCAGCAGCAAAACACAATGTTTTGCAGGTTAAAGTGAACAAACTGAACAATTTTAGCGCTGACAGAATCTAAAGAATCATTGTTAAACGGACTGAAATGAACCGAGTCACCGTGAATGAAAGGATGAATCAATGAATAGTCAAACATTACGGTCCAGCCCGAATATTTCTATATTGCACGCTGTGCATGTGAATTAAGGGTACATCTCACAATCTAAAACCCTCTGAATACCAGAGATCAATGACTCATCAATTTTGCATCGCTGATCATTAGGCTCGGCTCCATAACGGTCCGGCAGCTGTTCTGTGAAAGCCACATCTCTCACAGACACATAGGAGTCGGTGTACTGGCCGACATGTCGCTCTCATTTTGTTCAAATTAGAGCCTCTCTGTTCAAATATGTACAATGCCGACAGACACCATATGTCTTAAACATGTTTCCAGTAATCTGTTTGCTTATGCAGACACTCGCTCACACCTTGCCTTCGACTGCAACTGGGTCACCGTCCCAGTCACCAGAATGAAATGTTTCCAGCGCATGTTTCTGCAAACCACAGATATGTATTAAAGCAGATAAACAAAATCCAGAGGCTGGATTCTGCATCCTGACTCCCGTAGGTTTAGGCAAGAAAAGCGCTTTGCTTATGATTAGGAAAAGAAGATTCAACGAGATTCAAACACCTCCCGAACCCCTTTGTATTGCTCTTTCCATGCACTTTATAAATCCTGGAGACGTCCTGCAGAATAACAAACACTAACACATTCTTTATTTGCATTATAGTACAACTGGAAAAGTACAATAACACTAAGTAATGCTAATGTTATTCCATAGCTGTTTTCTGTGTTGATTTAAAACAAATTCTCATTCAGTTTTTGTTCATTTCAGTGCATAATTTCCAGAAACAGTCTTACAGACGACAAATAACACACTTTAACCCAAACTACTCGCACACATTCCACGACTGAAGAAAGAGCAGAAAGAAGAAACAAGTACTGGCTGATGGTCATCCACAAATCCCATCAAAATAATCCATTTTACATTTTAAATTATTATGGAGAGTATTCCCTCAATACACTGAGACACACATCTGTCTTAAAGGCTACGGTAAAATACTAACATTTCATCTTGATGTAAATAAGTTCTGTAGAAGTTACGTCAGATTCTTAAATTCAAGGCCCTTGTAATGCTACTCAACACTAGCATAGGGTTAGAAAAGAGGAAGTGTAAGGACAATATGCATGTGTTAGACTTCAACTGAAAGGGAACATTGTCTCCTAACGTGTGGATAAAACACAACAAAGTTTAGGAAAAGATCGTGGTTTGGTTTATATGTTATAACAAACTGAATCCCCTCCTTATCTACAGTGGAAATCCCTCATTAGAGCCAGTGTTTGTTTCGTCTGTTCTTTTTAGTTAAGGGGATATTAACTCTGGTGGAACATAGTGACAGTGGACACTGGATGTACCACCAACAGAAAAACAGGAAAAAGACAACGAGGAGGTCCGTTCGGAGCCGCTGTAGAAACATGGTGGCTTCCCTTGGATCATTCTTCAAAGATGCAATGATTCATATTTTCAGGTGATTATACAAAGAAAACATAATTCTGAATACTTTTTTTCCATTTCTGTGATTAGATCCTCACTAAATCTTACAGACGGGGCCTTTAAGAAAAAATGTAAGAAAAAACGTAAAGGTTTCGGTGAATGAGGCTAATTGAGATTCGGTGTCTCCGTGGTTTGCACAAACGTGCAATGGCAACAGTGGGTCGAGGTCAGGAAATCAAAGCTTCCGTCTGCGACTGAAGACCCGTATTACTGCATTTAAAGATTAGTTACTGATTGATGCACTGACTGCTCAGTGAAGGTGAGGCGAACTACTTGTCGCTCCGCATCTTGGGATCTGTCGGCGCGTAATACCAGGTGACAGCCAGCCTGGTGTTTGTAGCACAAGCCAAGAGGGATTATGGGTAGTAGGCTTTAATATCTGATTTTAATTAGCAGTTTAACACAGTGATCACGCCTCATTAAGGAGCTGGGGATGCTGAGGATGTGCACGAGTATGCTGAGGAGAAAGAACAGAATCGAGGAAGAATATACAGTAGATGCTCGCGGGGGGGGGGGGTCTAAAAACTGTCTGTGTGATAAAAGTAGATTTATTTTCACATAACATTATAAGCTTTGCTGACAGAGCTTTCATCACTGAACAGCACTTTCACCAATTAATCACAAAACATGACAACATTTTGACAATATCAGTGTACGAGGAGAGTGTTGTGATGCGTATTATAATCCTAACACCAGATATTTGATGTTTTATAACTCCGCCATCCCGGGCCGGCTGCCAGGATTCATCTGTTTGTGTGGAATTCCCCTCAGCCTTGGCCTCGCATGCCACTTAAGGATTTAGCGCGAGTGTATCAAATCTGTGAATAGTCCTTTCTAGCACAGGATAAAAAGATTACGGCATTTTAACCCCTAGGAACCCAATGCCCCTTTGCTCCCGTCATCCAGGAATTAGTCTGGCTCTTCCAATTGTGTCCGTTTCCTGGTGATGATGGTGATGATGATGATGAGGGGGGGGGGGCACTCGGCAAGGACGTCCAGGAGGCTTGGCGCTGCACCAGAAAGCTGTCCGACCGGTTGAACCAGGACCCCCGGTCTCAGTAATGGTATAATAGGAGAGGAGGGGGCTTTGAAAAGCTCCACTGGTCATCCAGTAACACCCCACTGCTCATTTTCTCTTATCCCCAGTGCTCCTCTTCCCCACCCCCCCTTCTCGTCCCACTCATTGAGTCGCTCGACTCCGCTCTCTGGCTTTTCCCTATCGCTGTCCCTGCAGTGCCAAAGGCTGTCTATATATGGCGAGATGCATTCAATCCACTTTCAATCCCCTGGGTTTAGTTCAGGGGCCACACTCATTTTGTCGGAGGCACTTTCGACCACCTCCCTAACCCCTTGTATTGCTCTTTGCCTTTCTTCCTCGCATTCCACTAGTTTTGAAAGGGAGTCAAATAATGCACTTTATAAATCCCAGTGTCATCCTGCAGAATCACAAACACCCGACACACCAACACATTCATTATTTGCATTGCAGGAAAAGCAGAAAGGTGCAGTAGCACTAAATTAATGGCACAGTTTTTAGTGTTTTTACAGTTTAATTTGCCAAAATTCAAACAATATTTTCCTGAAAGTCCCTTGTGATGCTACTTAAATCGACAAAAACAATGCAACAAACTGTAGAGGCACTGTTAAAGAGAAATACAAACATTAAACTAGCAGAGAAAGTGAAAATGTTAATACTCTAAAAAAGTCCATTAAGCCAGGGGATGCATGGGAATTAAAGCCAAGATTAGTACGTCAAGTACAGCAAATACAGCAGCTCTGCATCAGAACTCAAAGTAACGACTGGACCAGGGGATAAGATCCATTGCACCAGATGTTGCTCATCTCTCATAACATGTTTGTGTCACTCAGACTCTCCCTAATGCCTTCATTTGATACCCACATATCCGTTGTTCTCCTTTTTAAAGGCCCTCTGGTGTCGTCCCGATATAGCGCAGCTCTATCACAATGATCATCTGGACGCTGTGATGGATATCTGTCTACTTTGGTCTCACACAGACATCTGAGAGTCTGAAATGAACACAGCCGCGACGCTTCTGCGCTGGTATTTCTCTCGGTTATGAATGAAAATCAATTAAAGCCAATCAGTGGCGCACGTGTAAACATATCAGGGCTATAAAATATAGACCGGAGCCCATGGGGGGGGTCTGCGGAGGCCCAGAGACCCTGGTGGGTGGACAACGGGCCCTGACTTTGAAAACGTTTATTAAGCAACATGGTGCCATATTGATCCCCTTCAAAAGAATCACCTCTGTCGTGTTTTTCTTTTCTTTTTGTAAAATAGTCACAATACGTCGCAGCATACTGTTGTAGTTTTGATGACCTCGATGGTTTTATTGAAAAGTTAAATATACCTACTTTGTTTTAATTTTACATTCAAATGTCCATTATTACAAGCTTCAATCTTGGGAAGAAGAAAAAAAAGCAGTTGACTGTGACGAATCACTCAGTTGGCAGCTACTAAAAACCTTATATCTGTCGTTATCGAGTCACTCATGTCCTCAAATATGTACAGAATGTGCAGTAACTTCTCTGTAAGTAAGACTCTTCAAGCCACAGTATAAAAGTCCTTGTTTTTCCCACCACACCAAACCACACAGGCTGCTCAGCTCGGCTCAAGTCAAGAGGTGCTGAGAATCTGCTGTCTTTTCTGTGCCTCATTGAGCTTGCCTTTTAACACCACCATAATTAGTTTTTACCCAGCCTCCAGCCCTGGGTGTCTGGTTTTGTGGGCCGTGTCTCTCAAAGAATCGAACCTGTCTGGCAAACAGAAACAAACGGCCCCGCACGACTCCGCTTGTTTGTACGCCTCCCGTACCAGATTGCTTATTGAACAGCGGGCGTCGCAGCTGAAGGCCTGGAGGGGCCACAGAGGAGGCTGGCAGATCCACACTAAACACAATGTTTCGGGACACCTCTAATTTTTTCATCATTTAAGTTGTCTTGTAATTAATCTGCCTGTACATTTAATTAAAAAGAAAAGTTGCGGGTGTAATTGAAAGCAATGTCTGCCTTGTGAGTCGACCCGGAGAACAATGTGAGCGGTAATGCATGGTGGCAGCGGGGATACATCACGTTAGTTAATCTGAAGTTGACCTCAGAGCAACTTGAGGGAAAGACAGACGACGGACGCTTAACTGAACCACAGCTCCTCCAAACACCAGACAATCAACGTATTCACTGCACTTCACCTGAATTATGACATGCACAGGATTAGAGCCACCGGTTGGATTGGTTATTGTAATATTCATATCAGCCAACAGTACGTACTGTTTTCATGTTGTTCATTCCATAGATTGTACATTAAAAGTGGATGTTCACTTATAGCGAGTTTTTAAACATTAGGTGATTTTTTTTTGCTTCATTCAGATATTTACTATATACAGTCACACAAAATACAAATAAGTATCTCTCACTATTGAATCAAATTCAACAACATAAGCTCCTGACTCGTGACTCCAGCAGATCAGCCTCCGTCCAGCTTCATAACAAAAAACACCCTGTTGTATCAAACTCTGTAACTTCTCCGTCTGAATTACTCCGCGCCCTCCGACAAAAAATGAATAATGGAAGAAAAGACCAAAGCGCAGAAGCACAGTCAGCTCGATCGCTAATGGCACGTCACGCTTGAGTCTGGCACACGGCCATACTCACCCAAACAACATCTGTGACGTGTGTGCGCACGGAAGGGGAAACAAAGCAATTTCAGAAGTCATTTGAGCCGAGTCAGTGATGGTCCAGTGACAATGTTTTGTGCTTGTTGTTAGGAAAAAAAACAGTGAGGCAAGTAAATGAGACTGAGAGAACGACAAGTGGCAGGCAATACAAATAACACTGAGTTGATTTTACTGCACTGGTGAGCCGGGATGTTGTAGGCTGGTGTGTCGTGCACGGGGCATAGTGTAGTAGACAGATATTATCGTGAGCTCATGTTCAAACAGGATGTTTCCTATAGTTGTTAAGATCTCCCAGCTGACTTCTGTAATTATGTAATGAGGTAATGATTTGAAAGTTAGAGAACTTGGACATAAAAACATACCTCACTTTTCAACAGGAGCCCTTTGTCCCTGTCTCGAGTGGGTGCAGTTCCAGTTCGTCCACCTCATTTTGACCCATTCTGAGCAAAAATACATGGGTTTGGACCCGAGGAAGTTGGTTTCCAGCAGAACCAAAAAAGCAGCAGGTTTTCTCTTGACCTGAAGTGCGACCCGTCGAGGGTGTGTCATACGGTCTGTGGATGTCTAAAAGTTGCCACTCCGTTAAAAGATAAATGCAAATAAATACAATGGAAACAGATTTAGTGAATAACTGCATCAATAAGGAGACGTTCACTGAATTAACACACGAAGAGCTGAGGAAACATACGTTAAACAAAGACAAACCGTGAAACAACATTATATGGAATAAAACAGCGAAAGCAGCTTCCTCTTCTTTTTGACTAAATACCACGTTCGTTTGTCAGCTCCTCAGTCAACAGCACAGGTCGTATGTTTATTTCATGAAATACTACTTTAACGGGCAAACCTTTTACCGCGACGACGAAGCAGGACCAGCTCTAACAGTAGTGGATGGAAACGCACTGATTTGGTGGAAAAGCCCAACAGGAAGTACATTCAGTGAACAAGCCAAAAGTATTTAAACTGTCAAACATGAAAAAGTAAAAAGAATATCAAAATCACACAAACTCTGCCAAGGTCTTTAATTTCTTCTTCATGCAAAGTGGAGCAACTGTTCGCTAACATTAAAACCATAAGTATTTCATGAGCAAATAACAAGGGTCTGGAATTTGTACTGGACTCTAGAGGGCTTAGAAACAACTTAATGCATCTTTAATCAGTGGACAGAATCCGCCCTGAGCCCAAAATCCAGTTCAGATGACGAGAACACAATGAATTAGCCGCAGAGAAAAACAAACTTCAACAATCTTGAGCATTCCGACAGCCAGGCGATGGTCCGCATGCACACAAACATCCCCAGCGCAAGCCATTAAGATCTATTTAAAGTGTGAACGTTTGCACACCGGTGGGTGAGGGATGCGAGGGGGAGGGACGGGGGGTTTGTTTACCTGCACTTACTTGCTTATAGTCTGTTAAGAGGATTAACTAGCAAATTAGAATCTTTTGAAAACTGCTCTTTCATGCGCCGAAAATCCAGTCCAGTGAGACAAACAAATATTTCATTTTATTGTCATTTCCCTATGCATGACTTGGCTGGAGTCTAAGTATTGAATATGCGTCTCAAAGGGAATGAGACAAGCAATCTAATTGCTGAACTAATGACTTTGGTTACAGTTTGTCATCCTTAGTCTCCCTGTCTCCTGGAGATGTCTCTATTATCGGTTTCTTTAGCTTCAGGAAGGAACACTGACTCTTTATACACATATGTGAGTTTGTCAAAGCCTAACAGCGTCCGTCTCACTCCCTCCACAGTGAAATACCGCGCCTTTATTTACCATTGTTTAATCACGCTGGTAGATGGGTCGACTTTAATTAACCCAGGTTGGTGATAAATGTAAATGCCAAATGTCTGCCAGTGCTACAGCATAAAGCTTTTATGAGGTAGAGGCCTTTTCTCGGAGGGGTGTAAAGCAGAACGGTGCTGACCCGCTGGTTCTGGATCGGCCCGGCGTTGCTGACGCCCACCGTTACGAGATAGGGGAAAGGAATAAGGATTTTACATACAAATGATATGGTTCTTGGTTACATTTCACAGATAACATCCGGTAACAAACATGTATAATGTTATCAGGCGACACTGCGTTGAAATGTCACCTGTGTGGCTCAGTTTTCTCCCAGATCAGATTCGTGGGTGAAAATGGAGGAGAAAAGCTAAATGGTTGCAATGTATCATACAGCACAACACCAGGGTAGCACAGTTACTAATATCTTACAGATATCCATCCATCCATCCATCTTCTGCTGCTTATCCGGGTCTGGGTCATGGGGGCAGCAGTCTGAGCAGAAAAGCCCAGACCATCCTCTCCACTCCATCTCCTTCAGCTCCTCCGGGGGGATGGATGCATTCCCAGGCCATACCCCGGCCTCCTCCCGGTTGGACATGAAACACCTCACCAGGGAGGCGTCCTGACCAGATGAACCATCTCAACAGGCTCCTCTGGATGAGTACGAGCAGCGGCTCCACTCTGAGCTCCTCACCTTATCTCCAAGGCCCAGCCACCCTGCGGAGAAAAATAATTTCTGCCTTTTTGTATCCGCAATCTCATTCTTTCGGTCACTACTCGCAGCTCGTGACCTTAGGTGAGGGTAGGAACATATATCGACCAGTAAATCTTCACCACAGCAGACCGGTCCACATCACTGCTAACGCTGCACCGATCCGGTTGTCAATCTCCCGCTCCGTCCTTCCCCCACTCAGGAAATAGACCCCAACATACTTAAGCTCCTCCACTTACCTCCACTTCCTACTCCCTCCGAGAACTCACAGGGACAAGGAGCTTCATAAATAGGATAAAAATACATTACCTTCACACATACGTGCTCTCAAACGTAAAAGCAAACACGCTGAAGCCAAAGCCAAATGGTACCAGAGGTAAAATCAAACAAATGAGAGGACGACAGAGATTAGAAGAAGACTGAGAGTTCAGCAGCATTTAAATTAACACTTCATTTCCTATATTTTTAGTACAATATTTTAGCCATAACTGCAGTAGAGCTGTTCTCTCAGGAAAGAAATCATTTGTATTCAATAACTAGAAGCTGAGAAAGTCCATCGCAGCAGGCGAGCGAGCCGTCAATCACACCTGTCCACCTGCTCAAAGCCTTCAACCTTTCACACAAAACAGCCATTTCATATGGATTCCGTTTATGCTTTTGTAAGCGAACATCTGTCCAGTAAGAATCTAAACCACCTCATGGTGACAAAAATTGCTGCTACTTTCCATCAACCGTGAATTGGACTTTCCATACTTAAAGTATTCCGAGCCTGCTCCCGGTGAAAAGTGCCATATGTGATTCACAGTGTGATCGACCTGCGAGACATGTCTGGACTGTGAGACTGATATTTATCACAGCTGGTAGAATGTGACCGTTACACTGCCGGGGTTATGGGTTCATTTCCCACTAAGGTTACAAAACTGCACCAAAAGCAAGATCCTTGTGTCCAGTGATAGTAATTCCTCTTGTTTAGTTGTGAATACTGTTGTAATTTTACTGCTGTGATTATGAAGCATTTTGAGGTGCACTGAAACAAATCTAGCTTAGGAAGGAGCTTTTAATTATTATCCTGGGCATGTATTTTCTCCACCTAATTGCATTTAGGTTTGCCCATAATTTTAAAACTAATTTTCATGCTGCATCCACCAGCCCCTGCAAAGAAGAAAAAGGGAAATTAAATCCACATTTTAGTATTTATTTTGTTGTGTCTTAGTCATTTTCTGTCTCTTTGTGAGGTGTCACCGGTGCAAGAACGCAGAAGAATTATTCATGTTTCCAATTATGCAGAATGGGATATCACTAAATCCTCTTCTACAAGATCTTTGCAGCAATCTCCAACTACCACGGCGTGTATCGGGTTGTTTCTTTTTGACTTGGCATCAATTTAACATAGTGGCATCAACATATCTTTCAGTTTGTCTTCTGATTTACTGCCTCAGTCACTGACTCAAACCCACACTAACACTGTCAAAGAGCGATGACACATTGAGGAACATTGAGGATCATCATGCAAACCCTCACATATCCTGAGCCGCTGTGACAACCAGACCAACCCAGTATCCCACAAATCCCTAAACTGCATCTCTGATTGTCAAAAACGTAACGATGCCCACATTGTGTTGTGCTATAAATGTTATCGGTGTCATGAGTTTGTTTCCTGTTCCTCCAGGTCTACGTCCGGCGTCTCCTGTTCCTCTAGGTCTACGTCCGGTGTCTTCTGTTCCTCTAGGTCTACGTCCGGTGTCTCCTGTTCCTCTAGGTCTACGTCCGGTGTCTTCTGTTCCTCTAGGTCTACGTCCGGGGTCTCCTGTTCCTCTAGGTCTACGTCCGGTGTCTCCTGTTCCTC
>JAPQRN010000011.1:15757588-15793849 GCA_037367275.1 Coranthus polyacanthus
GGGGGGACAGGGGAGGCAGAAAATGATAATGCATGAGGAAAACCATTAAAACTGTAACTACTGTGTTTCTTATTGAAGAGGTGAGAAGTAAATTCACGTTAGCAAAAAGGCCAGTTGAGAACAACTTAGAAAGTTCAAGCAGAAACGAGGTCAGTGATAAACACAAGCCTAAGACATTTTTGCATTTAGTCCTGCAAAATTAAGGACGTAAGTAAATACCCGAATCTTGAATATTGAAGGTTTTACATGTACTTACATTGAGTCTGTGTTGGGGTCTGTTTACTGCTCGGAGCCAGTCGTTTGTTGACGTTAGCTAACTCCATTTCTAAGCCAACAGTAGAAACTTTTGCAGCTTTGGATGTTTTATTAAGAGCTTGAATACGGACCTGAAAAATGTGCTAATTCATTCCAATGGAAAGCTGTTCGCGCAAAGAAGTTTCTTGTTTCTGTGTTACGCCAACGCATTGTTTGAGTTGCATGACTACAGCCATACCTAATATTTATTTGCTTATTAGCTTTTATTTATTCATTAGCTTAGAAATGGAGTTAGCTAACGTCAGCAAACAGCCTGCTACCAACACAGACTTTATGTACACAAGCACGCACACATCTTTCACATTGAAATGATAAATGTCCGTTTTTGTAGATGAGGTAATTAAAGTTTCGAAGCTTTGAGGTGGTGACGTTAAAGTCAAGCGACTGCGGTGAAGTTCATTTACTGCCAAACCTAAATGATAGCATTTACGCTTCAAAAATCATAGAAGTGTGAGGATTATCTTGCTGAACAAAACGTGTAAGTATCATAAACTTTTGTTTGCCATGGAGCTCATTTTCTGCAGTAATCCAAAAGGCAATGGAAAAATCCAATCAGCTCTTTGTTGAGGGAATCGGTGCAACGCCGACATCCCGGTTCGACTACAAACATACATCATCCCCGCAGACTTCTATTTAACTAGAAGGGAAAGTCATAATATAAAGGGGATTTTCTTCTTCCACCAGATGTGAAACAAACAGGTTGTGTCAGACATTTAATTTTGTATTTGATTTCAGTTGAATGTGACAAAAGAGCGGATGTATCAGGCAGGTTTGCTTTTGATGTACAGCTCACAACATTATAATGAGCCCCCCCCCCCGACATCAAAAAAGACATAAGAAATCCCCGAGGTTAAAAAAAGTTCTGCATCTGGCATGGTTGCTTCCTTCAACCACATGCAAATTACTGTCAGTTCATGAAAAAAAGCTGTCATTATTTAATTGTTATATGTCACAATATATGCCAAACATATATCATGTGTCCTAAATCAGCAGGACTTCTCCATGTGGTGATGAACAGCTAAAATGTTCTCTATCCTTTCTAGATACCACAATCTACCGACTGCATGTTTGCCTGTGTCCTATTTCCCGACTGTCAGTCCATAAATACATCTCATGAATGCATGATGAGGGAAGAATGAACGTTGTCTCACACTGCACAGGCCTGCCGATGAAATCAAAATCCAGATTTAGCATGGAGAATTTCTGATATATCAGATATTTAGCCTTGCAAAATCGAACACACCGTGTGAACTGCAGATCGAACTGTTGCAGCGACACCAAGTTTCAAATTAAAGGCCACTTTTCATTAGGATGACGTTGATATTGGCTGATATTTGTTCCACAATGTTACTGTTATTCTGAATAATTCTCCCAAGACGATCAACACAAGGTGACATTTGAGGCTCTGCTATCAAAACACAGATCCCACATGCTTATCTGAAAATAACATTTGACAAGTGAGGGATCCAGGGGCGAGCAGTCACTTGCTGTTGGGGAGCGCTCGTGTCTCTGCGAATGTGCTTTACCATGAAAGCAAACTGACAGTCAAGAGTGTCAAAAGTAGTTTACTTCCATTACAGCCTCTCCCTGTCCAAGTCACACATCTGGTATTCATGGCAACAACATTTAACACACCCTCTCACGGAGATGTGGCGTCTTTCTTCCATTATGTTAGCACCTCCAAAGGGCAGGATGCTGTGTTTCTGCCCTCATCTTTGACTGACATGGTGGTTATGAGCAATGATAGCTGCCAGGGCTCCGAGGGAGCATCTAAATGAACTGACACTGGCAGTGTGAAGACATCTCGCGCCAAATCCGCTGACAACATTATTATACTAAGGACTTTATATAGGATGATGAGGCCTGGAGAATCAATGTGATTGATGCACGGCACTCAGCGCATAATTCCTCACATTTTATTTAAAGACACTCAGCTCAGAGGGGCTGTTGTGACTGGTGCCACTTGCAGAGGTACTGAATTATGCTTGCTGGTTATGCATTTTCCACTTTGTTAAGCACACAGGAAATTAGAGCCATGGAGGAAGAGCAAAACACTGTCCAACATCCTGTCTGACACAAGGGCCAACCACAACGGCTTGAAATTGAAGCCAATGTGGAAGTATCTCAAAGTGTAGAACCACTGACAGCTTCTAGATACTGGCTCCAATTGACACCTATTCAATAAACGGCAACTTCTGACTACAAATACTGTCAATCATTTTTCCCTGAGAGAGGTTATAGTCTCATTCCAGGGTTTCTCTAGGTTTTTGTGGGGCTCAGGTGCTGATTTTGACATGAGTTTGTGGTGCGCTGTTGGGGGTTTGGGCGTCCTGCAAAAAAAAGTTAGCATTTTTTCAATAAAAAAATATTAAAGTCATATCCTTTTGGACTACTATTTATTGCCACATCTGCACAAAAATGTGGAAAAGCTACAGCAGATAAACACCAAATAAAACGTAAAAACAAAGGCAACCCTTTGATCTAGGAAAAATGATTTTAGTTAGTTTTGTTGCTCTTCACTTAAGTTTACATTAAATTTTCTTAGGTGCCACCCAAAATGGCAAAAGTGCAACATCTAAGTCTTACAAAGGTAGGAAAAGCCCTGCCTTCACTTTATGTAGGCCCTGTACTAAGTGTACAGGTCGTTTTGTAAATTACTGCTTTATTAAGGCTAATAGAAGGCTTTAATGTTTGCCTGTGGGCTTTGAACTTCCTGTGCTTCTGTTTGTTGAATAAATCATATTTTCTCCTGACAATCTACTGTAGTTGCATTTAAGAAGTGTTGGGCCGAGAGCATTCTGTCTGACTCCTGCATGTTCGTTGATTCGAAGAACAGCCTTTTAGTATTACTCAAATTGTCTTTATTTACGCCAATGTGCAAGTTATGACATTAAGATAATTTTGAAGCAATGCCAAAGGCAATAAGAAAAATTGTACAGAGCTCTGGGTCAGAGTTCAACACCCAACGCCAACAGAGTGTCAGGTCGTGAAGTCTGACCAACTATGCTTCTCCTAGACCCAGTAATTATACACAAAATGGTAGGTGTCTCTTTGTCATTGGTTTCTTGATATGGGCCGATGTGATGTCATTCTTCTGTTGGTCCACGTTTTCTGCCTCACGACAGCCGTTACCCACGTCATGGCGGTCATTCTCAGGACCTTCTACGCGGCCTTGTGATCTGGAATATCTGTCTGAGACAAAACACACTTGCACACACGGCCTTCTGCTTCCCAAAGTACATCAACAAGTTTTGCTTAGACTATTTTGTTCTTATACTTACTAAATCTGTTGTATTTGAAGTATTGTATAAATTATGTATTAGGCTTGATCATAAAAGTATAAGTTCTTTATTTTATGAATTATGTAATCAGAGTGAGCATAAAAGTATGATTTCTTTTCAGAAGTTACACTAACAAGATTTCGTCCAACATATTTTATAATTAATTCGGTATTGATATGGTCTGTCAGATAACCTGCTGATTAGATTGCTTACACATTAGACCTATGTGAATTTGACATGATCAAACAACTGCGTGTTGGATGAAATTACTTGCTGCCTTTTAACATAACACTTCCTAGAGTTTCACCGACACTGTAACAAAGCAATCTTACATGAGTTAGAAATCCTTGTTTCTGGGAAAATCATCTTGTCAAGCATGTTTTTCATTATGAAAGTAATTTCATTTTAAGAAACTATATCCAACTTCCAGTTGTACAACTTCTCAAGTTAAGAATGTCGAGTGTATCTTAAATAACTGTTCTGTTTTTTGCTTGAGACGAGTAAAATAGAGCTGTTTGTGCAGTGCATCTCCCTTTGCTCTTCTCCAGCTTCACCTTTTTGTCCAAATATGGACACTTCTGGCTCCAAGAAATAAGATGGCGACAGACAAAACGCCAAACAATCCATGGTCTGACAGCAGTTTGTACTTATTTAGAGAAATGTCAGCTGTGTGCAGCAAAAGCAAGAACTGCAGCGGTACTATTTTTCTAAAGTTTGTTTACAGGAAATACACACATCAACAGCACACTGCTGCAAAATCCACATGTAGTTTAGCAATGACAGTTTCAATTAAAAAGTCATCAATACTTGGGAGTTTCACCATGTGGATCCACATTATTGATGGCTTGTGTCAGGCACAAGGCAATTCCTATGAGCCAATAAGTTGATGAACGCAGCCAACCAGAGGATACACATACTAATTGAATAAAATAAAGCACAATACTTTCAACCTCTTTAACAAACAGTTGATGCTCTTGCGACTCAAAGTACAAATCCCACATTGAAGTGATGAAATAATAATTAAACAGCATTCCTTGTTAATGTCAGTCTATGAAATTAACAGTTTTAATTAATACTAAATTCCTTTTCTGTTATGTTTTTCCCACTCCAGTCAAACATCTGTGTACAATGAAGCAGTGCCACACAACAGTGCCCACGTTTTGCCCACCATATGTCCTGGCCAACTGTTGCTTTGTGTAAAATCTACATCTAGAGGTAATGAAACATGCGGCTTTTGCAAATGAATTTAAAAAACAAAGCCACCACCATGGCTGTCCTTGTTCATTTTTATCCATTTTATGTTTTTAATCTTTGGGGGGAAAAAATGAGTTAAAAATCATGTCTTATTAAAGGTTTGATATGGAAGGTTTGTCCATGCTCATGTGCTTACGACAAGTTTGTGCTGGGAGTCTGTTTTTTATTACGTTAGCTGACTCTAAGCTAATGGTAGCTACAGAATGAATTCATACGGTGACCATTTTCCTCTGATATCAAGCTCAGGGTGGGAAAGACTGCTGTTATTGCTGCTACTGTTATCATTTCATCACCTCCCACTTGATTAGACACTAGACACAATTGATTCCCTGTTCTTAGGCTGCCTTTTAACATCCAGCCAGGGACAACAGATGAATATTAGCCCTGCTGGATAACTCTGGCTCATTTACAGCTTTTCATGTTTCTGTTGATTAATGCGCACTGTCCCTGTCAAACAAATGAAATCAAAATGTGAGGAGCAAAAAACAGGCAATGAAAAACTTGTCGTTAGCTTAGAAATGCAGTTAACTAATGTCAGTTAATGACCAGCTCCCTTCACATAAGTACCAAATGTTTAATTTTGAACCCTTAAGGTGGGAAATTATAATTTATAGAAAATCTGTATAAAAAACCTACCACTTTATACTCCACATTGCAGGACTTTTTCCCTTTCACCAGATCTCGTTGTAATGATATGTTAGCCTTAGCGACATTTGGAATATATATATATTTATTCATATTTTTAAGGTTGGAAGGAAAAAGATGGGGAGGGATAAAAAAAGGAGAAATGGGCGAATATATACTTTAAGGTTTATTAGGCTACTGTGCAATCGCAGGCTGCTTGCTCAGGGAAATCTGTGCCCTCGGGCTATATCCTTTCCCCATGGCTGCTCACAGGGAGATATTGCAAGACAGGAAAAGCAGGATGCCTGCATGTAAGCATGGGCGGGAGGGATCGAGGGGGTGTGTGGGGAGTGTAGAAAAGGAAGAATGAAGCAGCTAATACTTGAGATGAGGCTCCATTTAATAGAAAATCTTGTACATGTGTGGTAATGAGTTTACTTATTAGCAAATCACGACCGCGTGCTCTTCAATGCATGAAACTGTGCCACGAAATCCATCAACCCACTCAGTAATTTAGCCTGAGAATGAAGGAATGCTCGAGTCATTCAGGTATGTCAATTAAGCAGTGCCAAGAATAGAGTCATGATGAATGCTTTAAAGATGGTTTATTCAATTATTTATTAATATATTTTCCCTTAATGCGCATATCCCAGCCGCGGAAACCTGTGTTTATACAGACCTTCCGCAACTGAAATGATAACTCATCAATCAGCTTTATATCGTACAAGTCTTGCTTGTCTCTTCATTCATTTCGGCCTGAATCTGCAGGTAAAAAAGTGTAAATTCTGTCTCCTCCTTTTCCCAGAAAACTGACTACCTTTTCCTCTGAAACCATCTCAATTTACCTGACCATATGCTGAGCCACAGCCATCAAACAGCCTAAGCATATAGCTCATGAATAACCCATTGCATTAACAACCCCCCCTCTTTTGCCTCAAACATTTATTTATTTATTTATTTGTCGTGCTTGCATGTCTAATAGGAGACATCAATCATGCTTAAAGTGTGAATACGACGTGACAAGACTAGATTTTATTTATACAGAGGGTTTTGATCCCAAAAGATTTTATGTTTTTGAGTCTTGCAGGCAATCAGCTTCAGAAACACTCTCCAAAGGTAGGACAAATTGACATACATGTCCCAAAAGTACATGAACCTAAATTAGGGTAAAGTAGGCACATACAGTGTTCCTTTGGATACACACTGACTTCAGGATGGATTAAAATACTAATATTCTTTGTCCTTGGCTTGCTCTTGTTTCAAATAAGATTCTACTGCATCGTTCATGTTTACAAGCTGACCGTGGCGATTCTAGAGCCTGTTGGGACCCAGAGGAACGTCCAACCAGTTTATAAATGTAAATAACAACTAGAGCCGTCAGAGGATGCCATATCCTCCCGGCTCCCACAAAATCAAAGTGGTACTTGTTCCTGATGTTAGCTTAGTTTAATTGAGTTTGCCCATTGACACCAGAGGAGTCGAGTGGTTTCTGCAGTAGTTTAATGGAAAGTATATCACGATGATTTCTAGTTCTGCTCCGGCAAAAAAATTATGGCACATGACATGACGGACAACACAAATGGACGACAAAACAGCAAGAGGCACCACTCCGACACATAAATGATTAATTGTACCAAGTTTAAAAACCTCAATAAATAACTTAAGACCTTTGGAAATTGCACGTTACTGAAAAAGTCGAAGAATGTACTAAATTGGCGCAATATAATGGAATATTGCAAAAATGTGAAAGACTGTGTGGCATTAGTCTAACACTGAAGTTACTCAAGTGTTTCCCGCGTTAGCTAAGGCTCGGCTAAATAAAGACATTCCTTAATTGTCATTCATCCTCTTCCCACTGTCTTGTTTCTTACTTGTTCATCCTCTTTTTGTCTCTTTCATTTTCCTTTACCGACTTCAAACTTCGACAGTGTTTTGAGAATCAAGTTCAATGACGTGGGGCCCCTTTAGGGAGGTTTCCTACTGAGATGTCATTGCAAATTGGTTACTTAAAGGGGAGGGGTTCTAGTCAAAGTGTAGGAAAGTCATTCTGATTCAATTCTAGAACGTTATGAATAGATTCTTTTCATTTTTCATGACGTTCGATATGACTGATATTCGAGATTTATAATTGAACGCGGGATTAGTATACCTCAGAATAAACCTGCGTTCGTCAGCTCTATTTTTAGTGCCCACAGGCCGACCAACCAAGCACTTATATGTCATTATACCATTTAAAAGTCTCTTTTATTCAGTTTGACATTTTCCAGCTTCACATCCATTTCCTATAAATGAGAAAGTTTATTCTTGACCCGGGTGAACAGTCCACCAGTCTCTGTTTTATGGCTAAAGTTCCAAACTTTGGCAAACCTTTTTAAGGTAGACTGTGAGGAAGCCGTGTCTGTGCCGAGCTCTTTCCTATTCAACCACGCAGACAGAAGGGAGGATAAAAGGTACAAACAAAAACTGAGGTGCTTAAGAAGGAGTGCAGAATAAACCAAATCCCCCCACCTTTGTGGAGGGGCTGAGATTGCTTTGATGGCTTTCCGAGACACCTCCATTTCACTGATTCAAGTGGCACAATATGACAAAAACGGTGATGACATTGCAACCTGGTACTGTATGTCCTCAAATGAATTCAGACATAAAGTAGCTATCGGACAGTAAAGAAAAAAAAAAAATGTCCTGTGGGAAATGTCTCTCCTTACACTATTTATTTAAAGGTTGATGTGAACTTGTCCTGGCAGTTATTACTTTGTGTTTTCCTGAGTGCTTGAATGACCTACAGAAATGATTCAGAAAGCATGACATATGAGTGTCAGTGTTGTCGAATCATGGAGCCTGTTATTCTGTTTGTTTTTAAATGAATATAATCATTAGGATTATGGGTTTTAGATGAGGTTATTGTCACACTGGGTTTATTACAGGTTTAATATGTTGGACTAAGATTTGTGAATGCTCGTGTGCTTACGTTAGGGTTGTGTCTGAGTCTGTTTTGTTCTGGGAGCTGGTTGTTTGTTGAAGTTAGCTGCCACTGTAGAGGAGTTAAAGAGAGGCAATGAAGAGCCCAGGAGCGAGTGTGAGCGAGTCAGTGTGTTTTCATGGAAAAACGTGTCCTCTACATAAAAATCAGTTAACAAGTTGTTATCACGGAAGTAAGGAACGGAGTTAGCTAACCTCAACAAACAAGTGGCTATGAACAAAAGACGAACTCCAACACAAACTTCACACAAGCACAAATACAGGCTCGAATCTTACATATTGAACCTTTAAAGGTTGTTGTTTGGGTGTAGCTGGAATGCTTTCACATCAATAGCCATTTTTCTTTAAGTAAATTCTAATGCACAATTTAAAGTACTGAAAATTGTGTTCTTACATGTTTTTGAAAAACAGGTGATACACTTAGAGGGAGTTTGAAACGCTGATTTTGTATTAACCTTTTTCAAATTTATAGAAACAGGGCTGTCAAATGCACAAGAAATAACAAAACTTTTTGTCTGATGATTTAAAGACGTCACTTTTTGTTTCAAAATGTGTCATCATGCTCTTCGTCTGAAAGTCACATAAAGGAGAAACTGACATAAAAGGCGTGAGGTCGTGTGGTAAATTCAGTTTATGTGTATTTTTCCAAGATACCAATCTCCTTCACAAACTACTACATGCCCTATAAACCACTCATGGGTGATTATAAGGCTCAAACAGAAGGATAAACCTGACCTGATTCGAACTGAAGAAATTCAGTACAAAATGTATTCATGCATTTTATCAGCAATTACTTGAATGTAATCTGATGTCCTTTTGGAATATTATCTTTTTTACAGTACCTACCTTAAGCCTCATTTTTATTTTTATTCATAACACACTAGTGTTTCATCAGATGTAGTCTCACAGCTGGTAGTGGATACTGGGACTGGATGGATGGTTTTATTGTGGGTTTAGAGAGGCCTAAAAGGCTAGACTTTTGTCTTTGTCGTTTTTACAGTAAAGCACTCATGTCTACAGAGCATTCTTATTTTAGTAAGTTATATGTAGGTTACTGTTGCGCTCAAATGAAGCATAAATGATAAATATGTAAGCATTAAATAAATATGCTCACTGTGTATTTTAGAATCTGCAGCGTGTTCTATCTTCAGACTATTTGTCCGTCTGTGGAAAAATAAAGAGGTATATTCTGTCAAGCCAATTTGCTCTCCTTGTAGAAACAATCATGGCTGTAAAAGCACTGCAAAAGCAAAATATGAATCACTTACCAATGCAGCTCTGAAGAAGAAAAGAGGGCTTGACAGCATCAGCACATTCTTGCACCATGCTGCTATCTCATATCACGCAGCCATCTGATGGTTCTGATATTGTAGATTTCTTTATGAAATAAACATGGTGTGGAAAGAAGAGAAGAGAGGACCTGGGCCAAGATTCTCAGATTGGATCACACAAGCAAAAAAAAAAATTAAAATAGAAAAAAATTCAATTGGATGACCAAGGCAAAATATGTGGACTTGTGTCTGTAACGTGAGTGGACACCAACCCATTTATCTCCCTGTCTGACGCAAAGGAGCACAATCTCAAGTCCAGAGAAGTCAGCATTTGTTCAACGACTATGTGATAACTATAGACTGTATAAAAGAAGTGGATATAGTCACTGTGACGTCACTCATTTGCTTGTGGATGACAAATTTGTATTTTAGCTGCTTAGTCTTTGGAGCCAGAAGTGACCATATTTGGACAAGAGGGCGGGGCTTGGGAAGAGATCGTGAGTAAAACTCACCAAGCTAACGCTACTACTAACTTTATGAAAACAGCAGCCACACTGATAGCTAACACTGTTATGTTAAATGCAACGTCAATTTTCAACGGGCAAGAAACCAGATGGAAATTGACCAAATGGACCAGATGACGTCATTAAGTCGTAAAAACCTTATTAGGAGGTGGTTGTGATGGTTTTGGTGGAGACCAGGATTCAGGTGTTTATTTATTTATTCTGTGGTTATTTGTGCGTTTATTCTCTTTGTCTTTCCTAGTTTAGCTGTCCTCCCCGATACCCTAACCAAGTTGTTTTTATGCCTAATTTGAACCAAGTTGTAACCACAGCACGGTCTAAACATGTTTTGGTGTCAAAACATTACGCCTTGACCAAGCGTCAGCATTCGTGCGGCTTTTTAACCAGAACTACAGTAGAGCTGTCTGGTTTTTGAAAGTCTCTGAGCAAGCCGTCAATCAAAGCCCACACGGCAGAGACAGACCACACCCACATGTAACTCAAAGCGGCCACGCCCTTAATTATGCACAGCTTCAAACTATTTACAATTTAAACGGGTGAGTTATATAAAAATTCCCTCCTTGTTCACTCATCATGAAATTAGCTATAGACACCAGAACATCTATTGTATCAGGCTGTTATTTCTGCTGTGAAGTTTTAACAAGAGGATCTATGGGAATTGACTCACTGTTGGAGCCTCTAGAGGCCATTCGAGGAAAGGCAGGTTTTGGCACTTAACGCGCTGGCTTCATTTTTCAGCCCTGGAGGTTGTCGGTTTGCAAAAACAAACCATTGTTATAACCTTCTCTTGCTTTGGCTTTGCTGTTATCAATTTCAAGATTTTAATTAAAAGACTTAGATCCTAAATTAAAGTGTTGTCAGCTGTTGATCAATGCGAGCTGGAAGAAAACCCAGACGACGACGTCCTTCTGTGTTCAACTGTGTTATTTTTGGCCACAAGAGGCAGCACTAAAGCCAGGCAGCCTTCGAGCTTTAGTTTTGATGTGGCTCATTCTTTTTTGTTGGTGCTTGCTGAGACCTTGGTGAAATGAGGATTGAGCTTTAGAGGACCAAAAAGTCTTGAACTACAAAAAGAGAGAGAGAGAGAGAGAGAGAGAAAAGAAAGCGCTGTCGGATAAATAATGTGATCTACACTTGTCCACACACACACACACACTATGTTCTGCTCGACGAGATTACTCAAAACCGCAAGTTACAAGGCATCACAGCAAAAAGAGAGACAGCTTGAGGGAAAAGAAGACGGAGGTAGAAAGAGAAAAGGGACACAGACAGAGAGAGAAAGTGGAAACTGCATGCCAAGCGTTGTAAAGCATCAGGGATGAAACATCGCTTTCCTCATAAGATGATTATGTTGTTAAATGAGATATGGCAATACTCTTGTAAGCGCTTAATCCAAGGATCTCCAGCTGCCATGCAAATGCAGCAGATGTCAGCAGGATGACACAAAGCCGAGGAATGAGCAACCAAAAAATTCTCCTCACCCACCCCCCCACCCCCACACACACACTCCCTGATTCTGTATTATTTAACAGGGAGTCCTGTGGTTGCTGGAGCACATTGTACTAATTCTGCTCACATATTCAGTGGCAGTGACAGCAAAGCAGCACAGCTGGTCAAAACCTACCACGCACAAAACTGTTTTTTGTTTTCTTGTGAAGGGGGGGGAAAAAAGAAGAGATCTCTCAAATGTAGCCAAGCTTTAAGGCTTTCAGAAGTTGCCTAAACTTGGTAATGCTTGGATGTTCTGACCAACTTCTAAGAAGCAGTTTTCTTTCTGAAGTTTCTAAGCTTTGCTGTGCTTTCATGCACTTCTCTGGGCATTCCCAGGTGGCGTGTTAAGGGTGGGTGGACCGAATCCGAGTGGATTTCCTTGGGGGGCATTAAAGTAAAATGTTTGACTCGCTCCCACGGGATCCACAGTGATGACATCATGACTGTGGAAGTGCAAGCGTACGCCACTCCAGGCCCATTAAATCAGATAGCATGATAATTTAGTCTAATTTGCCATCAGTCCCACTAATTGCATCTGACTGTGGACTCCGGAGAGTATTGTAATTTCCTTCAACTGGTTAAAGTGACTGTGATGGGCTGTGCTTGAACTTGTTTAATGGCAGGTGATATATCATTTGTTTATTCTATAGCGGTGTTAACTCTAGGGTTTTTTTTAGAACTGGGAAGGGAAGGGGTTTGGGTTCGTAGACTACTTTTTTTTTATTTTTATTTTTTTGTTTGTGTGTGTGTGTGAGAGGGGGGGGGTTCTTTACTGCTCACTTGCTCGCTCTCCATCATGTATATTTAAATAATTGCTAAATTTAGTTTAGCTGTTACATAAGAACTGAGTGAAATTAGAAAAAAAAAACCTGAAACATTAAGCAACTAGTGATGACCATATTTAATCAAATTAACAAGATTATACAGAATAATCCCTTTTTAGAGAATGGAAAAGTACTGACAGCATTTATGTCAACAACTCAGAAACAAGGTAAAAAGTCCACAAATTTTACAGGGAGAAGCTATAAATGTCACAAAATTTACACAAAAACCTTTAAAACGAGCTAAAAAACTAACAAATTTTACAGTGATCTTTAACACAGGCTAAAAATTGTACAGAATGAAGCTAAGAACAGCTTCTTCCTCTTCTACAAAGATGAGGATGAAGAGAACATAATGCACAGCTAAATCATCTGTGATGTTGCTCTTTTCCTGACCTTTTTATCATGTTATCGTTACTTAATAGACTCAGTGACGTTAAACTTAGATAACTCCCCGACCCGATGTCGCCACGTCTCCACTTCACATTCGCCATCTTAACTTAAAAACCTCTGCAGAGTCGTGTGACCTCACGATACGGTATTTTGAAATTCTGAAGCAGCAGCGGCGGCAACAATCTAAAGCTCGAAGGCTGTCGGGTATATAAAAGAAACACTGCTGTTTTATGTCCTCTCGTATTAACAGATAAATAATCACATGAGAAACATTTCGTAGAATCCTCCTCCATGATTTATGTATTCTCTCTAGTTAGGGCCTGAAAGAATTACATCCAAGTACTCTGTATTTCAAACGGGATCAGCTTTTTCCAGACCAAAACAAACATAATGTCTTAAAAAAAGAAAGATTAAATGGCCATACTGTACGTTGTGATCAAGCTTGTCAAATCACAGTCGTCTAAAACGTTTACCGCTGAGCCTACCGGGAGGTGCTTTTTCCGTGCGAAAACGATGTCTCTTACTGGCCCTTTCTCTTTTCCTTCCCCTTTTCTTTTATCATTCTCTTTTTTCTCTTCTCCCTTCTGCGGCTCACAGAGCTTTGTGCTCATGTTTGAGTTCTCACTGGCTGACAGGTTGTCACAGATAATAAGTTTTAATTCCCCGTGTGGGACCTAAACTCACTTGCCTTGTAATTTCCTCATAATTTTATTCCCTTTTGAAGCCCCTGAATGTAGATTGGTGAGATGTCAGTTATAAGTGCGGTAAGCTGAGATTGTAATGTATTCCACCGCTCTGAGACTGGACCCTTTGTCAAATTAAAGGGAATAAAGCACATTCTTTCGTGTTTTAATTTGAATCTAATATTTAAATGTCACAGGTGCATGATCAATGACTGTCTTTGTTTACGCTGTAGATTTGGCGTTTGAAACATTTTTCAAGTTGCTTTGGGGACTCGTCGTTTATTAATAAATACTTGGGTGAGAAGAGCGCTTCCTTGAAATGAGTTTATTGGAGGTGATCTTTGGATGGGACACATATTGACAAAAAACAAAAAACAAGAAAACCCCAAGACACTCTTGATGTCGGGTTGTTTATTTGGTTTGAAGAAATTAGTCTTTCCGCTTCCTGTATTTCAAAGTCAATGAGTTATTCAAATCTGTTTTTGGTTTGAAGTCTGTTAAAAGGTCTGAAGTTAAGACAAAGTTAAACGCTGAGTGAATGATATTTAGTGACATCTAGTGGTGAAGTTGCAAATTGCAGCCTTCTGAACATCCCTCTATGTGTCTTCGTTAGAGCCAGTGTTTGTTTTGTACAGTTTTCGTGAAGTTGATATTAACTTTGGTCCACACTCCACACTGTAGAAAAACACTTCATTTTCAGGCGATTATACAGTAGCAAAATCGTAATTATGATTATAATATTCCATTTGTCCAGTTAGATCACTCTGGACTTTTGGAGCTTTTACGTGTTCTAAAAAAATGCGTTAGCCGACACGTGGTTTAATGAAATGACACCAAACCCATCTAGTCCACCTTACAGTCTCATCATGTTGCACTCGTTCCTACTAAATCAGTGTCCAAATCAGGAGACGCTGAGAGTAAATCAATGACAAGCTTAGCGGTGGTAAAGTTCAAGTCTACCTTAACTTTGGTGATTGCATTTCTGCTTCAAAATCAATACGTTTCATTTATGGAGACCATCTTGCTGACCAAAACATGAACATAAACATATCAAACTTTTATTCACCACAGAACTTATCTTCTGCAGTAATTCAAAAGCTAATGGAAAAATCCCCATTGGTTTTTGGTCGAGAACAGGTTGAGACTAACATCTGGGTTAGCTAAAAAATATCCCTCCCTGCACCATTCAATAGACCTTCTTCACAGCTGACAGTTTGGTTTGTAAAAGCAGGCAGCTCACAGGGGTTTCTGATATCATTAACGATGGTTCTGTCCCATTTAGTTGCCCCAGGAGGCCGTTCCAATGGACCAGCGTGGAGAATTCCAAGGCGTGAAACTGATACAGCTAAATGGGATGCAGCCAATTTTAATGACACCAATTACACCTGTGTGTTTTCTGCCGTAACGAGTCACAATGTCGGCTGTGAAAAAGGTCTATTGCTTGTGAATCTTCTACACAACATCCAGCGTCTCTGCACAGTAACAACTATCCCATGTTGGTATCTCACAAGGACGCCAAAAGCCGAGTGAAAAATCCCAGAAGGAACCTGGTCGACGCTATATGTCATCCCTGCAAGTCTCTATTTGACCGCGCCTATTTGCATTTACCTTCTTATTTTAAATCAGAACAGCTTTTATTTTGAGAGACACTCTGTTATACATTGTGACAACTTGTACAGTAAAAAAAGGGAGGTACTGACTCTGGTTTGTCATATGATCTCACTCCAACCCTTGATCCCCATTTGTCCCAGCGGTGATGTGTCTAAACGCACCACAGCAGTTCTGATGGACACTTTGCCTTGAGCTCCTGTTCACCCTTTCTACCCCTCAATGCCACTTTCTCCCCAATCCGGCATAATGAGCCTTTTCAGAAATTCTACTCAGGGATCCCGGCCCATTGGTGTGCTCGGCAGCCCAGATTTCTCGCCTCTTCCCCCTTTGCTAAAGCCTCTGCTAGCCTCGAAGCTTCCAGGCCGCTGAAAAATCACAGCTCTGTCGGCCAAGTGTGGCCACTGTTTCAGCAGGATAAGTTGGCCAGGGGAATATTGTCTAAGTCCCTCTGAATGTAAACGAAGCACCCTTTCCTGTCACCCTGGATGCCTGGCCTGTCTTCTGCCTTGGATGACTAGTTAGGCATTCTCTACCTCATAAAGGATGCAGCTGTGCTGTATAAGAAAAGGAAAAAAAACAAAACAAAGATGGCTCTTCTGAATTTATGCCCAAGCCGTTCCCATTCCAGCACACAATTGTCACAGTTAAGACTTTCTCCAAACCCTGTGGTTGGAAAATCTGCCTTGTTTTACAGCCAGCAAGTCTGGAATCCTGCAGAAAAACAAGAACTCGTGACATCTTCCACATATACCGGGAATAATCTATAGAGGACGTTTCTATCAAGACAGGTGGATTATATCAGCGAAGACTGATGTGCATGTATTCAGCATTAGTGCCACTTTCCATGGGCTCTTTACTTCCGTGTCATGGGTGTTCCGTGGTGACTCCCTATGGATCCCATGTGATGGATGCTCTTAATGAAGGGTGTTAATTTAAAGTCACCTGCAGGCTATAGCCGTTCCATCCAGAAGGCTGCATCATCGCCTATCCAATGTTCTCTCCACACTGACAGAGGAAGGCCCAGGGAGAAGTGAGGAGATGGAATTGGATTTGAAGCTCTGAGGCAGGTAATAAAAAGCAACACTCCCACACACCAAGGAATGTGATTTCCCCAAGTACCCCTGGCAGACATGTTGAATTTCTTGCTGTAATGTATAGGCGACCGAGCTATTCATAACAGGGAAGGCCCTGGCGACTACACTAGCTGAAGCTTGTTTTCTCATTAAAAGAGCCTTTCGTGGTCAAAAATGCAATGGGTGAACTTTTTTTTTTTCCAAAGCAAATGTAATGCACTTTTATACTTTTATTAAATGCAGGAGCCCCAACTCATATCGTCATTGGTTTCCATGGTGATGGCTTACTGCACTCAGCGCCCATTTCTTTTGGTAAGTGATACTGAAGCCTGATATTCAGCCGCATGACCATATTATAAGGTTTAGTGTATATATTTAAAGTACAAAGAGCTCTAAGAAGCAAGGATACAGAATGTGCTGTCCACATGTTGTACAATTTGAAAACACACACATCAAACTGAAAAACCTCTTTCCATGACAGACTATCTGAAAAACATCCTGTCCATCGCATCCTTCATATAACGTGTGCTTGTAAGAGGTGGTAGTTAACAGACAATAAGGCCTTTTTAAGTCCTTATAAATAATAAGATGATAATAATAGCATCATAATCATGTTTAGAACTGGAGGTAAATAAAAGCTGTAAAAATTTCACGCAATTGTTTTAAATAGCATTGCATTTGAGTTTAATTAACTTTTCTATTAATATACAAGTTTCTTATTGTTAGCTCTTTTGTTGCTTAGTTAAGATTAATACGTTCTTTTTTATGCATTTACTAGCAGCTAACTATGCCTTTGCAAACAAAAAACAGTAACCAAGTGTATAAATAAATGTTTATCATGCTGTTATTAACACTTATATAGACTTATTAACACATAATAAACGACAACACATAATAATGATGAAAATGAGTATGTTAATCTTATCGGTTAAGTTACACTTATACTATTATTATTATCCAGGATTTATTGATTATTTTTAAGTAGATGTATGTAACAAAGAAAGATAAAGTTGAAGCATAAAGGAAGAAAGACAATTACAGTATATTTAAAGGAAAGGCTTTTCCTTAAAGAACCAGGAATAGTGTTCCTTTATTCCAGGGAATCTGGAATAAAAGTGCATGTTTGATTGTCCAGTTTTGCACCAGATTACGTCACACTGCACTGCAACATTTCAGCCACAGATGATTGTACATTTCATTTTTTATTACTTTGCTGCTCCCCCCATTCATCAACACAGTGGCCCTGTTCAAATGAGTGATGCTTTTCAGACATCGCTGGATGTTGAAACAGGCATTTCTCAAGCATTTCTAAAGCCTCTGGTGGCTTAATACTGTGATCTGTGTCCTTGTGTTGGCTTGAGCCTCTGCTTCATACTGTAGCAGGTCAACGTGTCATTGATGAAGTATTATATAGTAATATATCATCCATCAATGAGTCTGGTCATGCTTTATACTGACATTCTTGTAATTAGTATCAGTTAATGGGCCCTTACAATTCTTTATAAGATGTTTATTAAATGTGTTAATAAGATCATCTAGACCTAATGTTAATTGTTAGATTAAAGGACACTTACAAACACTTAAAAAAAAAACGTTAGTGGTTTATATACTGCTCAAAACATCAACAAAAGCCTCTGTGTATTTTAAATGTTTAGAATCATCATCATCACCATCACGTTGTTTTATTAAGAGCGATACATACTTGATCATGCAATTTACTACAAGTTAATGATACACCTATTGACAGTTAACTATGCATTTATTAATATTTAAGTATGCACTAATTAACAGATAACTGTGCATTTATTAACAGGCAACTGATTATTTAATAAGTCATATTTACTAACAGTTAACTATGCTTTTGCAGCTACTGGAACTAATGCCTTATTAAGGTTAATGAATCCTTTATTAGATTTATTATAGAATCTTAATATATAGAATCTTATGTCTAATCACATATTAATGTCAATAAGCATCATATAATAACTTACAAAGGCCTTACTGCATAGTAACCAATGTTTATTACAAGGATCTGAATATAAAGTATTATGTATGTATGTAAAAGTACATTAAATATATATATAGATATCTATCTATAGATATCTAGAGAGAGAGAGAGAGAGAGAGAGAGAGAGAGAGAGAGTGAAAATGGGTTCAGTGTTGATAAGAAAAAGAGCATGTAATGAACCAGTGTTTGCTGCACAATGCCGTGTTTGCTCAGCGACTTATCTTCTCTGTCTGAATAATGTTCACTGGAGGTTCATGGATGCAATGAGCGAAAGTCAATCAGCTCCTGGAGAGAAATCAATGCAGATCAATACTTGGTTTCACATGCATGTACTTTCATCTACACAGTAGTTCAGAGGTTCCACAGCTGCAGTTTAATGGATTCAACAGAAAAAACCAGTGAAGCTGCGGTTCTCCACACAATAGAGAAGTGAGCCGGGGTTTGCAGAGCCTCTGGATGCCATGTTGTACATGGCTAGCAGCAGGTGTCAGTCCTGCCTAAGCCTGACCTTGCGGAAAGGCAGCATATTTCAGTTTCCCCTTCAGTAGTTCCAGAGTGGTGTCCAGAGAGGGTTGGGAGACGGCTGTCAATGCAGAAAGGGCCCAAAGTAGCTTCCTATGCAGGCCACTAGAGCAGCAGGGATCGCCCCAGGCTGGAACTAAGCCTCGCTGACACTGATCCGCCTAAATAAAGCAACCGTGGTCAACGCGGGGAACAGGAGGTTGGAAAAAGTGGAGGTTTTCACTTTGTGTCATGTCAATGATTTTGTCTTCTTCCCGCGGCACGCAGCCATTGACTTCCTCTGCCAAGTATCATTTTCCCAGTGGCATTTGCATATAACACAACTGTGTTACATTTCTGACACTGTAAGGAGTTTCTTTTGTACCACTTTTTAGGTGAAAGTGCAGTAAGTACAGAGCAGCCACTCTTCTCAGCTAATACTCCATGAGACATTTGGTGAAGAAACATCATTAGTTTATTTTAATGTGCCACGATGGAGGCTGAGTGACACTAATGGGGGGCTGCGTAAAAAATGGTGTCAATCTTGGCACTGTGACGGTTCACTGAACAGCACATTAGTGCTAAAAGTATTTCAGGTCTCTAAGTACGCCTTTCTCTCTTGAGCCTATGTGAGAAGGGGGGAGGGCGATTTGAAAATATGTTTCAATATTCATAATAGGCAAAAGTGAGAGCACACACTGTGAAGCAGACAAACCTGGAGTAGAGGCAGGGATGTCTCAATTGTTCTGCCAGGTCTCAACCCTAAAGATGCATTAGCAGCAGTGCTGAATAGATTCTCTTCTTTTCCGTCTAAATATCCACAGTCAGCATGGAGGATTAGAATCGAAAACATGTGGCCATCCCTCTCTTGATCAAAGCGAGTGCTTATGAGATGCCAACACAGCACTATGTTGTTGCAGTGCAGAGACACAGGCTGTTGTACAGAGCAGTGTTTTCCCAAACTTCTTTTTCTGTTGTTTTTCTGGGGATCCACGTTTTAAAAATGTCAAATATCACAACCTGAATCACCACAGGCCTTGTTTATAAATTATGAGAAGAGTTCATTTGTGCATGAATCACCATTCCTGACCATTTCTACTGCTTCCCTCCTCACGGTAGAATATTCTTTCCAATAGGTAAACGATGGCTGAATTTTACATCTTATATATTCATTTCATTGTGTTTTAATGTATCTGGCTATAATGGTGAATAATTTAAATTTTGTGTAGGTTTTATTGAAAACATACACAAGAAAATATTTTATAAATGAGACAAAATACATGCCTTTAGGCAGAGTTTATTTATTCTATTTATTTAACCTTTAACCAGAAACTGGTTAAACTCATGAAACAGATTTTTTTTTTAAAAACATTGCAGACAAGATGCAGCGCAAATATGACATTTAGATGCAATTTACAACCAAAACACACACAGTTTTCACTCAACAATAGCTGTGTTTCCATCAAATGTCAAGCGAATTTGAATTTGATTTCAATAAATATTTTCCGATGCAAAATTTCAAAATGGGCATTAAATGCGTTTTACGGAAACGCACCTAATGTGTGTTAAGTGGAGACAGCCGGGTTTGTAAGCGTACTTATTTTGTGTGCAAACACACGTCTACTGTCAAAAGCCTAATTCTGAGCGACTGCAGCACTTTATTTATAGTGTGATTATGAACAACTCTGGTCATTAAAGTGACGAGATATGATTAGGTGGTAAATAGCCTCGGACAAACCACTGTGGAGCTCCTGCTGGTAGATGTGGTGGCAGTGTTAGTGAAACCCCCTGAGGGTGTGTGAACAGTTTTGCGCCCTTCGCAGCAGACCAACAGTGTGCCATTAAGAAGGGGCTAAACCAAAGATAGAGTGAGAAAATAAGAGACGGACTTCACTGCCATCGCTTTCAAAACATGTAATAACTGGGAGGTGACGGGGGTCAAGTGCCTTCACTCCGTCCTCAGCCGAGACGATTTGATACAAAAGACAGATAGACGGTGAGTCATTTTACCACTTGACACTATTGCAAAATAAGTGGGCTTCACTGTGTTGCCTGTCACGAGTCATGCATCAGAGGTCAGGCTCAGCGATAGTTATAGCCCTTAAAATACAGCACTGACAGGGGAGAACTGGCTTAAATTTAATTAATTGATTATTTAATTATTTGTACTGAATTTGATTTAACCACTTTTTAAGCTGCACCAATCAATATTTGCATGTTATCAATCAAATCACGTATACTGTATGCCCGTAGTCCCCTGTAGCTTCAGTACATGGAGCATTTTAGCACCGTTGAGCTCAGCTTGGTTTTTAACAGGCTGCAGCTTTACTCCAGGGTTTTCCCTCGGTTTCTGGGAGGCTTAGGGGCTGCAGTTGTGGCGGGGAGAAAATCTGATGTTATTTGACTAAAAACTGTGGATTCATTTCCACATGAAAATATTAGAGCATTTTCCCCAAGTTTGTGCAAGACTTAGATTCATGGGTGGGGGGGTTTGGGTTCCTCCTCCCATAAGAGGAAATAAAAAAATCTTACCTTTAACAATAAAAACATTTGATATGTGATACGTTTTGGAGCATTGTTATTACCACATCTTTGTACAGAAATGTGGAAAAGGTCCAGAAGATCATGAATAAAAGCCCATCGTACTAAAAGTACTAAGTAGTAGAAGGTCAGATGTGAATACGACAATGTTCTTGAATGAGGCTCAATGACTAGTTAGTGGATAGTGCAACATATAGCGGGTAAAAACCCCCCACAGGTATTTAAGAATTTGGTGGCCAACACTTGAATACATTACATCACATCACATTCGTCAACTTTATAAGGTGATGAATGTCAGTGTTGTGCTTACAGTATAATAGGGTGCCCCCGAGTGGTCATTTGTAGGGTTCCAGATCAATAGATTTAACATTTTTATAGCGAAGGCCACTGGGGAAATAAACTACGCATATAGAGTCAAGAGTTTATATTTTACTCCAATGTACAGATCAAATTTCTAGTATGTATGTACTGCAAAAGATGTTGATTTCAACCAGGGTGGAATGTAGACATCGGATTAAAAGAATGTCTTCAGGAGAATGAGAAATCCCGCATATAATTTGATAAAAGTGACAAGCCGTACAAATCGAATGCAGAGGTATTTAATAATTCAAACCCTGTGAATCCTCCTTTAGACAGAGGGGAAGAAAACAGAGGAATAAGAAATGGGATCCCTGGTGTGTGCTCAGTTGCCTTTTCTTTACAGGTTTCCTGAAATCTGGGACACTTGAGCTACATACGTTAAGAATTCCTGCATGTGTACTTTTGCACATTATCAGTTCTTCCAGATAGAGTCAGTGGAGATGAACACTGAAATCCATCTTCACAGTTCAGACAGAGCTTCACTGTAACCGTTATCATCTTAAATTGCGACATGAAATGAATAGGGTTTGTGACAGGGTCAAGTAGAAATTGCTGTTTACCGTCTGTTATGTATTCAACAAAACACAACATGCTGTTTGCATTTGCTCTACTCTGATGATCCCATTGAAAAGCTGCCTGTCAGTATGTCCACAGGGGTTAATAACCCAATCTCCTGCAATACACCTTTCCTAAGTGATTCAGCAGAGGTGGAACGACCTTAGCTTTCTCCTTGTGGAATATAACCGAGTTGACTTGTTTATTGTTTTGCTTCTCCTTCCTCCCCCCGCTTGCTATTTGCCCTCTATCTATGCTTGTTTTTGATTTGCTTGGCCTCTGGTGTGCTTTACGGAGATGCCCTTTCCGTGCATTGCCCTGGGTGCTGGCGCTGGTTGGGGAGTTTTGTGGTGCCCCTGTCGAGGGTTGGAAAATCCTGAGGCTGTGATCGTCCCCCTTCCTTGTGATGCCACAGCATACAGAAGATTAAAGCCTCCGGAAACGTAAATATACAGCAGCAATTCTGACTGTGTAATTTAAAGTTTTGTGTACATAATAGTGAACATCAAACTGGACTGGAAATGATCTTCAACCCAAAGCAGAAATCTCGTCATTTATGTTTTTGTAAACTTTCTGATATTGGGTTTGAATTGGTCATGGAGATTTATTACGCAGTTGATTTTTGTGTTTGAGATGAGATGTTTAAGATGTTTTCTTAAATGTTTCCTGCCTAACACACCCAGAGAGTCTTCCGAGTGCTCCTCAGTCTTCAACGTCTTTCTACACTTGCTCACAGAAAACTACCTATCAATTCACTCGGTCTAAGCACAAACAGTTAAGTCAGCTCACATTAGCTAGCTGCCATTTGCAACTGTACAGAACCAGCCACTAGTCTGTTCTTTTGTTCCTGAGTAAATAAGTTGATCAGTACTACTTCTTCTTTTATTTGTTAAACAAGTCACTGTATTTCTACTCGAGTAAAGAACGCGTGGACTTGCCACCTCTGTGTGTAATTGACTATTAGCTTGACTATGGTTAAGTTCATCTGAGTTCAGATTTTGCCAACACTTTTAGCTCCATGACGGTGTAGCTGACGTTGCTAGTGAACGAGATGTCAATCAAAGCGCGATCTGCCGCCTACAGAGTCTTGAGAAGCAGCAGGGTTTTGCAATTATGAATGTGTCTTAGTGGACGCTTAATGAGACACTCAACTTTGGGATCATATATGTATTTTTATTATTGTAAGCCAAATTTCCGGAGGCTTTAATTTGTATTTTACACTCCCTGCTGTCCTCACATTCATTCACACACAACTGTACATTGTTGGTGTGCCAGCGCTTGCCCATCGTATCCATAAACCCTGAGGACATACTGTTGGGGAGGCCCATGTTCACACTCAGCTCCATGAACACACACACACACACACGACTGTTTTCCCGCCAAGTAGGATTTGTAGTATTTTCCCCCATGAATCTTGTGGCATTCGCCCGATAAGCTTCATCCTGCCAGTTTCTAGCTGCCTGGCACGAAAATGTGTGTGAAGCCTCTGAGACATCCTTTATCATTATTCATGAACATCATTATTTTGAAACTGTCTGCGTTCTTTCACTGAATTTTTTTCCCCGACACCCAAACTGTAGGCGGCCTCTAGTATCAGCATGTAACACTCAGATTCTTTTGGTTTTCACTCCAAAAAAATTAAGTATGTGTGAAGCATCCTAAAACGTGCTGCTGACAAGCATTTGGCTAAATCTTTCCAACGTTTAATCGCAGCCCCTCCTCCTTTCCAGCCCTCTAATTGGTTTAATGTACAGTGAAATAGGGTCGGCTGTTTTCTTTTAAACTTAAACTGTGGACAGATCCTGCCTCTCTCGCCGAATGGCTGTCAGGTTCAGTTAAAAGCTTAGGTAGATTGAACAAAAAGGATCCGTTAAGCTGAAAATCCAATCTGAAGTGGGCTGGTAGCAAAGTACTCTTTAATAACTAAATGATGCATGAACTCCAACCATGGCATAAGTCAATTGCAGAGGTTAAAGCAAGGACAATGCACTTCTCTTACAGTATTAGTCTCACATATAACCTTCAATTCAAGGCAGGAATTTTCCTTAAGCGAGTATTTATTCTTGATGAATTTCATTCACACCTCTTAGGAGCTGTGGTATTTTTCCATTTGGTATTAAGCTGCTACTCCTGTTAAAGCATGGTTCCCTTATTCTTGTGGGAGCTGGGAAATTGGTTTCTAAAATAAAGTTGACCCTGCACCTCCTGCAGTTAGAGAATCTAACTAATGAAGCAGGGTTTGCATCAATGAGGAGCACAGACAGAGTGTCAACATGAGGTACCTGAGTCGCCTATTATGCAGGATTGTTGTACACAACATGCCAAGGCTATCCACATTATTATCACCGGAATATTCCACAAAGCAAGGAAGCAGAGAGCTAAAATATTAACTTTTTTTAAGTGTTGTATTTAGTTTTAATAGCCCTGTGGTCTCATTTGTTTACTGTAATTGAGGCAAGCATTTTGACAACAGTATAGTGCCTTTAAAGAGAACACACAGCCTCCTTAAATACGTCAGGTCTTTTTTTAACATCCATTTGTTGGGTTGCACCTTGTCAGACGGTGCCAGAAACATTTAATGTCATCATTTTCATAAATTATACATTCGTGCAACCTATTCGCCAGAATAAAATGTTGCCAGAGTACGTTTCTGCAAAGCACGGGTACATGTAATCTCAGTATTTCTGATCCAAAAAATAAATTTCATATCAACATCTCTAGATGTGTGTATTCCAGGGGCGTACATATAGAGAGTGCAGGTAGTTTGGTTGTATTGGGGCCATGTGGGGTGACGAATGGGTCCTTGTGAGAGATTGAGAAAGCTGCCTCAGACGCCAGTATTCAAAGAAGACCTTACAACATTAAATTAACCATGACCCCATTTGCTACAGCAGTGATTCCCAAACTTTATCAGCTCAGGACCCAAACTTACAAAAATACATCATGAATGGCCACAGACCAACATTTTTACTGACTCTTCTACTGTCAAAACTACATCTCTGAAAGTCTCTTTTTTATGTGATTTTTTGTCTTTGTGTCTTTTACATCGATTTAATTTTGTCGCATCTCATAAGTCGTTTGTTTTGTTGCGTCTTTTAAGTCATGTTCGTCTTTGTCTCTTGTCATTTTTGTCTTGTTATGTCTTTTACATCATTTTTGTTTTGCCCCTGTACACCTTCACATGGCTTTGGTGGGATCGACATTTATAAACTCTTCCAGAGAACACTTCTGTTTTAATTAGGAAAATGAATTCACATATCATAGTATTGCTATATATTTTCCTCTGCCAATTGGCGACCCAATATAAAAAGCTCCATGACCCATTTTGGGTCCTAATCCTGAGTTTGGGAAACACAGGTCTAGACAATGCCGTGGTTATGGTTTGGTTGTAGGTTTAGGCATAAAAACAACTTGGTTAGGGTTAGGAAAAGGGGTCAGGGAAAGGACTAAAATAAGAAAGACAAAGAAAAAATGCAAAAATAAACACATCAGGAAATGGGACCTGAACCCTAGTCTCTTGTACATCCACAAACTTTAGTGTTCCACCATAACCACGTCCTCCTGCAACGTCACCTGGTCCGTGTTGTCGATTTCCAACATCTAAGGCCTTACACTGACTTATATCTGGCTCCCCACATGTTGAAAACAGCCGCCAAGGGCTCAGATCCAAGCATCACTAGGGACGACTTTGGACTGAGAACGAGCTCTTTAAAGTCTCCCGATGTGACAGTGTGTGTTGTAAGAATGCAGTTAAAAGAACATGCAAAAATTAGCAAAGTTACATGAAAGATTCTCCTGTACAAGTTGAGATCTGCTCTGTGTATTTCTATTCTTTAAGGTCCAGCTCATGCATTTCAGTGACATTATAAAAACACACCAATTACAGTTAATGTGAAGCCTCCGAGGGGCTTTGGGTTCATGCCTGTTATCATCATAATTTCATGTCTCGGGGGCATTGTCTGACCATGCCACACTCGGGGTTTATATAAGTTAGCATTCAGTTACAGTAATCCATTCCTCAGTCGTCAGCAGAGGCCGATGCAGACATGAAGCCCTCTGCAAAGCATCGCCCCAGGCTATGTTTTCATCCAGACAGACTCTTCACAAAGCTCAGGGCCAAAATGATTCCTGCCCTGTCCCCTATAAAGAGGAAGTGGAGAGGACCTGAGAGAGGCATTGGCCTACATATCCATAATGAGCTGAGCCATCCACGTAGAGCGTGAGCTAACATGGCGAGACATGCGGTTAAGTTAATAAGGGAGGCAGGGTAAGCCAGCTCCACATCTACGACAGGGAGTGGCATGTGATGGGCTATTGATGGGCCTGTTGTTAATCTCCTCTGAGAGCTCTGACAGTGAGTGAATGGGAAGAGATTCAGTGCCCCCGGGGCACGTCCAAGGGCAATAATGAGGCTCCACATGATCCCTTGATGACCTCAGGATCTACTCGGAATCATGATCTAAACATGCAGTCATACAGTCCCATAGGAATACACACCGTAACAACATAGACGGGCAGATAGAGATAATGAAGAATAACCAATTACTGAATTTCCCATAGGGATTAATAAAGTGAATCTGAACAATATTAAGTGACAAATTACGTAACACATGAACAGCAAGTAGTAATGGATAACGAAATAATAATTAAGAACAAACAGGAAATAACAAGAAATTAACAAAGAATAATAATAATGACAAACAACGACATAACAATCAACTGACAGAAGAATAACAAACGGTAACGAATAACTAAAGAAAAACTAAGAGTAGCATGATATAAGAGCAAATAACAAAGAATAACTACATAGTAATCAAGAAAACTAATCAGAATGGAAAAACAACACAAGCTTATACAAGAATAACAAGTAGTAATGAATAAATAATAATGAACTAACACAAGTTAATGAACAACTACCTAAAAATAAAGAATAATTGTATGTTTTAGTAAATGTAATTCTTTTGTCCATTTGCTGTCTGTTTATCCTTCACATCTATGGACAACACCTCTACACGTGAGCTGAACGTCCATGTCCGTCCACACACATGAACGCGTGTAAACTCTGACATTAGTGCCAGTGTTAATCTGAGCCAATGCTCGGCCCATTAGCTGTTTTGCGACAGTAATAAAATTCCTGTGCATAATTCATGGCTGTGTGCTTTGAGGAGCTGTCAGGGCGTAAAGGCAGATACGCTTGAAGTTAACGGCATATCAAATTTAAAATATGCTCCAGAAAAAGCACCTGAAAGTGAAGATGGATACGTCTTTTGAACAACTGCGTGTCACGTTGTTGGCAGCTAATTGAAGCAACATGGGTGAAAATTTAGTCAAAGGTGGAAAAAAAATATAGGTGAAAAAGGGTTTTTCTCCACAAAAAAAATTAATATTAAAGTCTCTACCTAATTAACACTGTAACACCTACATATGTCTCCTATTTTGGTCTTTATAATTGTTTTCTATTTATGTTTGCTTCACAACTCCACGTCTCTCTTCCTTCCTGTCTTTTTACTTGAGGGTTTGTACAGTTTTATGTAAATCATACGCTTATAAAAAGACAGAAACTTTCCCTCTGAGATGACAAAACTGCCACGATGCCACCCTTTTGTCGGTGGATTTGCTTTATTCTCCGAGATGCTCCGCAATCCTTTAAAGGTGGCGTAGCGTCATGTGTTAACCAAATTGAACCTGACAACTGTCTCATTCATTTGCAGCCAATGTTTGTTCCAGAAGTTAGAAAACAACAGCCCGTCGCATTACTGCATCTCCGGCAAAGAACCCCCCCAAAAAAACCCAGAAAACTGTAAATGCTTGCAAAAAAACAAAAAGTCTGTCACGTCACCCCCGAGGCTTTTCTCTCTCCCTCTCTGTTTCTGATGTACACCACAGACAACACCATACATAAAAACCTTCTTATCTTATTTGAGCAGTTGCTTTAGGTATTTCTGCAAACTCCAAGGGGCTGGAATTATAAATCACCGCGAAACAAGATGGCAATCAGCGAGTATTGTTGCAAAGAAGACTAATGAAACCACCCACCCTGGTAAATGACCTGGAGATCTGCTGTGATACTGACTCCCCACAGTCACCCAGTGTGTGTGTGTGATGCACAGGATCTCTGTCGCCCCCGTGATGTGTTTTGCGTCGGCCGAGGCCAGATAAAGCCACAAAGGCAAACCAACGGGGTCTTTTGTCTGTTTGTTCCATTACGGGGAACGCGAGCTTATTTCCCATTTTGCTTGGTTGTTTTAAACCAGCGATGGAGGACATTTCAGTTTTATCTGCGAGTGGGATAAAAGTGTGTGTTAGTGCGAGCTGGTATTCCCAGTGGTGATTCACATTTAATTGTAAATACAACCTTTCTCTGGAATAAATTAACATGTTTACTATTGTTCCTCTGTTCTTCCAAGGACCTGAAAATGATCAAAGGAGTGAGTTTGTTTGAAGAATGAAGCATTGAGAATATTTTAGGTTAACATGAGCTGAGTTTCCCTTTACAACATTTGGTTGGTGTCATCCCCCACACCCCCTTCCCCTCATCAAATATGAGACATAATCTATTTTTATCCTTTATTACTATGTTCACATCGTACCATACATGGATGCGAACGCTACGCTACGCTCCCCAACAACATCATTATTATCTCAGACTGCCGTGCTAAATCACCTCATTTATCTCTTATGGTTGTGCCAGTTCTGTCAGAAACCGCGGGAAATAAGCAACAAACATAAAAGACTTGGACGAGGAGAGGATGCATTACGCTGCGCTGCACAATCACACTTGTAGTGTCCACAAGAACCAGCGAGAAGTGATTTGCTTCCGTTCGCTGCAGTCACACAACATACGGCTTCATTTCTAGAAATGACTCTATAAAGACCAACATTGTTACCAAATGTGTTTGGTGAAAACGTGCAAATCAACTACAAGCAAATAGATTGTTTCAGTCAATTTGATTCAGATCCTGAATAGAGCGCTGCAGGGAGAATGTAGTTTTGTTGCTAACCCAAAAATTAGAAACGAAAAACCAAAGGGATTTTTCCACCTGCTTTTGGATTATTGCAGAAAATAAGCTCTGCAGAAAATCAGCAAGATCATCTTCGCAAATGAAACGATTCTTGAAGTGTACATGTGATCACCAGAAGTAAAATCCAACCTGGGTAATTAGACAATAAATGAACTACACTGCTGTCAAACCAAAAACCAATTCAAAAAACTTGTTTTTTTATGAGTTTATTCTCAGAAAATTACAACTTTTTTTCTCAAAATATTATGAGTTAATTCTTGAAGTATGATATATTTTTTTAAATCTTCAATGTGGCCCTAATCCTCCTACATAGAATTAAGAAATAACCTTTTGGACTTAAAGTAAAGTTGGAAAGATATTCACAGATATTCCGGGGCTCAGCTGGTAATTTTGTTGTATTTTTTCTCTCATAAAAATATGAGTTTTTACTCATGGAACGACTTTTTTCTTGAAATATTATGACAGTACTCTCGATGTATCATATATTTTTTAAATCCTAATTCGTACAAAGCTGATCGTCACGTGTGCACTTGGTCTGTACTGTTTGAAGCACATGTCTACCTTGTGGCTGTAGCCTCTTTGAGCTACAGCGATAAATGCGACCGAGAAACCGAATGCCTCTCTAATAAGTCCGCCCGCCTACGTCGCATCCCACTTGTTCTTTGCTGAGATCACAGTCTGGGCTTCCACCTTTAAGCACAAGAGAGAATTAACAGGATCACTCTTTTAACAAATGTCTGTTGCGGTTTCCTGTGTGTACGTGCGCTCGCGGCTGTGTGTGTTTGCGAGCTCGGAGAGGATTAAGATGGAGTCTGAGTTATGGCAGCTGCCTTAAGAGGGAAATGGAGAGGGTGGGATAGAAAAAGAGAGACAGTGATGGAGAGAGGCAAAGCCAGAGTGTGAGCGAGGGAGACAGACGTGGCGCCCTGCACTCAGCACTTTCACTGACTTAGCACAACAGTGTGCATGTCACTGACTCTTAAATCACTCCCAACCTTCTTCGAGCTCCATTTACATTTCAGGGAAATCCTCTTGCCTTGAGCCAGAGAGGTTGTTTTACTTAACTGTCTCAGGATACAAATATCAATTACTGTAATGTGGCTTCGACTGAAATGTGTGTGTGTGGCTGCTCAATGAAAAGAGGAGCTAAGGCTGCCAAAAACAAGGCTATTTTACTCCGTCGCCTGCCTTATCAAGCATGTATCAGGATTTTGTTCTGTTTTATGTGTTTCAACTAAAGACACGCGATGCAGATTAGTTAAAGAAAAGACAAACCACAAATCAAAGTTGTTCTGTCTGTACCATGATGAAATGTAATATACACTGTGAAGAGAAGCCAGAAGTTCTTAAATGTGCCCAAATTATCTTGTATTAAGCTTGGCTACGTTTCTTAATTCAAGCCACTGAAAGACCATAATGGACCAAATGGGGGAAAAAATGCCAAAAGTTAAGCAAGTTGTGTTTTTTAAGCAATGAAAACACAGTTATTTAAGATGCAGTGCAAGTGGTTTCACTCTTAAAATGAGGAAAACAATCTTGTTCCTCTGCTGAGATATTATGCAAATCACTGTTTTAGCTGCTACTGGTTAAATCTAGACCAACGTTAGCTATTTTATTAAGACAATGAGATTACTTTTCTAATGGACAACATTATTTTTCTCAGAAACAAGGCTTTTTTACTTTCTTGGGATTCTTTTTTTTTTTTTTGCAGCGTACGACATATGCTTCCGTAAACACTGATGTTGTCATATTTACATATAAGGTGATGCATATTACATACATACATCCTCTCGATATAATGAAAATAAGCTTATATCCTATATATGAAATAACCACAGTACAATTTGCATATGTGCATATATTACAAATAGATTTTCTATGGGCTGTTATCAATCTGTTCCAATTTCTAATAGGTTTCATGTATAATTTGTACAAATATCTTCATACAGGATCATTTTTCCCATGCGCATTTTTATGTTGAACAAACATTTAATATTATAATTTTCTGAAAGTTCTACGTCTAGATTTGTGAAGTGTGCTGTTGTTCACATTCAAGTGTTTGTCATGCTCTGACCACAAAGAAGAGCAAAAAAAAAACCTAGTTTCTTCAATTTTCACCGAGGACTACAAAACAGCCTTTGAAAGAAAGACATAATGACTTGACATTTATTGTGACTTTATCAGTATTGACTGACACCAGACACATTTGGTCATATCACCCAGCTCTATGTACATATGGAAATTCCCTATAGGTACATATTTAACCTTTGTCTATCAGTAGTAAGTACATACAGATTTTCAGAACCAGACTAATAGCAGATGTGGCATCTGTAAATACAGTTGTAGATGGTGAACAACCACAGACCCAGAAATTCTTCATAGTATAAAAGTGCTTGATGAAGTATCGACGGCCCGTCTATGATTGGACCTGGACACTATCTCCGCTCTGCGATTGATGGCCTGTGCACATTATAAATCTCTCAGGAGTATTAGATTGTTCATTAGCACGATGATGGAGGGAGGATGGATCTTAGGTTAATTACAGATTAAGAGTCTGCTCGGTGCTCCTCTGTAGGGCACTCGTGAGTGGTGTTAGGGAGTAGACTGAGGACAACTCACATGCAGGTTGGTCTGCTAAACTGGCATCATAAGAAAACAGTCGAAACGGGTGAAGATGCATAAATTATGCTTGACATTTTTGTATTCGACTTGGGTCACATTCCTAGCCTCCACACCAAGCAGTAGAGAGAAAAGAGTGACAACCAAAGCCTACATCAGCTTAAAATGAATAAATAAACACAGATTACCACTTTTCTCGCACATGCTACAACTATCCAACCAGTCTGGGTAAGTTGTAACATTTCACCTCTGCCATTGTTTGGGGTAATTGTTAAACAACAGTAGGGCCAAGACACAAAGTGTTGATTTGTAGCAGAGATGTGTGTGAAACATGAACAGTCTAACTCATATTTTTGTTTAAATTACTGAACCAAAATCAAAATATCTTAGGATGTGTTTTCAGTAAGGTAGTGGCAGCATTAGCTTGTCACTTCTGGCTCCAAAAAGCCAAGATGGCGACATCTGAAATGCAAACAAGCTGCATCCACTTCTTTTATACAGTCTATTATTTTAAACCATGACACTAATATCAATACAATATCACATTATTATTTTTATTATTAGTATTAGCTGAACAGCTGGTTCCTACAGGCATCTCCAGTTGCCGCTTCACCCTCTACAACATGTTTGGCTCTTTCAGCTTCCTTTGCTCTGTCCACTGTTTTGCTCATTCGTGAACTCTGCAGTAAACACATGTAAAACAGCTGCAAACACTTGCTGCGTTGTGTACTTAGACAATATGAGAAAGCTAAGAGGCTGCTGAGGCTGCTGGCTGTTTTATTGCTCTGCATGGGGGAAACATCATGACATTTGCTGGATGCTAATTTCTGATGATATTCTGCTGTCATCTATCTTTGCGTTGTATTTGTACTGGGATTAACTGTGAATTGCTGCTTATCAGTGCGTGATAACATTTCACAAGTGAGCTTCGATGTACTTCATAACTATCTGTTGCATTGCTGATGATTTAACCCTTTTCAATCGTTGTCTGTTAGAATAAAGCAGTTACTAGTTGTCATTTTTAACTAGTTGTTGCACATTTATGATTTAAGTATTTTGAGTTTGAGAGATGATAAAGAATGTTATGAGTAACATCGTTAACACTGCATTACAGAGAAATATAAAACTGTAGTAATAAGCCTTCATAATAACATGTTAGAATGATTTTACAAGCGCATGTACAAAAGAAGCTGCTCCTTAAAATTGGTAAAAGTGGTAATGATTCTGAATGTCTTGCAACAACTAGCAGGAAGCCTATCTGAACTTTTTGTTAATTTATCTAGACTACGTTAGAGTGAGTGTCCATGCAAAGTGGCTAACATTATGCTAGTTATTTGTTTCAAACAAGGGGCAAGGACTGTAGCTCAACAGTGAAGCCAATGCTTTAGTATGTTAAAGTGTAATACTGCTGACGACCACTAGATGCTGCTCCAAAAAGGCTCCCACAGACTTACATTGAACTTCTCTAAAGAGACTAAGTCAGTATTTTTTTTCCTAGGAGTCACTCTAGTGATGGCACATTTGTAAATTATTGCTCCGTTAATGCGAGTTTAGGGCAAATAGAAAACTTTGATGTCTGCCGTGTCAGATTTTGATTGACAGGTGTGTATGACAGTGAATCGGCCTTTCAGAGCTTCTGTTTATTGAATAAAACACATTTATTCCTGACATACAGCTCGACTGTAAGTTTTGGTAATCGGTTACGCTAACAAAACTGTCAAATGATTTTTCTATGTAAATGCTTCTCCATAAAACCTCATGCACATCCAGCTCCAGCCCTTTTGTCTAAATATGGTCACTTCCAGCTTCAAAAAGCCAACATGGCGACGGACAAAACAGACAAAAACTACTGGCTACAAAATAGCAGTTCAGAAACCAATGGGTGACAGTAGCTCTGTCCACTTTTGGTTTCAGATGATAAGCGAATTTTTAATGCAAAGTTTGGGGTCGTGCTTTTTATCTACTCAAAATAATAACATTTGGTCTGTTATTAGGGAGCAGCCCAGTACCCAGTCAGTACAACTTAAGTTAAAGTTATGTATTTCACTCTATTTAATTCTACGCTGACACAACTATAGCAGAGATGGTTGAAAATGGCCTCAGAAGTTGCAGAAGTAGTAGAAGAAATTCCTTGTAATAGTTGGTATCGGCCTCTGTGGTTAATACGGCTTTGAGGGCTTTGCGCAGCATCACTCACACTTTCTTCAGCGCCGTGGACTCTGAGCGCTGAGTAGATGCTTGTGGGGAGTGACAAATCATAGCCTCGACATCTGAATGTACTCGCACAAAAATACTTCCCGTGTTAGCGATCTGACTGTACTGTATCTCTGTCTTCCCAAAAGCCATTTAACAAACTTAAAAATCACAAACTGGTTTCATATGTGCTGGCATACATAACATGGTCACATATATGCAGGGATATTTCTCCAGTCCTTTTTCATCTCACGCCTACTTGCTAAGTTTTAAACGCAACTTTTCACTCACATTTTATTCCCTCGTACATTGCAGAAACTAACCCAAGGGCCAACCCGGTCCCTCTTTTCCGCCTCGCAACTCGTCTTCATTTGAAACACAAAGCTTAATTCCCCAGTTGGTATTGTACATAAATAACTACTCTCCACCTCTCATCTACTAGAGATGGATCGCTCACATTAATGTGGTTTGTGCTGCTAAATTATTTAACATGGAAGATGAGTGAAATGTGTCGGGTTATGAATACAAGCAGAAGGAAGCCCAGACAGAAGTAAGATAATGGTATCACAGCTGCTCTTCTTCTCATCTGGGATGAGCTGCAGTGTATAAAGTACAGTAATAGTCTATTATATCAGGCATGGCGTTGTTAGTTTCTGGATATAAGCAGAGACTCATCCTTTGTGTCTCATTTACAAATTAAACTACCAAACTGGAACATGTCACAATGCTCCTGTGAACGATGAAAGGAAATGTTGGAGGTTTTCTCTATGAAACTGTATTTGTGTGCTACTGAACTCTGGATAACCTGCAGCAATATTCAGAATATTGTCCATAGTTTTGCCAGAATTTCATCTAAACAATGTTGCTGGCCTCTGAGGACAATTCAGAACACTTTCATAGCATAGATTTCAGTTTTAATTTTCGAAGCAAAGTTCTGACAATTCTGAAAATGATATTTTCACTCTGCCAAAGCTCATTTATGCAGAGCAGTTTCTCTGTCGCTCCCCTTTCTGTCAACCGTTTGTAACACTACCTGTAATGCTGTCCTCGGCACAACATCACTCAGAGGACGAATTCAAAGATTGTTTAGCATTTTAAAATGTGCATGAGTTAATGAGCTTTGTGTTTTAGTAAAGAGCCCCTTTTATTACTCAACCAAGGTGCCCTGGTTCGATTCCTTTTAGGACTCAATGAAACCTTTTGATAAAGTCAAACAGGTTATTGCTGTTGTCAGACAAGTTGGTCCTTTGTGACTTTGATTAAAACTAAAACAATTTGTGGATACAAAGCTGTTAAAGACATTTTTAAACTTTTAAAAGTTGACTTGATGTGTAAGCTACAACATAATTAAAGTTAATGAAACGTAACCCTTTCACCACTGACTGGCTGGCCATATGAACTGCTGCATATGGGTTATGTCCCTTCGACATCTAATACTGGACAGATATGGTGAATGAGTCACGGTGTAAAACTGCCCAGGGTAAACTATGACTCTCACTCCCTTTAACATAGCACGACAGGCCACGGGGACAACCTTGATTATAATAACCGCAAATGTTGTAATACTAACACAATAACATATGAATTAACTTCAGTGAATTATCTCAGCTAAGGATGTAGGAAATGATGAAACACAACTCAAACACAGGATCTAAGTATCACAATAAATATATGACAAATATACATGAAGCCAAAACAAAGGATTGGTATTTTACTCTTTGTATTTATTCAGTCTCTTTTTCTTTTTAAGCCGAGTTGCTTTAATCAGTGCACTCTTTTAAATTCGAGCTTTAAACTTTTATTTTTTTATTTCTTTTCCCATGATGAATAATGAAGTGGACTGCAGTAGGTACGTGTGTAGAGTGAGAGCAGCTCTTACCGGGTGTGTAGACATCCAGTCCCGTCGGGCGACGTCCGTCTGCGGCGGCACAGCGGCGAAGGGCATCCGGGAGGGAAGCGACCACGGCCGACAGGAAAACCAGGAATATCCACAGCTCTGGGCAGCCGTTCCACGACGTCCACGGAAGTCTCTCCCGACAAAAGTCTCACTTTTTGTTTATCCGTTTCCGACGATAGCGACAGCTAGCTTAGCGTAGCCTAGCTCCACAAGCTCTCTTCACAGTAAAAACACTTTTCGTCGGC
>JAPQRN010000011.1:15798185-15813562 GCA_037367275.1 Coranthus polyacanthus
TCAGTATGGACTGATGAGATTTTTGGCCATGTCGTCCAGCGCAGAACACACTACTGCATCTTCTACTACTACTACTAGTTCCACTATTACAAGTACTTCTTTTTCAGTACTACTGCTAGTACTAGTATTACTACTGTTACTAGCAGTAGTACTGCTTCCCGGGTGGCGTCCAGTGTTAAGGTACATTTCCTCATCCACTGTGTCTGTGAACCAGAGTTAGTATCCCTTTAACTAAAAAGCCAGAACAGACAAAACAAACGCTGACTTTAACTTTAAGGACTGTGTTTTTTGTGGCCTTTAAGACATGGCAAAATTATTCTGTCAAAGTTACTTTATCAATTTAACGTTTTTCTTTATTTAGACATGCCTCTGTATTTAGCAGGTGACTTTGACACATATGAACATGAGAAATGTTTCACACTGTTTTAAAAACTGCAGCACAGAGGAAACATTTCATGAGAAAAGGACTTACTGACTCGTTGATACCAGTGATCTGCCTCAAAGCTGGGTCAATTACCCAAGCTTGTAAGACAGCCGACGAGCAGCATTTTACATTGGTCACAACAGTGCTGCGCTGTGTGTTTTATCACACCAGTTTCCCATGAGCACGCAGTGACCCCGCCTCCTAATGCGCAACTCATCTTAATTGCCTGGAAAATGATCATCTGTGCTGGGAAAAGCGGCATCCAAGACTCAAAGTTTGTCTTAATTTCCTCAGTCCTGGCTCTGTGATGACTCTGTCCGAGGCACAAAGTGCCAGCGTAGAGGAATGTGGGCTAATTGCCTTACACCGAGCTGTGCGCTGTTTAGGCAACGTTTCCTCTGGCCTTTGGTGGCTTTACACAGTTGGCAAGCGTTTCATTTTATTAAATCAGAGAAAGCAGTTTTAATGAAGAGGGTTTAGGCTCCCACATGAAGATATAAATGTATTTTATTTACTGATGACACTGTGTGTCATTTGCAGCTGTGACAAAACTGATTCTACGTGAAATTACATTGTCTACATGATTGTTTCTTCCCTTGCTTTGAGTGTAGAACACGGCATCATAATATGTGATTCTCCAAAACACATATTATGATGCAGCCACTTTTGCATCGTTTTCATCTTGTTACATCTTTTATGTTGTTTTTGTCGTTTTCCTTTTATGTTGTTTATGATGGAGGTCTCTCCTCTGCTTTTCACGTGGCTTTGGCGAGGCCATCATTTGGAAACTCCTTTTCTGTTTTAATTCAGAAAAAGAATTCACACATCATATTATTCTCATGTATTTCACTCTGACCATTGGTGTCCCAGTAAAAACAGCCTTGTGTCCCATTGTGAGTCCTGATGTTTGTTTGGGAAAGGCAGACATTGACGATAAAACATCAGATTAAAAAAAAAAAAAAAAGAAGAAAAATATTACAAAGATCAGAACAAGAATCAAAAATATCTAATTTACCAGATATAAAATCCCAAAACCATTAAATAGTCATCATCACGTTTGTAAGTTTTGATTTACTAAAACAACACGCATGTTATCAAAGTATTTGCAGATTCATTTTCATTTTGCGGTGATTAGTCAGTTAATTGTTGCCACTCGATATTCAGTCCAAAAAAACAATTATCATAAAACATAGAAAATTAGCCACAACCCAGGATGAAGTGTCACATAGTGCCGAGCAGCCTTGGCAAACACTAGTGTCTGATTATTCCTTCTGTGGTTAATAATGCAGTCATTTGCCAACCACCACTCTCACTATCACAGCCATAGCAAATCAACAGTGACTGCATCAATAATAGAATCACTCCTGTGACCACATGTGGAATGACTCTTTCATATAAAGACATCAAATCATTTGTCACGGATCTCACATGGTTTGTGTTTTATTAGTGGAAGAAAATCTGCTTGTGACAAGATGATTATGAAAACAAAGGCTTTGTATTTTGCAGATTTTACTAATGAATTTGTCTCATATGTGACTGGTGCGTCATTACAGTGAAATGTGGAGAGGCCTCGAGCTGAACAGTGAGGCTGCAGGAAACAAAAAGCCACCAAGGTGTGAACTGTGATCTCTGAATCCAGCATCTCCTGAGCCTCCGGTCTCCAGCATCTAAATCTGACTCAGTCTACAGCAGGAGTCGGCAACCTTTACTATTTAAAGAGCCGTTCTTACAACAGTACTTAACAAAACAATAGTTAATTTAAGTCAGATTCATTGACATAAACTGGGAGTTTCACCTGCTAGTGGTTGCTGTGCTTGTAGAAAAAATATAAAAGCATCAGTCATCGGCCATATTGTTGTTTTTAAAAATCAGTATCAGCCCAGAATCCCTAACCTCTAGTATTTCCAACAAGTCACAGAACTGATGTCAGACTTTGCTGCTGTCTGAGATGATTTCATCAGTGCCCCAACAGGAGAGTGAACAGTGTCACCAGATGATTGTTGTGTCTTGTCTGAGGCGAGCGTTCATCTGCAACAAGCCTCGACTAATGAAGACTGAGCTCGAATCTAAACTTCCGCTGAGCCGGTCTTTACCCAAATTGCTCCAAACACAAATACGCACAGAGCACTGATGCAACAATTCCTAATCTGTATTTAGTTTTGTGTGTCTTGCAGTCGTCTGTGTGGCTTGTGGAGTGGGTACTGTACGCTCCAGCATCGTCCCGTTCCGCGTTGTGTTTGATTTAATATCTGGTGGGTAGGTGTGATATGAAGGCGCGACAGAGCGCAGGTCACGTTTGTTTGATCTCGGCTGTATGGGGAAATAAACAATGGGTGGAGATGTGTGTGATGATAGTGGCTGAGGCAGCTTAAAGTAGAGGCTGACACAGGAAGAGAATCTGATTTCAGACCACATGGGACCTGCAAGATTCCCAGTGCATCAGAGCACTGCTAAGGTTGGGATTGTTTCCTTGGGAATGAGACAAGAAGGGAAAACCGAATGCTGTGAACAGATGGGAACTGATACTTTTTTTGGCACATTGAATTACAATACATTATGCTCAACCACGTTCACAATACTGAGTGGAAAACGGATCATTTCTGCTGCTCCCAAGTGGCCAAAAAAATCTGTGACTTTGTTTTTTCTGTCTTACTTTCTGACTGATGGGACTATTTCAGTCCACTGTCTGCACATTGAAGTCCTCCTCGCGACGTGGAACCACAACAACCTCTGAGCTGCTGCAAACTGGAAATGTCAGATTCTGACAAAGACGGATGTTTGTTTTTTAATGTGCCGTTTTCTTTTGCAGGGATTAACTGTTCTCAAACACAGTCGTATATGTTAACGTTTAGCATTTACCTGAAAGTATTTGATGGTTACAGCTTCATATCATCTAAAAACAAACTGATCTGAACAATGACGTCTGGATCACAAATTAGTCTCAGGAAATGTACCCAAAGACAGAAGACACCTCTGTGGAAAATTGACTGGATATGTACTTTTAGTTGTAGTTTGAGTTCCACTGATTGACACTGAGGGCCTGGATTTATGACCTATACTGCATCCAGATGAGAAATAAAATTGAGCTGAAAAAGTTTGGGAGCCTCTGTGATACCATGTAAAACTGAGTAAGAACATTAACATGACTGAACACACATTGATCTTAAGGCTCTCATTGATTATAGCTTCATGTTACTGCACACAACACAGTATTTTACACATATGCTTATCTGTGTTTATACACTTGTATCTACATTATCACCTCACTTCAGACTTCCTTTCATTTGCCTTTTGTGGTCGCTCAATAAAGCCTGAAATTTCCCAACCGCCCACTGTCAGAGGTCCCTCCACCAACACCACTCAATGACAATAACAATCCACCTAGGGAGTAATGTTGGGGGACCGACTGCAGGTCTGCTCAATAGGTCTGCCGGCAAATTGCTTTTTAATGTTTCACACAATAGCCCAAAACAAAGCGGATTGTTGTTTGTAAGCCATGCGAGGCCATTTAAGTGAGCGTGATACATGACTCACAAAGGACTGCAGGTGTCAGCAGCCGAGTGAAGAGGAGGAGGTGTGGGCGGTGGCGAAGAGGAAGAAGAAGAAGAAGAAGAAGAAGAAGAAGAGGGGGGAACGGGACGGAATGAAGTCTGCAGGGTTCGGATGTTTATGTTAATGAACGTGCGATTAATGCAGGAGTAACGGTGATAAAAATGTTTGTCTGACTGAAGCTTTGCTGATGTGAAAAAATATTCCGAATCCCATCAGACCCTTATCAGTTTCAGCAGTGAAGCCCAGGCTTTAAGTGTGTGTAATTCTGTTCCATCAGAGGAATTGGTCACTGCTTATCTCTGTGTTTTATGGCACATTTGGAGCCTTTTTATGTCAAACTACTCCACGCTCTGTCACAATAGTGGCATGTTTAACTTTAGGGAATACTGATGAGGGACAAGGACGGACGAATAAGAATTATAAGAATTATAAAATCAATAGCACAAACATAAGAAAAGAAATCCACCCTGTTATAATTATTCCAACAAATTCTACTAGAACTGCCACCGTGTTAGGTCCGTAACCATCAAAACAAAGTGGGGAAATTTAGAGTCAAGTTTGCTGTGTATCTTTGAGGGATTGGTATTCAGGTACTTTGACCGTAACCTAGCCTAACAGGGTGGAACTTTAAGAGTGTGACGAACACGATGACGTTTAAAAAACTTAAACTAAAATGTAGGAATGATAGCTGAAGTTTACTTTACATTTTACAGGTAGAGAGTGACTGTAGTTACGACTGAGCGATACCGATAAAGTTTTACGTATCAGTCGATATTGATAATTTATGTCAAATGATTATTTCTTAGAAGCCAAATTTGTCTGTCCAGAGATTTATAATTAGCCAAAAATATTTTTACACTAAACAAAATTCTAAAGCATCTTCAGAACCAGATAGACTTACGGTAATTCGTCACTGTCTGAAGTCGTCGTGTCGTGTCATTATTTCAGCAGCAGCAAAATAACACATTACACAAACTCTGCAGGTTAACGTGGACTAAAACCAGACATTTTAGTGCAGAAAGACGCTAAAGAATCGCCATATACAGACTTAAATAAACACATTAGCTTAGCAACGTTAATGCTAACAGCTCATAGTGCAGCGCGCTGTAAAATACTGTAATACACTGAATGAATTTAGACAGAACTGTTATTTAACGACCTGTACAAACATGGTGAGATCAACCCAACTGTGTTTATATACTTGAATGGAAATGATAATCACGATTATATCAAATAATGGAGTTAATTTTTAGATAATAAACGTGACGAGCCTAATGCATATACAGTGTATATAGTGTTTTTAATGTTTATTGTCTCTAAGTGTCATACAGGATCCAAATATATATTTTAAGCCATTTGTTATAAATCTTTGCCTCATTTCAGAGAAAACTTAAGTAAATCATGAGGAGAGAAAAGTAATAAATACAGAGCAGCTACATTTCATTAGAGAACAACACCACATGACTGTTTTAAGCGTAGGTATTTGTGACTGCGCCGTTAGGGAATGTTTTTTTTCCCACCCCTCTTTTCCTCTGTTTCCGCTGAGGGTTCTAGCTCCAACCCATGGACCCCCGTCGAACACGTCAACCAGTCGCCTAAAGCTCCCAGCGCCACATCTGCCGCATCTGTACAGCGGAGCGTCAGCGCGCTGCAGGACGCATCTAAAGCGAGGACCTCGCCTGAATAATATTAATTAAACCTCCCTAACTAATTGTGTGTTACTTTTTGCTGTCAACCAATTATGTTTTACACTCTTGGGGAGAAGCAAGATCCCCTGCTCACTGTGAAATTCCAGCTGTCATTGAATTTCAATAAGCATGTATTTAATTAACATACTAGGCCACTGGAGCATATCAATATTTATTCCTCTTACAGACAAGACAGCAGCGTGTTTGTTCTGCCCACAGTCAGCTGAAGACGCCTGGTGAGTTGACACAACATGAATGAGAAAACATTTGATTGAGGTCCTATAATGATGCCTTGCAAGAGCAGCTGCGAGCAGCGCGCTTAATGTATTGGCTGCGCTTAAAGCATCTGACAGTGTGACACTGTAAACAAGCAGTGCTTTATAAGTGGAAGTCGCCAGCACATTTCTGCAAACCACGGATGTGTATAATCTCAACTAGACGACTCATATGGGTTTTTCAGTGGCGCACACTGATTATTATTTCGACAGCAGCCCGACTAATGGCACATATACAGTATAATATACAGTATATAAGGCTGACGTCATGTTGTTTCTTAGGCATCTTTAATAATAATGACAAATGAGGCACAACATTGCTTTCACTTGACACTATTCCATCTGCATTGTCTGACTTTGTTAAAGTAGATCTGTTCTCTGGTCAGTCTGAACTAATTTTAAATTAAACGGTATCACTAACATCGTTCCACAGCAGCGACACTGACGAGGCCCTGCATGTGTCTGTATTCATTTTTTCATTACCGACCTCATGAAATAATCAGCAGCTGATGCCGATCAGGGATTTCCCTCCTATTTCAGGACTTAGACTCAGCACCTAAGCTGAAGAAACAGAAAAACTGATGCTGATATTTCATGCTGGGAGATACTAATAACAATAATAATGATAATAACGTTTATTTAACTTTCTTAACAAACTCACACGGTGCTTGCACGTTTAGAATAATACGATGCAAATACAGAAACAATAGAGGGACAACAGTAGGAAAACATACCACGACACAGAAGAGAAATCGTCAGTAGTGGTTCTACACCCGGTCAAAAGCAAAAAATATGAGCACGAAGCAATGATGTAGATGTGTATAAAAGAACCAGGTGGTCATCAAGGACCGGAACAAATGACAACAAAAAAGACTATCGCTAATAATCAATATTAAATGTCCCAAAAATATAAACAATGCAGAAAGCGGCAGTCACGAAAAAAGTCAGAGGCACCGATTAGAAAAATAAAAATCCTTTATTTACCTACAGGGACAACAGCAACGTGAGTCTTCATCAGGACAGAACACAAGAGACGTGCCCAATTTAAACCTCAGTGCATCAGGTGACACTGGTCACGTGACATGGAAATTTACCTCAAAATATGAAAACAAATTAAATGAACAAGATGAAGAAAAGGGATAGAAAATAGGAAAGAAAAGAAAGAAAAAGGCAATGAAAATAATGGTAGAAGAAAACAGAATAAGTAAATGAATCAAAAAATAGTAATCGATGGCTGATATTTTCTCTGACAATGTTTTGCTTAGTTTGGACTTAAAACCTAACTTCAGATAGAACTGAAGATACTGTTGCAACAAACCACCAGTATCTTTCCCTAAACCTAACCAAGTGTTGTCAGTAAATCACATAACGCTGTCATTTCTCAATACAGTTATTTTAGCCTCATTCTGTTCCCTAAAAACACAGAAGAACCATGAGTGGTGAAAACACTACATGACATACATCTATGTAGAAATACTGGTATGAAACATAAACATTCATTCATAAACATTGAGATTAAACGCTGCAGAAATGTTTAATGGCAACTGTGTTTTCCACAATGTCTTAAAGCTCCTGATTCATACAGCTTTGTGGTATGAATTCTGTAAGAGCAAATAGTGAAGTGCGTTTCGCTTGCCCTCTACCATCCGTTTGTCTTGTGCGTCTGTCCTGTGTTGTTCTTTTATCAAGCGGCGGTTTTGACAGCACAACAGAAATCATCCATCATCTAGATTTACCCCCACAACCCTAATATCTAGCAGACAGTCCAATGCCATAACTCCACAAGCGACAAATGCATTTTAGAGGAAGGCGAAGGTGTATGTGAGTGTGTGTGTATGCACACATTTTCATGTGCGAGTGTGCTTGCGGTAGCAAGAAGCATGAGGATGTGGGGATAATAGTGACAGACTGAGCTAAACTCAAACTCTAGCTGCCATGCCATCGGCAACTGGCCGAATATTTTCCCCTCTTCTCGCTGGGTCAGCAGAAAAAGTGCACAAAACAGCATCAATTGATTCATCCATGATATCAGGAGGAGGAGGTCTATCTCTGTACTGCAAGCCTCCCTCCCTCCCTCCCTCCCTGCCTTTCATTCCAGCCTCTACCTGCTTCCTCGCAGCGCTGTCACACATAATGAGGCCCGAGTCTGAGACGGAGCGAACCGAGAAACCAAGACAGCCGCGGCGGCACAAACAGCCGCCGAGGCCCAGCGGACCACGGTGGAAATGCTACATATTTTAGCATAATGCTCCGGTGCTTCCCCCCCAGCCGTCCCCTGTGCTTCACACTGCAAAAGAGCTGTGTATTATTCAATGATGTGTCTACCGATCCAGCGGTCCCTCAAGACTTGCGAGGTTACAGATTCAAATGATGTCACATGTGTCCCAACTAATGATTCCCCTCAGGGAGAGGTTTTGGGAATGGTTGGGAACTTGTTTTCCACCACAGGGCACAGCAGGTCTCTGCATACGCACACTGAAATTGCCAGGGCTTTTTTATATGGAGATAGGCATGCAGTACACAACTTGTTATCTCTGCAGCAATAACCTCAACAGCAGCCTCATGAAGTGTCTCTTATAAGTGAGGGCTGCATTAGAGAAGCATAAAGGCTTGCTGTTGAATAGTTATTAATCACTCATATTTATTTCTCTTCATTTTAAAACATTTCAGCATCATCACTGATGTAAGTAAGTACATAGTGCTGGGAGATGTGACAACAAATATTATGACTATTTTTTTTCCATATTGATATGGTTTAGAGTATCCTTATAATTATAAATCCTGTTGAAACCGGAATTATTTAAACTTTAGAATAATAACGTGGTTCTGAATTTTCGTAATCGGTGCAGTCACTAGGATGGGACTCCAGGAGATGGAAAAGCCAAACTTGTGTTTTACCAGCAAAACGTGTGCACATTCAGCATGATTTTAGTATTTAATTATTAGAAAATGATGCATAAAACAACCTGACAATGATCACAAATGTACTTTGGGGCCTGTTTTAAATCACGTTGATCTTGCGTGACGTTTTGACACGATAACAGCATGAGTGGTCATTGGTCATATGTGAAGTTGTTATGGTTTGTCGTGAGTTATGACAATGTGTGAACTGTTGTTGAACTGTCGTATGTGACGTTTTGAAAATGCGTTAATGTGGTTGAACATTTTACGTGAAGTTCTGACAGAGTAGGATTTTTCATGTAATATTTTCACATTGCTGTATTAGTACTTTTACTTGGCATCTGAACATTCATAGTTTGCATTTCCTTGTTTTTTTGAGCCGGTCCCTCCGTCTCTTTCTCCCTTTAAACTCTTCTCTTCATCCTACCTGTTAAATATATAGATACTCTTCTGAAATATGCGAACACACATAAATGACTGAATCAATTTTGCAGACTAAGACGGGATGAAAATGAATCAGTCTGCAGGCCCTGTGTCCAGAAACCGTGTTTAGCTTCAGCCGGGTGTTTAATAATTTCCCTTTTTAATTTCACATATAACCAGCTCAGTTGGTAGAAGTTCAGGAAGTCAGGGCTATCAACCAAAGCCACCTAAAAGGTGTGCAAACAGATAAGTACAGCCTCGCCACTGTCAAGACTCTGTTAGTCCACGTAAATACACCACACACCTCTCAATTTTATGCACTAGAGATGATAAAATGAGGAGATTTTTTTCACATTAGGACGCCTCGGGGCTCGCGAGTGGAAGATGGAGGCAACTATTCCCACCGCTTTTACAGCTCTCCTTCTACCACTTGAGCCACTGAGCTTCACATACATTTAAAGAGGTTCATCTCAGTGACAAGTGCTATCTTGTCAACCTAAGATGTGCAGAGAGATGGTAAAAGTGAAGTAATTACCAGAAACACGTGATTAGAATGTCATTTTGCTTGACAGGGGCTAATTAGAGTCGTCCCTTCTCGTCATCGCTGCTCTGATGACAGCTCATAATGGCGAGGGACCAAAACCCTGTTGTGAACTTTGCCTACGTTAGAACCCACACATGAAATGCCCCTCTTAATAATTCGTGTCACTTCAGTCATATTAGCTTCCTGAACAGACCTTATATAATGCTCAGTTCATCGGCTCATCTTTCTCTTGACCTCCACCGCTTTTGTCAGATTTGCTTCGATGAACAATGAATCTGCGGCGTAGCAGTGACGAAGTCACTTTACATGTCCGCCCAAGGGCACGGCAACTTTTGTTCCCATGATGTCCGAGTTCAGACAAACCGCACAATCCAGTGATGAGTTCTGAAGTGTTTTACAAAGAGTGGAGGGTGCCGAACAGACGACCGCTTTTCTAACATCCTGCGACAGCGCTTTCACAAAGTAACCGTGTATTTTTATCTGTAGATGTATTATGGCTTTTCTTTCATACGCTAAAGGCTTTTGATCAAACTTTGTTTCTGAAAAACTGGGATTTCATGTTTTTCTACTGAGCTGTCTTCAGCTTCACAAAGGCTCTTTATGATGTTTATTTGCCTTTTCATCACTTGTGAATCATAGCTCTTGGCATTTTTATTATTTGTTTATTTATATTCCTTGGATCATGTGTGTTTAGTTTCTTTTCTTCTCATAGAGTATGAAGGCAGCCATGTGTCGTCTAAATAAGTAACTATGAAGTCATGATACAACCATAAACGGAACTGAAAACTCAGTAGCTGTAAACCCTTCATATATCTAGACGTGCATTTAATTTGTTGAACCGTCTATATATGTGTGTGTGTATATATTTATATGTGTATTACTTAATAACAGAATTACAATTGCTCAGAAAAGTGGAAACAAAAGCAGGGAAGAAACAAAAGTAAGCAAAACTTTAAACAGTGTGGGATGAAAACAAATATCAAGACAAACACATAAATTATACAAGTGAATGAAACACCATCAATAAATAAAATGAAAACCAGCAAATGACCATTAAAATGAGTAACAAACATGAATCAAACCCATTAAAACTGAGAGTAAATCAACATCAAACGAGTGCAGAGCAAGAGAAGAAAAGGGAAATGAAAGCAAAAAATAAAACAAATGAAGGATACTGAAAGTAGACCAGTGAGAGATAACACATGATTGAAAACAATAAAGAAACAACAATATGTTTCCTGTTTGATTAAATAAACACATTGTGTAGTTTCTACCACTAGGGGTCTCTCAGTCAAAACAATAAAAACACATAGTTAGATGTTGTGAAGTGGGATCATGGGAGTCGTTTTTATAACCACACGATTTATTTATTATTATTTATCTATTCACATGATTTATTAGTGATTCATGTCATTTCATTCTAAAGAAACAGCCGTAAGTCATGTCAGGTAACGTAATGTTAAATGATAACTTAAAGAGCAGATGAGTTGATTGATCTAATGATTAGTTTACATTACCTTATGTTACTGTACATATTAGTTTGGTGGTTTGTAAAAGCCACTGGTCACGTCGCACTAAACCAGGTCAATACTGAAATATGTCTATACTTACTGTGTTGCAAAAAGGCATGACAATAATAAAAAAAAACTGCTGCGTTGAACATTGTTGGAAACATTTAATGTAATGTAAGTACAACCAACAAAATGTATAACAAATGCCTAGTTGTTTTTCCATATTATAACATTAACCTTTAGATTTTTCATATTATTATGTGTCACGACCTCCCTGCCATCGACTTGTGACATAAATGCCACACTCCTGCTGTTAATCAGCAGAAAGAAACACATTGTTTGGCAATGCATGATCAGGAAAAACTTTGCGAGTCGAAGGAGACTGAGCTAAAGCGAGCTGCCGAGTATGAAGGGCAACGGAATTAGAGTCATTACACCTGCAAATTGTCATGTGTTATCACCTCCCAGACACCGCAGTCAAGGTGAAGACCCAGCAGTCTGCCTGCTTTTACAGACTGAGGTCTTACCTGTGACTTCATATGATGAGAATAACTTTTCACATCCATCCTACATGTCAGTATAGTCTCTTTGTGGTGCTGTATCTCCTGACTGATGCATTAGCAGTTGGGTAAATAAGAAGATCGTTACTTAAAAGACAAAACTGTGGCCTCACACCTCTGTGAGTCTTCAGACCTGGCCTCATTTTGGATGTTTTACAAAGGAGATGACGTTGTTTTAGTTCTTCCTGTGTCAACAGTACAACGGATGGAACTGGCAAAATAGCAAAAAATCACCTTTAAAATGTGATATCTCAGGAACGAACTGATAGAATGTCGCATAATTTGGCAGAAACATTCACTTGGATGCAAGGATGACCTGAAAACATTTTGATGGTCAAAGGTCAAAGGTCAAGGTCACTGTGACTCATTTCTGTCCATTCTTATGACTGCAGAATTTCACTGTGTGGGAATGTCTTCAAATGTGGCTCAAACGTTCACTTGGACTCGAGGTTGGACTGGTTGGATTTTCGTGGTCAAAGGTCAAGGTTATGCCACAACACACATTTGTGGTTATTAATTCAGAGAACTGCACTGAACAGATTATGATATGATTATGACTAGAACAGTTCAATTACTTTTTTATAACGAAGATGTCTTTGTTTCCGTGGGATAAAAAGGGGAAAAACGACAAAAGCAAAATAAACAGAAACATTTAAACAACCAGAATTTCACAATCTGCGCATCCCTAATAAGGTCCAGAAATCGTAAAATTTCTTAACACAAAAAAGAATCATAAGTATCTAAATGTTAAAGAGCATTGAGTTCGTCAGGTATTATAGCTTGTTGTTTGTAGGCCGATATATTCAACGAGATGCTAAATACTGAAACCATTAAACTACTATGTAATTCATTATACTTCACTATAGAGGCAGCCTGTCAAAAATAATTGAATGCTTTAATATGGCAGCATGCTGCTGTTGATTAATTCCACGATTTCTTTGTTTTGGAGTCATCAAGGTGGACGTTTTAGGTGACAGCAGCATCTGTTATCAGTTTGAGCATGGCACCGCGTATCACGGAACAGTAACGAGCCCCCCAGTCCCACAAAGGAGTCACTGAACTATTGTGCATCCAACAGCACAACAATTAATTACAGCCGGCGTGGTATGATGTGTAAATGAAATAAATTTCCCATCAAATCATCTTGGGAGATGTGAAGCAACTGAACTGCAGAGAGGAGTGCCGAGCATCAGTAGGCAAGAGGGGAAAGTTGATGCTTTGAATAATTGCAACGGCGTCTTTGGCATTAAAAAGAGAATGTACACAAAAGAGAGGAGTAGGACAAGTGTGAAATCCACTTTCTACTTCCAGAACTGTAAACAGGTTGGCTTTTCTTCTCGAGTTTGAGGATTAATGTAACATGAGATTAATTGTGACTCACTGGAGGCCTTCAAACTATAAAGCCTCAAATATTTCAGGAGTTGTTGTAATATAAATATTATAAATATTGAAATGATAGGATGAGCTTAAAAGACCATTATATGAACATACTAAAAAGGATAAATTACATTGCTATAAATATTATCGTGATATACATTTTTATTACTTACTTACACTTACAAACTGTTTCAACGGTTTGTTGTTTTGCTTAATTTCCTTTTTCCTAATTTCCTAATTTCTCCTGTATATAACATTGTATCATCATAATTTTGGTTCTGACCATAAAAAGAGACTTCATACCAACAAATAACCATTGTTTTCGGCTCGGTCAATGAGAACCTAGTTTGGTTTTCCACAACAACACAACAAATTGATCCATAACCCAAGAATATTCAGTTTACTGTGATAAAGGAGGAAAGAAAACAGAAGATTATTCAAATTTAAGAGGCTGGAAATGCAGCACCTTTCAAAATTAGTCAAACAAATGACTGATTATGAAAATAGTTGTTGAATAATTGAATAGTCGACAACTAATCGATGAATCATTGCAGCATTCATTCATGTGAAATGTCCCTGTTAAATAAGCCAATAAAAGAAAAAAAAAACTATTCGACTGCAACCCAGTATCTGTACTTTGAAAACATGCACCATCTTTTAGATTTTTAACTTCTATGACCAGAGCCAGATGCTTAAAAACATTCAAAATGAGTTTGTTTAAAAGAGTTGCTGTGAGAACAACATTGATTCCAGGTTGTCATTTCTCTTCCTTCTTAAATGCAGCCAAGCAAAAAGCGAAGCGGGTGTTTCCTGCTGCAGACAGGGCCCCTCAGAGGCTCCGGTCCCACAGGGCTTTTCTAAGTAGTGTTTTGAGACGAGATGCACTCGGATTTATCCCGAGGGAGACGCGAGCTGCCAGCCCAGTGGACCAACCGTATAGCTTCTCCCCAGAGCTGTGCAAAAAAAAATTGCAAGAGCTGTACAAGACATGTAAATTGATTTACTTTACTGCATACACAAGGTATATTCACAACAAGCAGCTGAAAAAGAATAGACGGCCCGTGTCATGTATCATACAGACATGGCACAATTTATGGTAGCTTACATTTTTATCTGGGTCTTGGCATGTTGTCTCATGTTGGAGAATTTCATGGATATTCACATGTGGCAGCTCGCAATAGCCTGCTTATTTGGAAGTATGGATACTGAGTTAACACGCTAAGGCCTAGTTTTGCGACCGGTGTCAGGGCAGAATTACTTTTGTTGTCATGAGGGAATCAATCAAATGCACTCTGCAGTTCCTCAAAGTCACTATCAGTGGCCTAGATGCAGCCAGGCTACACAATGGAATACATTTAGACACAGGCGAAGTAAATAAGGGGTCACTTTGTGGAAGCCGAGCACATGAGGTTACTATGTTTACGACTTACTAGAAGCATGGTTTTCACTTATTACAAGGCCAGTAGGTTTGGCCGATCGCTCGATCTTAATATGTCAGGCGTTCCTACACGTAAACATAAACCTGAATATGTTGATTATATGCAGTTTATGGTTATGATATTTAAGACTGGCTTAAAAAGTTTGGGCCATAATCATACACAAGACCAGAATAACTGAACTGTTTTAAATTTTGAAAGCCGAAAATGCAAGATGTTCTTTTACATAAGTTAAAGACATCTTGTATCTTAGAACAGCGCCTGAAAATTTCATGCATCTATCATGAATAGTTCAAAAGTAATGACGTCTTAAACTTACAATCACACTCTTATTTTTAAAACTCAACATCTAAAAACTCAATGAAGATATAAGGCTGACATTTTGTATGGTGTTTACTAGGACTAATGACATTATTTTCTGATAGTATGAAGCAAATTTGAAACGTACAAATACAACACCATAGATAAACATTGTCATCAGTGAATTGTCGTCTTATTTGCTGCTGAAGTCATTCAACCAGGCCTGTATCGACCAACCTGTCCACTGAAGTCTTCCATAAACCCAGGTAATGTTATGTGGAAATGACTGCAGTTTATAGTCTTAAAAACATCACGTTTTCTTGGGGACGACCCTCAAATCCCACAACCACATGACCCCCATGTCAACCCCAGCCCCCCACCCCCCC
>JAPQRN010000011.1:15821740-15852053 GCA_037367275.1 Coranthus polyacanthus
AATAACATTTGGTTGGAAGTGAAAACTAGTGGAGACATTCATTTTTGACAATTACAGATATTTCAAGAAAATGATCTAGTTTCATTAATTTGAACACGGCAAAGATTCACGCAACTACTTACAAGAATTCATGTTGTAAATAATCCTTTAATGTCCAGCACAAATTTCAACTCAGTCCAGTGAAAAATAATCAGTGAGTTTAGAGACCCATCACGCATCTCAAAGATGATGAAAAGGGTGATAACCTTTGCAGTATTTGGAGTAGAGCTGTAGGATTTTGCAAGGTCTCATGAAATTAAATTGAAGTTCTTACGTTAAGTTTTTCAAGAAAATCTGTGTCATGAACTCTACTTAGAATGGTCTTTACATTTGAAATCCTCACTGTGTTGCCAGCTCAGAGTATTGTATGTTCAGGCCTTCAGACTGGTAACCTATTTCCTCAAATAGTGTCTGGGATCTTTATTTCTCTCAGCTGCAGAAGGTACCAGGCCTTTATTTGAAGGAGGCTTGTATTGGAGCGAGACCTTCAGGGTTTTCCCTTAGTTTTCAGAGACCTAAGGTGTTGCTTGGTTTCTAGCGTTCACTAAGTTTGTTGAAGACTTGTCTGCATCTGTGGATGGTGTGGAGATCCTTCTACAAGAAAAGGTTGCATTTTACAATAAAAACATATTTAATTTAGCATCTTTCTGAACCATTTTATTTTCATATATGTGCACAAAAATTGGAAAAAGTGTACTACAGAACAAACACCATTAGATCTGAGGTAAGTCATTTCAGTTAGTTTGGATGCTCTTTACATTCACATTCAAAGTTTAGTCTCTCATCCAGATCTATCACGTGCACATGACGAAGCGTGTTGTGGTTTTAAAAAGACTGAATCCATACAAAAGAAAACAACACATAAAAAGGGTGGAGTTGCAGCTCTGAGGTTTTTGTTCTTTCACGTAGTAAGAAGGACTTTCAAAGTGATAATGCACAGATGGAGGAAGGAATGACAACCACAGTCCTGACACTAAACGACAGAAATATTCACCCTTATTCCGGCAGAGTACTTCCTGTGAGCCAGACTACAAGAGGCTGATAATGGGAGGGAAAACACTGGCCTTTAGAAACTGACCAATTTTGTACGAAACCTCTTTTTGATCCGCATCGCAAATGGTTGCAGTGTTAAAAGTACTGCTTAGTGCTTTTGATGCAAACTCAACACTTCCTTAACTGTTTCAAAATAAAAGCCCTCTAGCGTTTCAGTGGATGCAAACCATTAATTTTTTAACTGGGTGTTTTTTTTTTTTACTGGAATCGGACAATAACGCGTGTGTTGAATATATCTGGATTATTTTGTCGAATGTGTTAAATTAAACTTGTAGAAGCACATTATATGACAGATACCTGACGTGTATCCATATTATTTCCTCCCTGGTCTGCATTTGGGGACAGACCTTTATGAATCGACTCCTGGTTTTTATTTGAGATGCATTGTGTACTGTGAGCCGAGAGGTATTTCCGGATGGAGTGAACGAACACATCAGCAAATCACATTTGACAGTTTAGTTCTTTTTCCGGAGAGAAAAGGAACGAGCCTTTCAAGAGAAATGAAATGGATAAAAATCCAGGTGCTCATTTCCTCTGAGGAATTAACTCTCAGAACTTTCCGCTTTCAAGTCCAATGAAATCTCCTTCCACTTTGATATAATTCACTTCAGATTTATTTAATGTGAAATTCAGAGTTTAATGTAAACTGACCCTCTGTCAGTGTTATTGTTTTATCTTAGCCTCTGTCTTTCTGAATATAAATTGCTGTCAAGTGGAATTATTATGCAGTAATACAAGTCTTTTGTTTCATCACTGGTGTGCTTTAGTTGTACAGTTTAGTCCTGTAGATGAAGCCATGAGGAGACAACTTTTGAGAGTCTTTCATGATTTCTACTCTCCTCTAACATAAAGTATATTCAAAATCTTCTGGGCGATACAATCAAAAAAACGTTATTGCAATAAATGTGAAATCATACTTAAGTTTAAAACTTGATGTTTGGTCCAGAGTGAAAGTTGAAGAAACCAGGCGGTTATTTGTGGTTTTAAATTATTCATAAAAGATGCAACAAAACGAAACTGAGGTAAAAGATGTAAGAAGATGAAAATGACTTAAAAACAAATAAGCATGAGGTGAAGCGATGCACTGCTGTGAACGGACCAGGAGCTTAAACAGCATTTTAGTAGTAATTCTGCTGTGTCCGTCTCCTAAATGTGTCAAACATCATCCTTTATCTCACTGTTTGTATAAATCATCTTTATGTACACTTGTACAATTAGAATCAATGTCTGACAATATTTAGTTGGTTCATGTACATTTTACGCCTCCTGTTTTTAAGTCACCTACAGGCATTTTATTAACGTTTCAGCCCTTCGGCTGCATATTAAGGCGCAGATGTTTTTTCCCCTTCAGTGCTGTTAGATTACGACGTGTTATGCTCTGTCTCTATAGCCGAGCTCCTGTGATGGAAACGCCTCCAAAATCTCTACTTTTGGACACATTTCTACCATCACTTGAACTGATGCAGTTTAGGTTCTGTTTCCGCCACATGTTAAACACAGAAACTAGCAGACGTTCCCTTTGAAATGAAGTCTAATACATATATTCTGGCCTTGCAGTTCTGTTATAAGAAAAGGTTAGATGTTAAAAGGTTAGAAGAAAAGCTCATCTAAATCCCAGGTATTGTCTGTGACCTGCTAAAAACTCTGTCTCACTTACTGATTTTTTTTTTTTTAAGATTTAAGATTTATGTAGGAAGAAAAGGGCTTGAAGCGGTATTGGTCTAACAAAAAAATCAACCAAATTATTGTTATGTGATGAAGTGGCACAGTGAATTACAGCATCAGGTCAAGACCCAGGGCAGTAACTAGTTTTGTTCACTCTCAATTTTTAAAAATCATTGCTTATAAAACTTAGTTGAACATGAACTTACAGCTTGCGAGAAATTCTGTGTTTTTCTCATTTGAGGTAAAAGAGTTGTCACAGCACTGAACGTACTTTCAAACAACAATTAGAAATTTTCTTGTTTACTGTCCAAAACAGTGTGAAGGCGCAGCAGAGGTTAGCATATCGCAAAACAGTCCTCGCTACCTGAATGATTGCATAATCCTATTTTACAGCATAGTGTCAAGACTCTAGCCAAGCATAAACAAAACTGTTGTTGCATGAGAAAAGGTTTCTCCGAGCCACATGGTTGCCTGTGATACTGGGCAGACACTGAGCTGCTTCGCTGAGCAGCACCAGCTCTGATTCTCCGATCGCTGCAACACAACAAGCCAGGAGTCAGTGGGATCACCAGAAAGAGAGAGTCGGCATATGGGGGAAGTAAAATGAGGCAAAGAAATCCCAGGGACCAGCTTGTCTTCTACTGTTACAGTGAACTGCTCAGAGTTCGGTCCAAGATGTCCTCACACGAAAGCTTTACCCTATAGGCCTAAAAAAAACACTATGTAGATAGATAGATGGATGCATACATACATACATGCATGCATACATACATACATACACACATACATGCATGCATACATACATACACACATACATGCATACATACATACATACACACATACATGCATACATACATACACACATATATATACATACATACATACATGCGTTATTCATCTCCTCAGGGAACTCGAGGTAGCAGAGTAGCTCATACAACATATACATTACAATACACAACAAAATAAATAATCCGGTACAGAATGACACATGAACAAACGGAGGCCGGTGTCTCCAGTTCTCATGTTTGTTATTCCAGGTAATATCAATCAAACTGCAGTCGGTTTGTTTTGTTTTAGTGAAGATGAAGTACAGGTAACTCACAAAACCAAACTGTTTTGATTCAGATTTTTTTTTTTTTTTTTCTTTCAAAATTTAGTTTGTGTTTTGGCACAAGCAGATGAATTCACTTTTCATGTTTCAGATTTGAACAAAGACAGTTTTTTTGTTGCTTCTTTGAAAATGTCGCAGCCATGTTTGATGGATGACAGTAATGGAATGCTCTACTTCTTCTACTGTATTTATTACCTGTGATGTGGTCTATATCGCCACCTTCTGACCACCTTCTGTGTTGGAGTCTGTGTTGTGCTGGGAGCTGGTTCATTTTTGATGATAGTAACCTCTACATAGAAATCAGTCTACAGGCCGTTATCACTGACTTTTTTTTCTTTTTTAAAGGATGGTGTCGTGGAACTCTTCTTTTTTTTCTGGCAAACATTTCAGAATAAAACTCCATCACTTGCTCGTGCCACATTAGGATGATGTGTTGGAATCTAAGACTGTAGCTTCCTGTCCTGAGGGGAGGTCTTCAGATACATGACTCCCGCAGAAAGCCCCCAGGTGTTAAAAAATAATTGATACCTGCAGCAGAAGAGTGCTTTCTGCTTGAACATGAATACATATTACAGCCCCTGTGGCTTTTTCTTCTACTGCCACATTCTGCAGCTGTCAAGTCGACATCATCTAATGTTTCATTTATACATGATGTACACACAGTCACAGCCACACATCTAAATCATTTGCATAATCCTGATAATTTAACTTAAACACAGAAGAAGAACAATCAATTAGCCACCCAAATTTTCTGGTTGCAGTTGCGTATCCATATTTGCCTTGATGAAGCCAGAAATGGTGATTTTATTACTTGATTGCCTGGGCGGTGTAGGAGTTGTCAAGCATTTGTATATGAAATGAACATGTTTTCCTTTCTGGCGCATCTCTGATTTGCTGTAAATGCAACTGATGTTTATTTCTTTGGAAATGAGTTATTGGCATATTCTCAAATCTGAGCTTTCCCAATCCCCCTTCACAGCTCTGCTCGACAGCTTCAGCGATCAATCACTGGCAGCTCTCCTCCTTCCTCTCCTACTTCTATCCCCTATAGTGTGTGTGAGTCAGCCCAGATTTTCAAGAATTAGAAACTCATATTATCTTGGCTGTCGACTCCAAAAAATGTTCGCTTTGCTTTTACTGCTTATTTAAAAAAAAAAAAAAAGAATATGGTCAAATGCGTGTTTAAAATGCTGTGTTTGCGGTTTGTCAAGACGTCTTGATGCTCATATTCCAATTTGCTTTTGAATTGTTTATTATTTAATATGCATTTCTTACAAAAAAAATAGTTTTGGATGCCTTCTGTAAGGCGTGGAAAATGATGAAAAATGATGCAAGGATTGAGATTATTTTCCTTGATTCTACAGACCATCGGGGGATTTTTCTCTGCTGGCTGTGCTGCCGAGAAGAAGCTTAAATCTAATAGAAAAGTCCCCGCTCTAATACGCGTTTGGTCCGAAACTGCTGAATAGCAGTGCAGATCATTTGTAAAACTATGTCTCCCTCACCCTTTTCCCTACTTTGACGACTTCAAAACGGTCAGCGTTTTCCTTCAAGTGTGTCAAATTTGAATGAGGACATTATGGCCTCTTTCTTTTTTGATCCCTTCTTTCTTTCCGAAGGCAACCGCTGGAGCTTAAATGCCTCGTTAGGCATCAGGGAAATTTCTCAAAGGATAACAGTCATATTCACCGGTTAGGATTGGCATACAGCTTAGATGAGATTTATAGCTGCCCACACTTGTGCAAGCACTGGTTATAAAGTCACTGACGTTGGCAGTGAAACTGAAAATGGAACCGTAACCCTGTTCCAGCAGGGTTAGGGTTGTCTCCAATGTCTAAGCAGGAAGTTACTCATAATCGTCATATCACAATTATTTGAGACAATCAATATTTTACATGATCATGGTAATCGTCTCCATTCACCTGAATAAAAACAGGTGGTGAAACTAAAATAAATAACATATTTTATCAATGAAGAACTAGTGCTGTGACATTTTGTTTTCATTTACATTTTGTACCTTGGTTGAATATTTCCGTGATGGACTTTTGTAAAGAAAATCAGAAAATGACAATCTCTGATTTGTGTCATACATTCTGAAAGTAATGCTATCAGTCCTAGTAAACACCATATACAATTTCAGCCTTATATCTTCATTAGTTTTTGAGATATGTGCATACATTACTTAACAGAAAAAAGGTAGCGACTTCACTTTATCCTTTTTCTCTCTGCTCAGTGTGACTGAATCCAACACATCACCAGACACACAATAGACCTTTAACTGCACAGGCTGAAAATGTGCAGCTCTACTCTGTTTGAAATCATTAGTACCTACAAGTTCCTAATTTTTCCCGCTCCGACCACATCTGTTTTATCTAAAGATTAAAGGTCAATATAATTTACTTCTGCTTTGCCTCCAATAGATAACCTATCACTGTTAAACAGGGTGCAATTAATTCTTATTAAACAGTGGCCTTTAATAAGAATTTCATAGTTTATTGTAAAGGCCGCAAGTTCATCAAAGACCTCCCGAAAGAGGATTTTGCTGACCGTGGTTTTGCATCTTTAAAAAAATTCCACAAGCTATATTCTCACTTTGATAAAACAGGCCAACCAACTTGTGTTTACTGCTGACATTTAGGCCTTTGGAAACCTCAGTAGAAAAATCTAACATTTAACAGGGTGTTTCATGGGATACCACTTGCCGACTGTCAGCAAAACAAAAGCGAAATGTTTGAGAGAAATAAATTAGATGAGGTGAGGGCCAGTGTAGGCTTGGGAAAGGCGTTAAAAAAAAAAAAGAATCCTGAGTGAAGATCTGCCAGTACGCCTTTGAAGGGCACAGCAAGGACGGCGAGGCGGGCGCCAGCGGTAGGGGCTATCCTCAAACAAACGGCTTCACCAGTGAGGGGATTAAGCCTTGGGCTTTGTGAGTGAGAGTGGGATTGAACTGTGCAGCCCTATTGAAGATACAGCACAAGAACCGTTTTTCTTTTTTTCTCACAATGTTCCAGATGCCTAAGATTGAATTCTTTTCCTTTGCATCAAAGCTGTTCACAAACATCATGTCCAGCTTCGATTGCGAGGCAAATATTTGTATGCAGTGGTTCAGATGGAAGTGTCTCTCTGACCTTGTCTGAATGTTGTATGGACTTAAGCGATGCAGTCGATCACTGGTGGGCAAATTAGCTCTGGTTCTTGACCAGTTCCAGTCAGGATTTTTAGGAAACATTGTAATCAAGGACAAGTCATCGAGTTTTTGTTGTGTTTTGTTTGATGGCAAAATGCTTAGTCTTTCTTGTCCTACTTTCCAGTAGATTAGTGGATCTCAATTTTTTTCAGTAGATGTTGAAATCTACCAGATGTCCATCACTGTTTCCACATCGTTACGTCTCCATCTTCTTACTTCTTACTTGTTGGATTCTGTCATCAGTAATCTCTTTGTATATACAGTATTTCATTAATAGACTTATATTGACTGGAAGTTATTTATATCAAATCTGTTTACAAAGTCATGAATGCAATTTTCATATGTGTTCAGTGCCAAGGAAATGTACTGTATGTGTATAAATAAACTATTATTACCTTTATACTGTAATAGTGGCATAAAATAAACAGAAAAAGACAAATCGTTAATTGCCGTTATTTATTATAAAACAATTGCCAACTAAAATTACATCATCACGACAGCTCTGCGTGCAACTATAAATCAGAACCTGCAGTGCCACCAACTGTTATGAAGAAGAATCATTTTTAAACTATTATTATCAGAAAAAGACTAATTGTTTGCTGCCTTCGTTTGTATGACAGTTAATCATGAAGTAAAGTATCATCCCTGTTATAGGTTTCAGCCTTAACTCCATCGGAAACCTTCCACTGAAAGCTAGAATATCCCATAGCAACCATAACAAAGACTACACAATCATCTGATATAAAAATCTCTACAGAGTGGACATCGTGGTAAACATTGCCTATGTTTTGCACAGATACTAGGATGTTGGATTTCCTTGTTTTGAAGATATATGTCTCAACACAGACTGGATTAACACAAGCTCTGCCTCGGCTCTATCTCCTGCTTCTTCCTTTTTTCTCTCAGCACTGAAGGGCCTTTGCTACAGTGCAATGTTGTGGGGAAAATTGAATGAACAACCTTCCCTGGGAGACTAATAATATCATGGATCCTGAGTGCTTGCTCTCTGTGATGAGGCCTAACAGAAGGCTTGACAGGAGAAAATGATGTGTTGTTCTCTGCTGGGATAACAGTCCAGGTCCCCCTCAGACGATCACAGCTGAGATATGAAGTGTACATAAACCACAGGTTTTTTGGCTCCTCGAGGGTCCACGAGGGAAAGAAAAAACCTCATCGAGCAAGGGAAATGAGTGACACTGAGGAGCTAATGGGGTTGTTTAGAGATCCTCGAGTACCATGTGTGCATGTGCACGCTCCGTCACTCACTCAACACATACAAATAGAAAAAGCACTCACTTCAAAGCGTCTAGAAATTGAAGACACACTTGAAATGAAGTATGGCAAATTACTTCATAAGTTGAATCCTTAACATTTCTATGAATATTTCATAGCTGAGAACATTCTGCTCTTGCATGAAGGACTGGGGGTGGTCAACATTGATGACAGTAGTGGTCAAAACCACTTAGTTATTGCTGAAAGATGCTTTTAATGTTAGATTTACACCAAAAGCCCAGTTTAAAGGAGGCTGTTTTTCAAAGTTGTCGCATACTAACAAGCACTGTATAGTTGATTATATATTATTATATTAATTGCAGTTGTTCTGATGTGTCGGATTCATGCTTTTAACTATATTGGCAGCAACTCTTGTGATCCTCACTAAAAAGCAATTAGCAGTGTCCATATAATCTACTACTATCTCAGCAGCTCCCAAAGCTTCCTAAAGAGACAACAAAAAACACTGTAATACAGAGATTGTCTTTGTAAATAATGCAAAAAATGTATGAATTGCTGGCTGCTGAGGCCTACAAGGCACCGTTAAATGAGTATCAGTCTGAATGACCTATTCCCCAACTAAGCTAAAAAGGTTTAATATGAACATTTTTTCTCAAAAGCGATAAAACCTCATGTTTTACAACGGGGAGGCACAGCACCTGTATCTCCTTTCTTTCCTCTTTTTGGACATCATCTATCTTTGAAAGGCACTGCCCTCCTTTCTTAACACACTTGCCTTCCTCTAAGGGATTAAACTATTTCATTTCAGGAAATTACTGCTGAGAAAGTTTGAGTGCTGGAGACGGTCCTCTTTTCTGTGTCGCCACAGTTGTTAATGGTTCTTCAACATGTTTATGTTAATGTTTTTATTATGCATGCATTATGTATGTATGTATGTATTAGGGATGTGAATCCTCATTAGTGTCGGGTCGGTGTAAAAATGTTCAAAACAGTTTCATATGAAGCCAAACACCAGTTTGGAACGGTATACCTAATTTTACCACTAGGTGTCGCACTTGACTCAGCAGATGCTCCTGAGTGGAACATGATGAGACTGTCAGAGTCCACGAATGAGAGTGTAGCGAGTCTAGCTGGTGTCCACTTGGTGGCGCTAATGCAGCTATAAACTGGTTTGACAACTGCTACTAAATAAGAAGAAGACGACGAAGACGCAGAGAGTGAAGCGTCACCGTAATCAGCTGAGAGATGTTGTTAATTCGATTGATTTTTAAATTCTGTTTTTGCTTTGTTTTCCTTTTTTTTCCACAATAGCCTTGTATAACCTCCTCTAATTGGTCTAAAAGTCCGAACTTTTCAAAAAAAAGTTTTCACATTGTACATGGTTCAGTTTGATCCGGACCGAGACCTCTTTAGGTCAGACCAAAGACCAGTTTGGTCAGCACCGTGGTCCAGGGAAGATTTCACATTTTTTTGAGTTGGATCAAACTGGAAAGTCCGAAAGTCTGGACCAAACGAGGTAGGTGTGAAAGCGTCCTAATGTCTTCTCTCGTTGTTGCCCAAAAACATATGAACTTTCTACTATACGGACTCGTCGTGCTCCGTGTTCATCTTCTCTCCTCTACTGAAATGTGATCTCCTTCATGTTGTCAGCCTCGACCCGCCAGTAAACTCCCATCAGACACTAGCAACCCCTCTACTCTTTTCACAACAAACATAATATTATGCTAATCACGTTGTCATATTGCTCATTACTAATGCAAAACAACTTGGGTTTAACACCAAATGACTGTGTGTTAGAAGCACAGTAATTAAACTAGTAGCTGGTCAAAACCATGAAACATTTAACACGCCAAAGATCCAGGTGTTTTTTTTTCATGACTTGGTGAACTGAGCCAACAATACAACACCAGTACATACTGCAGTCCTGGTTTCTAGAAATAATTGCCCCTGTTGTTCTGCTAAATGTGTAAAGATCCAGTCATCCAGTAACATACAGGCCATAAACTTGGTAAGTGATATATTTATGGGTGCTGAGAGTTTGTTTTGGACTCTTTCTGCTCTCTAGTGGTGAAGTCACCTTAAACATTTTCTATATATTTTTAATGAAGCCATATTTTTTTCAAACCACCACCAGAACCTTGTTATGAATTATTTAAGCCACTGTAGGTGGTAGATTGACATGTGATTCTGCAGCTGCATGGCCTGTCTTTCACCTCAGGTTTCTTCATTAAGTCATTTGCAGGCAGACTGAAAGAAACATCCTGCACGATTTTTCATGGTATTTGTTCTGCCATGAAAAATCCAAAGCAAAGATAACTGACAGCTCAGCCAACGATGGCTGTTGACTCATAAAAAGTTGATTTTTATGTCTGAGAAGTTTTCGAACATAGATCTACAATAAAACACATTTTTACACAGGTCAAACAAACACGACTGGACTTTAGATGTGATATGTGGCTTGAGATTAACGCAACGTCTTCTTAATGTGCACAAGATGAAACCATTTTGCAGTTTTGATCATGGTGCCTCATTTCTTGTGTGCACCGTCAGCATGGTGGTGTGGTAGTTTGTGCATCTGTGTGGGTGAGGAATAGTCAGGGGCACCGGTAAAGTCAACAAATTTCACATTCCACTCGTACAGGCTTTAATAACGGTACAGACAGTGCACAGGTGTAGACGAGTGGTCTTATATGACTGACCTATTTTTTTGCTCTTGATAATCATAGTGAAAAGGAGGCACTCTGCTGGTGCCAAATACATGCAAATTACAAGTACACAGTTAAAGGCTCAAGAGCGCTCTGCTTAAGTCTGTTTGGGCTTAACACATTTTTCCTCACAGGTTGGGAAATGTGCATTCTTGGTATGTAGATGTACAACTTTTAGGGGACACCAGTGAACCAGAGGTGTAAGAAAATATCATTGGACACAAGTATTGCAATATTACATTTGCAATACTGTGTTACGCTGTTCATTTTTGATTAATATTTCATGGTAGATGGTTCTTTTTCATAGCAGTGTTGTAAGTTACAGGTGTAAGAAAATGTTGATACGCCTAAGTACGTTTTACAATACTGTATCTTCTAAAATACGCCTCAGGTTTTTTTTTTTTTACTTTACATGCAAAGATTTACAGGTTTAATATATTGCAGCACATCGAATCACAGCCCCTGTATCACGATACATATTGGACCTATCGTAAGTGTCGTCTACCTTGAGTTAACATAAACTGAGACAGGAAGTAGCATTAGGCTGCAACGCTAACTTGTAACGAATATGTTGTGTATTTGTCTCCAATGTGAGCATCTGGGCACCTGGATTTCCCCAAAGTGATGAAAAAAGAATCCATCCATCCAACCAACCAACATTAGTAAACTAGGCAACGTCAGATATCTTGTATTAAGAATTGGTGAAAGCTAACTTTAGAGCTGAGCTGAAATGTGGGCTTGTTTTTGGCTTCCACAACAAAGAAAGCACTAAAGAGATCGACTTGAGCCATGATGTGGACCCCTGTCAACTCCCTCTGGAACAAGAAGTTCCTACACCTTCAGATAGATAGTTGGAGTGGTGGAGTCAAATGGTGGTAGCCTAGATCTAACACACTTCTAAATATTAAGTCAATCATTTCTTTTGCAGGAGTTGTTCTGGTCTCATTCTCTGTATTTGTGTACGTGTGGTACTTTGGTAAGTTATTGCATCATTAATAAGATTTAGGTCTAATAGAAGGCTTTGATATCTGCTGTGTGGGCTTTGATTGACAGCTTGCTCGTCTGCTGAGTTGGACTTTGCAGAGCTTCTGTTTACTGAATAAAACCAAGTTTTTCCCTGACAGACAGCTCGACTGTAATTGTGTTTAAGAAGTTAGACTAACAAGACTGCCAAATGTTGGATGGATTTTACTGTGTTGTCATTTCAGTGAATTATCGGTAGCTTGGCGAGCCTCACCCATCACCCCTCACGCTTCCCCACCTCCACCCTTTTGTTCAATTCTGGCCCCAAAAACCCAAGACGGCGACGGCCAAAACTACCAGTGGTTGGCTACGTCCACTTCTTTTATCCAGTGCAGAAGAATCGATGATTAAGATGGATTACACCACTGCTTTCTTTCACTGGACTGCCTACCTCTTTGCTGCTCAAAAATGTCAAAGAATTAATCAAATCAAATACATTGCATTATAATGCATCGTAACACCTGTATCACCAGATTTTTGCCCTAATGGCTATAGGGTGTTCTCAGTGCAGGATTTTATATTATTTTATATTATACAGTAAATATGCCAATGTATATGTCAATAATACATCCAAGATAGATCAGTTGGCATTTGCCCTTCATAATATACTGCAAATGCTCCAGTCCTTCATTTGCTATTTATATAACATTAAGGAATGTTTAAGAATGAGCAAAGGGAAGAAAATTAAAAGTTTCAGCTCTGGCTTATCGGCGTATACAAATCTCCCAACTTGTAAATTGGGCGACATGGGAAAACCCTTGGCAATACATTAGAAGAATGTTCAAAGCCAAAGCATCCCATCGATTTGACCTGTGTGGGCCTTGCAAGCATGAGCCATTAGTATATTCTCAGATGCTGTTTTCAGATTTGTTTGTGTAAACGAGGTCCCAAGATGATTGCGCGGCAAGCACATCCAGGATTTTACAGCTATCAGTCTAGCAGATCGCAGGGACACAATAACCTGTCCTTGGGCATTCATACCGGCTTTTTTTTCCCTCACACGGTGCTATAATAACACTCATTTTCCTCTGTTATTTTCTGAGCAAAATGCTCCAAACATTCACTGTACATTTCTTCTGCAATTAAATGTTGAAAAGGCTTGTTTGAGTGTTTCAGAAAGTCTTTGTTATATACGTAAGAACAGATTTACTCACCAACTATTACCTTGGAAGTGAACAACATATTTATTTTCCTTGAATAAGCAACAAGTGAGAGGCTTTTTTTTTCTGGAGGGGTTTTATGTTTGACTTGCTGATACATTGCTTAATATAAACTGAAATTTATATCGGTTTTTCAGTGATAAATGATCAAATGGATTATTAATGATCAAATACTGTATCATGTTTATTGTAGGTCCTGGGTTTTTTAGTTTGTTTCATTGTTTTTTATTAGTTTTTTATTTTATTTTTACATTTCTGAAAATTGTAATTTATTTATGAAATAGTTTTTCCCCTGCTCGTTTTAGTCTTAGTTGTTTTTTTTATTTCAGGTGATTATACACCACTGAAAACACAATTATTATGAATATTGTATTCAGTTGCTGAAATAAATCTCTCTTAATCCTACACACTGAACCTTTTAACACCAAAGTACAGACACCTGGGTTTTCTTTACTTGGTACGAATGTTCTTGTTTATGTCATTTTAACTGTATGAACGTAAATGCTCAAACCGTCTAAGGTTGTTGGATAGTTGAGACTCTAATGTGTTTATATAACCCTTTATGTTACTGTTTTTTCACCATCTCATTTCTGGTAATTAAATGTTTACGTGCAGTTTAAATGCACTACACTTATTTTTATTTAATTCTGCCACCAAGATTACGTTTAAATTGTGTGCACGAGGACACAGTTTCTGTATCAGCATTTCAGATGTAAGCGTCAGGGCTGAAAACTTTTAATATCTTCTAAAAATATGATCACTCTTGGGCATTAGACTCCTCAAAATATAGATGTCACATCAGCAGATAAAGGGGTTCATTAACTTTGTAACATATTAAAATGTTTTGGTTGCAATATGTTAAACCCAGCCTTTTAACGTCCAGACTTTCACTCATGTTTAGGCTTATAACAGACGAAGTACAAGACCCAAATGCATGTATTAGACTCTATTTGAAAGAGATCATCTTCATATTTTCACTGTGAGGGACAGGAGACAATGCTGAACATGTTGATATAAGTTCAAGTATATGTATAAGTATGTAGTATAAGTTGTAGACAACGTGGAAAAAAAAGTTTTTCTTTTCAACAGAAATGTCGTCTCTGATTTATCACTGGGTTTAATGGGTCAGTTGGATGAACTCCTGTCACTTTGAGGCTCATAGTTCAAATTGTGTAAGTCACTGGGCTTTGGTCGTCACGTTGTCTGAACGAGGACAAATGCAGCTACGTTGGTGGTAAATACGGTGAAGTGGTTGTAAACAGTCTTTTTTCTCTTTCCAAAGTGAACATTCTGTCCAATACACACCAACTATGAAACCAGAAACGGGTTGATAAAAAGGATAAAACTTAAAGTTAACGTTTAATACTGTATTACATATTACAGTATCCGTTGAGCCCATTAAAGTCTGAAGTCTTGCGACCCATTTCAAGTTTCAACCATGTTCCTGTGTTTGAGTAATGTGGCTCCAAAGAGGGGTGGGTTTGATCATTTTCAAGAGTCTTTCCATTAGAAATGAACAGTCATTTTTCCGACTTTATGACAACATAGCTTCTTAAGTAAATAATTGCCAAATTTTTTCATGTATTGATGTATAATTCGTGTTGGTTTTTCTCAAACCTGTAGGACGAAGTACATTAGAATAATAATAATAATTGAATATTAAAAAGTACTGCTTCGTGGCTAAATAAAGGATAAATTAAATACAATTATTAGTTTGTACAGCTTGTATTGGGTTGTTTTAAAGATACTTGTTTTTTTTGAAAGTGCAAGGTCTGTAGAACACCCTGGAAGATAGTACGTTATTATTGAAATGGTGAAGTTATTGGATGTTTCATTGGAGAGTGTGTGCTTCCACACTCTGCTAGCTTTAAAGTCTGGCTTCTCGCTAACAAGGTAAAATAAGTGGAATAGCAGCCGTACAAAAAGAAACCTGTATCCATACGAGTTGTAGGATGAAATTTTAATATCTATTTTGTTCTCATTATACTTAAATGGTGCATCTTTGATATACAAACAGTCCTGTTACAGACACTGCTTCAGATGTTTGTCTTAGCCATTTCCTCGCCAATTTCCAAAGCAGTTGGCATCTGTCAACATTCTAACAATGTGCCTTGGCACCGAAAATCCATTTGCAACTATTTCAGAGCTGGAAAAAACAAACGTCTGCTGTTTTTTTAGTTTCATTCTGTTCTCAGACGGAGCATCTGGAGATTCTTTTAGAGAAGATTCAAAAACAAATAGACTGTAAGGGCTCCAGAGTTTCAGCAGGTCTCTGAGAGAGCCATCACTCTCGCTCTTATTCTCTTTCTATCATTCACTCCCCACCATATGAGGAGGGTTATGCTGCACACACTATACTATGTCATTACTGTTTTCCTCTCTCTTTGTGCTCATATCTTTCCGCACCACATGCATCGTGCTGAAAATCCTAAAGTCTCTTAACCGCGGTAGAGATAGGGAACAAAGATGTCTTCCTTCTACCTGCTTTTAAACATTTTCCCTTTGAATCATTAAGATGTAAAAGGCTTGCAACATCCCCTTTAAACCATCACTTATTAGCAATGCTAATGTGACCCCAACTGATGTCTGAGGAATCGCTTGAAAATCCACCTGTGCTCACATCCTCCCACGTAGTCCTCCCAAATTTCCACAAAAAGAGCAGTTATGCAAATGTGCACCTTTGGGAGTGGTTGCTAACACACAGATACCCCTCTGAACCCTGGTAGTCTTGATCTTTCAGCAGGATAATCAGTAAGGTGATTGCCATGAAAAGTCAGCAAACTTCACAGCACTTTTAAAAAAAAAAAAAAAAAAAGTAGGCTTCCTCTGTTGCAATAAAAAAAGTTCCACAAGAGGGGAAAAAAAGCATCTTTGTACTGCAAAAATTCATAAAAATGCAAGTACTTGGAAGGCAAAGTTCGGCGGCGATTGCCCTGCCACACCTTGTCACACTCTCGCATTCATCAAAATCAAACTTCTGCATCCCATTTTACTTCTAGGTGTGATAACAAAAAAGGCAGTTTCCCGCCGCTAATTCTGAACGTTACAATTGTCGTCTTTCGTTCTGACTTCCTGCTCATCACCCAAAACCAATCACGGTGTGGCCTGATAAAGGGATATAATTAGAAAGCGGAAAAGTAACGCTCCTGCTTAGAGTGTAGAATGACTGCCGACGGGACTTTTTGGGACGAGGGCAGCGTGTCGTCTCTTTGTGTCTTGGGGATCCATAACCAAACTGGGCCAAAAACAGACCTTGAAGCCATAGTGGTGCATTCATGTGTCATATTTAACTGATATATGTGTCTGCTTCTCAGTTCTTTTAATAGGAAATGCCAGGGTTGTATGTACAGATGTCAAACATGCAAAGAAAAATCAGTCCGCGATGAATGAATTTACCACAGTTACACGTATGCAATACTATTGTACTCGGTAGGTGTTGTCTATTATGCGAATAAAAATCAGGTCAAAAGTAGTCAGTGGCTGATAGGGGCGTAATAGTGAACCAAATTCATGGTTCAGTTTGGTATTTGGATTTGGAGACACGGTTTAGTTATGTTTTCGGTACAGCAGAAAAAAAATAGAAGGATAACGTTTATTTTAAGTGTCTGATTGGACATGATTCTTACTCTAATGAGATACTCAAATCCTTCAAACTGTCAATAAGAAATGACCTGTTTTCTCTCAAGCATAAAATAAATCAAATAAAGAAATATCGAAAGACGGCAAAACATAATTAACCACTAAAGTCAGTAGTACCAGTTTCAGCTTTACAGACACAGTAACGCTGTATTTTTCTCTCTTTTTGTCAACACTGAGATGACCATCAAATGTAAAGAGATTTTAAATATAAAGTTACGTTTACTCAGATGTTTGTGTCTGTATATTAGTCTTCATTTAAGTTCTGTTAAAGCCGTAGATAGTCTCATAATGGTCCTATGAATGAAGACGTCAGTGAGTAGTTGTCTTCTGCTAAGATGGCGGCACCTTTGGTGACAACTAGCGCTCTGCTTTGTTACAGAGATTTCCTGTCTTTCTTCTACGTCTATGGTACAAGCAGAGAAGTCCCGGATTCAGGTGGCAGGAAGGTTGTGAAGTGAGGGAACACATTGTACATGTTTAATGATATTATGTCTGCACTGCTGATGGACAACTGTTGGGAATATCTGTAACTGTTTTTTTTTTTTAAAACTAAATTGGACCTAATACAACGTTAATGGTAACAGACATTTTTTGCTTGTGCTATAATTGTGTGGCCTGTGAAACAAAACTTTCACCTGCTGTAGCACTGCTGCTAAGGGCAAAACAAGTGACCATCCAGTCCAGCCCTCAGTAATTGTCTTTCCAGTATTGTGGCTGTCTGTCCTGTCCTCTGACTGTCGCCGTCAAACTCCCGTGTCGCCTTCATGAGTATCTGACCATGTCTCCACACGTCGACCTTCTGACTAAGTCAAATCCATACGGCAGATATGAGTACACGGATATATGGAAATAGGTGAGCGAGGGGTGACGGTGGCTTCCTGCCAAGTGAAATAGGCTGTACAGTGCTTAAGCGTGATGGATGGGTGGCACTAGCCTGGCATAATAGCCCTGTAGTGGACCAGACCCCTGCTCAAAGAACAAGCTTATACATCATGATACTGCAGACATGCACCTAATACCCAGCCCCCACATGCTACAAAGGTACCAGTTTCTACATCCACAAACTTGATGGATTAAGACAAACAGGTTATTTATGGAGCGAGCAAAGCTTTGGGAGCTTGTTTGTGCCTTGCCCACACATCTGTTTGCTGAAGGGGAAAGAGGCTGGACAGAGAGGACCTCTGGATCTGACATTACCCACAGAGCGGCTGGCATGAAACACATCCAAATCAAACACAACACAAAACTGAAGTTATGTAAAGCAACTTGATGTGGAAGGAGAGTTTTTGTGTGTGTTTTTGAACTATAAAGCATCTTATCTTGAGGATGTGTGGGCTAGATGAGAGCAGTTGCAGATGAGAGCTTGTTTCAGCTTGAAAAGCTAAAGGGAGAAGTAATATTTATACCTTCTCTTTGCACAGGCCCCCAAACACTTTCTACCACTGCTCATACTGAGGATCAGTGTCAGGGATTCACAGACTCTGAGGGCGAAATTAAATGCCTGGCATTTTACCCTCATTGGCATTTGTAAAAGTCAAATGGTAATTAATCCAGCAATTTAAGCTGTGATGCAGTCATTACCTGAATGAATAGAAGCAGCAAAACCCTACAGCATTTGAAAATAATCACTGATGCACCAATATGGGGTTTTTTCAGGTCGGATATAGGCCTGTCACAATTATTACATAATCATCATTATCATCTCCATTCACCTGTATAAACACAGCTGGGTAAAACGAAGATAAATGTCATATTTCATCACTTTTTGAGTCAGGCTGGGCGACGTGGAGGAATTTTCATATCAGTCGATATTGATAATTATGGACCATGTGTTTTTACTCAGATCATCCAGATGTGGAGATCCTGCTCTGAAGCTTCATGTTTTTCCTTCACTGAAAGGAGAACTCCATCCTCTTCCAGTTTGTGTTTTCCAAGATTAAACCTTAACACAGCAGATTTGTCTTGCCGGCTTTTTGCATGTACCACATAAGCTGCATCATAACTTAGACATGTTTGCCTTTTTTGCTGTATAATTTCTATTTACAACACTGGATACGTTATGTTTGTCACACCCTTCTGGTTACACTGGATGTTTTTGCAGGGACCAGACGTCCCAGCGCACGTTTTTTAACATGTTCCACGGCTCCTGCATTATTTACGTCCAACTGTTCAGTCACGACACTGCGTAGATACACGTTTCTGTCTGAAGGAACAAGCTGTTTATACAAACGGAGATAATGAAGCTCAGGTACATCTTCAAAGCTAGCCCTTTGACTGCTTAAGCTAATGCGAGTATATTATGTCAGCAGAAGCCTGATTAATCAGATTTTCGGGTCACGCTTCTCAATGTAACAGCTGTAAGAGTCATATGAGACGTACGATGCTGTATTCACTGAGTGTAATCTTTGATCATAGATCTAAGATCATTTGTGTCACATTTGATGCACATTACACTTCTGTGCCTCTCTTGGAAATTGGGATTGCCTCACAGCGCCCGACTAAGCATCCACATCACCTCACCATGATATTCTCATTATTGATTGTTTTTGTCAAATTATCCTTGGCTCAAAATCGTATATAACCATAACATAAAACGCCGAGCTTACAGGGGAGAAGACTCTACCTGAAGTATTTTCGGAGTTGCATTCCTTTTCCCCGAGTCCCACATTTGATTAAAAGTGAGACTGCATTACTAATTTGCGGCGCGCGCATTTCAATGGCATTACGTTTGAAGTGAGGAGGAAAATCTCCAGTTCAGTTTAAATCTCCTTGCTCGGTAAATCTTTTGTTTTCTAATAATTTCCACACCAGAGAAGGTGGGTTGAATACTCTAATCTCATAAGCGGCTTAATTCAGATACTGTGACTTCATTACATTCTCTGCTGTTTGTAAAGTGTTCTCCTGAAAACTGCGAGTTGCTAGGGTTGACTGGAAGACAGGGTGTGTGTATATATATATATATAAAAAACAAAAAAACAACCAGGAGAAAAAGCCTTTGTTTCCTCGACAAAGCCAGGTGTGCGGGCAGCAGCGTACTCAAGAGGCTCGAGGTATATTAAAAGTTTGACCCGGTCCCGTAATAAAAAACCTTTGGCTCCCACTGTGCAATTAAGCAGCGGTTGAAACTATTGATTTGATCTTTTGTTTTGTCCATCCACCCACCTGTTACATTGCACACAGGGGAATCATCACTGACCACAAACACAGACACCAGAGAGAGGAAACGTCTGTCTTTTTATCACTTTTAAAGGTGCAGTGTGAAAGACTAAGGGCATCTGTGTATTTGCAGAAATGGATTATGATGTTAATAATTATGATTTCATTAGTGTGTAATCACCTGGAAATAAGAATTTTTACCTTGGAATGAGCCGTTTACATGGACCGATGGGAGCGAGTCCTCGTCTTCAGAGTCTCTATCGAGGCCTTTCCACATTTTTCTCATCCACGGCCTCACCTCCTTGTTAGGTTTTTATACCGTCTACTGTCGTTCTGGAATAAGAGGTAAAAACTCCGTGGGCTGTTTTTAGAGATAGATCCAATAATCGGTTTGGACAGTTAATCGGCGCTGACAGGACATTTTACATCATTACATTATCAGTATTGCCAAGAGTGTCCAACAGCTTACGTTAGTCTTCTAAACAATAAATAGACTTTGTGGGAAAATAAGATAAAATCCCTCCCACCAAGATTTTGTTTGTAGCGTCTGATAAAGTGAATGAAAACTTCAGACATGCATAATAGGTTTAGGTCAATGTCAGTACCGTTCGATTGAGTGTCTGTTGGCTTTTTGCTGCTTCAGTCAAAAACACCTCATCTCTTCCTCCCCACAAGTTCTATCATGGCTCATGTTTTCTTTCCTCTGGTTCATGGTCTTCATCTGTTGTTTAATGGCTGACAATAGCTGACGTAACTGCCTGTAATTTAGAGCTACAGCGATTAATCGATTAGCTGTCGACCGTTAACTATTTTGGCGACCGATAATCAGTCTGAGTAGTGATTCCAGCTTCTTAAATTTGAATTATTTTCTGTTTCTTTCTTCCTCTGAGACAGTAAACTGAATATCATGTGGTTGCTGATCAAAACAACACATCTGAGGATTAACTGACAATGAAAGTAGTTGCGGCCCTACTGTAATTGGTCCGAAAGTCCAAACCCTGCTTCCATTTGATGCACACTGAGACCTCCTGTTTTCATCAGACCGAGGTTTAGCTGTTCGTCTTCACCGTAATCTGGGGGAGCTTCCACACTTGAAAAGTCCAGAAGTCTGGATCAAACAAGTTCGGTGCCTTTCTTAAAAAAAATAAAAAAAAAGACTGTAAAGTTCTGACCTTGTGTTTCTGTTGTAAAAACAGAAATATATAGTTTTTTAATGCTAAAAGACACTGTATATCATGAGAGTTTTTCCTACAATACGGACTGTGAACTCAAGAAATGCATTAGCAGAAGGTAATTTATAAAAATCTGTCTGTAAGAGATTTCACTCTGCAGCAGTGGAACAGAGGCAAGCTCATGTGAGACAGGACTTTAGCAGTTCAACGTAATTGGATCAACAACAAGTATATAATTCAGTATTCATAATAGAGAGCCGCGGTCTCTAACTCTTTGCGGGATATTGAGCAGGCTCTGTTTAAATTTAATCATACAGTGAAGGTCAAACAGAGCAGCAAACAGACATGCATCTCCAGTACTTTGAGTATCTGTTAGAAGCTGTTTGATGTTGTACTGATGAAAGACAAAATGGCATTAATCTTAGTAGATGTTGACACCCGAGCAGGTGGATTGACAACAGAAATGTCTTTGAGGCCACGCGCAGGTTTTGTTTAAAGTTTGAATCAAAAAGATGTCACAGAATACGGTTCTGTAATGATTCCCAGTGTTTGCCAGAAGTGTAATAATCTTAACTTTCACCTGTAGAGATGTAAATGTTTTGTCTCTCAAAAGCCCACAAGCACACCCGACACCAGAGGCTTTTCATCCGCCGAGAATTATATCAGCTAAAGAGACTGCTGTATAACAAATTGCGTACTCGAATATAAAATATGAAAGTGGCACGAGTGTCTGCAAAAGCAACCAAACAATCATAAGGCAGTCTCGGAGCAGCTGTGCCTGATGAGGACAGATGCCTGCGTCAGGTTGTAAACGGCTTCTTTACTGTTTACAGCGTGAGCCGGCTGCCTGCTCGCCTGCCCCAGTCATGCATTTTGATTAACACCGAATGTGAAATCGAGTCCCGGATCGCTGTGACAACCCCGGCGAAGACCTCATGAAAGAGCAGATTGACAGTACTCCACCAATCACCCCACTTTAATTTGTCGCGATGGCAAAGGTCATCACTTAGACAAATATAGCTCGAGCTCGTGTCTGGATGGGCCTCCCACGCACACCGGGCCCGCGGAGAGAGCGAAGCTACTAAAACATGATATAAGGAGATTCCAAGATGCATAATTGAACAGTTTGCACCCAGCTTGATAGCTGGAAATCTGCTTCATTAATCAACTCCCACAGAGTTATGAAGGCTTGAGGAGAAGAGGTTTATGCTGGCACACAGCAAACATAATGGAATGGCACTGGATGCACTTGAGCCCTCAGCAGCAACGGGAAATATGTGGAAGGTTATAATTAATATCTGCATTACACAGGCTTTAACTTTGCTAAATTAAAACCACACATGGCAAAAATATTTCCATCTGTTTTGATACATGTGAGGGTTTCAGTGCATGTACTTGCATGTTGAAATATGTGTTTTAAACGTGTGGTTGTTGAATGGTTTTTAAATGGGGCTCCACGATTTGTTGAAAAATCCATATTGTGATTATTGTGGGAAATGAATTGAGTGGACCTGCTTGGTTATGAAGGGAAATGCACAGATTACTCATTTTGAATTTTTTTCCACTCAAACATCCAAACTTAAACTTGCATAAGAAATAAAAAAAACTTAATGTTATATGTTATAAAATAAATGTTTTTGTTTTGGGTTTTTTTGGACACAGTATCTGTCTCTTAGTGTCACTGAATCCAAATTTTCACCAGACAAAAGATGTTTTTTTTCCATTTTTGCATCACCTTTTTTCCTTTTGCAGTTATTTGCATTTAATTTCACATATTGCGACTGTGAATTGTGCAGCCCTAAAATACAGTAACATATTGAGAACAAATCTTTCGCCAAAAAATGTAGCTCCTCAACGACGCGTAGCCAGAATTTACACAGTATATAGTATTACATGATGTAAATGTACATATTGCGATAGAGGATTTGGGCCGTGTGACCTCCAGTTCCCAGAAACAAGGATATTGCTTCTTCAGTGGTTGAAGTTTGGAAGGCAGTAAGGTTACATGGACGTTTAATTTCTGCCTCCTCACATACATGAATTCAGCTGCATTTTAGTGACTGTTTTAAAGTCAGCATCCAGATCTTCCCCATCACAGCAGGTCTGAAAATGGCAAACAGGCCTGCCAATTTCTCTCATATTAATTTCAGTGTCTCCTTCCTTTTCTTTTCAATCTTCCTCCTCTATCCTCTCCATCTCTTTCCAAACAATTTGTTTGGTGCAGTAATACCGCTGTAATGTGATCACAGGTGTGTGTTTATGGAGTATTTTACAGTGGCTTCGAATGCGGTGCAGCCAATTAAAACCAAGAACCGGAACTATCGCTATCTTTTTCAAGTCACTTCTGTGGTTCTACTTCATGTAATTATGTGCTGTATGTGTTTACAGCGCTTTTGGATCAGAGAATTTAATGCTAAATCACTCGTGTTCTGTGTGTACAAAATCTGCGGTGCCAACGAAGCCAATTAACATAGGTCATCTGGTGCATTACTGCTTGTCTGCCAGGAAAGAACTCACGGGAAAAACCGTCTTGGAAGCACTCTTGCTCTATAAGGACTTTCGATGCCACTGCTGTGAGCGGATCTTTTTTACTCTTGGCACTTACAGATTGATATGAAGTCAGCAGAATGCCGCGGCCGCCTGCTGGAGCCAGAGCATATATTTCAGTTGGCTGCTTGTAGCCAGTCACTACTTCAGACAGACATTATGAAAAGTGAAGGTGTTCCCATTGCCAAGTGTTAATAGAGGTCAGTCCGAGAACAAACAAGCATAAAAACATTTTTAAACAAGAGCAGTGACACTTGGAGAGGAACATAAAACCACTGCTATCACCTGCCATATGAGCTATGACACGGTTAAAACCCAGAGTAAAAAGTTTGTTTTGGCTTCTTATCTTATTGTCGAGGGAGGAAATAAGTGAGTCATTTTTATATTAAATATTCAGAAGTGGTAATTTTATTGGTGCAGTGGTTGTGGGGTTCATGAGAGCGACGCAGCTAATGCCGACGAACAGGCTGAATTGCGTTTCCTTTACGACTGGTGCTTCTATTTTCGAGTCAGAGTTAGCTTAGCATGCAAGATTCACTTGTTTTTACAACACATTTCTGTAATAATAGATCTGAAATATGAGAGATGAGTGGACAGGAAGAACGACAGTTTGCTTTCACAATGTAGCATTAATTTGGTCAATAAGAGCCCGCTAACTAACACTAAAGAATGCTGACTAGCTTAGCACACAGTTGATACCAAACAAAGACAGTTTAATATACATTCAGTCATTTTAAGTCAAGTAGTTGTGTATTGTTTTAGGCTAAACAAATACTGTGAAGCACATCATAGCCACACCAGTAACACCGGTTGCAAGACGTGAACGTTTTTCTTTGTTTGCTAACAACTGTGTGCTAAACTAGCTAACTTCCATTAGCGTCGTACCTTGGAGCAAATGAAGAACTTGTTGTTGATCAAATGAGGCCTGTATTTAGGGCTGTAACGATATTGAAATTCGAGTTGACTATCATACAAATAACTGCTTTATGCCACCACTGTGGTATAAGTCTAATAACAGTTTAAGGTACGTATACATTTATGTTTGTCTTTTGTTAATACAAATTAAACGTAAACATAACCCATGTACTATGGCTATGAGTGAACTCTGATGCACTGTTTAATCCACATCTCCATATCTGACTTCTCTTATGTTAAATGTATGTTCTTGGCTTTAGCTGTTTTGGTATTTGCACTTGTTCTGAAAGCTTGACGGACCCTCCGTCCCTATAGTCACATTTGCTAACGTAGGATTGAACGAAGGCTGTTGTTGCGAGGGGTTTAACGAAGGTCAGTGATGGATTTTTCTTCCACTTTTTTCACCCTATAAATTAAGGCTGCATGATTTGGTCAGAAAGTCATATTGGGATTATTGTTGATAATATTACGACTGCGACATGCACTCTGTCGACTCATTTAGAAATGTCAAGTTAAACATTCAAATATAAAAAAGGAGTATATCACCCTATAACGGAGGCTGTGTTCATTTTTATTTCCATTTCTGCATTCCATCATCCTAAATCCTCCTAAATCTGGACAGGTTTCTATTGTGATTACGATTACAATTGTGCAGCTCCACTATAAAGTAACAAAACTCTGTGGGATTCCTCAGTGTTTTATGATGTATAGAAGGTACATGATGCCACTTTTCTAGAGTTTGCTTATTCTAATCATGGATCAAATTAAATGAATTTAACCTTCAGTATTAAAACGGATCAGCCCTGAATCATAAACCCACGTACGTAGACGCCCGTCGCATCACCTTATAAGGAGCGAGTCCTAATTTGTAGTGTTTGGAAAAGAACAGGAGAGTGTTTTCCAGCAGGTGCAGTGATTTCATGTGGTGACTAAAACATAAATGTGGACATGATGTTATGACTGGAGCAATATGTTTCCTTGTCAGGTGCAGCGCTGGGGGTTAACAAGGCCAGGCTTCGGTCCATGCGAGTCGATGCTTGTTGCCATGGAAGCCGATGTGTGTCTGCGGAGAACTGTTCCCCCGAAATCCCACCATTAGGAGGAGCCAGTAAAAGGTGGGTTCACTGTAGTGTGTGTTTGAGTGTTCACATTAAAGTCCACCATGATACCTAGGGGAAGGGTTTGAGAGTAACACGATTTCATCATTATTATTATCATCAGGATATACAACTATAGGCATCATTCAGATCATTCAGTATCTGCACAGAGTTTGAGGCAGTCGACCAAACTACATCTATGTTGATGTAGTTCGATGTTCGACGTCAGTCGATATCAATATTTATCATGATAAATGACGAATCATTGTGTCTTTCTAATTTAAAGGCTGAAAGTTGAAGAAATCAGATCGTTATTTGTGGTTTTAAATTATTCGTGGAAGCTGTAACGATAAAAATTATGTAAAAAATGCAACAAGATGTAAATTATGTAAAGTGTGAAACGAGGACTCTGACGTAAAATACAAAATAGACAAAAAACGTATCAAAAGGACATGACGTAAGATATGAAACAAGAGGAAACAGGAGGTAGAACGTTCAAAACTATTATAGTTACAAAATATTGACCTACATGACCTACATCAAAATATACAACAGTAAAATGAAGAAAAACTACGAAACATTGAAACATTTGGAAGCATTTTAACTGAGAATGTGAACAAAATAAAGACTAAAGAAAAATGTGTATCACGACAATGATAAGGTTCATTTTATCACCTAGACACAAAAAAACAAGACAAAGATCGACATTTAGTTTAATTCTACAGCTGAGGGAAACTGAGCGGTGGTTTGGTAGTAAAACAGTCGAGGCTGTGTCTTCATTTATTGCATCTACAATCACATATTGCTCCCTGTTCTTTACATAAAAGCTGTTTTCCTGTGGGAACTTTTATCTTACACCCTCCAGTTGAGATTTATAATTTGGATCACAGAACAGGAGATGTCGAGAAGAGAAGAAGAGAGAAACAGAGGAAGGAGTGTGGGTGTTTTTAAAAGACAGATAATCCATTTCAAGGCTTCCCCATAGGGAGGTTCGGTTGTGTTGTGCTGCTTATTTGTTTTCCAGAGAGAAGTTGCCGTGTGCGCCTCTCTCCGTTCACGCTATAGGCTCGTAGTGAAAGTGACACTGACACAGAAGGCTTTTGATTTGGGAGAGGGTGCAGGATATAAATTGTGCAAGAGAAGTGAGGGGTTTCCTAAGTGAATGTCCCCGTGTTCGAATGGCCTTGCTGGCCCAGCAGAGTGGGCCATCTATCATGTGGGTCACTCTCATTGACAGCTGTTCTCTTTGCTTCCTATCAAGGAGAAAATGATCACTACCGTTCAGAGGCTTCTTGCTCTATGTAGAAGTATGTGCTGCTTTGTGCAAGTGTGTGATGCCTGAAAAACAATATATCCACACATCTAAATATCTCAATCTGAGTTTGGCTGTTAATATTCCAGACATCTGGTCGTCACAGCTAGGAGGACCAGACGCTCCCGAGTGGAACGTAACAAGACTGAATAAGATCCACTAGGTGGCAGTAATGCACCTCTAACCTGGTTTGACAACCACCAATAATCAGTAAATAAGAAGAAGAAGAAGCAGGAGTGAAGCAGCATTGTCATAAAGTGTGGAGGTGGGTCCATCTGTGTGAGGCTGAAGCACATTAAAAGTTTATAAAAATGTAAAAAAGCCATGCATCCTTAGGTATGGAAATTTGGTATCAGATGACAAGATATTGTTTGATACTTCTATACTTTTATGGAACTGACTGAACTGTCCAGTACTAGAAGTTTGTTACCGAGCCCTAGGCGTAGATGGGAAACTGTTGGAATGACTGAATTGCAGTGGATTTGTGTTGGCACTGGCCAATATGAACGATGGGCGTCAACCTGAGGTCAGGCTCTGACATTTCTTCATTTGCATAGCTTTGAGTCGACACGCATTAACTAGAAGAAAAGACGAGGAGGGATTCATATACCACCTTCTTACAAATGCATGAAAACAGTCAGACGCTCTATGGGGTCCATTCATAGTAGAGCCACGCTGCTTGACCAGCTCATATTATAAAGCATATTATATATACAAATATATCTAATGTTAAGTCATTCAGCTGTGAAATATGCTCTTTCATCCACAGCATTAAAGTATGATGGTTTTAGAGGAGAATTTGAGTCGGACTTTGGAAGTAGGGGATGGAAACGGTGGAAAATGTACTTAAGGAAATTAAAAGGAGTCTGGTTTTTAAAATGTCAATAACCGATACAGTGACCTCTGCCCAGGGTTGAGTTTGTACATGTGTATAATCATTCTTCATTGTACCTGCGCTGCGTTGGTTTTATCCAATTCCAATATCACAGGAGGACATTCTGACAGTCCAATTACTGCCAGTCAATACTCATCGAAAGTATGTCAATGTGGCCGGTCGAGTTATCAGTCAGTTTCACACAGCGGTGCCAGACGGTTTGTGAAGCTGCTTTTTCTGCATAAATATGACCTCAAACATCCTCAGATTGTGGGAACAGGTATTTCAATTCATTTGAAGGGGATATAAAAAATAGCTATATCATACTTCTGGTACCACAAGGATATTAAAAAGACTTGGGAGAATATTGAGACATGGATTGCAAGTATTTGCGATCGTAAAAAGTGCATCTTCCCCAATGATTTGACTCTTTTAATGAGATACTCAACTGGATGCCAAATAATTTTTTTCAGTACTAGTTTCTAAGAAGCTCATGCTACAATATTGGAAAAATGAGAGAGCACCTACATTTGAGGAACGGAAATCATTAATGAAGTATTCTTCAAGTATTGAAAGGACGATGTCGGAAGACGACTACCAAGAGAAACCGTTTTCTAAGGTTTGGAAGGTGACTTTGAACCATTTTAAAAAACGTAGTTACCGTTATTGTGCTTCGTGTGGACGACCCTTTATTTCTAGAAGAGAAATCTGGATCCTGATGGTAAAACTAATGAAAGGATTAGTTGAGTGTCTTGGTCTACATCAGATAGTGCTGCAATGATTATTCAGTGAATCAGTGGCTGTTTTATCAATTTTAGTGATTTTTTTAAAAGTCAAAATTCTCTGATTCCAGCTTCTTATGTTCAGTAGTGGCGTCGCTTTTCCATAAACGTCAGGTCCATCCATCTTCATATTCAGTCTTTTGATTTCCACCGCGAGGTGAAGCTGCAGAAGAAAAGGTGTGTTTTTTCCCTGTGATTTCAGCTCCTGCAGCTTGAAGAAGTTCATTGTTTTTGTCTCGTTTCATGAGTCAGGTCGTGTTTTAGGTCATCTATGCAGGAAAAGAGAAAATACTAACAGGTTCACAAACTTCGAAGTACCACTGTACATGTATGTGTTTGCTGTTTTTCATTTTTCATTTTCTGAACGCCGCTGGGTTCTTTCTGAATGGCCGTAAATGAGTCCGGAGTGGAATGATTGCAGAGCTGTCCTTTGATTTGAATTCGTAAATTGTCTCCTCACACCTGTCATTTCAGGTTCAGCTGCTTTTTAAAACACCCAATCACCCGTTTCTTTACACTCTAATTTGTCAACAAGGAATACAGGCCTGCTTTGACATCAGAGGCCATTCCTATTGTTCGGCTCAACCGCAACCGGCAATTTCATCCAAAAAAATAAAAAAATACTTAGACAGGTGTAAGATTCTCAGTGTGTTGCTTTTATTATATGAAAGCTACCTCCTGCATTTTCCCTGAAAACCTCTAACAATCTGCAAACAAAGGGTAGAAAATGAATTCTTGATCAAAATTAAACTCCATATGCGACTGCTCTGGCCTACACATCTTCGTGGGAACCTTCAGGGTGTCAAATTCACAACAGTGTCCAAAAGTTCCAACAAATCTTGCAGATTGACACTCCCCGGCATCTGCCCGAGCGCCGCCCACATATTTTCAGGACAACAAATCAAGCAACGCTTGCAAGAACAAGCGCTGTGAAAATGAAAGGGACACATGAACCCCCCCCTGTACCAGACCTGTCAGAATCCACCAACCCAGCTTCTTCATAAGCCTCCCTGAGATAAAGATAATACTTTTTGGAAGACAATTACAGTAACAAGGGGAAAAAAAACACACACACACACACTTCTATAGCCCTTGGGCAGTCGAGTTGTTTGTGATCCGTGCATTTGTCCAAATTCTCGCCATTTTGTTTCATCCAAATTTCACCCTGAGGCAAAGCATGTGGCGACGAGGGCCTGTGGACGAGTTCACATAAAAGACGAGGGGAGGAGTGGGGAGGGAAACTAGCGCAGAGGTGATTAACTGTGGATTAACACGTCAACCGAGGTAAATCATGTGAGGAGAACGTACATGAAGTAACGCGACAGGGAATGTTGAAGTACATTTGTTCTCGGCCTGGGCAGGATACCGATAATATCTATATACACAGTCTTTAGATTGATAGTCTTGGTTATAAGTGAGAAAATTATTGAAATGATTCAAAACGATGTTGCTCAAACAAAGAAGGAAGGGATTTGGATATTTCACCTCTTAGGATACATGCCCAAGTTGAAATACTTAGTTACAGAGAAAATAAATGCTCAAAAACTAAAAATCACACCTTTCAGTCAAAAATAGATCATTTACGTTAGTGGGGGCAGTAATATCAGCCTCTTCCTCTTAAAAATCCACTATTGGTCGACTTC
>JAPQRN010000011.1:15852153-15865229 GCA_037367275.1 Coranthus polyacanthus
TGTTATTATATGAAACACTATTTAACTGTCAAAGCTTTAAACCTGGATGATGATGAACCAGCTCCGAATATTCACAAAACACTAGTGGATGGAAACGTGCGTACATTTGCATTTTCTTTCGCCAGTTTTTGTTTCTGAAAGTTGGGTTGAACTTTGCGATACATTTGGATGGAAACCCTGCCCGGTCACCACACGACCTCAACGGGAACATGAGCAGCGTCCGCTTTAAATCCTGTTCAGTACCGTTGTTTTTGTGGCGACATCGAGCTGCATAAACATTAAACCACGAGTCGCATCAGCAGCTCTTTAATGCAGGAAAATGGCTCAAAGTGAGACGAATATCCTCTTGTAATATTCAGTTTTTCTCCTGTGACACTTCCACTCTTGTTCAAACTGAAAAGTGGTCGAAAACTTTTTTTCCATCCCTTATGTTCCCAGGAGAGATTTACACTCCGACACTGAGAAAGCCTGTCCCGGCCCTGAGGCGAACACTACCTGGTAACTAATGAAAATGAAACATTTGTTCTTTAGGGCGGCTCACAGGCACACAGCCGAGCCTCACACTAAAGGCTGCACAGCCTTTGATGGATTGGCAGGAGGGGGGGCCAGAGCTAACTTTAGCCCTTAATGGTTTGAAATATGCTTGCGCTACAGTTTTTTCGCTGTGAGGCCAAATGATATCCCCTCTCTTGATGATTTATCAAGCCCATTCAGAGCCTTCTCGTCAGGGATAAATTGGCTCCTGCCTCGTGTAATGCCCTTGATGGATAATTGTCTCATTTTTCTTGATTATTCTATCTATATAGCTTTTGCTTAAAATCAAAATGAATATCACAAACATAATGCCTTGGCTATTCCTGCCCCATACGATATGATGAGGCTTATAATGGCCTGCGGTTATGAGACTTTAGATGCCAAATTAAGTGACAGCTTAGAGGCTCTGGTGCAATTTGACCTTTGACCTCGCGAGCTTTGCACAGATCAAATTTAGCTGCCAGGAGACAGATACAATCTGATCACGGCTGTTTTTCACGCCATGATCTGCACAGCTTCACATCCAGCTGCAGCAGCTCTTCAATCTCATGTCAGGCTTTTTTTGGTTTTTTAAAACTATATTTTCGTAAACTCACAGTATGTAGGTTCTGCTGCGAGACGTCTCTCAAACCAAACTGTAGCCGACGATGTTAAATCTCACGCTGCAGACCCACCGCTGTTATTACCTTTCACAATAAAGCTCTAAACATATGTATACAGCATTTCACTAAGCAGTGTGGTAGTGAGTGACGTGTGTTCACAATATGTCATTAGATTCTAGTGAAAGAGCTAGAAAAAACAAATGGGATAAAACACCATCGACAGGAGTGTACTGACTGTAACAGTGAATAAGTTATGGATTTCTCAGAATATAAACATCATTGGAAACCTTTGATATTGTAGTGAATTGACTCAGGCTCAGATGAAATAAAAGAATATGTGCAAGTCTGGAGGTGTTCAGTTCAACCTTCCTTTATTGAAGCATCCCACATCAGAAACATCGGCCAGCCAGGTTCCAGACCCCTCCCTTAATGTCCAGTAATACAAGCTTATATAGGCTTGAAGTATTCTTACACATGCATCTCCTGCTCCTCTCCTTATAAGACTAATATCTCCTCCTGACAATCGTATGAACATTAGAGGCCTTTATCTTTACCACATATGGAATCTGATGTGTCTCCTGGCAAAGCATGGACAACACATTCCTGGCCTGTCACAGTGTAACCTGGGTGTAGTCCTTTCTCAGCCTGAAGCACAATCAAACATAACATAATGCACATAGTATAGCAAATATATACTACAGTATAAAGTAAGCACACAAGTCAACAAAATCTAAAACACAGGCCTAGAGTTTTTAGACATTTTAAGCTTAGGGTTTGAAGCTACACCAGTTTTTCTGTATCCAAGGACCATCTTGTAATTGTAACGACCATTAAGCATCTGCCGACCACAGTTTGTACACTTCATGCCATTTGAACTACTTCGTTCATGGTCGATAATTGGTCTTTCCCTAATTTACACCTTTCACAAAATGAACAGTAGTGAGACTGGCTTAGTCCTAATAAACCCAGACATTTACAATGAGCAGAATAATTCTCACTTTCAGTAAATGTGTTTCAGTAAAATTTCAAAATAATAATAAACTTATTGCTCCTCGATCAAGTTCTGACCACATCAGAGCAGAAGTTATCTTAACAACCCTCATTCCACACACATGTTGGTCTGACTGTCATCAGGTTTCCTCAGTTTAACCGGTTTGGATCTGGACGATGTGAACTGACTCAGATATTTTCCTGCTCGTTGACATCCTGAGCGATGTGGTTCAAAACAGATTGACGTGATGTGTCACAGTCATTGCAGAGTTTCTAGTGGCCAAAGGGCGGGAGTAATGCTAATGTGGCTAACGGGTGGGAGTGAAGCTAACGAAGCTAACCCTGGAGGAGTAATGCTAATGAAGTCAACACTGGTTCCCCATCTGTAGCTTAAGGCTGGACAATATATCAAATTAATATGATTAATTTAGGTTTTACTTTCTGAAAATCATAAAAAATGGCTAAAACTCAAGATAGAGATTTTTCCTCTGGAGAAACTTTGTAAACAAAAAATCAATATCCTGCCTGTTTGGAGAAACCTATTTACAACAAATATATTATAACAAGCAGTTATATATGGTGTAAAGATTTAGAAAAGAAAACTATTTTTTAATCATGTTTTGTCTTGAGTTCATTTTAAAATTGATTGAGATTGTGACTCGCCCAAGGCACTGACAAACATACTGTAGATACAAACATCGTAATGATACAACACAATCTTCTAATTTATTACAAATTCTACTTGCTGACCCCCTGGCTATGTGCCGTGGACCCAAAGTGGTCCCCGGAGCCCACTTTGAGAACCACTGGCATAAAGTATTTAGTTGTCGCCGCTGACAGCCCGTTATGTCACCGAGCAGCGTCGAAGAAATGAACACATTTTACAAGGAAACATCTGCGTCTAGTGAAGTTCAGCTGTAAATGATTTATTGTTTTTTTTTTTCGACACCGCATTGAAAAAGCTTTGGAAATGAAACGGCATATCAACAAATCACCAAAACAACAAACTGAACTATCACTTCTATAGACTTGAATAAGTACGGTATGAATGTTTTTAATGTTTTATTCTGAGCATGTGATGCATCGGACTAACCTGGTCTCTGTAGTATCTCACACTCACTTCTTCTGTGTGACCACACTGAATGAAAAACCTGATGAAAAGGAGGCGTCCAGGAAGAAACATCAGACTAATAACATTTATATTAAAAAAAAGCCCTGAAAGTGACATGAGTTTACTTTATTTGCAAAGTCATAATGCAACGCCTTTCAATTTAGAACACATTAATATCTTATTTCATGCTTTCTGTCTGTTCCAGTGGGCTGCTTTGTCCTTTCATATATTTGTGTTTTTTGTCCAAGGCGTTTATTCAAAACAGGCAATTTTATTTTGACAGCTATTTGTATGTAAAGTGTGAGCGGGGGGAGGGAGGTGGGGGGGTCTTGTCATTGCTCCTGTACTTGGCTATTTGCTGAAACAGCCTTTTCTCTTCCACAAGACATCCTCTCAGTGGATTAGCCGTTATTCCTTGCAATTCATTCTCACGGAGGTAAAGTTGAGAAGTAGAAAAGAAATAGAAAAGTAGAGGAACCCCCCCCCTTGCATTATGTCATTTGTACTTTATGGTGTTTGTATTCAAATCACATATGACTGAACACAAGCAAAACTGCTGCTTCTTTCTCTCTTGTAGTTAATAAGAGTGTTTTAATATGCTTCATTGGAGGCTTATTTCAGCCTTGTTGCAAAACGCAGCAATTCTTTCCATCACTTGGCTTCGTTGCTTCTGTAGCAGCACAAACAGCACTTAATTTGTCACTTTGGTTTGTACTGGACGGGTTTTCCTTTCTATACACATCGCAGCAGGATTACTTAGACTTTTATAAAATACTGTTCCGTGTGTCTGTACAAGTCTTTTAATTTGAAATGACGGATACAAGAAGTGGAGACGTATTGAAATCCAGATGAGAGAGGGTTAGATTTAACTGTCATTGTCTCCGTTAACTTACCAATAAAGTGATATCAGGAAAAGAGCGCTATCGCTGATGTTTTACTCACTTATTACCTTTGTTTTCTTCGCCCTCCTCTTCTCAGTAAACTCTGCACAGTTTTTAACTTGTTTAATCTTGTGTCCAAGTCATTAAATGACCAAAAATGATTCATCTGTTATCAAAATACTTAAGTTAATAGCCCATTAATTGAATATCCGTGGCAGTTCTAGAAGCTAATACTAATGCTAACTAACTGTAATACTGAATTAATGCTAACACGAGCTAAGTGACATTAACAAACCAGGTACGGTAACAAAGTACCAGTAAACTTCATGAAACATTCACGTGACACAATCCTCTGATGGTCTTGTCAGTGTACATTTTTAGCCACAACTACAGTACAGATGTCTGTTAGGGAAAAAAAGATGTTGATTGACCTGACGTTTGGAGCCTCTAGTGGCCTTTTGAGGAACTGCACCTGTTCTGTTTCATATCAACCATTTCAAAACCTGGAACATTCCTTAATTGTTCAAAAGAAGGCGGCCAATGAATCGAGTGTTACTGTTCAGTATAAAATAGGTGAAGAGGTAAATATTCCCATTATATTGTCTAATAATGTAATCCATCATCGTACGCTGTGTTGCGGTGTTGGTGAGCAGTCGGATGTCCTCGGAGGTTACTGAACAGATGGCGACCGTCTTAAGGTGCAAACAACCCGCCTCCGAGGAGACGCCAGTCTGTGGGAGAGACGGAAGAAAAAGAGCAGTGGACGACGGGAAGGAAGGTTTTACAATCTGCCTGTGGCCGTGAATTCACCACGGCAATTACGTTTTCATTAATACTGCAAACAAATGGAGAATCTGTTCAATCAGATCATCAGCAGACTGAATTCCCACCACTGCATGTTTCTTCACGTAGAGGTCACTTCATATTGACTGCATGTCATCATATCATGCAGCACATTTTCTCTAAATGCAATGAATGAAAAGTTTATATAAAATGACATTTGTCTCTTCAAGCACAACCATTAAGACCTTATTCAGCTACACACAGTTCACACAGGAGGCAAATGTACAATTAGCTTATTGTCACTGCTTTACCATGTCGTCATCAAGTCGTTTCCAGAGTCGATCCCTGAAGAGTTCCTATGGGGAATCCAGCCTCAGCTGGACAGCCCACTTGTGTTATTGTACGACTTTTTGCGTTTTAACATGTTGGCTCACGAACCAGCCAATCAAGGCAGCATCAGGGTGGGAAGGATCAAGCATTTCTATTTTTCGTCACAGTGGAGTCACATAATTCAGTTCACGGCATCTTTAAACTTACGGGACCCACCTGCTTCTTTCACATCACTCACAAATGTTCAGGTTCCAGATGAACTGAGACGGTCGTGGAGATCGAGGGGTGGATGAGACGAGGTCTGTGTGTTGAACATGCTGTTTACTGTTTATATTTTACTGCTCACAGGCTGCACCGAACACCTCAGGGGGGATAACAGACACTGTGTGGAACAAACTCGCACTATTGTCTGTTCAAAAGACATTAAAAGAAACCTCGGCTTATTTGGGGTTTTCCAGTGCTTTGTTCTAGGGCTGCACGATTTGGTGAAAAACTCTTAGTGTGATTATTGTGTACACGGTTTCTTAGTTATCAAGGAAAATGCACAGATTACCCATTTTGAAATTAGTATTTTTTTCAACTCAAACACACAAAATATAGTAATTTTGCATGTTTTACACAGAGCGTCTCTCTGCTCATTGTCACTGAAAGCAAAGGATCACCAGGCAACGCAGGTTGTGTTTGTTTTTCCCGTTTCTGCAACTAGATCACCATAAATCCTAAGTGTGGACCTTTAAATTGCAGCCTTTCCTGATTATATAATTACACAGGCTCATATTGCATTTGTGATTCAATTAATTGTGCAGCCCTACTGTTTTCCCAACGCGTACTGGACCGTAGTTTGTGAACCGTCACACCCGTAGTTAAGTAATATCCATCCATTAAACTTTCATAAGCTTTTCAGGAGGCCCATTGCGTTCATTTTCTTGTTTATTTTCAAGGCAGTAAAAGTGCCCAGACTCCGCCACGCTCTTTATTTTTTCCTTCATGTCATGCCATTCAGTGTGTGGTTTCAATTATGCATGCGGTTCTTATCTATGAATGTATGATGTTTGTGCAGAAAGCACTCAGCGAGTGTTTGTATGGAACACGGTTAGGAGTCTGAGAGCACGCTGCCTCTGCTGACAGAGCAGCGTATTAGCTATTTAGGAACGGTCACGTTTCTAGTCCATGGGTTGGGAAGTGTAGCGGTCTCTGTCTGTGTTTTTCACACGGCTACAGTCGAGTTTATCCCTCATACCTCAAACATTTATTAATGATATTATCCAGACGAAAGCCAATAAATGTTTAAGGGGATTATGCAAACATTAAAGCAAAGCTAATACGGCAGAATTATCTCTGCTTTCAATCTGGGCTTTGACTTTGTGCGCGCGGGCCTTCATGTAAATGATGTGCGAGTAACTGGAGTACATGCGCTGGGTGTGCACACTGCAGGGAGATTACAAGTGAATGTTTCAGAATAAGCATGAATATTTTCAGAGTGAATAAGAATGTGGGGTTGGGGCTAGTGAGGGAGAGTGCCGAAGGGTGAAAACCAGTGCGGATGTATGTGTTTGTGGGACTGTGTAAGGCTTCGATGTCAAAGCAGAGACACAGTGTCCACAGTGCATTCAGGGAAAGTGTGATGCAGGCAGAAAGACGCCACCCCTCACCCCCCTCATCCCCATCCCCTCCTTTTCCTCCTGAAGCACTTCAATGTTTTATTCATCAGGGGTGGCAAAGCAAGCGGTGTGTTTAACTCAACAACAGCCGCAACAGCAGCAGAAATCTCAGCATGCTTTTCCCCGGCCCCTGAAGAGTGGGGAACTTTTGTTTTTTAGAAATAGTGTGCTGGAAAGTGTCTGGCCTGTGATTCATTTCCTTCAATAAGCTGCAGATGGTTTAGTGGCACGCTGCTCCAGCATTACCCCTGCAATGAACAAACGCAAAGAAGAAAAGTAAGTGTTTTCACCCAAGAAATAACACTGAATACATTTAGGTGCACAATATTGTTATTCTGAATACAGCAAACATAAAGCATGTTCCGTTTGGATATTCTGAATTAGGCCTTTTCCTGAATGGAGCGACTAAGACGAAGACAAGACAGATGTGTTGATATTATTCTGGCTTTATGAGGACTCTGTGTGTAGCACTTTCAGAGTATGCATCTCATTTGCAGGTTTTGCTGCAGGTCGTGACAAACGGCCACTGTTTAAGGTCAGCTGAGCTGTGGCTCTTTTCCACCAACGTGGAACCGCTGCCGTTCGGAGCGCTTCAACCGAAAAGTGGTCTGTTGTGCACCGCCTTCATTTACGATGCATCCTGGATTAGTTCCTGGTTCACTACATGGAACAGAACCGGTTCAAGAACCAGAACTAATCTGGTGTAAAAGGCCTATTAGACACACAGGTCCTCTCTGGCAGATCATTTCTGGTCAGAAGGTGAAAGACACCTACTATATTGAAAAGTCGAGCTTTTGCGGAAAGTGTTTGAAGGAATGAGGCTGAGTTCACACGGTGGAAAACCCTGTTTCTAATCAGGGTATGAACAGGAATATGAGTGGGATGTTCACTTTCATTAACCATATAAACAGCTTCTTAGAAAGGTTGTTTTTTTTGCAATTTGGGCAAAAACCAGATTATTTTTTCTCATGTAAAGTCAGATCATGTTCAAGTTTAGAAATGAACATAAACATGATGACATAAACAGTTTGTTCTGATTGTTATCAAGACTCCTTTTGACTTCTTATTAATCTATAGATAATTCCTGATTGGCTTATTCCTTTCCATATTAATTCCAAAATGACTTCATTTAATGAAACTTCTAATTAAATAATTTCAAATGTGTTTAATTAATGTGAACAGATCGAGTCTTTCATGAACCCGTATTTGCAGGTATGTGACTGTTCAGACCTCGTTTAAATTAATATCTCTGCACTAAAACAATTAATGCTCATGAAGCAATTCCATTCCATGCTTATTTGAACCTAATTACAATTCCTGCACTGATCGCTGATTATTAACCCTATCATCAAATTTATTAACTTCTTTGATAGCCAGAAAAACAGATAACCCAACCCACTTGGAAGAAAGAAGTCATTTACTTTATAATTAAAGGCAATTAGTGAATCAATTACAGCTCGATCAAACCTGATGGAAAAGAAAACAAAATGGCATGGGGTGCTGTATTTGCAGATAGGCACCATTATAGTCCCATCAAACATAAACCCCGATAATTGAACCTCAGGTTAAAGAAAAAATCAATTTCTAATCACGGATTGTCATATCCCCAGCGTCCGTGCTAGCGTACTGCCTATTTTTCAAAATTCCCTGCCATGGAGGCCACGACGCCGTCTGAGATTAAACTTGTAAATATTTGTCACTTTCAGGCTTCAAATGTCATATGACAGAGCAGCCGAGGGAGATGTATGGCATATGAAGTTCATTTTTTTTCTAATCCATCCCGAAGAGTCCAATCACTGAAAAAGAAGCCCTTGAGTTTTGGCTTGTTGATATATGACCTTTAGTTCAAAGTTATTCCCCCTCCCTTTTCTATCTATTCAGTCAGAGTAATTTTCTGATTAAATGAATTAGATCCTAGTCCCCCATGTGGAATATGACATTTTAATGATGCAGTTCTGTGCTTTTTACAACCCTTGTTTACCCGTATCCTAAAAAATAATAATAAAAAAAAAAAATCTGTCCCTCCTGATATTAGTGTAATTAAAACTGAAGTAAATAGAGTCACTAATCATTGTAATTTTCCTCGATGGCAGTTGGTACAAAGGCAGCCTGTTTTGGTTTTGTGATGGGCTGCAGGGATGAAGGATGATAAATGGACTAATGGAAACCGTAACCCTTCTTAACCTACGCTCCACATTAAACACTCATGTGGTGTGTGTACCTGCACGTTAGTGTCGGCGGAAACTCTGGTGGAAAGGAAACAAAGTCATGGGCTCCATCATAAATACTAAGTCTGGACCTTTTAAAGTTTGGGCTCCACCACGCTGCGTGTTCACTGCAGGTATAGTCCTCCCTCAGTGCGGCTGGTTGTCGTAGCGACGCAACGTAAACACATCGTGGCGGCATCATGTGCGCGACTGCAGAGACATCGGAGATTTACCACTAGCTTGGCTCGGTGTCCCGTGTTGCAACATGACGAAGCACATGCGTATTGATGATGACTGACGATTCCCGATCGACCGATCTGTGATCTGCTGTGATCTTAGTGTCGCTTTAGCTGCTTGGAGCCTCGTGAAGGTGATAGTAGACGTAGTATCTGATGGTACCTGGTGGTCCCTGTTCTCACGAAACGGAAAGTCGATGCAAGTGATCATGATCACAATCACCTGTTTCAAATCACGTTGTTAGTTCATCATTTTAACTCATTACTAACCTGAAATTGCTTCCGTCCTGACTTTTTTTCTAAATGTGTTCCAGCTCTGAGGTTTTTTTAATATTTTACTGAGCTGTAATGTAAAGTTCTACCCAAAACCGACTGCATTCTATAATAACTCGAAAAGCATGGTTATATTTCTATTGACCATTTTACTGCTACTATTCAGTGCTTGAGGGTTTTATTTTTGATTTTTGTTGCAAAATGTCCTTGTTTTTCCACTGGCCCTGTGACGACTTTAATCAGACCTCTAAAGAGTGTGAAATCAAGTCCTCCATCCACTGACAGAATAACATGTTTTTGAAGGTGCATGTGAAGTGCATTGGCTTACATCATCAGCAGACGGCCTCATGCTAGGCAACAAGCTGCTCAAAGTTGCCCGGGTAGGAGATAATGACTATTTGCTTTTTCAACAGCTTTTGCTGACATGCCAGAAGCTCTTCATAGAGAGTTTCAAGTAACAAATATGAGAGAAAATGACAACTGTGGCCACTGGCCGCCATATGCTGCTGCACCGAGCGCGGTTGTCGGGTTCACCTGCCATTTGTGCGTCGGCTATTTCTGCCTCTGATGAGTCATGTTGTTAACTACACAGATAAAAAAAGATTTTCAAAAGCTTTTTTTTCTCATTTCTGTCCCTAGAAGTGCAGGGTCACAGATAACGAAGTTCTTTGAATGACTGTATTCCAGCAGGAGTAATATTTTGGATGATTTGGATTGAGGGAATACTAACGGTGCAATAAGGTCAGAGGAGAGCCGAAGACCTCTTCTATGGGTTTGCTCATTATTATTTTTTACCCTTGTTAGTCTCAACACATGACTGCAGCTTTGTTAGCGAGAGGAGGCTTCTCTGTGATCAGTGTGTGTGGACAGTGTGGGAAGAAGCCGACCATGCAGCCCAACCTCGATGAGGAGCACAGATACTGTGTGTTTTGGGGAAGCCAGAACTCTGGGCATTTTCCTCATCACTGCAATGTGAAATAATTGGCACTGGGCACGACAGGGTTACAGCGGTTCAGGCCTCGTCTCGTTAGATCACTCAGACCAGAACCCTTCAACCAATGACCAGACAAACAACATAATGATTTGTTTAGATTTCAGTCCTGCTTCAGTTTATGAAACGGTAAGAAAGAATGCAAAACATTTAGGGGTGACGTGATACAGAAATAGATTTTGAGGTGTCTGTGTCCTTTTCCAGCCTTTTTCTACTGTATATATCGAATTCCTTTCCTTGATCTTAAAGGTATAATATGAAACATTCCTACATTAAAACAGACATCAGCCAGATCGTCATTTTAAACATCGTATAGGCACCGTCACAGAAGCACGACACAAACCATGTACCTAGTAGTAGTTAATAGCTTGTGGTTTAAGTGCGTGATAGAATATCCCTCAGAAAATGTAAACCACATAATGTTTTGTCCTGAGGATGCAACACCAACTGCTGACTGTCTCCCTGTGCCGCCTCATCCAATTTTAACAAAATTGATGCTTCGTAAAGAGTGAGCATCAGGTAAAGTAACTCAGCCAGTTGCGCTGGAAGCTTTGAAGTACATGAAATTAAGAAGCGTGTCTTTTTATTGTCCAATCTGGCCCCGTGTCAACAGAGTAGTCTTTTTTTCTTAGAATGAATGTAAATGTATGTGTGCTGTATTTATCCACACTTGAATAAAACCACCTCAGTCAGTCTTCGAGTCTTCCTTTAGAGGCAGGTAAGTGTGAGCAACAGGCTTCTCGTCGCTGCCTCTTCTGTCGGCTCATATGGCCGTAGAGATTGGCCTCCGTCGTGACTGGAGGGTAAAGTCTTCCCTTAAGAAACAACACACGATCTGTGAACTACAAAGACGTCTGTGTGAAATGAACTGAAAGGGCAGACTTGAGGGGAAAACAAGAAGGGAATGAACATTTAAGATGACCACTGCAACTGTCAGAGGCCAGAACAGGGCTGATGGAAATGTCCCCCCAGAGGTTTCTGATAGACGCCGGTAGACTATCGGGTCAGAAAACGTGCAAAGCGGCACATGCATTTATTCACAAAGCGGAGAGGCAGATATGGGAATTAATGAGGTTTGCTATCATGTCTCTGGCATGGCTGAAAAGCAACCAGCTGGTGTCAGAAAATCATTTATAGGAGGCGTCGACTCCATGGATTACTCTCTAACGTCGCCGTAATGGTTAGTGACTGGGCGGCCTGCAAGGCTCGTAAAACACATCAAACCCACCTAACACATCGCTTCCCCGGGCGCTCATTTGAAGACGTCATAAATCTGGGAGGGCGAAGGCTGTGGTTCATCACATAATCTCCAACTCCACCTTCCTTTACTCATTATATCCCCTCTATCCACCTCCATCCATCTCATTATGACGTACAGTAACACTTTACCTCCCGATGGTCGTATCACAATCAAACAACTAACCTTTAAGGTACTTTTTATTTATTTAACTCTTTGTTTTGGCTGTGGATTCTTCTGAATTGTTTAGTGTCATAAATGTGGCATTTCACTGACTGAAACAGCTGCTTACGGTATTGACAGTGGAGTTTTAAAAGCTGATATAATAGTAGTTTGAAGCATGAGCAAGCAATTATTGATTCGAACTAGGGATGAACCAATTGCAAAATACTGGACTGATACCAATATTTAAGATGACCATTTGGCCGATAGCGTTGTTGTTTTGTGTTTGCTTGAGTTATATATTTAAAAAAACGGGTTAACTTAACTGTTTTAAAGTCTTTCAGCCTTCATTGCATCATCTTTGAATTCAATCATACACATTCATGAAAAAATGATCTTTTATGTCGATACCGATGTTGGATAGATTGGTGCATCCCTAATCGGACCTGAAAAAGTTCAGTCGGTGCATCCCTGGTGGGGTGCAATAATCAATACAATAAGAGATTGTACCCCCTCCTGTCTTAGCTGCTTCGCTCGTTATGTTCTGCTACACTTTTATTCTCAAAGACACCACTTACTGCTGCAATGAAGCAACTTTCACCTTAAAGGGATTGGCCTTTTTTACCAGTAATTGGTATTTTACAGAGAATGGAAACGCATTAGAGAGAAACCGCTTGGTCCAAATTCAAGATGTGGAACTGAGCTTGAGTTTTTGGTGTGTTTGTGTGCTTTTGGGGGTAGAGGTAGAGGTGGTGGTGGGTTGATTCGTGGACAAACAGGAGCAGCAGCATGAGCCGCCAGGTGGCTGACATAACGGTTCCAGTCTGCCACCTTCCCTTTTTCCTGTTGTTCTGTTTTAATTCGGTTTGAAAAAGAAGCTGGCAGGCATGCATTTGATGTGTTAAAGGTAGATAGCCGAGGAGTGCTGACTTAGCATAGTACTCTAAAGATAGAGATGGGCATGGAGGGAGGTGGGGGTGGTGGTGTGTGTGTGTGTGGGTGGGGGGGGGATCGGAGGTGGAGAGGGAGTGATTAAAATTCATCCCACGATGCAAACAAAAGGAGTGGAAAAAAAGGG
>JAPQRN010000011.1:15871966-15886497 GCA_037367275.1 Coranthus polyacanthus
AGGCGGAGGGGGAGGCGGAGGGGGAGGCGGAGGTCTACCTCAGTCCCACATGTCAGCACAGGCACTGACAGGTGCCACGCGGTGACGAGTGCCACCGTCAGTACCCATCTCTCTCAAATTGGCCCGCTCGCTGAGTATCACACAGTCCAGTGGAAAAGTATATATAACACAGTGAGCTACTCTGATAGCACTGGAACACTGCTGCATTTGTCTGCTGATTTTCAGTTTCCTGGGCAGTTTTTTTTTTTGCCTCCCCTCGAAGCCTCTCTCTTTTCTGGCAGCGATTTTATTCATCGCACAGTTGTCAGTGATGAGGTGTGTGTAGCAGCGCGACACGTATGTTTGTTTGCAGATGAATGAAGAGCGTTTCCGTGTTGATGTGTGCAGGAATGTTTGAAAAGAGCCTAAGGTATGACCAGAGAGCTTTCCACTTGAGGGAAGAGCCATCAAGTTTAGAATACAGTGTAAGTCTGAGCAGTCAACTCAGTCAATATTTTACTGCCAGAGTACAGGAGTGACTCACCCAGATTTAGTTCTTGTAGCAGGGAGCTGGTGAAAACCTGCAGTACTATCTTCACTGCAATTGACTTTTCCAGTGTTACTATATCTTATATCGACTCATGACATTTTGGAGGCACCATGACAACTCTGCATGTATTTTAACGAGATGAAAAGCCATGAGGTTCTTTGTTTCTTAAATTGTTTTTTGCAATTTAATGAGACATACTAAAAATCTTTTGTAGTGTGTTTACCAACAAATAGATTTTATTTTGTGATGATAGCAAGAAGAACAACAGTAAAACCAGATACCTCACCATCGTTTTGCAGCCTTGTGTTTGGGATTTTGGCGGCCGCCGCCGCCATCTTGACTTTTTGGAGCCAGAAGTGACCATATTTGGACAAGAGGGTGGAGCTGAGAAAGAGCGAGGGGTGTGGGCGGAGTTAATGCTAAACGCTAAATGACTGACTCAGTAAAACGATACAATTCATCAAACATTTCCAACAACATCCAAGATGCTGTCAGCGAGCTGTCAATCAAACCTGTCAATCAACACCCGACATGGCGGACATCAAACCTTCTGTTGGCCTTACAAAACGACCGCCAGTACACGGACCAGAATGACCCACTAATAACACATTATGCATGTGTGAAATTGACAGTTTTTCACTCAACCACATAAGTGTCGAACTGAACAATCCAGGGAGGATCAGTTTTTATCTTTTGAGCTGTTATTTTCCCTCAAAGTCAGTAATTCCAGTTGAGAAGCCTAATATTAGTCACCAGCTGCCATCGAAAACAAGTTCTGCAGATACCGATTGTTATAATATTTATAAAACGTCCTTCCAGCATCGATTAATTGGTCGGACTCAGTATTTTTACAGAGACGTTAATGTTTTCTGAACGGGAGATGATTTGAGTCAGTGGTCAGAGTTTCCACAGTTTAAGATACTTCAACATTGGCTTCAGTTTCAAGCTGTGGTTGTCGCCCCTTGAGTAAAACCAGGAAACACTGTTTGTTGAAACACGTCTGTATCAGCTTAAAACCATCCATGTGATGTTTATATACTGCTATTGAATCCTAACTGTAAATGTGTCTTGTGTTGGGCTAATGTCAGCTTTCGACTTGTATTTTCCTGCTGATGTACCATGTAATCAGAAATTTCCAACAAACGGAGCTTCGCGTGGCTGTTGGCAGGGTTTAAACATGCACTTCGTCTTCAAAGTTACAGTCAAACTACATGCATACATGCAAAAACTGGTATAATGCGTATTTTTTATCTTGCAATTTACAGCTGCACGCTCAGTAAGTCGGCCGCCGCGTACACACATCACAAGCGTTTGTGTGGGTTTGCTGATAGAGAAGCAGCCGAGAAATGGATCACTCCTTACCCTGTCTCTCTCCCTCTCTCTTCAATCTCAGTAATGCAGAGAAGAGCCCTGAGCTCCTTTACGTGCAGACACAAGCAGAAAGCTGCATTAGAGGGACAGAGAGGAGATTTCAATGGAGACGTAAGCTGATGAGGGAAAGCAGGGCAGGGAAACAGGCCAGATTTATTCTGCTTCACCTTAAGAAAGTGAGCTTTGTAAATGGCTGCTCACCTGACATTACATCCCTTAAACAGGACGTGTTGGGCTCTGTAGTTGACAACAAGACACTTTAATATTCATACACTTTACGCTCAGTAGTAAAAGCTCATGGTGATTCTCTCCATTTGATGTTTACTAGATTTGGAGGCCGTCCAGAAACATGAGCAGAATGTATATGCTCCGTGTTAAAAATTGTTATTGTGGGTGCTTGTGAGTGTGGGAGAAGCAGGCATATAGGTGAATCAGTTTTTCTGAGTCACTGGCCCTGTCTTGCATTGTTGGGGGACGTGTGGGAGTGATTCACCATTGTGCCTCCATATCTCTGTTGCCAGCTTGGCTGTCCCTCCACTGCTGATCTGTGAGATTTCGAATTGCTCCCGGAGTGCTTTTCTAATCTTTTCTCTTACTCTTTTCAGAGGAAATGTAACCCACGGACAAATATTTCCCTTCGGTGCCTTCAAATACATTTTACCGGTTGTTTTAGCCACATTCTTTTAATACAGTTCAAGAGTAACAAATGGAGGCGCTCGTACAAAGCATAAAGTACAGACAAGTGGATGCTGAGATTTCCAATGTACATTCACCATCCCAGAAAACCTCACGGTTGCATGGTATTGTGTTTGGTATCACACAGTTATTATTCGGGGTCCAAGCACCATCTGTGTTTTTGTTGAGGTTGTCGTTGTTCTTCATCTTCTTATTATGAGTCTGACAGTAAAACAGGATGTGGCCACTAAAGTGAAGGCAATGCAGAGGTTTAATTTTAATAAAGCGTGAACATTTTCTTAAGGAAAAAAATTAAATATGTCAGCCACAAGGGGGCGCTGGAATAAACACGAACACATTCAAATACTTGATACATATCAACGACTATGTTTCCACGTACAAAATATTCCAGTTTTCGCCCTTATTCCGAAAAAGAGAAAATATTTGCTCATCCCCATAAACCTGTTGAATCCTGTCATAATGTTTAACAGTAGGTGTGTTTCTCTTTTTCCCTGGATTCATCCATCTCTACCTGAGGATCTTTACGTCAGCTGACTCTAAGCAGGGGTCGTGTGTCTTTGGTCCAAGTCTGGATCAAACTGATCCATGGTTTGGTTCATTTACAGAGTGAAAACACTTTTTGGATGATTCGGACCAATTGCAGGACGTTACGCAAGGCTATCATCAGCAAAAACCAAAACAGGGAAGAACAAAAAGAAGTTAAAACTAAGCCAAATTAAAACGTGGCCGACAATAAACAGAGACGCAGCAAATGTAAATGACAGCAGGTCGTATTAGTCTGTTCCCGAAACTGTAGTGTGAAATCAAAACTAACTGGACCAGATGTATAGAACGTAAAACCATCCTGAACCTTGGTTTGGTGTGAAATGATTCATAGTGAATATCTACTGTGCGTATGTTTTGTTTTGTGCTTTGTTTGCTACGTGACTTCAATGTTTGATTGCATCGTGTCATTTTGTGATGAAACACTTTAACATAAATAGACGACTTTGATGTAAGAGTTTATAAACTAGTTGTAAAATAGTTTTCACTAAAACAGGTTGTTTATTTTCATTCATTCATATTATTTATGCAGTAACTACTTCTTTGAACTAGTCTGTGAATTTCTAACTCGACAAACAAGACACGCTGTCAGTTGCATGATGATGGCTTTGTGTCTGAATTTCATGTGAGGTTCATGGACCCCATTACAACTGGTTGCAATTCTCGTTATTATTATCAGCTATAATGAGCCTCAAAGGAATGAAAACAAGGGTTTTCTGGTTGAATAAATGCTTTATTATGACTGAAACTTGAAACTATTTTTAATGGAACTGTGTAAAACGTCTCCCTTTTGAAAATAATTAAGAAGGCTGTGCTAGAAATAAGCTTTTTAAAAGTCAGTCGTCTATTATTTGCGACTTCATCCATGAGCATATTTGTTTTGCATTCCTTCAGCTATTTTTGAACTACTACTTTTGAACTAGCTATTTTCGTAATAATATATTGTAAAACCTCAGGAACATCCTGAATACATTGGATAAGGAACTGTGCACAGTATGATAGCATCAACTTTAAAGTCAAATACCTTTTACCAATGCAATGATACAGACATCTGTTTAATTTCCATTATTGCCATGAACTGCCTGCTTCTCCTTATAAACTTTATTTAAGAAATGCAGACTTTTTGCTGTGTCAGACGTCAGTGCAGCAGATTTTTAACAAGACTCTTTAGCGAAGCCTTGTTAATTTCATTAAAATAGAGCTTGGGGGATTTCTGGGATGGAGTTCTTGACATCTCACAAGCATCACAACCCCGAGCCTCCATCTGCTCCGTTAGGGGTCTGCCAGCTCATAAAAAATACATTTGACAATGGGCAGTCTGCTGATGAGAGACACTTTCTTCTTTCACTGTTTGCCTCTCAAAAGTGACGTCCAATTAGCTTTGAGAAACAGCTAACCCGTAGCTGCCATTTAGCCCGAACCACCAACAGCGCCTCCAAGATATCAGGACATGACATAATGAATGTAATCAACAATAATTAGGGGGAATGATGGGCTCTCACTTTGAGGCGTCATTAAGAGGGAAAGGCTGCCGCTGCACTGCCGGTGACCTCTCCCTCTTTAAACACTCCCTGCCATCAGGAAAACGGACCTCCTGCCGCGTCATAATCTTTCATGTAAGACTTTTCACAGAGCTGGAAGAATCTTGAAAGGACTTTACAGACCAAAAAAATGAATGATCAACTTGTTACACTATAGCTGCATGGGCGGCTTTTGAGAAATCCTTAAGTTTTGGATTGAGTTCTTCAAACTGGCCACTCTGAAAGTTGCAGCCTCTGAGATGAAAATGAAGGACTGTATATAATTAGTGAACGGAGGAACCGTGACGTCGCCCGTTGGTTTTGAAGCCAGTAGTTTGGTTTTTTGGTCGGCGCCATGTTGGCTTCATCGAACGTTGTGTGAAGTCATTTTAATAACCACAGCTACAGTCGAGCTGTCTGTCAGGAAGAAGAAATGTTTGTGCCCATTTGTTTATTTTGTCCATTTTATGTTTATTTTTGTTCATGTTCTTGATTATTTTGTTCATTTTGATTCAACGTTGTGAAAGACAGCGATAAGTTAAAACTTCATTCTTATACATTTTAAGTTTGACATTTAAAAAGACATAAAACTGCCCTGATATGTGGATTCATTTTCAGTCACAAATAGAGCTATTATGGCATTATTAAGTTTGGGTCCCAAGGAGACGGCACATTTGTCTTCTGGGTCTTGAGCTAAAAAGGTTTAGGAACCACTGATCTACATAATAAAATGTGTCCTTCCTTAAAAGTATAAAAAATACATAACTGTAGGTGTTGTCTGTATCTGCTACAACCCTGTTCAGATCAGCCGTCACCAGGAGGAGCTGTATTCCTTTCTTCTTGCTGCATTTTCTTAAAATTTCATGCACTTAGGGTGTCAAGCAAACAATGGTTCTGTTGAGTCCTCTGAAACCACGTGGGATAACTGAGCCACTGAGAAAAGGGGAGCTGTAACCCATGCAGACCGACTGCTTCTGCGGACCGACCCTAATAGACATGGGTAGTTTGGAAGAGCAGAACAAGAGGGTAGCCAGGTGAGCGAGGCCAGACCACAGCCGCACTCCAGCAGAATATTAAGTGGATGCAGTAACCTGTGGGTGAAAAAGAGAGAGCATGTCCATGCCGGAGTGGTGCTTGATGCTCCCCTATAAGGAGACCCAGGTTGATGGAGATCAAGGAAAAAAAGGGAAAAAGACAGCGGACACGCTGTATGAGTGTCCACCTCCTACAGCTGCTCAATTATTAACAGTGCTGTCTTAAAGTGGACATGAAACACTGAACAATATTACTGTGGTTCATTTGAGTTGGACCTTAGGCAAGATGTGGCACTGCAATAAAACTTGTTATTCATCTGGATTTATTAGAAAAGTAAATTGTATTTCACTTTTTCTCCAGTGGGAGTAAACAGACCATGTATTATGAACACATTTTCAAATCAGTCAGTACTGATAAGTATAACAATAAATGTCAAATCATTATTTCTTTAAAGTGTAAAGGCTGGTTTTTGGTCCTGAGTGAAAGTTGAAGAATCAGACAGTGATTTGTGGGTTTTAAATTATTCGTAAAAGACGCAACGATACGAAAATGACGGAAAAGACGCAACAAGACAAAAACTACGTAAAAAGACGCAGCAAAATGGAAATCACAAAAAAAGACTCAACAAGACGACGTAACAAGACAAAAACACAGCCGTCGTCTCTGATTTCACGGTTACTTTAATTTTGATTTCATGCTGTAAAACCGTCACCAGTTTACAAGTATCTCAATGACCGTGTGTTGACTTCAACATTTCCTACTGGTGAGACAAACCAACCACCTGTCAGCTTGTTTAGCGATGGCTGCCCCCTGCTGGAGACACAGCGAAATGCAGCCCAGTTCTCTAATAAATCCCGACGAATAACAAGTTTTATTGTGGCGCCATATCTCGCCTGAGGTCCATATCAAATGAACCACAGTAATATCTGTGAGTGTTTCATGTCCACTTTAAGATACCCACTCTGCCAGCTTTAGAATACCGATAAGCATCTGAATTTAATTTCACACATAATCTTTAAGATGGAGGCTGCAGTTGATCCGTTACTCAACCTGTATGGAGACGAGTGACATTTGGAAAACACTGGTGTGAGCAGGAGATGCGGGGAACAAGCTCTGATTAGAAGGCTGTGGGTGTATTCTCATGAGCCCTGAATATGAAAGATGTGCGAGACTGCAACTGTTGTGAAAGAGGGAAAAGTTATTACTCGCTGTCTGAAGTAATTTGTATTAAAAGCAGTTTGCATCTGAATATCTGCTATGCGAATGCAATTAATGCTAGCGGGTGTGCTATGAAATATGAACCGCATGGCAGAAGATGTTTCCCGTGGGATTTTTGGCTTCCTGAGATTCAGCTCTAATTTATGCTGAGCCCTAAGTTTAAAAGTCACAGGTTGTTAATGTGACACATAGTCAAAGGTGATAGGCAGCCGCAGAGATGCTAAGCAGATAATTTCCTGTTAAACGGATCAACTTATATTTATTAATACCAGATCAAATCGCTAAAACAGCTCCATATTGATGCTTAAACAGTGTTTTTTATTCCCTAAGACCCCACTTCATTTCCATTACATGTTGTGTGTGGATGGTGGGAGAGCACAGCATCCACACAATTAACATTAAGGGATCCTTCATTATAACGAACGAACTGCCACGATTTGTGTTTTTTCTTTAATTATTAAGCTGAAGTTTGAAACATATGAAACCTACTGCAATGCAATTACAAAAGGAAAATTAAATGTTCCTTCCAGGCACCTAATAAACGCAGATTAAAAATTATGTATAACGGGCAAGGCTTTTCTTTGCATTCAGGCACGTATTTTTTTAATTTAATTCAAACTGTGTTTAATATTAACATGTTTAGGGGGTGCTTCTGTAAAGCTGCACAGCCTTTTTAATTAGTATAATTTTCATTCTTACACAAAGTATCAGAGCCTTTGGTTTTTTCATTTTTTTTCTTTTTCTTTTTTGCACAGTACATGTGGTTGAACATGCAAATGCGAGCTCACTTTAGTGATGGATCGTTCTAATGTGAGCATTTATTCAGAGCGAAAAAACATGTTTTTACAAAACCCAGTCACCGGAACAAAATGCTGCTGTTGTGTTTCTGCAAAAAAACAGACGCTTATAATCTCATCTGAATTAGTCACTGAAGGATCTGCTGCTTTTTTGACTTTTGGCCTCTTATCTGGAGGTTTTTCAAAGTAAACATACCATATGTTTTATATATAAATATATATATGTTTTATATATAAATATTTGGACCAGTCCACATCTCAGACGTGAACCGACTGAAAACCTCTGAACTGAAGCTGAGCTTTGAGCTTCATAAAACACAAACAGCAAAGTGAAAGAGAGAGCATGAAGGTGTCGATCGGAAATCCACATACACATTGATTTCTGAACTCTTGCTAAATTAAATCATTATTGTGTTGTTATTTAGGGTCTGAAAACACTTCATTTTTGTTACTTCGAGCAGTTGTTATTTTCTGCAAATAAATGCTTCAAATGACAATGTTTTTAGTTGGAATTTGGGAGAAATGTTTCCTACTTGTAAATAGTAAAACCAGTGGTCTCTTCATTAAAAATAAATAAATAAATATATATATATATATATACACATACATTACAGGGCTTTTATTTTGTAACGGTAAAAGAAGTGATGCCTTTGTAGAAAAGCGTATTGCAGTACTTTTAACATCGCAAACGGGAGCAGATCAAAATGAGGTTTCATGCAAATTACGACCATTTCTACTTATTAAACAGAGGAAATTATAAATAAAGGCCTGACTCTAGAAACAGCCTGGTGCCTCCTGCAGCTGAGACAAATAATGGACACTATTTGAGGAAATACAGTCGGTCCAGAGCTGTGGATCACAACAAAGCCTCGGCACATTCTCAAACCGAGGGAAAACCCCGATACTGAGAAAACTGGAGTTTTGTGTCATAAACTCAAATGCAGCTTATTTCTTTATTTCATTTTTAAAGCAAACATTTCATCGCCTTTTCCCCAGATTTTTGACTCACATTTCTACACAAGAAAACAAGACAAATATTGACGTCTCACTCATTTCCAAAGCTGCATATATCTGCGGCTTGCTTTGTTTTTACATCACACATGATGTTCAGCATCAGTTTGTAACATAACTCAAAGCTGCTGTTGTGAGAGCGTTACCAGAAACAGTATTTTCTTATTGGTAGAGACTTAAGAAGCTGAGAAACTCAAATAAATGTGACCCCTCTCCATGTGATGCTCCAGAGGTTTTGATTTAAGCTGAATCCATTCCTCCTCACACTTTGTTAACCATCCAAAAGCATTCAGCATGTCTCTCTCTCTACCATCTGTTTGCTGAGGTAGAACAAGAAATCTGCATATTATTGAACCAAAGACTCCAAATAAGACACGAAATGATGAATAACAAAAACTTCCAAGGAGTTTAATTAAGCAGCGCAGCGCCATTGATTGGACTATAAAAAATTGGAACGGTATTTAAAGGAAAACGTGCGGACTCTCGAGCAATCAAACCATGTCCCGCCATTTACATTGTCAAGTTTTAAAGGGATAATCAAAGGAGCTGACGCTGGCAGGGTGCACCGGGTGTGCCAAGAAATCATTTAAATGTGCTGAGTTGAACGTACACTCTGTGCATCCAGCCACTGGTGCATGGGCTTGGTCTTGATCAATGAGCTGTTATGGCTTTTGAAGTCTGATTTTCAGAGCTGACAGATCACACAGCTGACATTCCCCGCTATGTTACTGTGAGTAACACGAGCTGCCACCGTGCAAGTGAATTGACCACAGAGCAAGGACAGATTGCATTATGTCACAAATGTTTGTGTCTCAGTTTGTAGAATACCCACTCGACCAACAGTTTAAATACAGCTGATCTGAACATATTATGCACTTTTCATACCCACGCACCTATTCTTTCTAGTAATGACGACAGAAGTAACCATAAACAAACCGTCACAGACTTTTCCTTGATCATGTTCAAAGCGTAAAGGACACTGGGTATTTGCCTCTGGTTTATTTAATCAGACTCAGCAGAACATAATTTATGGCTGGATTTCCAGCTGTGCAAAGCAGGCAGCTGTCTGAAGACCCCAGTAGTCCAGGGATCGGGAGCGCTCAGGTTTGACTTTGTAGGTTTAATTAAAAACCTGTACAGGACTATGTATCATAAAAACAAAATGTCAGCTGATGTAATAAAAGCTGCTGTAACTACAAACCACAGACAGTTATTGTTGCCCCACTCTAGTTCCCCTCAGTTCTATGATGCAATCTAGCAACGTTTAGGTCCTCGTTTCTGATTTACAGCTTCGTGTTTGGTTTATTCTCTCGTCTCTAAAGGCATCCTCATACGTAAACAACAGAACTGATCGACTCCCAGTCAGTCCCAACATGACAAACTTCCGTCCAAAATTTTCAGAAAATCTGCTAAAGAAAACTCACGTTTCCATCCTCTACCATTACACACATATTAAGAGTCGGTTCTTTTTTTCTTTTGTTTTTTTTTATGTGTTCACGGTGCATCTCCTTAAGAAAGTGTCAGTTTTATCCCATTACATTTAAAACACGATATCTCATGAACAGTTTGACAGATCGTCTTCAAATTTGGCAGAAATGTTCACTTGGAGTCAAGGATGAACTGATCAGATTTTGGTGCCAAATGTCAAGGCGATCGTGACGTCACAACACTCGTTTGGCCATAGCTGTTACTGGATGGATTTAACAGAACTTACACTTACAAAGCAACATCCTTCAAGGAGGAAATGTGTTCTTTGCAAGAAAGTAAAAGCAGTGGTTATGTTTGTAGCCAAACATAATGTGTTCGATGTTCACAACAGAACATCATTGTATTTGCAGTTTCTTTCTATATGATGTAAATTCCGGGAGACGGGGTTGTGGCCTCCCGGTCCACGCTGCATACGTGTGCACCGTGTCCTGCCCATATGTCCCAACGTGCACACGTCTGTTTGTGTGTGTGGCGGTTGCGGGGCTTTTAGCTGGATGAGACGGCGTCCCTTTCCCACAGAAATCAATTAAAGCTGTCAATGTCCATCGATCTGCGAGGAGCGGATCGAGCAGCCGGTGAAGGATTAGAGGTGTCGTGGGGGGAGGTAACTGTCTTAGCCTCAGCGTCTCGGTGAACCTTGACATAACTGCACATCATCTCCGTTCTACTTCCTGGAATAGGGCCTTGTTAGCCTTTGTGGTCTCCAGGAAGCAAGCTGGGCTATAATTGAATAACAGTAAGGCGGCTACATCAGCAAAGACTCGGGAGATGTGTTCCCTCCTCTGTCAATCCACTTAGATGATAAATGGTTCACACAAAAGAGTTGAGAGGCTACAGCTGAGAGGTGTTGCATGGTGCGACCAATCAGAGCTTGTAACAGGGGATTAGTGTGAAATAATAACAGCCACAGGAAGCAATGACAATAGTATGTTATTTCTACTAATGAGCAAAAGCTGGTTAATTGAGTGGAGTACACCACTACAAAACCATAAAAGAAGAAAATGAAATGTCGGTTATATGATCAGTTAACAATTTAGTTTCAATTGGATTTTAATTCATAGGGAGCAGTGTTTCCTCCAGCGTTTCTCCTCAGAAACAAGATAAATACTAGAGACGTTGAAAACAAGCTAAAAGTTTTCCAGAGAAGACGAGGGTGAAAACAACAAAGGTAATGCACGACTAAATCATTGTCGATATCACTCTTTTCCTGACCTTTATATCATATTATTGTTAGTTCATAGACTCAGTCACATTAGTTAAATCTACATAACCTTCTCTCTTCGACCGGATGTCGGCACGCGTCTCCACTTCCTGTGTCCATCATTTCAAATTAAAAGCCTCTGCAGAGTCCTCAGACCTCATGATACAGTATTTTCACATTCTGGAGCAACATTCTTGCAGCAAAATGTATATAAAGGAAATTCAATATTTATGCATTATAGAGGAGGTGCATCAAACAGTGACGACGTATTGGGTTTTCTCTTGGTTGACTTGTTTTTTTCCCAGTTTGTATTTGGTTACAGTCTGTCTACATTTTGTATCTGACCCTTGACAGATATTGTCACAACTCATACTCTCTTTTTAGGACCAGATAACATTCTAACCTTTCTTGGCTTTTAGTTTCTTCTTTCCAGTTTTAAGAATATGCTTCTGTGATTTCTCTGATTGGTCCAAATGAGTCTCATACACCTTTTACACCAACATGGAACAGATGCTTTTCCAGTTTCTACACTGAATTTAGAACCACGTCAACCAAAAACACATGGGTTCAGAATGTTAGTCCCGAGCTGGAACCCAAACAAGGTAGGTTTTCCCTGGTGGTCCGACTAAACCTAGTCCTTAGTGATGATTTGGTCAAGAGTAGGCTGTATGCAGAACTAGTCGAAGGTTTCATTTGAACTTTGAATAAAAAACCCAGAGAGTTGAGTCAGAAATGTTGTAATACCGCAGTAGAATATATTTAGAGTTCGGCGTCTATAGCCCTGAGCTCGTTACTCCCCATAGGTATCTTTACATATACATATAGAGGAGTGATGAATAAATATCTTCCCCCTCGAGCCTCCAGGTGGATTCTGAGTGGAAGGAGGGGCTTAAAGAGCACACAGTAGTACACTGACGGGGAACTGGGAAATCCTTGTAGTTTAAATGTTCGGTGTGTGATATTTAGTGACATCTGTTGGTGAAGTTGCAGATTGGAACCAACTGAAGAGCTGGTCCTTTTAGTTTAGGGGATATTCACGAACTCAGACATAGTAGGTGACGATAATGAACCATATGAAGGAACAGTGTTGATATAGTTGCAAACTTAACGTGTTACATTCAATTAAAAGCTCCAAAAGGTGGCGTTTCATGACTGTAACAAAATCCTAAACAAAGTTCAGCATGCACACGATATTCATGGACGCACAAGGATCTGATGGTGAATAAACACTTGTCAGACCATCATTCAGTCGCAGATGCTACAGGAGTGATTGGAAATCCGATCACAATCACATTTCAAAACGTCTCCAAATTTGGTTTGGATTCCATTTGCAAAAATCATGTTTCATGCCGTCGAGACTTTAAAAATCAATCTGGAGACAATGTGGATATGACATAATACGCATTTTGGCTGAGGGTCTGAATGAGGCCTTATGTCTTCCATCCACGAGAAGACTTTAAAAAGACTAAAGTGTGACCTCCTGTCATATTTAAAGACCGTGTGTCTTTATACACAGACTAGAAGATTTTGCACAGACTGGGAATGTTGATTTGATTTTGTCTGAACATCAAGACAGAAAAAAGACCAACTTCAGACTCTGAGTTTTACGAACCACCTCACACCAAACGATCCAGATGACGGAGCCTCAGCTCCATCAAAACTCTCATCATTTCTTTCTGATGGTGAAAATTTGCTGGGCCGGCTTCAGTCTCAGCACCGGCTGACATAGAGGACTCTTTCCTCGGCTCAGAGACCACCGAATAACACCGGACCACCCGGCCAAACTCGAGCCCTGCTGTTGAGCGAACACAGAGCTTTAAGTGTGATTAAACCAAAAAGGGAAACTTTATAAATAGATCATATTCTACAGCCGCTCCTGTAATTGCAGCCGGTCAATGCTCGTGACAAAGTATCACTGTGACTGAATTAATGACCGTGCACTCATGCGTGTCGAAGTGTAATGCTTTAGGTTCACTGACTGATGAGATCCATTACTCTTAAAATTAAGCTTAATGTTCCTTTGGGCAGCAGGTGATTTTGACCGTTAGGGTATCCGCCTGACTGGCTCTGCAACAGAGCATTAGCACCAAAATGGTAGATGTGACCGCGGCCGAGTGTGTGTGTGTGTGTGTGTGCGTACATGTATATTTGTGCATAGGTGTGTGCGTGGTAGTATGAGAGCTAGCATATCTTGATTGTCAGGGTGTGAGTAGTGTTTATGAGAAATAATAACGCACAAGTGAAATCCCGGCAGCGTTTAGCAGGGGCATTAATGGAGACAGAGACATTGAACCAAAATGTATTATTCAGCACTTAAAAGCACAGAGCATCTGCTCAAAGCAGTTTAAAGCCTCTGTCCAATTCTATTGCTGCTTAATATTTCACACACTCGCTGATGGGGAGGTACGTCGCCTCAGGAGCTAATACAAGCACCAGATATGTGCACATTGACGACCTTGGAAAATACTGAGCTTACAGGTCAAAGGGAGCTGATGTTGTGTTGAGCAGCACCAGTTTATGCAGCAAAAAGGAATTTAAAGAACGTAAAAAGCCTTGTTACTGGAAGCAAGAAAAGTGATCTTGATCTGAAGCATGTTTTTCATTATAAAAGTAATGTCATTTTAAGTTTTTCTTCGATATCTAATAATGAGTTAGATTTAACAAGTAACAAGCTAAAGCGATGATTTGAATGAGATGCAGAGGAGCAAGGATGTTTTCCTTAAGGCCTTCACACATCAGGAGAATTGTTTCTTTAGTTTTTTCTGTGAGATTAAATCAAACGTCAATATATATTTTCAGTCTGTTTTCATCATGAGCACTTTCAAACAGAACGTCAATATTTCCTGGTGGAAAAGCAAGATGTATGTTTTTGGAGATTTCGCACCATGTTGGTCATGTCGTCAACCTGTTGATTTCACACTGTCTTATATGAAGGACACAAAGATGATGAAGACACTGAACTGAAGAACAAACAACTAGACCATGAGGACCTAGAGGAACAGGAGACACTGGACGTAGACCTAGAGGAACAGGAAACGCCGGACATAGACCTGGAGGAACAGGAAACGCCGGACGTAGACCTGGAGGAACAGGAAACGCCGGACGTAGACCTGGAGGAACAG
>JAPQRN010000011.1:15886597-15901838 GCA_037367275.1 Coranthus polyacanthus
CTGGAGGAACAGGAGACGCCGGACGTAGACCTGGAGGAACAGGAGACGCCGGACGTAGACCTGGAGGAACAGGAGACGCCGGACGTAGACCTGGAGGAACAGGAGACGCCGGAAGTAGACCTGGAGGAACAGGAGACGCCGGACGTAGACCTGGAGGAACAGGAGACATTAAGCCACTAATTCTTGTTCTGCTTAATACAAAACAATTTGGTTCTATTTAAGAAAACTTGGCTTCTTTGTAGTAGGTCTGTTTTTAGTGTGAGGAGGATTTCTCTTGTAGCCTTGGATATTCTCGTGTTTCTGTGAAGGTTTTTATTTTCTGTCAAGTGCATGTGAAAACACACTCTTTCGTCCAGGTTCTAAATGTTCTCTCATCTCAGTGAGTAGATGACAATAGTGCGTCTGGTCTTATTTTTCTACCTTTCCTGTCTTTTGGAAACACACACGCAGGCGTTCCACGTTTCTTTTGTCTTGGATCCCAATCTCTAAGCTCGCAAAAAGAAAAAGACAAAAAAACCCAGCTTTCATTCAGCCGACCTACAGTATTTCTGTCGGATGACGCAGCAGCGCCAGCAAACAGACTGCAGCTCCAGGATAGATCAGATATCTCCAGGAATCTGACATTTACGGGCCTTGTTTTCCTTTCTCGTTTTGCATAGAAGCCAGTCAGTTTTCAGTGTCCTTGCATCACTCCTGACGCCTATCAGAAAAAAAGTTTGGAGCTTAAAGCTAAGCTCGGTTTTGAGGCTGAGAAAAGGGACCCTCGTTTAGTGGCGCTGACCAATTTTCTGCCCTCGGGGAGACTTCAGGAAAAGGAAAAAAAAAACGAGCATTTTGTCGTTAACTGCTCAGCGCCTGAGGCAGACACCTATGTATGCCTCCACTCTGAGCATCATCAGACCTGCAAAATAATAAATGAAAGTCTGTGGACGGCTCTTAAGTGTTTCTGCAGGAGCTGGATGTCTTTGTTTGCTTCATAATCCAGCAAGACAGCGGAAATGATGGAATACTTAATGGAACTGGGTCAGCTATTACCGGCTCTCCGTGCACAGATTAAACACTCAGGTACAGAAGGAACAGTTTGGATTATTTTTTAACTTGTTCTCACACACCTTCACTTGAAAAGCCTCCGTATAAACACTGTCGCAGCTCTCGTCAATCAGATTTGTCGTCTTTAATGTCATTGCAGTTTGATGACGCAATGAGCTCGAGACGACTTTATCTAAATGTCACTTTGAGGCAAATAAAAGCAGCCGCAGTCGACTGCTTTGCATCTGTAGAAATGTTAAGACAAATATTAATAAAAACAAACATAAGGCACTGAACGTGGTCACAGTGTCCTCGTTGCTGTGTGTTTTGGCGTGTTGTTGTGGTCATGTACCATGCAGCGAGGACCAGATGAGTCCATCAGCTCTAGTATGAATCAGAGGATAAAAGGGGTGAAAAGTGGAGTCATAGAAAAATCCAAAACACACTTTGAGCTCCCTCTGTTTTCAGGTCCTTCTGTTGGAAAAGAAAAACAACAAAGCACTAATCTCTTTGACCACCTACGTGAGAATCAAACTCAGATTTTTTTTATATTTGCTACCTTTATATTTTGTACATGATAATTGAAAATATGCACAAAGGCTCTAAATTAAAGATAAAAGCTACTCTACAGCGTTATAAGTTTTCCAGCTGAATTTAGACAACTTAAAAAAAGGTCCAAGACACGACTCAATCTGTAGTTAAATCCTCTTTAACTTGTTCTCACAGTCGTACTGAGTTAATGTTCACTAGTTACACAAACGGGAAAACCTTGTTTGCCTTAATAGCTCAATACCAGTAATATTGTTGCTCATTTAGGAGTTTCAAAACAGAATTTTGTAACTGTGCATTTATTTGTGGAATTCCTCATGATCATGATACTCTGTAGAATGTATTCATCCCTATTTTCAGTAATGGTGAAGATAATTGTTTCTGTGTTTCACCCCCAAAGTCCCGTTCTCCTACCTATGAATATCAGGATTGGTTTAAATATACAAACAGCCTAGAGCCTCGAAGCATTAGCGGAGTCTCAGACTTATAGCTGCACAAATTATTTAAATTACACGGCTCTTCCAGCAAGAGTTTAAACCAACCTGTCAGTGAACGCAGACGTTATGTCCTAATGTGGATGATTTTACCGCTGTGTTCAAGTCGTATAAACGCAGGGAATCATATCACTGTTTACCAACTGCTCAGCATCTGAAAGGACAATGGATGGTGAAAAGCTGAACATCCTGAGCACGATGTCAGAGGAAAATGGCCGCCGTGTGAATGTGGTCCATCACTGAGACCAAATTTCACTGTTGGGGCAAGACTTTCTACATACACAGACCTATACTGAGACGTAATGGCTGTTGAAAAAGCCAACCGGTTCTTAGAAGGGGTATTTGAAATCCAATTTGAGCTCACAGTATCTTTATGAATGAGGCCCATTATGTGTGGCTAACAGCCTGGAAATGACAAAGAAAAAGTAATAATAAAGGCCTTTAGTCTTGCAAACCTGCAGACCTCCCAGATTATTTCTCGAGCCAAGACGAAACCCAGGCACATTAGCAGACGGCCTCTGCAGACATTGGTATTAATGCAGTGTCGATGTGAGACTGAAAGAATATCCTCATCAACAGTTTTTACAGATTTCACCATCAGCTGTGATGAAATATTAAGAGGAACTGAGAGCGCTGTTTGAATTCTCAGCACTTCTCTGTTCCCTCCTTGGTCCTGCGTTCGAAAAGGCCAAAATATTATCCCTGATCTGCTTTTCTTAACCACTTCTCCTTGACCTGGATGGAAAACGTCAGATGTGAAGGAGAATTCATGAGGACTTAGGAATCCGACTGCACGTGTTAGGTCTACACGTCTACTCCTGTACATGTTGAATCAAAAACATCAACTGCCTGAATTTATAACATTTTAACCCGTAAATATCCTTACTCTTCCTGCTGAAGATCCAGTTTGCAGTTCACCGTTTACAGTTTGGTTTTATTAAGGCGTCAGTGACTGAAGGAGCCAAACATTAGACCTAATGATATTTCTAAAGGCGACGCTCAAAGTGACGACAAAACTAATGCAAACTAAGCACCGGTTCTGCAGAAACATTAACGTCACATTTGATTGATTTCATGACGTAGAGTCGTTTGAAACGGTCGACTCTGCTTCATCAGGAAGTGGGGAGTTTAGCCATTTTCACCTACAAAACACAGATTTTTATATATTTGTCCTTTTTTATGCATATTATCACCAGCATCGATGTGTTTCATTGCAATTGAATAATATAATTCCATTTACAGCTCGAAAGAGTTTAAAGTTTAAAGAATTCGAACAGCTCTTGTCATGGCTGACAGATACTTCTGGGTAATTTCACTCTCAGTCACTATTCGACCCGGCTGTTTGAGCAGTTCTTTTAGTCGGACGAGTCGTAAACCATATGTTTGACACAAAGATCCCAAGTCAACACAGTCGAATCTAAACCCTTCAACCTGAAACTTTAAATTCTGGATAATTAATTCTGAAAAACACCAGCTGCCAGTTAAGTGATCTTCTGTCAGCTGCGGTTGTTTTTGATTCCGTCAAGTTCAAATCTGATTCGATTCCACACCGCCGCTTTCAGCTGGAAGACGTGTTCAAGCAAATGTTCATTTCCGATTAGTTTTAGTGCTAGTCTTCGCCCGGGTGCCTTGTATTTCACTTAACATCAAACCGCTGTTGTCACAAGAGAAAAGTTTTTCTTTTTGCTTCCGTCGGTGCCGTTTTGTAGATCATTCACATTTTCGCCCTCTGCTCCACTTTGATCAGAATATTCTCGTCTTCTCTCAGCTGGAACACAGTGCCAGTTGTCACCTTCACTGTGCATTTCATTCCCTCTAATCAACCACACCTGGCGTTACACCTGGCACTCTTGTCATTAGCTGAATTTCCTGATTGCGCCGAGCTGCCGGTCTCCCTGCGTCTCATTCACATCTTTTGTTCAGCCAGCCACACACAGGATTAGATACGGGTAGAGAATAAACCACAATGGCAAGGCCGCCTCACAGACTCACATCTTGCTTTTTCTTTAAGTTTAAAATGGTCACACTCACAATTTCCTCCTATTTCTTCCTCATAACTGTGTGTTGTGTTGGCGCAGTTTAGTCTTTGAGAACCTGTGGATCCTTAAAATGTCTTAAAAGGCACTGAATTCATTAAGTGAAAATTAAGGCCATAAGTGGCATTAAAATGTCTGTTGTTATTTTGCGACATTGCAATTTAAAGTCCCAAAACGTTTGGTATTAGTATTGGTAATCGTTTTTTTTTTTGTTTGTTTTTGCTACGTCCTGCCTCCGTTAGTTTCTGTTTCTACGGCTTTATGTCATGGTTTAACCTGTCAATGGTGAGACAGAAATACCACTGACTATACATATGATGCTTGTCAAAAACATAGTCAAGAAAGTCACACTTTGTTATAAAAATAGTAAAGTAACATCTTGGTTTGTGTTTAACAGCTCAGTGAACAGCTCAAGTAATCTTACCTAAAGTAATAGCTAGATAAATTGACTTAAGTTAGCTATTAACATTGCGGTACTGTACACGAGAGTTACAGTCAAGACCACCTAAACCGAGTCACGACCAAGACCAGACCAGATACACAAAGGCATTAGGTTTAAGGAGTGAGATGATTCCTGCTGTCGGTGAGTAGCAGAACGAGGCGGGATGTGGAAAGAAGAATCAACAAACTGGCAAAAAGTTTTACACCTAAAAGAAATAAATAAATCAGAAAATGTACTGGGAATTCAGTGACATCCTGCAGCTGTGGTCTGGACTGGTCTTGAAAGAAAATCTCAAGACGAGACCAAGACCTTCAAAAAGTCCAGTCTCGAGTATGACACCACTACTTTACACATTACGCATCATCTCAACCTCTGCCTGCAGCCACAAAACTAGAACTAAAGAGAACTAAAGACAAGGGAGCGCCTGTTTGTCCCCTGACAGTTTAGTTTCAGGTTACCACCCAAGGAGTTTCCACATGAGTGGAGGAAAAGGAGTGACGACGCCTTCAGCCAATAAGAAGACAACTCCCTACTTGCACAATTCTGTGTCTCTGTATTATAAAAACACTGGGTCAGGGAAATATAGTCAGTCAGACTTGGTGAACCGTCAGACCCAGAGCTCTGTAACATTGCATATTCTGCTGGTGTTAAAATTTTTTGAGCTTCAAAATCTTCTCCTATCGCTTCATTAAAGAACACGCAGAGGACCGGGGTTTTGCAGAGTCCTCTACAGACCTCATTGATGCTTGACTAAAAAAATACAGCGTTGCATTGATTAAAATGACAGATTCCTGATATCTTGATTTAAACTAAGTGCACAAGGCAACAAAATATAAAACATATGATTTATACTTTAGATGTGTAGGAACCCTGAGGATATTTGGTGTTTTTCTAGCTCCTTCCCTCATTCTTCTTCTGTCCTCTCTTGCTCATTTGTCCCATTTCTGTCCTCTCTTCCCTCTCCTGGATGATACTTCTTCATTGCCTTCAGACCAAGGGAATAAGGTGACTTTACTTGAGGAAAGGTAGGTGTGGAAGCTAAGCGCTAAAGAGGCCTCGGGGAGGATGAGGGCAAGAATAATAATCGCGAGATGCTGCTGCGTCTTAAGAGGGCTTCCCGCCGAGACGGGACGAACAGAAAGAGAGGCTCCCTCTTCATCACACCCCTTGACATCCGGGAGGAGTGAAGGAAGTAGGAGGGCAGGGAGGAAGGGGGAGCCAGGACCTTCATGAGGGAAAATGTGAGTGAGTTGCGGGAGAATGGTGTGCCCTGCGCCCTCATCAACAGGTCTTCTTATCCACTGGGGTCCGACAGCTCCTCTGACACAATGAATAATTCCCACTGTCCTCTGGCCCTGGCTCTGACCCGGCAAAGAGACTATAATTAATGTATAGCCTACTCTGCACAGTCACCAACGAGGAGCAGATGCAGATCTGGATTATTAGATAATATTGTAAGAAGGACAAAAACCCACAGTCACAGCTGCTTCTTTGTCTCAGCGCAGAACGACGACACACTTCCACAAAAAAAGCTATTGTTTGGTACACACACCAGTAAGTGCTTGCATATGCAGACTGCGGCAGTTAGTATAACGCGGGCCAATGTCATACAGATATCCAGCAATGTCAAGATTTGTATTTCTCTGTGTTTCCAATTTCATGAGACAGTGATGCGTGACAGCAGTGACAAGAACTCCAAGGTGCCACGCTGCCCAGGTATTCACAGAGCAGTGCTGACATAGCTGTTGAATCTCACTTTTTCCTTCCTATTGCACTTTTCGCAAAGCTCTCACAAATGAGATTTCCAGCTGTCATCTGAGTCCAAAGCCGGAAATTTCTCACAGGTCATCTCAAACTTGAGTGGAAGTCCTCCAAGTTTAGGATGAAGGAAGGTGGTGGTGGGGGGGGGGGTAGTGGGATCAGGAGTTTTCAACCTTTTTGAGTCATGATCCTCCAGAATAATCAGGTTGGTTTTTGTGACCCCACATTAGTCACTAAAGACGTTCACTCCAATGTCAGCAACAAAGCTCAAATCATTAAGAGACATTTCTCCCTTTCAAGTCTTTTTTGTTTCCATAAATGTATTTAATGCACATTTCAACCAGAAACTCATTATATCCACAGTTTGATTCTCACAAACACAACCAACAGAATATATTCCAACATCATTTGCACAGTTAACGTAAAAACTATGGTTTTGATGGTGTTACTGCCATTCGTAATAACGTATTATAATTGAATGCAAAGTGTTCTAAAAACATTACAGACTTCTATCAAATATTCATAGTCGCGTATTAGACATTGATGAGTGAAATGAAAGGATCTGCTTCTTAATTTTTTATCTAGTGTAGAACTGCGTGATCCTGACCTTCCCCAGTTTAACTAGTCGTCTAATTTTCTCTCTCTCCGTCGTCTTGACACCGATCACCCCACTTCTCCGACCGGCAGGTGAAAACAATCCTTTTTTCCCTCCTCGCTCCATTTCATTTGTTATTATGTTAATTAGATTTTCCCTCCAAAGTCAGCTTTGAATTGGGTATGTCTGCTGGTGATTAGCTCCCGTCCCCGGCTCAGCTGTGAGGTGAATACAGTATGGAGCTGCAGACGGCTGGATGTGCACCGCCGCCGCCCTCCCCCCGTAGGCTCGCCCTTGCACATGTCCCGAAATAAGAAAATCTTATTGATGTCTGAAATCTAGCTGACCCATATCTGTGAGCAGAGATCAGGGGTTGTATTTTTCCTTCACGATGTTTTCCTTTCAACCCTCATGCATGCAAATGACGGCCCATCTGAAACACGCCTGGCAAGTTAAAAAAAAAAAAAAAAAAGAGCGCTCCCTCATTTAACTGCTGAACTTTGAGAGTGCAGATGATTCGCCCAAGAGAGTCTGTGCTATTTGATGATGTTTTGAAATGTGTTCAAATTCAAATTAAATCAAATTACATGCCGCATTAGTTTTAAAAGTTTGAAGGGGATGAAAAGGAATAAAAAGATTGTTTTGTCTATGATGTGTTTGGACGCCGCAAAGTATCATCACCAATTTATGCAAAAAAACACACATTATTTAATAACATCAAAATGTAATATGTGTTTTTAGACCTGGGTGATCCACCATCTGAATCACAATCCTCTCACTTTTTATAGAATGTAAGTACTTAAGTATCACACATTCTGCTCTTTTTTGAGTTATTACCTGTGTGCAAACTACACTATGGAAAACACTTTTTATTTATCGTTATTCCCATTAATAATGAGAATAAGAAAACAGATGAACAGTCTTTCAGCACCATGGACAGAGAACTGGACTGGACTAACATTAATACACTTTGATTCTGAAAACACACTATGTTCAATGAAAAGAGCAAAATCCAGTCCTTCATACATGTTGTCGCTGTCGTTTCTGACCAGCAAAGTGAAATGTTTGTACATTACAATAAAAGAATATCGAAATCAAATCACTTCCACAGCTGCAACAGTTATTAGCTGTCAAATTAATTGCCAACTGTTTTGATAATCACACATTCTCTGATTCTAGCTTTTTAAATTTTAATATTTTGTGGGGTTTTTTTCATTGTAAACTGAATGATTTTGGGTTGTGGCACAAACATGAGTCATGTCATGTTGAGCTTTGGACAACACTGATCAACATTTTCAAGACCAAACAATGAATTGATTCATGAAAAATAACCAACAGATTCATCTGCAGTGAAACTACTAATTTAATCTCTGATTCTAAAATGTGGCCAGAAATGGCGAATACATTTGTAAAGCACTTGTTGAGCTTTTCTTTGTCATGATTCCTCTCGGTAAGAATCAGTAATGCTCTGTATTTCCTCATCTTGAGACCCTCCATAATTTGACAAATCATATTTTCAGCAGAGCCTGTCGTTCACACCCTGGATATTACATAAAGCAGTTGTTTTACATAATGTCACAGTTGAAAATGGGTCCTCCACCAGTTGTAGAAAGTGATTGACTGAAACACGTTTAATATTGTGAACAAATTAACATTTGGCTCCGCAGAGAGGCGAGTCATGCTGAGCTGTTCCCCTTCCTTTGTCCTCTGTGTGCCGTCGAGTGAAGACAGACAGGTGTACGAGTACCAACGTTGCGTTATTGCTCCACCACTCGCAGGCAGCCCAGATGCTAGAAACCTGTCGAAACTGGCTCGATCCAGGTTTGGGGTTAATTAAACTTGCAGACCCTGCGGCGGAGATGGGCTTCCAAGGCCAGGACTGAAGAGGGGCAGGAGCGTTGAGGTCAGCGGGACCTTGTTAGGTTGGAGCAAGGGCTTGACAAGAACAGCGACGGGGAAATAGTTTGTAAAGGTTCAGAGACGGGGCAGAGCCGGTACATTCCACCGCTGCAGCTCCGGGAAGGTGACAAAAAATGAAGGCGCGGGAGTGCGGTCAGTCCAGCGCAGACGAGCGACGGCATCGCAAGACAGGTGACTGCCAACAAACCCCCGCTTTCAAAGCTAAACCGTCGGCGAGAGAAGCATGTTGGATGAGCAGCTGTACAGGAGCTTTGTGCTTCCTGCCAGCTTGTTCAGCAAGGTGACCTTAAACTAGTTTGGCGGTGGTCCCAAGGCCCAAGCTGTGAATCTCACAGGAGGGTTTAGTGGCAACAGAAATCACTCTGCCACTCTTGCCAACAATTATGAGGGCCATGTCTGTGAACTCACTACACTTTTTACTGTCCGCAGCCTCTCAGCAAAAATGAAACAATACGACTGAATGACAGTGAGGAATTACGCCGCTGGTTTAATCTTGGTGTTTTTGTGGCTGGCGCAGGATATCACCGGCATCTACAGTGTATTTTATCACATCACGGGCCATTCGAAGCCTGAGATAAATCATCTCCAGTGACAGGTGTCTGCAATTTCGCAGCTAATTTTAGCAATAATGCATCCAGTAAAACCTATCGAAACGGCTTCTGATGAACATGCTTCATGTGTTGAATTAACATCCTCCGCAGCATCGCAACCGTGTGATTTTTCTCACCTGAAGATCAAGAGGTGCATTTCTCCCACGTCGTCTCATTAGCACCCAGCAACAGAAATAGGGATATGAAGTGACATACTGTATAGTGGCAGCGATTATCATAAGCTAATAGGTCTCTTCTGACATTTCCAAGTAACTTCAGGCATGGAGCCATAACTACTGTGAGAATAAGGACTTTAAAAGTGAGCCTCTGGGACCTGCAGCCGAACACTGCATCTCTGTGCATCAAGGACCTCCTCTCTCAAGGGTGCTCTATTTCTCGCCAACAGAAAGGTCTTTGTGTTCCAAGTCTCACTTTAACACACTGCATATCTTACATTTGCCGGGGAGAGGCCTTAAGTGCAGCTAGTTAAAACTGGGTTTTGTGACATTATATCATTATCAGTCTGGGCTACGTTGTGTGTGTGTGTGTGAGGACTGAGGATGGACATTTTAAGAAAAACCAAGGAGGGTTTTATTCTGAAAACAGACAGTAATTGAGCTGGTCTTCAGTGGCTTTATTATCTGGTGTAACTGCCGACTCAAATCTGCAGTACGACAGAAATCGTGTTTTATCCAAATCACAGAATCTCGTAGTAGTAAATTCTCTAAACAGTCTCATATGAAAACATTAAAGCCGCCTGGAGTTTGTATTGTATCGTCAGAGTCAAACACTTAATAATGTGATGCATGAATTGAAGAGTTGACCTCAGCAAAGTCTTGTGAAATGTAGTGGACAGACCTTAGACGTAAAAGACGGTAAAAGAGTGTAAAAGAGACATGATGACAATTATGTTCAAGGTGAAAACAAAGTAAAAGATGTAAAAGACATAAAGGACAAGACAGAAATTATGTAGAATATGTATATATAGAGAAGATATTTGATGAAAATAAACATAAAAGATTAACAATAAATGCAGAATTAAGATGAGTAACAATGAAAAAGAAGAAAATAAGAAAATGTGACTGTGAATTGAAGAGCAAAGCACCAGCCGACGGCAAATTAGAAAAACTTTACACTGAATGGAAATACATACAAACATATATAGATATATATAAATGGGAATGAATGTATTTTATTTACAAAATGATATATGTACCACGTGTACATTTCAGTTCTTTTAGGGACAAAGTTTCTCATTAAAATGTAAAGATGCAGGAAATCTAGATCCATATAAATGTCCTCAGAGTCGTAGCCACTCAGGTGTTGATGTGGTGACATCTGTGTGTCAGGAGGAAGTTTGAATTTCCACAGAGGGATTAATCCTCTTCCTCCGTGTTTGGTTCCATCCTAATGTGACCTTTAGCAGAATTCCCCATTATCCGAACGAACCGAGGCTGAGCACATGTTGTACAAAGGCCAACGTGAAGGAAGAGAAGCAGCAGAAAACCAGCTGTATGTCTCCTCAAAGTATGTCATGAATTGACTCAATGTCTACATTTTTACCGACTCGTCACAAACAGTGTTGAATAAATGCACTTTGTTTGAACGTCAGAATGTCTGGGAAGCACAAACAACCTTTTTTTTAGTTTTCAGTAAGCTATAATTTGGCAGATATTCAACTGTGGATCTTGTTTTCCAGAAGTTAAAGACATCTTGTATCTTAGAACAACTCCTGAACATTTCATGCATCTATCACGAATAGTTCAAAAGTAATGACTTTTTGAACTCAGCATCTTTTCCTGAAACTCTCGTTTTTACAGTAAAATCGGCGTCGCGACCCTTTCTCAAAAACCAATAAAGAAAAACTGAGGAAGATACAAGGTTTATATTTTACATGAAGCAAATCAGAGATGGTCAGTCTGGACCATTTTCAGAAATCTGGTGATTTGTTTTCATCTTGTTTGCTCTTCGTCTATTTTAATTAGAAACATGACAACTCCATGACCCATTTAGGGTTAGGCAGATTTATAGAGAAATGGAAAAATCACTTCTAGATGAGCGACATGAGACAGTTTTCTAAGAACTTTTTCATCTCATTTGCATCAGAAATCAGTAGAGTTTATTAGTGTAAGTGAAAAACAGCCACGTATGCAGTAAATCAGGGAAAATAAAGAAAAACTTGAATGAAAATGTACCGTTTTATCTGCATTTTCTTCTTGCTTCCTGGTTTCTGTTTTTGTTGTTGATGTTTGACTTTTAAAAGTCACCTTGTTGTGTTGAGAACAGAAATAAATTGGTGGTTTTATTTTGGGATGTTTCTCTACAAATAAAGCAGGTGTTAACAGTGAGTGCATTGGTGGTTTGGGAAATAATTAGCTTTTCTTGTCATGATAATTATTAGCTGATGAGTCGTCTAAACAGCGCGATTTCTGTTTGATCCCAAGGAGAAGCAATAAATCCAATTATTTGTGCTCAGTGTTTGAGATGATGTAAGTTTTCATGAAGTGGTGCTTTTATGTGTTAAAGGTCCAGTGTGTAAGAGGGTCTATCTGCAGAAATGACATGTAATATTGATGGTCAGGTTTTCATTAATCACATGAAGATGAGGATCATTGTGTTTTCAGTACTTTAGAATGAGTCGTTTATGTCTACAGATGGAGTAGATCACCGACATGTTTCTACAGTCACTCTGAACTCACTTCTTCTTCTTCTTTCCGTTTTATGGCAGCGTTACGGTGCTTTAAGGTCACCTACTATGCCCAGAACAGACAAAACAAACACTGACTCTCATGAAGAAACAAAACGACTAAACTCCCACCATAGAAGACACATAAAAAGATGTGTGTCTTTGTAAAAACTTGTCATTTTCAGTGTGTTTGCTGCTCAGTTGTTGTTGTTGTTCATTTACGTATTGACTTTGAAAACGGTCACATATATGGAGACTGACTAAGACTGAACGAGTCAGGATTATTCTGACGTGAGCCAGACTAGATGGAAAACAGGAAGCTGTATTTCTTCTACTCTGTAATTCAGCCTGTAGCGCCACCTTCTGACGACACTGTGGCCTCGTGTCTTTACTCCAGACCAGTCCATGCACCTAAGTCACTTTTTCTTTCCTTTTTGCGACATTTCCAAAGTTTGCTTGACAGTTTTATTTAAACATAGGTATTGTGAGCTTACTCTGAGGCGTCTTTGGCTTTGAAATCCCTCTTAAACCTACATACAGGTCTTTTCTCGTGGGTTTGAGTTTGCACTGACTCAGCTGTAGACGCGACGTTGCACAGCTTCAAAAGGAGCTCTTATCTGGAGCAAGATTACATACAGTGACTGAAGGTGTGAGACATGCCCCTAATCTATGTTAATATTAAAAGCCTGATAAATGTGAGAAGGGCCTCAAATGGGAGTTGGGATGATGAATACTGTTTTATTTATGGCGGTCCTATTCTGCGGTGTCTGAAATATTGTCCCGCATAGATTACAGCAGCTCGGAAAGAAAAGCAGGGCAGCCGACGCAGTAACGTGAGCGTTTGTGTGTTTTCCTCCCCGTTTTGTTGCGTTTGCGTATGTCATGAATCATCTGAGCTGGAGAAGGGAGGCTGTCGGGTGCGTTTGTGCGCTCGGGGCCGCGGGTTGACCTCCTTGTGTCCGGTGCCGTCGCTGGAACGAGAGCCGAGCGTCGACTCCACGCTGCTCCTGTGAAAACATGTGCGTGAGCAGAGATCCCACTCTCCGTCGTCATCTTCCTTTGTTCTTTCTGCCGCCGTGCGTCCAGTCGTCTTCCATCTTTCACACTGTAACCACTGTACTCGCTTAGAAGAGCCTGAGCGCAACACTCCCACATCGTCGGGGGGTGGGATTGTATCGCCGAGCTGTGTTGTGATTGTGGTCTAGTGTCGAGATTTGAGGGTAAATCTGAAAATGTCTTGTTTTATTATGTGCGTGTGGAAAGTGGAGGGTTTTTCTGAGAATACTGCTGTAGGTTGGCAAGTAATTACTGTGGCTGGCAAACACTTTTGTTGTTTTCCAGCAAGAAAATAAGGAACGTTGCCAAATATATCCACATGAGTATAGACGTGGACTGAAAGAAAGTATGTGGGCAAAGCTTTGCGTCGATGGAAAGCTTTGACAACTAATTTTAGACTGGAAGATGAAACCCAGAAGACGTACAATAGCCAGACATAAATTGTGAAGTACAAATATTTTAAATTGGTAGCTTTTCTGTTAAAATGAAATGGCTGTAAACTGTCACAAGTACATCGCAGTACCTTTCATCGCAGTGTTCATGCAGCTCTCTCAATTAGAACTTTTAATTTAGCAAACGTTCATCTATTTTATTAGCGACCTTGACCTTTGACCTTTGTCCACCGACATGTTTTCAGTTCATCCTCGCATCCCGGTGAACGTTTGTGCCAAATAAACATGCATAAATCTGCATTTTCTTTTCCTGATTTCCTGAAAATTTGGTTACAATGTGCGATACATTTGATGGAAAAGCGCTGCATGTCTGCATCTGCCACGGCTTCGTTTCAGACATAAACGTCCAGGTTTGAACCAGACTTCTCTGGTTTTTCTTAAGTTCACTTTCACCCAAACCACAGCAGCTCACTCAGGTCACGTTCCATCCTTCCTTCTCTTATCTGTTAATCCAAAAACCTGAGAAACACACAATTATGAACTTGAGAGGCTGAAGTCTTTTTCCCAACTTCTCCTTACTTGAAAAAGAAAATGTGCTAAAATTAAAAATAATCACGAATGCACTGACAGCTGCATATAAATCCAAAGATGTGCATAATCCCAAAGCAGTAAAAGTAAAGTGTAAATGTAAGCAGGCAGTCGATACGTGTTCGCCTCCAGCTGCAGCGCCTCATTCTGACAAACTTTCTTTCACTTTCCGTTGTTTTAGCTCTGAGAAGTTTCACACCAATTTACACCTGACTGGTTTCTATTTAGGGGATGAAGGCAGCAGCAGACATACTGTGTTTTAATGCGTGATTCAATATCAGCACAATGATGAGTTTCTATCATCATGTGTACGTGCTGCTCGTGTCTCCTCTCGTCCTATAGAAGCTGCACTTTGTCTGAAAAATGAACGTTCAATTGATCTTTTTTCCATTTTAGACGTGATTATAGAGTTGTCTTCTTGAAGCGAAGCACATTTAACATCGACTGGTAAAGAAGGCAACATTTACCTCCTTGGTCTGTTTTAGATAGTGTCGGTGCAGTTTATTATATGCAGAGGATGTGTCAGAAGTGGCTGAACTCCAGCTTCGGAGCGCTGCTTTTGGGATCGGAAGCTGTCGACGCTGAACATGATAATGAGACGTTTTAGCTTCTAAATTCAACAAGTGACGAACAGCTGTGTCACACTGACAATGTGACACATCTACATGAACATGCAAAGGTAAAAAGGGCAACAGCGATGATCTGTTTCAGCAGCGCATGACGCGAGTGTTTTCTGATTTTATTATAAAATGCACTGACAGTTCAAGTCTGTTCAAGTTTGTTCTTACCCACCTGGTCTGCATTTAGCATAAAGGAACTATCCAGTTATAGTAAAGACTTCAGACTAAAGGGCCACGCACAGAAAATCCACTGTGATTTGACAGGATGCTCTGAAAATGGACCAGGTATTAAAGGCTATAGATCTGGTGGATCTGGTCTGAGATCACATGAGGATCTTTTGAAGTAGAATCTCGATCCATGACCTGAGTTTTCTCTCCTCTTATAAAATGTAGTGAGTTCAGTTTGGCTCTAGTTTCCTGTGGTTTGTGGAGGTTTAGTCTGTGTGTGATGCTTTGTGTTGTTGGATGTGACTAGAAACTCTG
>JAPQRN010000011.1:15928033-15942889 GCA_037367275.1 Coranthus polyacanthus
AAGACGTAGGTTCACTTTGGAAGGAGTTTTAAAAATCTGTTTTAGTGACAGAAAACACTGTTCTGGACCTGGGCCTGCTTCTGGAAACTGGACCTGGTTCTGGACCTGGTTCTGGTTCTGAACCTGGTTCTGAACCTGGACCTGGTTCTGGAACTGGGCCTGGACCTGATGCACCTAGGTTTGGCCTCTGCATATTGTCACCAAAGTCTGAACCCTCCTCAAATCCGTGAACACGAGCATGTTTAACAAAACCTGGAACGCTGTGTGCTTCATGAAGTGAGAACAATACTGTTGGAAGTGAGAGATGCTGCTTCTAAACCTGGGCGTCTTCCAAACCCACTGCAGCGGAGTTCATTTAAAGTGAGAATATCATAATGCCAAGGACAAAAAGTTGCCAAAGTACAAAAACAGAAAGGGTTTGTTAGCAGCAGTCACGTTGTATCAAAACAGACAAACAATGTGAGCGCATGCTAATATTCCTTTATACTCGTCTCCAAGAATTTACATTTAGACGTAAATAATTTGCGTTGCTTTATATGATTTTGTCGCAGACTCTGTTCTGTCCATTGTGTTTAGTTCAAAGTCACAGAAAGTGGAGAGATCTGGACTCGTAGTCCCTTAAAAATGGTAGGATAAAGTAAAAGCACAGTTTGTCCTGTACTTCAACCATCGGAAACCTTGACGTAAGTGATAAAAAGCTTTTTGTGCTTCACACAGACTTCCAGCCATGACAGTGTTGTGAGAAAACAAAACATTTTGTTAGTGAAGGATTTGCAGACACAACATTTTGCAATTTTACAGATAAATTATTTAGTATTATTTACAAATAATGTTAGAAGAAATCTAGATGGAGTATGAGTCCATTTATTAAATGTATTTCTGTGTAAGAATGACTGTGTTAGTCTCGATGAGTTCTGATCAGACGTGGATGATAAATGTTATCATCATGAACATTTTCACTTCAGTTAATGTCGATCATCATGACGATAAGTGTCAGATCATTATTCGTGTCAAGTTTAAAGCTGATGTTTGGTCCTGAGTGAAAGTTGAAACCAGACGGTTCTTTGTGGTTTTAAATTATTCCTTAAAGACATAAGATGTAACGAGACAAAAGCGATGTAAAGGATGAAAATGATGTGAAAGAAACGACAGAAATGACGTGAACGTGTCTCCATGGTTTAAACGTTTCCTTACGGTCAGAACAAACACCACGATCCATTACCATTACAGTCCAGAGTAAAATGAAGTAAAACAACAAAACACTGAAGCATTTTGTGTTTTTACTGAGAATGTGAACGAAATAAACCCTAAAGACAAAAAAAAATAACGATAATTATCCCAAACTGATGAAACGTGTCACAATGAGGCAAGAACAAAACAAAGTCAGAAGCTTCCATTGTTTTCACTGATTCCAAGTGTTTCTAGTGCGGCTGACATTTAATTCAATCAGTCATGTATAGTGACAGATTACAAGATACAGTCTTGGTATAATTAGGAGTTGTAATGTGTTTATCAGCACAGCGGCAGGAAAACAGATGGCGAGAGCAAATATGTGAAACAATATACAATTTTGCTTATTAAAAAGCAATTTCTATGACATTTACTGATGTAAATATTGCACTATTACTACCTGCAGTCGCGGTGCGAGATGTTCAGGCTCTGCTGTCAGCGTTCATTTCCAGCTTCCACTGCTTTGATGTGTGATTAGTAAAGTGTATATTTATGTTGCACTAATTTCATCTAAAACTATAATCTCTCTGTAAATCAGCAGTTGTCCGACTCTTGATCATTTAAGCGTGTGCTTGATTTCTCCTGCACCTGCCTGCTTCGTGCTCATACTGCATATTTCCACAAGCTCCCGTCTCATTTTCTTTATGTGATAAAAGGCGTTAACACAGAGCAGCCTGTTCCCCTGGGCTGTTTAATCTACCTGCAGAGTTTAGAGATAAGGGAAGCCATTTCAGACCACTAGATTTATGTGAAGCAACGCTCTTAAACAATCGCTCCTTTTGTTAATTTAGACTTTGTAACTACATACTGTAAGTCTATAATTTTCCACATCTGCACTCTCATGGACACATGCTTTTTATCAGCGGCACAGCCTGCTTTCAATTTAAAAACGGGAACAGAGATTAACATTGATTTCAGAAGAAAAGTGAGCTATTGAGCACTCTTTATTTAAAAACAAAAAAAAAAGCTAAGCTCTTGGTAATTTTCTTTCCCCCCTCTTTCCCCTCGAAGACAGAGTTTTAATCAACAAAGTGTCTCCAAGTAATTATGCCAAAAAAAGACAAACAAGCAAAGGAAAGCAAGGGGACTTTATGAGTGGGTCTACGTTAATAAGCCACTTTCTGCTGAAAGGTGGGAGGGTCGCCTGTCCAATTACACGAGAAGAATGGCTCAGTAAAATCTCTTGACAGACCCATGCACTTAAAGTAAGAGCAGGAGAAACCAACAAAGTAAAACAAACTCCCAGGAGATCAACAGAACCGAACAGACGATGGTGATAATGTCACTGTCTGCCACGAAAAGTACATGTCTTACATCAGCAACCGCTAGCTCCTACTACTCCTGTGCTGAAAGATACATTAAATAATGAGGTTTTTGGTTCAGTTCTATTAGTATGTTTTAATGGCAGCCTCTGTCTGGCTTTCTGCCGGTCCCCAGTCGGGCTGTTTGCTGTCACTTAGTGAAAAGTACAACCATAGATTTAAATAAATCCTTTTTTCCGCTAAGCTAATTAAAAAGAGAACAGATTCCTGGAATGCTTCTCGGGGACAGGAGAGCAGCGAGCGTGGGCTTTGGCTGGTTGGGAACAGGAGCAGGGATTTCCAGCGGGTGTGCAGTCTGTTCTCCAGAAGCCCCAACAAGCACTGGCTGACATTGAGGCTCTGACCTTCACCGGGACGTTTCAGAGGCAGCGTGTCTCCTGGTAGAGAGTTATGGATGGAGTTTAGATGATGATGGAGATAATGGAGCATGTGATGCCACTGGTAATCGTGCAGACGGTGATGGAAGGCGACAGCGCCGGTGAGCGCGGCGGCGGCGGCGATGCCGACTCGGCGCTGGTGGAATCAGTCGAGCAGAACAAGAAGTGAGATGGAGGTTGTGATCATAGATTGTAGTAATTAGTGACGTTTTGAAGGCAGGAGTTTGCGATTTGCCCGTCGCTACGTGGGCTTTTTGGAGACAGAAGTGACCATATTTGGACAAAAGAGGCGGAGCTTCAAGAGCATGAGGGGTCATAGGGGAGCTAATGCTAAATGCTACGGAGACTGTAAAACAGTAAAAATCAAACAAAGTCATTTTATGGTCTTGTTAATGTAGCCGATCAACCACAACTACAGTCGAGCTGTTTGTCATGAAAAAAGTAGCAACAATAACCACAAAATAGTAAAGCCACGCCATTGACAAGGATGGAAAGCAACCGCAGACTATGACATCTGATGTTTTTCAGAGGAAGGTTTTAACTCCTACAAAAATCCACTCCCATGTCCCCTGTCTAGCAGAGCTATCTACAGCAGCTACCGTGCTAATAAGTTAGCCCTGGTCCGTCCAGTCTCGTAGTACCACATTGCACCTCTAGAGGCTACTCTCTACTCCCCTGTGATTTGTTGATTCGCCCCAAAATTTAGGCTAAACTGAGGCAATCAAATGTTAATCCCTCAAAAAGCTCCAGGTAGCTGTGTCAGATGACTTTGAAGAGTTTGATCCACCAAAGACATATTTTATCAGCGTGTGACAGATGTAATGTCAGCCTGGCTTGTCGGTGGCAGATGGGTGACCGTCCACTCTGTCACATGACCACATCCTCTGCCTCTGTGTGGCTCAGTAGGCGTCGTGTTATCCCGTCCTCCTCACCGGTAATACTTTCCTCCTCTCTCCTCCCCTCTCCCTGATCTCCTCTCTCCTCTTCATCCTCCTCCTGTACATCTCCTCCTTCCAGATCTGTGTGTAGGGGTCAAGTCCGGTCCGTATGGAAAGCAGGATCTGATAAGATGGCTTGTGTGCGTTTGGTGAGAAGGGATTATGTCTCCTATATGTCTGTCAGGCTTTCTGCTTTGGTTCACAAATTCACTTCTGTAATACTCGTCACCGCCACTAGGGGGTGTGGATGAATGTCCATCATGTGCAGTGGTGACTCCAGAGTCTGTTTGGTCCCTGGATGATGATTAACAGAGGACCCTCCAACTACTGTTCATCACCATCATCTACGTCGGTTTTATCTGAACATTGAGAGGGACATGTCAGCGTCAAACACTTTTTCTGCATTCAGGTAAATGTTTCAAGTGTCAATTCACTATTTAAAGGAATACTAGTACAGTAGTACTAGTACTAGAACAATACAAATATTGTCGCTTCTATGAGTAACATTAGAACGTTCTTTCCAAATAAAAGTCCTGTGGGGACTAATCTCCTGCATGGACCCTGAAATCTACACCTATGATCACTATTGTGGTGTCAATAATCTGACACCAATCAAACGTGTCTGCAGAATTTTCAAAAATTTAAAGAACATTAAAAACTAAACAAATGACTAAAGAAAAAGATCCAGTCTTCACATCAGTAGAATGTCCATTCACCTGTCCATTTAATTTACAGTTTCTTCATGTGTCGCAACTTTAACTGAACTTTCAGAAATTCTGCTGAATAATGTGCATTTGAACCTTAATACAGGAGCTGTACTCGTGTGTGGATTCTTTCTTATTTTTTACAACTCGTAGTATTTTATACAATAACATACGACCTTGAGGAGCTGATAGATGTAAGGTCTGCGTAGTTTCAGGAAGCTGAACTGAATCGAACCTCTGGTCTGGATCATTGAATGTTTCAAACTCTTCCAGTTTGTCAAAGTCTTTGTCCGACATCTCCGACATCTCTTCATACATGTTGCTGTTTTGTTGGTATTTCTGTTGCTTTTGACCCTTTAACTCTGTCTCCTCTTTGTCCTATAACAGACAAACACACAATTATTTGCTAAATCTGTTTCCAAAGTAAATGCACTGCAAATTGAAAATGTGAATAAAAACATTTCATCTTGTTGCAAATCTTTGTCCTGGACATAAAAACGTGTTTCTTTTCATTATTCAACCCTGGAAAAGATTCACTGGAATTACGCACACAAACACTTCATACCTTTTATTCATATTTACTGAAATGAGACGTGGATGTAACCTGCAACGTGACAGGTGAACGAGGGAAAACAACCTCTTTATTTTACCAACTTCCTGACAAATATCAAATCTTAACTTTCCTTCGGTGACCTCCAAAAATCCCAGGATGTTACACGACTCGTGCAAGTCAGAAGACGTGTAGGGATGTTTCCTACAGAGACGTCGCTGCACATCACCAATTGGTTTGTTGTTGTTGTTGTTTTTTTTACAGGAGGGGGTTGCGGTCACCGCAGTCGCCACATTTTGACACTTTAAGTTCCCCGGGTCCTCAGGGGGGCCTTAATTGCCCGGGACCCCGAGACGCTACCTGCCTTTTCTGTTCACAAGCTGCACGTCTGATCACAACGCCAGACATTTGGATTCACTGAGCGAACAAAACAAAAACATCAAGAAGCTTGTTTTTTTTTTTCTTCTTCTCACTCCCTCTTCCATTACTCCTTCCAAGGATATTATTTTCTTCACACAACAGCGAGGGTGCAATTTCTCAGCTAACTAGCACATTACCTGAAAGTGTAAAATGTTTGTATTTACCGATCCACTTAACAGCATCTGTTCAGGACGATAATATAACGTGTTACCTTCTGTGTTTGAAATAAAAGGATGAGAAAGGAAAGGTGCAAACAACAATTTTCAGGTGAGAGATGCCGTTCCTTTTAATACTCCAACATTTGTCAGATTCAGATTTTTATTTTCGTACCCACACTGAATGCCACTCGAGATTCCTCTCCCAAACAGTGATCTCTATTGATTTCCACAAGAAAGTCACATAAAGGCATCTGATCCACACGCTTCGCTTCTTCAGACGGGCCTCTTAACGCCTCATGAATTGCTGATGTATCTCAGGTTTTACAGGCCAGCTCCAGTTCTTCCAGTTATAATGCCTTTCAAATGGTGATCCAGGATGCCCTTCCCACAACAGAACCAGCAAAGCCTAGAAAGCCTCAGGACAGAGTGGGCTGCATAAGACACTAACAGAGAGCAGAGAGGAGAGCAAAGCTCTATTGGATAACTGCCTGGCTTTTTCCACAGCACTTGACCCTGGCGCACACACACACCTCCCACCCCTCTTCCTCCTCCTCCTCCTCCTCCTCCTCTTCAGCACCGGCAAATGAAGTGTCCCCGCTCTTGGCTCTGATCCTGAGAACCTATGACAGCCAAAGCCTTCCTGCTCTGTGAAGTAAGCCCTGGCAGCGATAGGCTAGTTTACTATTCCCCCACTCCAGCCCGAGCTGCGAGGCATGAACACGGCCGAGACAAAGCCTGTGTGACTGCGGTGAAAAGAGAGACGGGGGGAAATAAGAGGGAGAGAAAAGCGGTACTTGACCTTACTTGTCAGAGTGTAACTTTTAAGTGTGCTTTAGGTGACAAATGCTGCACTCTTATGCTGAGATTGAAGAGGGAAAAGGAACAAAACAGCCACACAGGGGCCTGCGTTTCTTTTATTTAATTAAACCTCCACTGAATGGATTATTATCTCAACATGATGGAAATGTTTTTGTGTATTTATTAGTTAAAAGCTAAATGTAACATGTGAAGACATTCCTATTCATTAATCGGTGTTTTTATGTCTGTCTCGGTTGATAGTCGTCCGTGATAAGAGCCTGTACACTGGCTTCAATGAACAGGAACCAGGTCACACTTTACTCAAAACTCATTATTTTCCTTCCCGAGTGTCTCCAGGGTTTTACCATAGGACGGTGTAGGGGATGAATCTGTGCCTTTGTGGAGAACCTTAAGTCAACCGATCGATAATTTACAACAAAAGAAGTAAGTTCCATGAATGGATGAGAAATAAGTCACATAGATTTTCATCTGCTAATTTACATTATTTTACTCAGCGAGTTGACATCGCTTAAATATACGTCATCTGAACTTACGTCAGTATCTGAAGGAAGTGAGACTGTCTCAAATCGTCTGTTGCACAGTTACTGTTTTCTGAAATCAAAACGGTGACGAAATGGTGACGCATCGTTCTTCTTCGCTGCTTTTTAAAGGTGAATCAGTGGAGCGTTAGGGTTAGCATTAGGCCAGAGCATCTGCCATTAAACTGAACGTTTCATTCATTATCCGCTGCATCATTTTCTAACCTGTACTTATTTTCATTAAATCTCAAATATGTGGTGAAATGAATAGACTTTTGACAAGTACAATAAGACTTGGCAACATTATTTCACAAATGTGACAAAGGATAACAGACCAAAGCAATGTGGAAAAACTTCAAATCTGCTTTAAAATTGCAATAAACGTACATTAAGTTAATTAAACCCATTAAATGAAACCAAACGTATGTATTTGTGGAGCTAAAAGCGGATCAAAACAATAAACAAATACTTTCTAAAGGACTCAAAGTTGCGTATGTAAATCTTAAATAAATCACGATGGAAGAAATTCTGCAAATTTATTTGGCGACCCAAATACAACCACCGGTGACCCACCTTTGGGGTTGGATGATTTGTTATTGTATTTGTAAAACATGTTCTTCATCAGCTGCTGATAATTCCCACAGTTCCCACTCGTTCCCATACTGTGAGTTAACATTAAGCAGCCGTTTAAAAAGTATACCTTAATATGAAGTGGCACTGAATTTATGAGTGTTTTGAAATGTACTACATGTGTGATCCATCTAGTGGTGAGCTCTGGGCTGGGCCAGACCTCAGAGCTCGGAGCCATTACAGCCTGTGTAGCCTTTACAAGGCCCCTTACAAACAGATTATCATCAATCCACAGCGGTAAGGCAATCATGTCTCTCTAAGACAGATCGCTCTGTTAAGGTGCTCCATAATTTAATATCCGACTCGTTCTTCATCTCCCTTCTTTCTCTCCTCCCTCCCCTCCCTCCATCAGCCAGCCAAAGTCATGCTGAGTTCCTTAAAATGTATTAAATTATGATGTGTCATGAAACTAATTCTCTCCCCCTGAGTATGAATCACATGACGGATCCCTCTGCAGCCTTACCTTTGACACACTGTATGCACATAGCAGGGTAATAGATTAAAATTAGCCTCAAGTTCCTTAAATTATTGACCCTGGCCCCGTTTTTCGCCTCCTGTCAGCAATCAGTTTACAGGGAGGTGTGAGCGCTGATGCTTAATGGAGGGAGGGGGCTGGAGGCTGGGGCGCTGGGGGGGGCTTTGCTTCACCTTCCTGTCAAAGTGGCCCGTTAGTCTTTCCTGAAGACTGTAGCGAGCATGTGAAAAATAAATGGATGAGCGGTGCAGTAGGTGGGTCTTAAGTTTCAGCGTTACAGCACTACATCAATGAAATGGCTTGTTGGTGCACTCTTAATAATGTACCTTTAAAAATTCATGGACGGAATTTGAATTAATTTAATTTTTAATACCCGACATTTATTATTAAGGCCTTTTTTTCAATAAATATTTCACATTCTAATCTTATTAACAGGATAGATTGTTAAGACTCTCCTCGCCACATAACAGGTTTTCCTTAACTCGTGTTTACCCACCTCATCCGGAGCCGCTCCGTCGCCTCATGTGTTCGGGGAAAATGAAGAGATTTCATCTACGGCGCACACATTAAAAATGACGTTTTGGCAATTGCTCATTTGTGTGCTTTATTAAGTCTGAGTAAACACGCTGCAGTGGAATTTCAAGTGAGTCGCTGTGTTAAAGAGTAAAGAATGATCACATTGTTGACCTTACGAGGCGCCAGGCAGTGTTTGGGGTTTGAGAGGTGCAACATCTCCACATTAAAATACATAAATACAACTAGGACTATGTATATAGTTTGTTGATTTGTGTCCTTACATTACATCACATCACCAACATGTTTACATGGACAAAATATTACATTGTTTGCCTTTACTCTGAAAAAGACTAAATTCATAATAAGCTGTTTCCATGACTAATGAAAATGAACATTCCTCTCTTGTTCCTGTTCACATGCAGTCGTTCATACTCCCCTTTTCCACTGGTGGCAGATTCTCCACTGTAGGAACTCAACCTCAAACACAAGAAAACATTTGAAAAGTTCAGTTTTTGATACTTGCTCTCGGCTCAAGTCTACAAACTACATCTAAATATATGTGATGTTGGTTCACGCTGCTGTGGAAAAGAGAAGACACTTTTCCACAGCAGCAGAGTCACATCTGACTGAATCTGTCAATCACATATTTAACCCCTGCCTGTCTGAAAACACCTGTGATTAGACAAAATCTGTGTCACAGGGTAGATTTTCTGCAGAGTCCAGAGAAGGGAGTAGAAGTCTAGTCTCCTTTACAATATGCTGATTGGAAATTATCTACTTTTTGGTCATTAACATCTGAAAACTATCAAGCTCTGCAGCTTTAAGGGAGTTGAAATGTGCACAAACAGTCATAAAATGGGACATTACTTCATCTATAGATTTCTGTCAGTAAAGGTGATGAAAACAAACTACGTCTTTTTTTATTGTTCTGATTACGAGCCCCCTTTGTTGCAGAAATCAAATCCTTCCAGTGTAAAGATAACTGGCTGGGGATGCCACAAGGTTCAGTTTAGGGCCTACTACTATTGTCTTCATTCCTACCAACCTGCTGCAGAAACAGAAACGCTGCATCCTGTCTTTAATCCCTTGATTCTGTTTGCAGCGTTTGCACATCCCACCATCTATCTGTATGCATTTCTGGAGTGTTTTCACTCAAGTGACACAGTATCTTTGTTTATGTGGTGATGTCCTCCCAGAGGGTCAGATCACCTGCGTTTGTATACACGGGTCAGATCCGTGGGGAGTTGTCACCGGCTCTCAGTGTCTCTAATGAACTCCAGCCGTTTGACTGACAGGCGGGTTATAGGCCGGGAGTAAACTGCCGAGCGACGTGCCGAGCTGCTGCATGTGTGACTGATTGGATACATGCCTAATGAAGCGATACGTACGCACACACATCCACCCATCGAGACGGTGTCACAGATTTTGTTTGGGAGCACGTTGGGAATTGTTGAGAGTGTGAACACGTTTTCATGTCACATGTAAATGTTTGTGTAGTGTTATTTGCAAGTGCAGGAGAGCAGGCCGTGATGGATGTATAGTCTACTACATGTTCCTGGTTTTTACTGGCTTTTATACAGTCAGCAATTTTACACAGCCTGTCAGTTTTTTCCATAGACTGTATATGGAAAGTGTATGCAGTCGTACATTTTTCCTTTGTGTTTGGGGTTTGTTTTGTTGACATTCTCAGTTAAAACGCTCACCAAATGTTTCAATCATCATAATAGTTTTGAATGTTCTCTGGTAATCAAATGTTCTTTGGTAAGTGTCATGTTCTGACCATGAAGAAGAGTTTAAAGCCACAAATGAATGTGTTTTAAATTGTTTTCATCTTGTTGAATAAGAACTCAGATTGCAGACAGGTTTGTTTTTCTCTTGAAACGTCTTGTTTTGTCTTTGACATCGTTTCTGTTTATTATGTCGTTTTTGTTTTGTTACATCATGTTACATTGTTTTCACATCTTTTTTAAAACCACAAATAAACGTCTGGTTTCTTCAACTTTCACTCAGGACCAAAAATAACATTAACAAAAACATTCATTCCCTCTATGTTCTCTGTATTCCCTCTGGAGAATTCCCATAGAGTAATGTGATGGTGTTTATTTGTGCTTTAGAACATAACTGCTGTGAAACAATCAGAACAGAACATTTTATAGTTCCATGTCAGTGCTTTTATCTAACACCGCTCACTCTCCTCATTCAGTCTATTACTTGATTGACCACCACTCTCTCTCTCTCTCTCTCTTTCAATTGCAACAACAACAACAAATGAGAATTTTTGCATATTTTACCTTTTAATAACATTTAAACAAGTGAGTTATAGAAAAATTCACTCGGGTACAGTTGTCATGAATGGGGAAATTAGCTATGGAGACCAAAACTGGGTTTTGTACCAGGCTGTAAACATGTTTATTTCTGCTGTAAAGTTGGTTATTTTAACATGGGGTTCTATGGGGATTGACTCGCTTTTAGAGCCTCAAGTGGCCATTTGAGGAACTGGAGATTTTGGCTTACTTTTTCGGCCCCCTGAGTTTGCGGCTTACTGTTTTATATGTCTAAATATTAAACGCAGGATGGTTTCTTATTGAGCACCCTCTTAATACTAAAAGGAGTACTAGACTGCAGAACATTTTGTTATATTTTTATATATTTTACCCCATGAACGTTGTCCTCCATGTTTAAATGCAATCTAGACGGAGCATTCGACGCAGAGGACTCTTGGAAAAGTATCACTCATATTCTTCATCAAAACAACTCTTATGGCAGTAGACTTTGGGGAATCCAGGGCAATATAAGAGAAAATAGTCAACATCTCATACTGCCACTGTCCTTCTGCAATGCCTTTTTTTTGTTTGTTTTTCATTTTTCTTCTTTAATGACGAATAGTCGAACCTCAGGTGTGTAGTACCGCGATCTGTGTGGCTTTGTTGTCTTGTCAGTGTCATGACTTTGAAGTCATATTTTACGTCGCGCGGTGCTCATTTCCTTCCCTTTTATATTTGTTTATTTATTTACTCGCCCATGGCAGACCAATATCATTATTTTCCCGGTGAATGAAAAAGAACGTAATGACAATGATAAAAGAAAAAAAAAGAGAAAGAAATCCTGCCTGTGCCAAGTTTTCCACCAATTCTTGAGTAGTCTCAAATCTCAGTTACTCTTTCAATTATTCTAAACTAGAAAGATCCTCTCCATAGAGGTGACAACACTGACAAAGCTAGTGTAACATCTATCAGCCTGGAAATAATTTGATGTCAGTCACTTTTTATTTGTTGCATATCGAGGATAGTGGTGCTGGAAATGATTCACAGTGACACATTTTTTTTGGGGGGGGAACATGATGAGACGAAGAGAGGAAATGAGAAAAGGTTGTGATTTACCATGCAGCGATGCCTTTATTCCGTCCCTCAACTTAATTGGAGTAGCCCAACGTTCACCTTACAGCCCATTAGATTGTTAGCAATGCTACACAATAGGGATGCTGCTGTTTTATTCAGAAAGTTAAAGGTATATACTGCACACGTTGTCCCTCAACTCACATCTCAGTTTATCACATCTTTGGATAAATTCCACAAAACTGGCGATCGGCGTGTGCAGCGACTCATCGTTTTTACAGCGACTGACATGTTGTTAAAGCCAGAGCTGCAGATTTGTTAACAGAGAGCTCCCAGTTTGATTTGATGTAATCCTGAGATGCAGAGTTTATGTCTGTTTGACGAGTCCTGATCCTGATCCGGATCCTGGGCTGTGATCCTCAGCACCAACCACCGAGTCATACGGGACCACTCTCAAAAACACAGTAAGTAAGACTAACTCCGTGTGATGATATATAACACGTTTCATATTATTACGTTGTGTTGCAAATTCCACTCTTTATGCTCATACTTTTCATCAATTACAAATCAACTATTGATTTATATGATGAGTTTGAATGATGGGTTTTGTTAGGTCACGGTGACCCTGACCTTTGACCCTTTGGCCCAAAATAGCTGTAAAAAGTATTAAAGTAGTAGCATTAGCTGGAAAGTATTTTTTTCTTAACTTTTTATATTTTATATGTTATTATTTAATGTTTTGTTTGATGCTGAATTGTAAATTTGCACAAAAGTTTTGCATAAAAGGAGAAAAATAATCAAATATGAGTAAGTACCATATATATGTATATACATAGAGAGTATATAATTCAAAATGTAATAAGAAATAAGCCTTTCCATGTGGTCATTGTGTATATACTATTTATTCTTTATTCTTCTTATTCTTTGCTGTATAACATGTATCATTATCAGTCCACATAAAGTCCATACATTTCCAGTTTTCTCCTCGTTTTAGTCTCTGCTCATGTCTGATGTTGCTGATGTTAACAACACATGGACACATTAGATCTCCAACCCAAAGGTAATGGGTGTTGTCATGGCAACCACGTCCAACAGGCACGGGAGGAGCAGAGGTAGCGACATGTAAAGTTGAAGACTGTGAGGACTTAAAATAGCTTGTTTGCACGTGAGATGGTGTCGGTGCGTCGCTGTGCTGTGGACTGCAGGCGGACGGCAGGAAGTGACTTTTTACTCACTTTAATTAATATTTATAATCACTGTCACAAACTCTCATTTATGGTTGTTCAAAAACAAACCCACAAACCACAAGAAGCTGTTCTTGAGTAAAAAAAACTTGTTCCCCATGAGGAGGAAACACCAGGAATTAGGAAGGTTTCCATCCAAATGCCTCACAAATGTTAACCCAATTTTCATAAGATCGACAAAAGGAAATGCTCATTTTTGTGCATTTCCATCCACGACTGTAAAAATGAAATAATCACATAGTGTTTCATACAGTAGCATACGACCTGAGCTGCTGATTGAGGAGCCGACAGACGTTAAATATTTAGTCAAAAACCTGAAGCTGCTTTAGCTTTTGAACCAAACTGGTCTGGATCATATAGAGTTTGTTTCAAACTCTTCCGTTGCTTCTCAGAATCTTCTGAGGTTTGTCAAAACATTTCTGCAGCTCTTCATACTTGCTGCAGAAGACGCTGATATGTTTTATTGCATTTATTGTCTGATATGAAACAGAACGTTTCTTCTGCCTCATATGGGAAGTCTTTGATGATGATGAAACAACATAGAGTGATCATTATTAGAAACATACATCCACACTGTGTAACTGATGAGCAGGTCATGTCTGGAACTTTATTTTTTCTGTTTGTTTTTTCGTCTCCGGTGCCTTTACTTTTAAAGCCGTTATTACCATCCCCGCTCCTGTTTTTGCAATCGTAACTACAAATGCAGAGTCACAGAACTTTATCTGTATTTTTGTATAATTTTGAAAGGTGTTTTCATATTCTGGCAATCTGCAGAAAAACAACCTTATTTAAAATCCCACAGCTGCAGTGAACTGTATCTTTGATAAACACCGTTTTCAGACCTTTCAAAACCTTGACATTTACTTAGTGTTTTTACCCACAATCCACAGTGGCTCTTTAAAAAAACTGGAGAAACTAGTTATGTCTTTGTAAAACACAGAGGCTGGAATTTGCTGCGCTACCACTGACATCTGACTTGTCAAACGAAACTCTGCCGCAGCACTGAATTTCTCTTTTCTTTTCTTTTTTTTTTTTTGCAGGCAAGTGACAACAATGCACTTACATCTTCTTAACCCCTCCTACACACATCCCGTTTGCTTGTTGTCTTCTGCCATCGCAGTTGTGAGGAAAGTATTACCTCAGGTCTTACCTTTCAAATGCTGAGAAAACGCTCACAACGTTGATAGCAGCTCTAAAGATTTTGCCCCCTGTAAACATTAGACTTTGTGTGAGGGAGAAATCTTGTAGGCATTGAGCTCGGAGCCGGAGGGCAAACATGCAAACCTTGATTAACTTGTGCAGTGTCTGTTTTTTCCCTTGGAAATCTCAGCTCTGCAATCTCATCCTGTAGATTTCTATACATTTCATTTGGAGCTATTTGTAATATCTCTGGGGTTGAAACTAGGTTGAAACTCTGGGCTGATAGTAATGTTATTTTCGGTTTGTTTATTTTGTTTTTATTGTTATATAGCCCCCCTTTTTCTGCCAGGGGAAAAAAAATCATTATATATTTAAAAATATGCTAACTGAAGCCCCTCATCATTGTATCTTTAGTTTGATTAAACAACCTTTAAAGGGGTTATATATAGTATTGATATAAACTGTCAACATAAGGGGTTT
>JAPQRN010000011.1:15972162-15984116 GCA_037367275.1 Coranthus polyacanthus
AACAAACAATGTTTATCATCTCTAAAAAAAATGATTGACAGAATTTTTTCCACTGAAACAGAATTACATAACTTAATTGTGATGAAAACACATCAGTGATGGTGATAATATATATAAAAATCTGCATTTTGTAGATGAAAACGGTTCAGTTCGCCACCACTTCCTCTTTTAAAATTTTCTTGATCCTTCACACCTTGATGATGAAGCAAAGTCAGCCATTTCAAAAGCATCTAAGTCATGCCTCTAATCAGAGGTGTTTCACCTGTTCTTCAGTTGGAGTCTGACAAACCATTTTCCAATGTTAACTGAAGCCATCATATCACTCACCGGACTCACATGATGGCATTGATTCTACCTCACGAAACTGCTGCCTCGATCGGTTTATTTGTTTGTTGGTTTGAATCTTAAGTATTTTGGGTGTTTTTACTGCTGTCAAATGTAAAATAACAGAATGTAAGGATATTTTATTTGCTTGTTAAAGGAGCTATATGTAGTATTTGCTATAGTATTTACTTTAAAATGTTCAAAAATGACCTAAAAGTATCATCAGAGTGTTTAGAATGAAGAGTTCTGACGTTACGTCAAAGATGTCAATGTATATATTTTATTTATTGCAGAAATATGAACTGAATTTATTCACAGCCACGTGGTGTCACTGTGGATGTATGTGACCACTAGAGGCAGTAGTGAGTCACTCTGTCGTCTCCCAGGATGATGAAAACTAAGACCAAGAATGTGACGAGTTGAGGATGAGAACCATTAGAAACAACTTTCAGAGTCAAAGAAAAGAAGTGATAAAAATAGTCATTGTGGTTGTTTTGACTGGAGTCGACTCTAAAGTAACAGAATGAAGTTTGAACGTCAGCGTTTCTTCTCCACTGGTGAGTTTGATCGTGAAGCTTATGAAGGTTTAAAGTTACTATGTTTTGTTTTTATGTCGCTGCCGTTTGTTGATCCACGGTTCAGACTAAACTGTGACAGTTCTGACCTCGTTTGGACGATTCAAAACAGATCTTTAGTGCAGTTACTGACGACATAAACCGTAGGTAAAACGGAGGAGATCAGTGGTTGTACTGTGGCTGTTTTCAGTCTAAAAACAGAGCTAAGCTAACAGAGCTATAATGTAAATTATGGGCTGACAGTGTTATTTTGACCGACTGAAGGAGATGTAGCGTTAATTCGTAGGTGGTTTTTGTAGCCGTGAGTGCGCTCTGGTTCATGACTTCCCCCTGCTGTTGATAGTTTAGAACATCAATACTACATATAACCCCTTTAACTCATCACTGAGGTTATTTTATGTGTTAAAGTGTAGAATAGGCTTTTCTTGTGACTATCACAGGCCATGTGCTGCATCTGTGCAGGAGGACACAGCACATTACCTGAGACAGTTTGCCCCATTAAAGAAACTACCCAACCATTAGCTGTGGCTCAGCATTATCACACAGCAGCTTGTTATCCAGAGTACATGATACTAATAGCTGATGTACAGACCGTAATGTACATTATACCTTAAGAGTATATGAAGTATGCAGCGCACGCATTACTGCATAAAAAAACAAAGATGAATCTGCTCCAGCTTTTGCTAATGCAACACTATCTGTCAAAGCACCGAGGCTGCCAATCAAATACTTGTAGACAATCACTCCTGGTCGCTTACTTTGTGATGCTAATGCTGTATTGCTTCTGTTTATCTCAGAATTGTTTTGACAAAGAATAAAATAACTACAATGATTACTTTGCAGAGCTGTACAGTCCTGTCTCAGTGTCTTACAAAGTGGCGTACAGTGTTTTGGCAACTGATAGAACTTCAAGTGTGCAGTTTACTGTATGTCGCACAAAGTGGACTTCCTTCGTCTCTCCTCCAGCAACATCATGTCAGTAGTTTTATTTGTCAGGAGCAGGGACAAGAAATTGTATGTAATCATTTTCAAACTGATATCCAGTTGTAGAAAACCAAGCGAGACAAGTAGCAATCAAATGATAAGCCAGAAGGCTATAATTCTGCTGATTATTTTTAAGTCATGTTTGCCAATTTGTGAGACTCCACAGAGTCCAGAATCTCCTTAAGTGGTGTAATTGTGCCAGTGATGTGCTGAGCGCTAAGTGATGATGATGAATCCAAAGTTGACAGTTTGACCTAAGAGTGACGCTTTGCAGAGAAGCTGCTCATTGACTGTTAAACACAAATGTGCCAAGAACATTTCAGCCTAAATTAACAAAAAATTAGGTTTCATTTACATGGGTATGAGGTTGACACATGTTGATTTAATTTGCTCTCGACCTTGGCCAGAAGGACTTGTGGACTGTTATTACATCCTGCTACTAGTTACTTCACTGGAGATTATTAACTTACTTGACCAAAGATTATTAACCTTCTGTACACAGACTATGAGTTTACCTGACTGCAGGTTATAACAAGTTGATCGTTGTTTCATGACGTTTCCAGTATGAAGAAACAAAAGACCTAATGTTGAGACCTAAGACCCTTGTTCAGACCTAATGGGGTCCAGTATGGATGGAGTCCATAGACCGTGACGTCACCCACTGGTTTCTGAACAGACAGTAGTTTGAGAGTCGGTCGTCGCCATGTTGGCTGTTTGCAGCCCAAAGTGACCACATTTGGACAAAAGGGGCGGAGCTGCAGGAGCGTGCAGGGTCATTGATGAGCTAATGCTAAACGCTAGCTTACTGATTCTTACTAGCTTACTTTTTCAGCGTTTTTGTCCTTGTTACCTTGTTTTTCATCCTGTTTCGTTGCGTCTTCTGTCGTTTTCGTCTTGTTACGTCTTTTACATCATTTCAGTCTTGTCTTTTACGACTGAGGTTTCTCTGCTTTTCACATGACTTTGCTATGGTCAACATTTCTAAACTCTTCTATTTTAATTACTTAAATGAATTCACATATCGTATTACTGTTGTGTATTTTTCTCTGCCAGTTGGCGGCCCAGTAGAAACAGCTTCCGACCTTGCGAAAGGCAGCTGTATAAACTTACTTGACTGATTATTAATTTACTTTCCACTCTATATTATTAACTCACTTTACACTTTGCTCAGTCTTAAGTCTACCACCAAAGTACATCATGTAACCCAGGTTTAGGTTGACTCATTATCAACCCAAAGCTGCAATGTTTTCCTTCCCTTCTGCTGACAGGGCCAAAAAATGGATTTCAGTTGGGAGACAGAAAGAGACTGTCAAGGATGAGAGGGAGTGTCAGTCTGCCAAGATCAATAGGTGAATCAAAACCACTGCTGATGTTTCACTCCTCGCTATCCCTCTTTTATGTATTCACCTTCTTCTTCTTTTTTTTCTCTATCAAGTCTTTCTTCATCTGACACTGCCAGAAAGCCAAAAAATGCTGACAAACAGTTGTCTGGGCGATTCCTGCATCTTTATTTGCACTAGATCCAAGAAAGAAGAAAAAAAAAAACGCAACCTCTGGCAACCCTACACCCCCTCTTAAACACTTTGTCTCTCGCACACTCCTGCAAAGCCGTGCTCCATGGGTGATGGAGCCTTCGGTGTTGCTGACCCCGAGCCGAGTGACCTCTGAGCCACCGCTTCCCTTCCTTCACTTCAGTCTCATCTTCAAACTTTATTCCGAGCCGCCTTCCCTCTGTCCTCCCACACTGTGACCCGCTGTTTGCTTTCTTTCATGCCTTTTAAGGGTTTAATTTGGTGCATGCATTATATTTATTGTTACTCTTATTGTTTTAAAAAGGGCCCCTGTTATTATCTTGTGGAAAGAGAAAACGCCGGGTTTATCTCTGATGTGGTTCTGAGAGGTTAACAATGCGGGGTAAAGGGAGCTGGTGGCTCCAAAAAATGATCAACACCTACTAAACAACACACTAGAATAGCACAAATATAGACTGAGGCCATTGTTGCCGCCTTGTCACTACAGTTTTGAATGCATTAATACTCGACTCTAAACCCAAGGTGTGTGGGAGACATTAACAATGCTTGATCTGATTTTGTGCAGGGGAAACAACGATCATAAGCTACATAGCTTCCCAAAAACCTCCCCCACTGGACTATTCAGACTAATGCTGATGTTTTGACAAATGTGCAATAACAGCGAGTCTGCTTTTCAAATTGAAATTGAATTTGTATAGAGATGAGCGGAACAGGGGTGTCAGCCGAGCACAAATAACTTAACTCTGTCAGTTGCTCTCGGCAAGGCTGAATTCATTTGAATCTATTAGAAAAGGAAAAAGGAGAGAGCCAAGAGGACAACACTCAAACTTTCAATCCCTTTTAATGTCTACAGGGAAACGTGCTTAAGTCATTTTATGATCTTTAGAAGCACGAGTGGAAGTTTTTCAAGATTAACCTGTTAACGTTCACCAAGGGTTAGGGTTACGTCTGAGCCACGTTTGAACTGATGTAGTTTAGGTTGTGTTTTAGTCACAGCCTGTTGCTTTTCAACTGAAGTCTAATAGGTGGTCTTAAAGCTCTGTTACAAACCTAAGCAAGACCTCGCTGAACTTTGAACTAAGAAAAAGGGTAACAAGGGAAAAAGGGCACAACTGAATTATAATCACAACTGCATCAGAAATGATGTGTTTTGGTCGCTACATTCAGAGTTGGGAAGTAACCAAGTACAAATGCTTTGTTTCTGACAACTTATTACTTTTACTACCTACATTTTAACACATATATCTGTACTTTCTACTCCTTACATTTTCCAAACCGGCTCATTATTTTAGGTTTTTATGCATTTGAGAGGTTATTATTGATTACTTTTGTTTTCGCATCATTACCTCACAACATTAACCTGAATGGATGGAGCAGTAAGATGAGATAAGATAATCCTTTATTAGTCCCACACCGGGGAAATTTACAGTGTTACAGCAGCAAATGTTGTGGGAATGTTGTAAATCATACCACATATGACATAATTACATAGCAGTCCCATCTATACTGCTATCGTTGCTTTCAGGTGAGAAACCTTTATCTCCAAAACGCCCTCTTCAAGCTAAAATGTTGATACTGTTGGCTAAATGGCTGCGAACACCACCAACCTCCACTATGACCCTGACACTGTATTTAATTGCCATTTTTAAAACATAATTTTACCTGCTCATAAATTTTTATAAAAAATTCAACATCACAATTAATTATTCTCCATCTCCTCTTCTGAAAAGCCCAAGGTAAAACAGATGTGGTATAATGCTGCCCTCAAGTGCTCCCTGTATGCTCTTTTTACTGAGGGTCTAAGTTTTAAATGCGTCTTATTGTATATTCAAGTGCCTTTGGTTGGATAGGAGTTATTTCCTCACTGTTGTTGAACATTTTAAACTGTGTATAGTTCAAATACTTGGCTATAACATAGAGTGTCATAGTAGCTTTTTTTACTTGCGCATCTATAATCAATTGTGATGTAATGTTCTGTATTGATGTGGTTTTAACTCTGTTTTTGGTCACTACCAACCAGTGTTGAGCAAGTCAATGAAAATGAATAGTTACTTCAGTTACTTCTCTACTTAAAATGTAATTACTTTACCAATTACCATCAAAGTAATTAGTTACTAGGAAAAATATTTTTTGCATTACTTTTAAAGGTTCAACATGTAAAATGGAGTTTGTGTTGATGTCTGTTTTGTGCATGGAGCCGGTCATTTGTTGAAGTATGTCAGCTTTTCAGAGCTTCTGTTTATTTAATAAAACACATTTTTTTCCTGACAAACAGCTCGACTGTAGTTGTGATTAATACGTTACACAATGTTTAATGTAGTTTACATTTTTACAGTCAGTAAGCTGGTGTTGAACATTAGCTCACCCGTGACCTCTCAAAGACACTCTGACCCCGCCCCCCCATGCTCCTGCAGCTCCGCCCATTTCGTCTATCACTTCCGGCTGGAAAAGGCCAACATGGCGATGACTAAAACACAAACTACTGGCTACAAAACGGCAGTTCAGAAACCAATGGGTGACGTCACGGTTCCTCCTTCCAAAAATGATATACAGTCTATGTTAGTGAAACAATGCAATATTGGCAACGAAAAGGAAATTTGTGCAACAGTAGATCATAAACAGGAAATAAATACAATATTAGGTTAATTTCCTGAACAGGCCGGGGTTTATCTGCTTTCCTCTGCAGTTTCGCCTCAGTGTGAAATATTGATTCATATCTAGTGGTGAAGTTGAAGAGTAACCAACCAAATACCCCTTCCCTCACCCTGCCCTGTGGTGCAATGCAAAACGCCAGTGTTACTTCCACCCCATCCAGAAGTAACGCTCAGCTACGCGTCTCCCGGTAGCCACCACTCGAGTCTGCCATGTTGTGTGAATTCTGCGATATTTGAAGCGAAAAAGAAATGAGTTTCTAAAGATGTGAAAACATCTGCAGTTGTGCATTCTTACTGGCATGAGTCCATACAGATGGCTGGACCGGATGGTATTTACTGCTTACTTAAACACTTGATATCATGACAGTTATTTTGAGTCACAATCAAAGCTACCATAAATCTGTGACATGTGCAAATAAAAAGAAAATATCTCATGAGAGCTTTGACAGGCAGCAGGGAGTGAACTGATGCAATTTCTCACATGTAGACATATTTGCCATCTACTGTATATATATATTTTCCAGTTTGCAGCTCATGTGTTGCCTAGAAAAAATAAGGAGGCACAACATCAGCTCACACCATAAATTATATTTGTATATATTCACTTTTGTTGGCTCATCTGATGGTGGCACACTTGTTTTTTTTTCTCTCATTTCCTTTTCATGTCCATTGAATTTGCATTTCAGAGGCAGCATAGACTCTTATCTCTTAGATCTGCTTCAATATGGCATGTTTGTTCTTTTACCTGAAAGAGGAAATGAAATGCTTTGTTTTCCTTTAGGGTCAATGTGCTTTCTCCATGGTATAAATATAGTGTATGCATGGATATACTTGTTATATATATATATACAATTATAAATGGGAAGAACGTCTATTAGTCGAGCTGAAGCCAAACATGTGTGTAAATAAGGAATTGATAAGAATAATTCATTAATGAGGCGAAAACATGTAATATAAAGCCTCCAAATTGACTTACAAGCAATGGTACGTGAACACAGAGGCACCTTCTCACACAGATGGTTTGTCACGAAGCAGTAGCATCATAATCCAATGAATGGATTAGAGTGATTAAGTTCCAGTTGTGGAGCTAAAAACAGGCTGCACAGGATTCATCTTGACAAAAGTGTCTACTCCTGTGAGGCACAGCAAAGAAATCTGTGCCCCAGTTTTGGATTCTTATCAAATTTCCACAACCCGTCCCCCACATCAGGCTTCACTTATCGCTTCGAGAGCCCCACAACCCCCACAACCCGGTGGATTTCATCTTTTGACCTCGTCACCAGTTCACACATGACCTGCAACGGCCTGAACTTCTGTCAGCGCGAGATTCGTCTCTTCCGATCACAATGGCGTCCTTTGATGTACAGACGGGACGAAGCTCAGATGAATCTGCCAGAATTTGACCATGGATTACAGACGCCGTGGCTGGTCCAGAATGAAGCACTGCAATCTTGCTCCTGTCATAAAAAGTGACAGATGCCTTTGTTCCGGGGGCATAGGACTACCGAAACTCCTTGCTGTGCCAACAACTTTGCCTCTATCTTTGGGACACAGGGGTCCATGTTTGCTATGAGCTGTCGGTTTGATGCTGCCCTGGGCGCTCGGCGGGACCCGGGATCCACACGCTTTACACAGAGTTGTCACTCTGTCAGAAAAATGTACCACGGAGTCGTCATGAATGGTGCCTTCTGCGGTATTACTATGTTTTTCATCAGATGCGGTTCAGCTCACACGGTTTACAGAATATGTTCAGTGAAATGCCTGAGTTGTGGCTAAGTTCAGGGGTCAGGATGAAAGTCGGTGCAGCTTATCTCATCTGACTGACTTCAAAAGGATTTCCTGAACTTAAAATTTACCGAATGCTCACTGAACACGACACCCCAAATACATTTCTGTGATGTTACTGTAATTAAGAATGCCCGCTCGACTAAACTGAAATCTACCTGAAAAGTGAAACTCACTAATATAGAAGCAGAGAGAAAGAAAAATATTTGGAAAGATATGGAAAGGAAGAAACCCTATAGAAAAATGTTCCCACTGCTGCAGTGTGCACCGTCAGATTCTTCACCCGGGGACTGTGGAGCACTTAACTCCGTGCTGTCGTGATTTCTCCAATTACGGGTGACAGCTCCCAATCCGCGTGGGAGGTGGATCACCTCTGGAAGTGCCAGGCAGAATACGAAGCGCACCACAACATTAATAATTCACCGAAGGTACATTCATATTCAGTCTAAGCGCTGCAGTTTGGGGCCCATTAGTGATAAAGGCGAGCAGACGCTCCCTTATACCTTTCAGCTTGATGTTCAGTCACAGGTATAAAGCCCACATGTTTGATTTTTATGAGCTAAAATGCTTTTATTTTATTGCCTTGCATCAGGGCAAACCATGGGAGCAAACGTCGTGAATGTTCTTAAGATTTCTGTCGAGTGAGGCTCTTTGACATACTCTGCTCGGAAGTTTGTTAAATTTGAAGATGGCTTCCAAGAAACACCTAATCCAGTGCGCGCTGTTTTTAAGTCTGTCTTACACCTAATTATTTGCAAGTAGCTGCAAAGACACAGAGTACGTGACGATGAAGTAAAGATGTTTTGAAAGACTCACTGAAGTAAATCAGCCGCTGGTAGTGGTAACTGTTAGCATCCATGCCAGACAGCAGCAGCGCTCAGCAAGCACATGGTGTACCCAACCGACTGCCTGGGCTCAGCAGGCTACAGCTCACACTGCCTCTCCCTGAAAGAACAAAAAAACACAACACACCTCTTCTCCAGAGGAGAGGAATAAAATGGGTTGAAACAATACAGAGCCGGCATGAAAAATGGATTGTATGTGAGAGCGTACAAGGAAAAGCTGGAATGGAGGTCACAGTAAAGCAATGAGATTCAGTCTAGACAAGTTTTTAAACAGCTCGAAATTGCGATTCTAAATTGTAGCAACACCACTTGTGAGGCTGAATTTACCGAGGGCATACACCTGGGAGTTACACTGGGATTTAAGGCCGCCTTAATTTACTGCGATTGGCAGGTTTGTGCATGCATGTGGGTGGTGGCAGCAATTATAAGGCAGAGAATCATGTTTTATAAATAGTACACGTCAGGATAGTAACTGACGTGAATGCATTAAGCCACACTATGGTACATTAAGCGGAATAATGAAATAAAATCCTGCTTTAAATATGTTTTAACATACAGTAAATTCCTTTTTTCCTCTGAAGAACTCATTAGTCTAGGACAACGATTCCCAACTAGGGTACAAGTACCCGAGGGGATACTTCTGCAGCTTCTATAGGGTCTGGGCCTAAAGGAGATTAGATAGAAATAGAATATAAACTAGGGATGCACGATATTATTGGCCCGCTGTCGTTATCGGCAGATATGGACATTTCTGCAGATACTGTGACGTCTTAAAACCGTGAACGGTTTTACATTTGGCTAAAAAATAAAACGTGACACTGTCAGATAATTTATTCTCATTCCTCCTCATTCCTTCAAGTCAGAAGTGAACGTCTGCGTTTGTAAAATGATAAATTTATGGTAGAATCAGATGCTGTTTGTCTTGTTTTGTGTCTGCATTACAAGAGTAATAGGTTCATTCTAGAGTAGGAGTGACTTGGTGTTCTACTCGACAATGAAATAAAAACAGATGTGTGTATAAATATATATATATATATATATATATACATACATCATATCAGTATCAGACATTGAAATAGTGTTGTGTTCTAAATATGTTACGTGTTTTATATTGTGACAGATAAACTAATGGATTGTTCAAAGCGTACAATTAACTGGTGCGATCATATCACACCATAATCTGTGTAATATTAGACTGTGACTTGTTTCCCATAATGCCCTTGCTGTGGATCTGGTCTGGTCTTGGTCCCGTCCCGGTCTTTCACCGTCTTGGTCTTGATACACTCCGGTCTCGGTTTTGGTGGTCTTGACTAGTTTGGACTTGAGGACACAGTGGTTAAGAAGAACGTGGCGTCTCTGTGATCAAATCGATCTTGGACACAGCTTGGTGTTAAACTAACTGCTTTAATGTGGACTTTACACCTGAAGTTGAGACAGATGTTTCAAAGAGCTGGTGCAACAGGACGGTTTCAGGTATTGACCTTTAGTGTAACTGTGTCCAAGGTGGTACCACTGTGTGATCTGTGAAGAGCATTTTTAGATGCATTATATAACCTCATTTCATTTGACATTAATAAAAACACTGTACATGACATCTTTTTAGCCTGAATCTTAATGACCTTTCCTTTAGTCAAAACTGAAACAACAATTGAAAACGTAAAGGTTAAAAATAGGTTCAGGGGCGAAAGAATCGGTCGAAATCTGTAAATCACGTTCACTTCTCCATTTGGAATGAACGGGACAGGATCTACTGAGTCTCCTAAAGGGGCGGGGCTTGGAGAGACCATGTGACACTGAAACAGGAAGTCACTCTGCAGTGAACCGTCTTGTTCTTAAAAACTAAAGCTAAAAACAAGCTAAAACTCCGCACATTTTACAGAGAAGATGCGTTTGAAGAGGACTAAAACATCGGCGATAACGCTCTTTTCCCAACCATACATTTTCAATAGATCTCTGGTTCTGCTGTGTAGAAGATGAACAGTAGGTCAGGGTCAAACACCATGGAACAGTTATTTTTCCCTCTGCCTTCCTACTGTAAAGCTATAGTTTGATGTAGTGCTACGTTTGCGACGTTTTCCTTCTGAGTTGTCTCAGTCTTCTCAACTGCCTTTTAAACAACTTGTTCATACTTTGGGATGAGTGCTCTCTGCATCTCCACTATATGTCTGAAGGTTGACGTGTACCTCCGGAGCTTCTATCTACCTGCTGTACAGTTACAGAGTGACTGAACTTGATATATGCTGATTGACTCCGGGCTGAGGCTGCATTTCAACAACCGATAAAAGAACTCCAGAGCGGCGTGTGAATCCCACGGCCAATAAAACCACAAAGCCCCCTCGCAGCTGCCTTTCATGACACGAGCTCATAGCTACTGTTTCTGCGACACAGCTGCAAAACAAACAATCGCTGTGATATCCTCATTCATCAGACCAGAGAAAGACAACACTTGAGCACCCCTGAGTCGCCGATAAGTGAATTTTGAAACCTTGTTTTTGCTGTGAACAAACAGAATAAGTCAACCAGTCTGCTCCAGTTTCATCTCAGTGGAATTGTTGTAGTTTTATGACAAATTCAGCTCCACGGTGGGAATGCGAACACAGTTGGATTTAAAAAGAAAAATCTCTGACACCGGTTGCTAAATTGGAGTTTACACAGTAAAGGACCTCTTTGCACCTACAGTGTATTTATCATGAATAAGTTCACATCTTCTTTTCAGCCGGAACAAAAAACAACTGTGTTCCACCAGACCTGCAACAAAAAAGTGATAAATTCAGAGTGTTTTTTATTTGTTTGGTTAATTAACCTTTTAAAAATTGCACTGGTTGCTTTTGTTTTACTTAATTGATTCTTAATGTGTTAATTTGGCCTAATTATAAATGCTTGTGACATTATTAATTAAAAAAACAGACACAATAAGAGAGAGAGTGATTAATATACTGTGAGTGTGGAATCAGAGTCGTGATCTAATGTTAATAAATGTCTGCAGTCGCTCACAGATTTACATGTGACGTTTCACGTTGTTAAGACGGGAAAGCAAAGTGGCTCCGAGGAAACGTTTCACAAAACAACATTTCAGGGAAAAAAATCACAAGACATTTCAGAAAACATTTGCAAAACACAACAATTAAAAAAAAAAAAAAACAGATTACGGAAAGCGACAAAAATAAGACGACAAGAAGAAAAAGTGTTTTGTAAAATGTGTTTTTGTGACTTTGCATTTTGTCAAGTGTTTCTATTTTCTGATGTGTCATATTT
>JAPQRN010000011.1:15984216-16001532 GCA_037367275.1 Coranthus polyacanthus
GTCGCGGCGTTTTGACCCTCACATCCACTGTAGAAAGTCGGTCAAACCCGCCAACAGTCGTCAACTGCACCCTTTGAGATCACGAATGGAAGTTTCTTTGGCTACTTGGAGTTACTTTTGATCGCCTCTGCCAAACAGATAAATATGATTCCATCTCGATGACACTTCTCGGTTTTACATTTTTAAATGATGTATTGCATCGCATGTGGCGTCGACTCCGCATAAGCAGAGAAGCCAAACACTGGAAACAACCACGTCACAGAGATGTTTAAGTGCATGTAGGCTTGTAAAAAGAATCATTACTAAGTTTAAAGGAAAGTGATGACATTCGGCTGTCAGCAGGTGAATGTGAGCTCCATGAAAGCCACATGACCTTTTCACACAAAGCCCCGCTCTCTACTTAGGAAAGAAGTGAAAAGGCTGAAGAAATTGCAAGAGGAAGAAATATATTTCATTTAAGATTATGAACTCCATATCAATGGTCGCTGCATACCGACACCTGATTCTTAATAACATGATTTCTTCAAAGGTATTCAGCAAATCGCTGCACATTTACATTTCAAAAGGAGAAAAATTGCTTTCATTTCTCTCACTCAGTATTTCTCCTCTCTAAAGGTGACTTTTATTTCCAAAAGTGTGTTTTTTAAGAGTTTATCTTTAAGTGGGTTTGTCGCCGAGTGATGTCACATCATCATATGTTTTGGGCTGTCTCTGGAAATGTCCTTGGGAATCATTGCATGGCGGTAACACAAATTGGTGTTTTTTTTACATAAATAAGTACTGGTTGAAGGATTTTTGGGAGTGAGGCATGACTACACCGTTTCCATGTCAGTGAAGCTTATGTAGATGTTTCTTTTTAATGAGTGTTTCTAAGTTTGCTTGATCCTAAAACCTACTCAGCGTTCATTTTATCTTTAACCTGACATTCTACGTCTTCATTTTCCACAGTTCGTGACTTCACTGCAGCTGTTCTTAAGGCAAAAATATTATCATGATCAACGTTTTCAGAACCGTCGATATCGGTAACTATCACCATTAATGTCAAGTCATTGTTTTGAGTGAAAGTTGAAGAAACCAGATGGTTTGTGGTTTTAAACTATTTGTAAAAAACAGCGTAAAAGACACAACAAAACAAAAAGAATGTAAAAGATGCAGCAAGACAAAGACACAACTGTCCCTGATGTTTTGATTTAGTACTTTTTTTAATTCATTTTCTTTATTTTCATATATTATATCAAAACAGAGAAGATAAATACAAGTTCTTATTCAGTGAGATGAAAACAACCTAAAAAGATCGTATCTGTGGTTTTTAACTATTCTTCATAGTCTGAACTTGACAAACAAGCCGCTGATCTGAGGCAAATTATCACAACGTAATATATAAATTATATTGTTATATGATCTAAAATTCTGTTGCGATGTCGTATGATTACGTTACCTTTGAAATCACTCAGACAACCACCTCCTGTGATTACTGGTTTAAAAAAAAAGGAAAGGTAATACATTTAAAAGAGTAATTAATCATCTTAATCACATGGATGCAATTCTCCACTTTTGTATTTGCATCAAACGCCTTGAGCTGTTCATCAAAGCCAGCCATGTAGGTAATAACTTCCTCAGTGCTTTCACACCCTTCCTAAATTTGCATTTAGATCGCAAGTTGATCCCAAGCTACCTCTTCATAATGTCCGTTCATCCCTTTCTAAAGCTGCAGCCGTGGATGCGTTGAGTGATATATCAGTAGGTATATCAGTGTGGATTGATCTGTATCATCTGTTGCTTGTTTCATCTTGTGCAGATTGCTTGTAGTGGCGGCATGATGTGCACATTAAATATCAATGCACACTGTGTATGCTGTAATGTCAAGATCTTCATTTATCACTCGTGGTAAGTAAATCTGATTTTGACCAATTTTTACGTAGAAAAGGAAGAGACGGCTGCAGTCAGTCTGGAACGATGGAAATGGAAGTAGAAGAGCTTAAGTAACCAGTAAACAGGGAGAGCTGGCGAGTGTGTGTGTGCGGAGGGGTGAAAGAGCACGATAAAAAAAAACACTTTTATGAAATAAATAATGACATGTTCACCATAAAGAGAAGCAAGCAGCCGCTTAGAGGGAGCAGTCGACAGGGAAATCAGCGCTTTCAATTTCATCTCCGCCAGTTAAACACACGCGCCTCCTTCTTCCTCTCTTCTTGCTGCTGCGAGTGCAGACGTTCACTGGGGAAGCTGCGTTGTGGTAGGTCGATGCAGAAGGTCACAGTCGTGGGTCTGTGCCAGTTGAAGGAACGTGGATTATTTCATGAACCGCGAGGCTTCACGGTTTCCATGTGGTGTTGACAAACTGAAGGATAACTCAGTGTAGTCCTCAAACAGAAGACAAGCTCCACTTTATCAAACATAGAAGAGGCCTTCATTCATCATTACTTATGCTCTTATGAGGATGTTTGATCATATTTTACGAGGGTGACGACGACTCCCTTTTTGTTTCCTGTTAAACACACAGTAATGTATAAAATCAAGGCAATAACAAAAGACATGTTGATGAAGTTGATGTCTTGAAGTCCTGCGGGATCATGGGACTCGTTTTCTCCGTTATTGCCATTGAAAATATGTGAACATGAATCAGGCAGAAATAAAGTAATGTAGCTGCAAGTACCGTTAGCTAACGTCAATGCTAACATGAGATGAGCTCATCTCATGTTATGTTAACATCACGTTAACATAAATAGCCACAAGTAATGTTAGCTAACCTTATAATAAAGCTAACATAACATTAGATGATTATCTAAGTTAGCATTTAACATTACATTAATACGCAAGTAAAATTAGCAACATAATGTTAAACGTTAACATTAGATGAGTTACCTTCATGTTATCTCATTTGATTAGTTAACGTAATGTTAAATGCTTAAATTAGTATTAGATGAGTCAACTTACCTAATGTTAAGTTCACATTTAACTTTACCTTAATATTATTAGCCACAAGGAGCCTAGCGTTAGCTAGCATAAGGTGCTAACTTAACATTAGATGGGTCAACTTATCAAATGGCACATTAGCATTTAACATTATGTCGGTCACATATAATGTTGATTATTTTAAACATTTTCGGGGGCATTTTGTAGCCTTTATTACAGTTGTAGTTGAGAGTGAAAGGCAAGTCTGGTTCAGACAGAGAATTACCATCGAATGCTAATTTAACATTGAACAAGTCAACCTCTCACTGTTAGGTTAGGTATTAGCATTACATTACCACACACATTAGTCACACATTGAAGTAAGTTAGATCAATATTGAAATATGTCAGTAAATTGTCTCTCTACTGGATTACTGTGTTACAACATGGACTGCAAATAATAATGCAGTACAGCCACAAAACTGCAGTATTACTAAGTATATAAGTCTAGGCCTAGTCATTTTTAGATGTTTTAATGAGGAAATGTAGACCTTTAATTCTGGATGGATTTGAGAATAATGTCCTTCTTATCAGCACGCATCACATCAGATTCTCAATTACTATTTAATGACCAGCTGTCATTCAGATGACATACTAGAATGTAATTTGACCTATAACGGAGTAAAGCAACCATATTCCAGTAAATAGTATGAATATTTTACTACGGTTTAGCATTTGCATGCGATAGGATTGTGATAACATGAAAACCAATCTTGCTCGTGTAGAGTCACTGTGGTCCTCAATATGATTTAGCCACTTCATTTGCATAGGTTAATTTCAAACAGCACCTCAAATTAGGCTTGAAAGGATAATTACTTAATCTCGCCGCTCCCCTCCCCTCCGCCCCCCCTCCTACCTCAACACGGTATCTGTTTTCAGCCCAGGTTATGTAAATGTATCTTCCAACATCTCCTTTCTCAGACATCTGTTCCATGCATAGGCCAGTCCACTCTCTGCCTCTCCTCTCTCTGCCTCATAATATCGCCTGGACATTTCTTTAATTCACTCCCACTCATGTACCGAGGAGCAAATTGCCTACACAAACCAGATAATTTCCACAATATACCTGGAGCCATCAACTGCAGTTTGACAGCATGAGGGCAACTTCATTTCCATTCAGTCGTGAACGTGATGAATACATGCACATGCAAGGCCAGCAGGCTTGTCAACTTAGTCGCGGTCAATGGCAGTAATTATCTTTCTTTGAGCAACGGTCATGCAGCATTCAAATATGATTTCTTTTGAACAGACTCTTCACATGTGGGATGAAAGGCAAAGAGTTACCTGAGCTTGAAGAAGGTGGCAAATATGACAAAATACTGAAGTGTAACATATGAAGAAAAGAATGAAGTGTGGACTGTTTAACTGCCCTACATTCTTAAGCTTTAGGTCTTTTCTTGATGCTAACAAGCTTGAACATTCCACCGCCCAAATATCTTGAAAGTTCACACTCTTAGCCATAAACGGATGTGAACTTTTAGGATTTTCCTCACAGCTGACTTTTGACTTCTCCCACATAGCTAAACCCATGAACGGACTGTAATTATCTATCAGTTTGGACGGCTGCTTTTGTTGCCAAGCAGGTCGTAAGATCGTGATCTTGTGAGTAACAGGACTTGTTATTTGGATTAAACTACCTCCCACTTCTTTATGCTTGAAAGCAAACGTACGTGAGGTTCAGTATTACTGACGTGACAGATTTGTTCTGTCTTGTTGATTTTCCGTACGTTGAGTTTTGGACCTCGGTTGGCGTCGATATGGTTTGTGCTTCTGTTTTAATATTCTAAATGAGTTTTCTTCTTCATTCAGGTCCACGACTCTCAACCCATTTACAAAAGCATCCACATCAAGGTTCGTTCTAGCTCCTCTTAACTTCATCCATAACACTAGCTTGAAGTGGCTTTTACATTTGAAAAGAGTTCATGCTCTTAATGGGAGATGGAAACACATTTTCTGAGTAAGTTCTGATGTAGCGAACATTCAATGTTCATCATTCATGACTGTTCAGATGTTTCCAGCATCTTCACGAATATTCATATACAACCTGAAAACACGACTGGCAGTAGCAGCAGGTACATGTGGACTAATGAGACCAAGGCCGTGAAAAAATATGGCTCTGGTCAGTGACATAAAATAGCCTAAATATTTAATTTCATTCAAATGAAACGTAATGTTAAATGTTAACTTAACATTAGAGGAGTCGACTAAGCAAATGATCTAAGATAAGTTAGCAATTAAAGGTTCAATATCTAAGATTTGCTTGTGCCGATGTGAAGTTTGTGTTGAGTTGGGAGTCGTTGGCAAAAACCATTTCTAAGGTAATGGTCGCTAGCGTAGCATAGTGTTTCCGATGTAAAGGACAGAACTTTGAAACAAGCACAAGGACTTTGATGGAAAACCCAAGTCCTTTGCATAGGACTCAGTGTATGGACTGTCATCATGGATTGAGGAAACAGACTGAGGTTTTCAGCTTAGATGTGGAGTTAGTCAACAAATGAACAGCTCACACAAAACAGACTCCAATACAAACTTGACGTAAGCGCAAATCTTACATATTGAACCTTTAATCCCAAACTTTTAATCAATTTGTAGCTGCCGTTTTAAAAAGAATGAGAAATATCATTATATACTGTGCAATAAGACACTATTTAGTAACTGTTATTAAATAAAAGCTGTTTAGAACGTGAGAATTGTAAATTAAATTAAGTGATCAGTTGTTTCATATCTTTAGTGATTCATTATATAAAAAGAAAAGAGGAATAGAGTTATTACAGAGAGAAAAAACCACACAATGCAGCCTCCCACTCGCCAGTAGATAACTATTGTCTCTTTTAACCCAGGGACATAAGTCAGCAGTTTAACGGGCAAACATCATGATGAGCCACCTGCAGCTCTCTCAGCTAATACTATCATTACTGGCTTGATACACACTTTATCACTCAGCACCCCCACAGACACCATCTGTCCCAACACACATAAACACACATACGACCACACCAAACCCACCACAGACGAGCAGTCCCTCCGTCGCTTTGGTCCGGAGTTAAAGCTTCATCTCGTTTTCAAAGAAAAACACTTGAATGGAGAGTGGAAAAAAGTCTGTCTTGATTGTATCGTCATTAGAAGCATTTAATCTCTTTCGTGTTTACCACCCTGAGCTTTAGTCTCTTTGGTTTGTTTGCTCCTCTTTGTCCTTCAACAAGCCAGCCTCTTGCATCATGCTTTGTGGCTGCAGGCTGGGTGCACAGCCAGACGCCTCGGACGCCGTCTGCGTTAAAGTGCCACTTAGCGCCGGCAGGGTGCCACTTCCCCGGCTGCGTATGTGCTCCATCCACCTTGCAATCAGAGTTTTAGCCTGTCCAGACTCTGAGCGCAGGTGGTCCATACAAAGCTCTTCATCAGGAGACAAGATGGAAGCCCAGCTCCTGTAAATGGCCATGCCATGGCCAGGATGGGCTTGTGTGTCCAGAGAATAGCAACAGTCATTTCAATCTGGAGCGTAGTAATGCAGTTGGACTGAGGCCGAAGCTCTGGTGTCATGTGATGTAGACTCTGAAGGTGTTGGGCCTGTATTCTGTGCATGTGAAACGTATTATAAGTATTTTTTAGCAAGTCTGTTGCACCAACAAAAGAAACGTTATCATCTTAATGTCTTATTTGTGTAAGATCACAGCGTTTGTTCTTCTGCTGTGTCCATCCTCAACCACCTCCTTCTAAGGTTTGTCCCTATTTAACAACATGACACGGTCACATTATACATACGTGCATTTATTCATTCAACCACAAGATGTCACCACACGACTTCAAGAGATACATAAACACCGACTGTTTTTACTCAATAATCCAAAGCAGCTACGTAAGGTCACTGCTAGTTTTTGTGTAGAGACTATTGAAGTGTTCAGGTGACAGACATGTCAAACATCTTTGTCCTATATTTTACTTGTCAAACAGTGTTTCCTACACATAGACTTTACTTGGGCAGGTCTATGTGTTAACGAATGCCGAAGTATATTTGTTGACCCAGTTCATTATGTTTTGTAGTTTTTATCCATCAAAGAGAATCCGCAATTGAGTAAGTAGCCTAGTAGAGAATCTGTCCTCACTCTACCCCCGTTACCCCCACTTTCAACAAACAAACACCTCATCCAGAGGCCGTTTTAACCATCAAAACAAGCTCATGACTTACAGCTGATTAGCTTCCCACATGTACTGCCTTGTTGTTGTTTGCTTTTCTAAACTGAAACCATAGTTTTGGCCATTTAAAACACTGATAATCTAATAATCCAACGGACACAGTGTCACATGGACATAGTCGGGTTCTGAATGAAAACGTGTGTCTTTTTTTCTGGTTGAACAAACTTGTCATGATTGAAAGTTGACACTATTTCATTGTCAATTAAGCTGTCGATTATTTTCTTGATTAATCGATAAATGGTCTGGTCTATAAAATGTCAGACAGCGGTGATAAAGTGTTTCCCGAAGCCCAACACAATGTCCAGATAATTTCTTATTTCTATAATTGATAAAACACTAAACGTGAAGACAATAGGCCTAAATTCTTCTGGAGATCAAACAATTCCAATGTAAACAGTAATTTATCTCTCTCCACTATATACCAATACTCTGGCCATCAATAACTCCCAGATGATTTATGCATTCATGAGATATTTGATTCACTTTGCAGATTATGGATTTTATGTCAAGCTATGGTTTGTGCATTATTCACCTCCCCTCTGGCCTCTGGTCAAGGTGCAGTTTGGGTAAAATCATCCAACCCCTCAATTAGAGACCAAGAAAAATGAGAAAGGCAAATTGAGGAAAGTGACAAATAAGTTTGTGAAAGGGGTAAAAAAAACCAAAAACACATTAAACAAATGTGGAAACTAGGAAGAAAACAAAGGTAATTGCAAGGGATCGATACGTGGCAATTCAGAGAGCTAATTCAAATGCAAATATCAGCGTCAGATGTCATGGCTGAGAGAGCGTGTCCAGGAACCAGGGAGAAAAATAACCTGAGTGAGAGGGAAGGCGTCGCTGGAAAAAAAACAAGTGGTCTGACCACCAGGGTAATTAGTCAAACAGACCTTTCTCCTCATCAAAGAGGGCCAGCGGCCATGATTCTGCTGCCACATTATCAGCCTCCCCTTTGTCCTCAGAGGTAAACAAGCAAACTAAGGCCAGACAACATCAGAACTAAACTCCAGAAATCTCTGCCTCTAACGAATGAAGAGCCAGAGGGCAGCTTCCCCCTTTCAGGTTCGTGAGTAGGGAAATGAAGAAGCAAAACAACAACTTAAAAAGTATAAATTTTGCTGCTTTACGGTGACAGTATTTTCTGTTTGCAGTCAGCGTGTCTAAAAAGATCTGGTCCTCCTTTGCAGATTTAACATTTTCCACACATGATCTAAAGAAAGGAGATATGCTAAGTCCATGTTACTGTAAATCGTCTTCGATTTCTAGTCAAAGGACAGGTTCAATATCAATGGCCCCGAGGAATAATCAAGGGACAGAAGGAGTGTTTATGATAAGACACTTCAACGCGTCGCACACTTTCAAGCCGTACTTGATGCTGGCCCTCTTTTTTTCCCAGGTTAGCCTCGATGAATGTTGCCTTCAACACTTCAAACACAAATGAGCATTTCAGAGGGGCTGCCTTGTGTACGCTCTTGACGGTCAAGAAGGTTGTGGCAGAAAGTGCAATGTCGAGGTGAGGTTTTCTCATTTACAGATGTCAGTTGAGGTGGAAATCATGCAGGGCATCTTTGGAATTTTTACCTTTGATTACACATTCAGGTGATCTTTTTAAAAGATATTTTCCTTGGTGTTTCCATTTTATTTTTGATAGTAATCGTGGAGATAGACAGGAAAGGCAGGGGAGTCAGAGAGAGAGGATGACTTGCAGCAGGAGGCCTGGATTCAAACCCGAGCTGCTGCTGTGCAATGTACCAGACTGTTTAAAAGAAGTGGCTATGGCTGAGGCCTTACCGATGCCAACCTGAGGCCATTTTCTGCATGTCATTCCCATCCTGTCCTTCCTTACATCTCCTGTCGATCTCCACCTGTGCTATCCAATAAAGGCATGAAAAAGCCCAAAAACAAAGTGGATATAGACACTTTGACATCACTTGGTGGTTTTTGGACTGCTGTTTTCAAGCCTTAAAGCTGCAGAGCTTGATATTTTTTGACATCAAAAAATCCACAGTTACCTTTCAGCATTATTGTAAATCAAGTGGAGATGAAACTAGACTCTGCACCTACTGTTGCCTCTGTTTTCAGGCTGTAGAAAATCTACCCCGTGACGGGAGGTTTTGGCTGCTCTTAGGTGTTTTCAGACAGGTAGAAGGTTAAATATGTGATTGTCACTGATGAGATTCAGTCAGATGTGCCTCCACTGCTCTACTCGTAGAAGCTGAAGTGAAGCCACTTTTCCACAGCGACATCAGGTTCATCTATTTATATTTAGTCTTTTGATTTGGACCAAGAGGAGAAGCTGCAGAAAGAAGGTGTGTATTCTCAAATTCTGGCGTTTTTTTTCCCCCTGATTTCGGCTCCTGCAGCTTTACGTCAGAATGTCATTTCTGCCAATAGGGGTCTCTGTAGAGCCACAGGTGACGCTAGTTAAAAACCTCGTTAGAGTTACATTTGAGCCATGTTTAAACTGATGTCGTTTAGTTTGTATTTTAGCCACATGTTAAACACAAAGACTAGAAGATGTTCCCTTTCAAATGACGTCTAACACAGGCATATTTTCCGTACACTTATTCTGTTATAACTCCAGTTTAGGATTAGGGTTCCATGAAAACAGTGGATGTTAAAAGGTTAACATTGTGTTAAACACTAACTTAACATGCGATGAGTTGACTGGTCACTCATTTCAGTAAACTAGACTAATATTGAAACATATCAACAAATGAAACACATTTACACATCTTTTAAATGGTATTTCTTTGTAAAGAGGATATAACACTGAAACAAATGAAACAGAATGAAATGACACATTTCTCTGAATTTGAACATTGTTGGAAACATTTGATATAACATAATATAAACGACAAGTCAACAAAGTACATAACATAGACCTTTTGAGATATGTTGCATAAATGTTAGATATTATACCTTTAAAATCTGCTCAGGCCAAAAACTAAAGACGAGCTTCATAACACACTCTCATAAATGAGTTTGATTTTGAGGTGACAGCTGTGCCATATTAACTTACAATTCAGTGACTTATTTGTCCTAAGCTAACACATGATTTACCAGTAGACTGCCATACTTCTGTTGTTGTGCCTCAGCCTTTTTCCCACTTCCTCATCATCATAATTAGTACTTCTGGGGCCGCTGGATGCCAGCTTGTTTACACATGTTGGTCAATTGAACACATTTCGCTGCATCCACATGCTGTGAATGGAGCACTTGAGCGGTGTTGTGTGTGTTCGTCGGTGCCGGTGGTGTCTGCAGGGGCATCAGTAAGCCTGTCAGGATGTACTCTCAGGATTAGCCCCAGTAAGGCACAAGATGGTGCTCAGCCTGGATGTGTAAGCATGTGTATATTTGCTCTTGTTCGAAGCCACTCCAGCAACGCGTGCACCGTAAGCACCTGGGTAATACCACCACATTTGTTCTTTTTAATCTGCACATTTCCAGCGCCCCTTTTTATTCTCCTGTTTTTGTTCATAGTCAATGACAAACCAGAGCTTTGGGATGCTCTAATCTCCTTATTAGGCCCACAGCTGGATTTTTTGGTTTGTCGAGTAACTTGTTAGCATAGGTGTTTGTGTTTGTTTTTGTGTCATTGAGACATAAAGATAGTGTGATTGTCCAACGAAAGACAGAGCTGCAGAGTCTGCAGGGTTCATAAAGTGACACATTTAAGACTTTTTAAGACCATTTTGAATGCAATTTAAGACCTAGTTGTTAGTGCAGAATGGGTCGTGCTGAGGACGATAATGCTCCTGATGTGATAATAGAACAATATTGGATGATGACAGACGTTTGCTGGTGGCTTTTTACGGTGACTTTATGGTTTACTGACTTATAACTGCCTTCAACTCTAATGCCTTTATACCCAGTGTTCCTAATTTGAGTAGTTTCTTGCACAAGGTGCGGCAGGCTTTACATTCATCACTTTCAACAGGCTTTAACTGAGCAGTAAATGTGCTGTTCTCAAGCCAGATCTCATACAACTTAAATTTAAATAAACTGTAAATAATTAGTGAACGGAGGAACCGTGATGTCACCCATTAGACTCTGAACTGTCGTTTTGAAGCCAGTAGTTTGCGTTTTGGTCGTCGCCGTGTTGGCTTCAACTCCAACTTTATTCTGAACAGCCCTTAACATCAACTTAACTCAAACCATTTTATAAAAGATAGAGTTTCGACATTTTTCATTCATTATGTTGTTGTTGTAAAAACACTTTTATTATATGTTACTGTATTTTTTCAGTTATGTGCTCCATCACAGTCATCATAAAGTCCAGTTTTATTCAAGTCACATAACTCTACAACCCAATAACAATATTAAAGATGAATGAATTAATGCATGAATGAACGAATGTAGCTTTAGCACAGAATAATGCATAGTTGGCTTTCACTGCATATTCAACCTGAACAAGTAACGAGTCTCTTAAGTGATTTTTATATATTGTAGAATTTTTACTTTAAGGCTTGAACTGATGTATAATTACAGACGTGACTGTTGCGTGGACTTTGATTGACAGCTCACTCGCCTGCTGAGTCAGACTTTGAGCTTCTGTTTATTGAATAAAACATATTTTTTTCCAGACCGACAGCTCAACTGTAGTTAAGAAGTTACACTAACAAGACCGTCAGAGGATTCTATCATGAACTTTACCAGTATCTACTTACAATACCTGGCCTCTTAGCATAATATAGCTACATTAGTTAATGTTAGCATTAGCATTGGGTTATATGATCCATCAGCTAGCCTGCTAATTAGCTTTTCGGAGCCAGAAGTGACCATATTTGGACACAGGGGCGGGGCTGCAGGCACGCACAAGGTCATGGGTGAGCTAATGCTAAACGCTAGCTTACTGACATTGTAACATGGTAAACTTCATCAAGCTTTTGTGTAACAATGTCATTATACTTCTTGTTAGTGTAACTTATTAACCACAACTACAGTCGAGCTGTTTGTCAGAAAAAATGTGTTTTATTAAAAAAGCTGTCAATCACACCTGTCAATCAAAGTCCAACACGGCTTCTGTTCACCCTTAAATCTCATTAATGTTGCAATAATTTAAAGATGGACCTGACACTTATTAGAGGGTCCAAATAAAACAAATGAGAGCAGAATGACTCCTGGAAAAAAATATAGGCTTAGTATTTTTAAAGAAAAGTTCAGTGTAAGTCTATGGAGCCAGAGCTTTTTGGAGCACCATCTAGTGGCCGTCAGCAGTATTACACAATAACTAAAGCACTGGTTTCATTTTGAAGCCGAAGTCCTTGCCCTTTACATCAAACACAACTGTGTGTGTTAACATTTATGACGTAGCTGATATTTAACATAAATTAGCAACATGTTATCAGTGTGGTTGTAGCTCCACACTCTTGTCCAAATATGGTCATTTCTGGCTACAACAAATCAAGATGGCGACGGCCAAAATATCCAAGTCAAAACCAAACTTAATAAACCAATGGGTGACGTCACAGCAGCTCTGTCTATTTCTTATACTTAGTATATGGTAGAAATAAATAAAACCCTGAAACTGTGAGGAATTTGAGTCTAAAAAAGTAAGAGGGTGCTGTTTAAATGATGCTAAATATTCATGAATGGTAATTTAAGAGCTACCGCTATCAAAAATATTGGCACGGTCTTTAAAGGTTTTTCAAAATGTCCATTTTTACACATTTGCCCTCATCCTTAAGTAAAGCAACGTGTCAAGGCCATGGAGCCACCGGGGGACTGAGCCCGAGACCCCATCTCCATAAATTACCCGGATGATGGGGCACGTAAGCATGCTTGTTAAAATTGTAAATGAATTAAACTGGAGAGATGGGAGATGGGTACGGAGAGGCAGAGGGATGCTGTATGAATTGTAGGTGAGGAGCACAAAGAAAGAGAGCTGCCAGTAGGACGGGGATGCTAGTAGTGGTTGGTTACACCGATACGCCCACGTGGATCTGTCCAGGGGATTGGGATCAGATACTTCATTTGAGCAAAGCCACGCTACATCAAAGACATTCAAATGAAGTAGTCTTCTATTGCAAATTAAGCTCCAGGGGTGTGAGAGAGAGAGAGAGAGAGAGTTTCTGTTTGTGCTTCAGAGAGAGAGAGAGTGACAAAGGAGAAAGAAAATCAAAAGATGAAGAGGTTGAAAGAAAGGTGTGTAGGCCTAAGCTCTTTAACTGTATCTTAAAGAGGCATCTGTAAAAGGTGTACACGCACCGTGAAACTGCATCCATATGTGTTGATATACAGCACTTTCATGGTGAATTGTCAGGGAGTCGCTTTCTAACCGTGAACTCATTCATTCATTCATACTGTACCTCCAGTGTCAACTGTCACATGACAGCTCTGAGACGTATACTATGAAGCATGTGCACAGCCTTAAAGTAGAGCTGAAACGATTCCAAGAGTTACTCGATTTCTACAAAAATCATTGATGCAAATTCTTTACGTTGAAGCTTCATTTAATGCATATAGATATAGATGGGTTTCTTGTTTACATGCATTACTGGGTTCCTTCACGAGGAACACCACGTTGGTAGCGCAGGGTGTTATAAACTCCTTGGATGTTGTGTAGGGAAACAGACATTTCATTAGGTTATTTGATTAGACTTGGTGAACGAAAGCTGCCTTTCCCAAACGTAGGCTACATCCACACACATTTAAAACGATCTCTGTCCACACTAGTGTTTTAGCAAAGATTCAGAAATAATCCAAACATTCTAACACGCATGAAGCATCCGCGGCGTGACGAGGGGAGCTGTGAATGTACTCGGATCATGATAACATGCAGAATTTACCTGCACAAAAGTTGCCGCAGAGACGACAAGAACAGATTCACCTGTAATTCAGTATCATGTTGAATTAACAGCCTGTCGTAAAGGAAACGGTCACGTGAATTGTTGTACGTTTGGGGAGAAACTAGGTTTGTCTTTTGGGTTTTGAGCTGAAAGAGTCTGGGAACCTCTGGATTAAAGTGTATGTTGGCAAAGTGGTTTAGTTTAATTATTTAAAGGGAGTCATCTACAAAATCAAGCTCATAAGAGAAAATATGCATTGTAGTAGATTTAGCTCTAGCTAGTTTCCATCCTCACTTCCTGTATTTGCACATTAACTACTGCTCTTTAACAAAATACTTGTTTTATCAGATTACTAGACTAATTGATTGACTAATTATTTGAATACCAATCGACGGCTGCGGCCACGTCTTTATTCTACATGTGTTTAACGTTGAGGTAGGTTTGAGAAAAGCTTTAATTTCTTGGTCCCTGCTTCTACGTCTCCCACCGCCTACATAACAGATCAATGAGCTCTTAATTGATCAGCTCAAGCTGAAGCCAGTCTGGACGTTTTTTACACAAAGAGCACAAGGAAAACTAACTACTGCAGTGTAGCGGGTGGGAAAAGCTACCAATAAAACCTTTATGAGCATCGCAGAGAAAATCTTGACATAAAAGAGAGAAAGTTAACATCTTCTTTAGCCAGAACGGTGCTGATGCTGGTCACTTTTGAGGATGATCGGATCCTTATTTTACTGGGATATTATACCAGTCTCATCCTTGAAAATGTCATTATTAAGCGCATTGTTCAATGGCCCCGCGGCATATTATCACATTGAAGACAGGCTTTAGGCAGGAGGCGATGTGCGAAGGCGCTTTAACATTTTTGCTGAGTGTGTGGTTCATAATGTGCTTCTACTTTTTCATCTGCAGGTTAAAAAAAAAAAACAAGACCCAAGTCTTGACCAAGACCAGCTCAATAGTTACACAACAAAATGATTTATTTTCTTTCCGGAACACTGAAATAACAGTCATCTTCATCGTCAAATTATTATGTATTAATAGAAACACATTTGTGTTTTATAGTCTAATACTATACTCTTTAGAGTCTGATTTATGATGCTCATGAAGTAGAAGATACATAGCTATGTTTTCTTTATGACTTCGATTCAACTTTATTGTCATTAAACAAAAAAAGTGTTTTGTGGCTTGTTTTGTGAGTGCAGACTCAATAAAAACCAGTAGATTCACTGGAATAAAGACGAGGTAAAAACAAAAAGATGAAAGGTTCATACATACAAGTAATGATGAAATAAACTGAATGAAAACAGAGATGTCAGGAGCTGGATGCAGAACGTCCGGTCGGTCCCGTTAGGTCCAGCTTGTGTTGATACTGAAATCTGCTTCAGTCGTCGTAAACCGTCTATAAAAGTCCCGTCTTTATGTTTCATCCAGTTGTTTATGAAGAATCAGTTTAAACGCTGGTTTAAAGATGCAGGATAGTTGTTGTGTATCTGTTGTGTTTCCGCTGCATATTAATTGCTCTAATTGTTCCTTCACGTATGTATTATTTTCAGCTACGTGTCGTCTAATGTTAGTAACAGATGTTTGTCATGTATTGTAGCAGCAGGACAGTGGCAGCCTCTGTTCATCATCTGCTGTAGCTGTTAATTGTATGAAAATTCAAAGGCTCCTGTGTCATTATATATGAAGAAGATTGTTGAGGCTCAGGCTAAAGCGACTGGACAAACGGCTACATTATCTACCTTTATATGTTAACTAATGCTAGCGTGTTAGTGCAGAGACTGAACGGAGATGGATCAGATGACATTTTTAGATTTAAGGAGCGTGTCCTGTTGGAGGCTGAGTCGACATATATGAAGTTCACATGGTATCTAAGTGTAATTCATGAGCTAAGTTTGGCGGACGTTAGCTAACTAGCACGGTTAAGTGCTGATAAAAGTTTAAATCCGTTCCCCAACGTATTTAATTTTTAACCCTGCTAAAGACAGACATCTTCCCAAACTGTTGCGGATTCACTGACGATGCAGTTTAATACATTAATAAGGGAGACGGGACTTTTCCTCATTGATCTCCAGGTTTTACATCAAATCACAGCAGTGGCGTTAAAGGACCAGTGTGTAAGATTCAGGGGGATGTAATTACAGAGACTTAATTTAATATCCATTAGTGTAGAATCACAAGGAGATAAGAATCATTGTGTTGTCATTACCTTAGAATGAGCGGTTTGTATCTACAGACGGAGTCCGCCATGTTGAACTACCATGTTTCTACAGTGTCTCATTTTAACAGAAACAATGTCCCCCGTAGGTCAGGATGTAAATACCACACACTGAACATTCAACAAATGAATCATTTATGCACAGGCCACTTAGTTTGGATTTAAAATCCTGAGTCCGAGACCAAGACCTTCACAAAGTCCGGCCTCGGGTACTACGGCGCTAATGTTCAAAGCAAAATGTCCACTAAAGATTAGTAATCAGCGTTTATAGTTGTAGCGACATGACAGCGAGAGAAGCTCAAACTTTATTTTTCCGCTGTAAATGTTTATTTCCTGCCAAAGATTAAGAATAAATAAAACTGGGTGTGTTTTGACTGGCATCCACCTTGGCTAATATGCTCTAATCCCACGACAAAACAGCACCTTCTCCCTCGTCACATGTGACAAACATCCAGCTGGCCAAAACTTCCCGGACGGGCGATATCTCGTCCAGGTAATGCTATCCTGTCACAGCTTTGCACCTTCAAAGCACCAACACTATCTTGTTTCACCAGAGACAATCGCAGGATTTCAAAGGCACTGCCAGGACGTTTACGATGCACACGCGCACACACACATGTGGCAAATCCTCCTTATACGTCTGACTGGAAATTAGAGAGGAATTTTAGGTGCTTGAGGAATGCACCTCTGCGGTTTGGACCTGTAGATAAACCAGGGAAGGAACTAATCTTTTAGTAATTTACACAAAACCTTTTTACCGCCGGCGAGCATCTCCCGGCACGATTAGCAAAAGGATTTATTTTTATATTCACCAGGCTGGGAATTAATATTTAAGTCCCCCTGGTACTAGCATTGTGTCATTTCGAAGCTGATAAGTGTATGGATGTGTCTGTGAGATTTCTTTCCACTTGCTTGCAGTAATCTTCCTCTGTCTCCAGTTTAGACACAAGAATTTATTGTGCCATTTATGAGTTTTCTAATGAAAAGTCTCATCTTTTTTTTTTTTAAAGAACCATCAGGATAAGGAAGTGTCGAGTCATTTTTACTGACCCGTACAAGGCGTTTTACTGCCTCACCGGGGGGAGGTGTCTTGTACCTCTGTGATCTGCTCAAGTAAGCAACATCGTTTTATCAAGTAAGCAACATCGTTTTATCA
>JAPQRN010000011.1:16013968-16024261 GCA_037367275.1 Coranthus polyacanthus
CCATCAGTCTGTCCGTCCATCAGTCTGTCCATCAGTCTGTCCGTCCATCAGTCTGTCCGTCCATCAGTCTGTCCATCGGTCCGTCCATCAGTCTGTCCATCAGTCTGTCCGTCCATCAGTCCGTCCATCAGTCCGTTCATCAGTCTGTCCGTCCATCAGTCTGTCCGTCCATCAGTCTGTCCGTCCATCAGTCTGTCCGTCCATCAGTCTGTCCATCAGTCTGTCCGTCCATCAGTCTGTCCGTCCATCAGTCTGTCCATCAGTCTGTCCGTCCATCAGTCCGTCCCCATTATGTTTTAAATTCGACATCTCAGGTACAACTTGACAGAATGTCTGAAAATTTTGCATCAACATTCAGTCAGACTCGAGGAGGAACTGATTAGATTTTGGTCGCTGTGACCTCACAAAACACATCACATTATGACTAAGTCTATTCTACAGTTAGTTATAAGACATCCTCTACTAAAGAGTCTGTAACTGAGCAAACTTCATGAACAGATTATGACGTGAGGATGGTTGATGCATCTGATTAAACTCATGGATCATGGTTTAAATATTCTTCAACGTATGTGAATTTCGGCAGCGTAATAGTGAGATCTGTATCCATAATGTCAACAATACAGAGTAGACGATATGAAAATACTAAAACACACAACCTCATCCATATGTATCACGTACGCAGCTGCAGCTTCATGTCACAAGAAGAAACTGTGTCAAGAATGTGTTAAAGTTCCTGATCGGCTTACGCTGGAGGGACTTTTTTAGCTCACATTCCTTTTTTGAACAATGAGCATTTGTTTCTTGTATATTTGCATCACATTGTATGTTTTCTTAAACCTTTTCATTTGGTGAAGCTCATTTTGAGAGCATTTTTAACAAATTATGGTTTTAAAAAGTGAAAATCATCCAATTCAAAAAGCAATAAATAACACCTACTACTATATGATTTGAAAACTCTTCATTTTACCCATTAAATATGTAGTGAATTATGGTATATTGTTGGATTATTACCACTGGTAAATAAGTAGGTAAATACAGAGAGACAACACATGAAAAACTATGAAAAACTCAACTAATACAGTGTAGTTGTGACCAGTTTAGGTCAGTTTGAACTCAGATATAATCACATGGTTTCTAGGAAAGTGGGCAAACAAATCCTCTTCTGTTACCCATCAGTTCAACTCATCCAGCAGTTATTAATAGTGTATTTACCCACTTATTATAGTGTAATGTTGTGGAGTCCAACTCCACAACATTACACTATAATTTACCATAGTTTCTGGTTAAATTAGTTATAAGGAGAGAAAGAAAGATTACCAATGATTTAACTCTTACACACTGTTCATTTTCTCTCAGTTTTGAACCACAGCTCTATTCATAATGTATAAACAGCCTCTCTGGCATCAGTACATACTTGATTAATCCTTAATTCATATTTCACTAAGCAAGGAGAGTGTGTTTTTATAGGGTTTACACCACTATCTATCCATCTACTATCATATAATATATGTCCTATTTATTTTATGAAGACACAATTAAAACCATGATGATTTTTATTGAAACTGCAAACGTTAACATTCGAATATTTGATATTTATTTGTACCATTTGTACCATTCTGTGTTTAAAGTCTCTAAATAAACGATTGACTTCCTGTTTGTTTAATGGGGTGAAGTTACCATGACGATGTGTTTTCTGTAAACATTTTGAATTCGTTATGTTCTTTGGGGTCAATTTGACGCCAGGCTGTTTTATCTGCACATAAAACAAATGAGAAACATGAACATTTTACACACATTTGGTTTGAATTTTTTCATATATTCATATCTTCCTCAATTATAAAACAGGTCTGGGGGCTTTAAAACTAACGTTAAATTATCCAAACGCTCACTCGACAGAGAACTGAGCCCGAAACGAGCCGTTTAAAACACAAGACATCGACACGATGGCGTCCATGGCACCGGCAGGAAAGGGGCGTGGCCAACAGCAGCTCATTTGCATTTAAAGCGACAGACGCTGAAACGGCCTGTTTGGAACCGGACTGAAAAACACAAGTATAAAGACACGGTACAATGAACGACCGGTGAGGGAGTTTGAGCCGAAGCGTAACATTCTGGGACGCGAGAGAAAAATAGGTGCAACATGTGGTTTTTGCGTTCGAGTGTGTACACAGATATTTTGTAAAACGGAGGAGGGAAAATACCCGTTGAGAAAAAAAACGGGTAACAAAGACAAATGGCGAGCAGAAGAAATGGGGTTAATTTTGAAGAAGAAGAAGTGCAGGGCGGTGGTTTTGAGGAGGGGGTGCAGAGACATCTCAACCCCTTTTCTTGTTAATCTGATGAGGAGAACAATCCACGAGTGATCATCATCATCATCATCATCACCAGCAGCAGCAGCAGCAGCAGCAGCAGCAGGCAGTGGGTGAGCTTTCTCTATCTCCTTCTTGTTTGCTTCTGTCTTCCCATATCTCTTCCCCCTCCCCACATCTGCCCTCCTCTCCCTGCTGTATCTCTTTCTTTTTTCTTTTTTTTTTCTTACTTTCTTTCTCTTCCCATCTCCCTCCCTCCCTCTCCTGCCGTCTCCTCTGATAAATCTCTCACCCACTGCTTTTCGCCTCTTCTGTCTCCCTCCATCTCTCTTCTTCTTCTTCTTCTTCTTCTTCTTCTCTCAGGCCGCTGTATCTCCTGCTTAATCTCTCTCCTTTTGTTTCATCCCTCCCTCCTTCCCTTCCTTTCCTTTCCCGTTTTCTTTGTCTTCCCCCCTTCTCTCTCATCTATCCCTCGCTTCCTCCTTTTCCTTCTCTTTCTCGCTCCGCCTGCAGGACTATTCAGTAGATTAAGTTCAGCGGTGGTGGCAGTGTTGCTGATTCAGCCGTATTCTTTCAAATGACCCAAATCCTCACTCTGGAAGAAACCTCATACACACTGATTGCATTTCTCTCTCTCTCTCTCTCTTTCTGTGTCTGCCTCTCCCTTCTTTTCATGCTCACAGACGTACACAAATACACACTTCTTATTGATCTCCGAGAGTTAGCCTCTTCCTTTTTGTGCACGACCCTCATTCTGTTTCCAATCCTGGTGTATGTGTGTGTGTTTGCTCTCTCCACAGTCAGTATATCAATATCTGTAGCGGTGGCTTGCACAAAACCTGCAGGCTTATTTCAGGACTATTTTTCTTCACCCTCTACAATCTCCTTTGTTTCTCCTGATCACAGACGAGCCGGAGTTGGCATGTTCGCTGAGATAAGGCCGTATTCCCACCCACCCTCCCTCCTTCCCTGTTTTTCTCTCCAGCCTCGAACGTCAAAGCCGCTTGATAGAGACCGTCTTCACAGTCACGTCTACAAATGAGTTTTGAAGACCGCGCGTTGAATGTCACTCGCAAATTGACGCCCTGACTACATACATTTTCGCGTTCTTTGATACGCCCCTTATTTTGCTTTTGTTCTGTCAGGAACGTGGCACTTTTATTGGCGAGACTTGAAAGGAAACAACAAACTAAATCAAAATTTGCATACGTTATTCCCATGATGTTAGACAGAATGGAGAATGTAGGAACAAGCAAGTTTTGCACAAAGTTAGTAAAGTAAAAAGACAGGGCGTCATAGACAAAATTGTGCTTCAGCCCCGCTGATAATGAATGAGTGAAACTGACTTGTGAGGCGAGTTTTCAGTACAGAATGCTATCAAATAATTACTACATGTCCTATCACCTCAAAAAATCTGGATTTTAGTTTCAGTTGGGAGCCTTTGTGTGTCTCCATCGCTGGGACAATTTATTATTTCAGAGCAACAAAATAAGTTGAGAATAGTTTCATAGCAGCGCAGATCATCTGTCAAACAGCAATCTGTATTCCCGTCTACTTTGTTTACTGCAAACACTCTTAACTCTCACTGTCTCTCCGTGCCGTGCGTCTTCAGTGTGTTTTTTCCGAACAGGGCCTGAGGCAGATACATCTAAAAATGGCATTTACATGTAAAAACGACTTGTATCTACACCAGCGTTTTCATGTTGTTCTTGAAAAGTTGTCTCTCAGTTCATACTGAGAGGGAGAATGTGGTAGGAAAAAGAAGACTATTTGGTTTCAGAGTTGGAGGAAAAGCTATAATGTAGAGGAACAAGTGAAATCCAACCAGCTTATTGTAAACTTGAGAAGCACTTTAACATCCTACACCAATTACTGTCAAGTTGAAGTAAAGTACTCAAGCCACAGCTGATCAAGTGGTTGCTGACTGCGACCAAGCAACATCTGTGATTGTACACTTCAGGCTGTTTTCACACTTGTGTCAGTTACTTGAGCTGAACTCAGAGCCACGTCTGTACAAATATGAGCAACGGTGACGAATGTGAACGCGGGAGTCGCTCTTTAACGTCTTCATCTGCACCAGCGTCGTCCGTCTTGTGAGCTGATCCAACCCATTTGCCAGAATAAAATATTCCTGTTGTACATTTCTGCAAATCATGGATACATACAATCTCGACTTTTCTGAACCAATTATACCACTTTCCCAGTGAGACAGTTCCACGGCCAGAACCGGAACCAGAGTCTAAACTTGAAGCAGTTCTTTGTGTTTCAAAAGCCAGAGAAACAACTACATTACTGTCTAAAAAACATTCTGTGACCAAACAAAAGTAGTATTACATTAGCACAACTGTACAATGAAAACTCCTCTCAGTGGTACGACGTAAGAAGATGAATAAAAGAAAGATCAAAAATATATGTAACTTTTATGTAGTAATGACTCTGTGGTGGCTCTTGAGTCCATGAAAAGCAAACTGGTTCTTAGAAGATCTACAAGTTGAACCAAGACCAAACCAGAACCAGCTTCATGTTGGTGGAAAACGAGTTCAAATACACTTTATATCAACATTTCTGGAGCGATTTAACAGTTTATGGCGCTTTTCAGACATGATGTTCTGGTGTAACTATTAAAAGTGTGATTGTAGACGAGTCACGATGCATTCAGTAATATTTAAACCAAACCACAACCTTTTTATAACCTAACCTTCCACTGCTTCTACTGCCTAAAACTGAAAACCTCTCTCTGGTCCTGCATTTTTCTACCCCAACCACCTGCTAATCATTGAGGAAACACAAAAAGCAGCAGGTCCTTCGATGACGAATTACACCGAGGTTTAGCAGAAACAACGTCAGGAACAGACTGACGCATAAATCTGATGTATAGCACTATACGAAAGACAAATCCGATCGATCAAACGCTGGCCTCTCCCTGGACACGTATAACATTTTACTGTACATCCCAAAATGACCACCTATTCATTTAAGTCGTCACAGTAAACCTCGGTGCAGGAGTTGACCTCCCCCAGAGCACTTTATGCTCCCATTCCCAAGGGGACACGAACAAGGCAACACTTGTAGTTACACATCTAATAACAGCGGGGTGGTAACTAAAAGTGCTGTTTGACCTCCCAGAACAGCCACTTGTCCTTGCCTTGAACAGGACTCCAAATCACCACCTGCACACTTGTTCTCAGCCACTCCAGATGAAAACGTCAGCCTTCCACGACCCTGTTCACAGCTGGCGTTAACATGAGTCTCGGGTGATTCGATCACAAGTGGACAGCTTTAAGAGCGTCACTTCACGCCTGGCATTAGGATGCGTTTCCACGTGCGTCTCCAGCGGCCGCTTGTGATCAGATACCACGTCCCGCTCTGTACGCAAATAAATAACTTACATTTCATTCCTAACAGTCGATGACAAGAGGCAAGTGATTTTCTGATCCCGATTGAATCTATCTATCGCTGAATTTACACACATTTGTCAGGTTAAAAGATCATTTTACAAGTCAAGAAAGTCACAGTTTGTTGTAAAACTGTGTAAATACATCAATAGAAAGACTCCACACGGTCTGTTCAGAGTCTCTGAAGACATCTCCACAGCTTCACCAGGACCAGACTGGACTGATTTTCATACGTTTTAAAATTTTTTCACCTCGTTCGTGAAGATCGAGGTTGAAAGTGATCGATAACTAACAGGTTAGTGATTTAGCTAACAGAGCTGTTACTGTTTGGAGAGTTGCTCACTCTCAAGTTCTTCAAGTGCTTCTCATCTGCTTCTCCACGACAGCGTACAACACTACCCGCCGTTAGCTTAGAAAAGGAGTCAGCAACGATGTCAACAAATAACCAGCTCCCAGCACAAAACAGAAATCATCCCACTTTCCTTAGATAGAAATCAGTGTAGGTCTGATTTACCAAGAGAGTCGGTAGCTTAGAAATGAAGTTAGCGAACGTCAACAAGTGACTGGCTTTAACGAAATAACATTCTACATTACCTTACCCCCATATCTGTCCAAGTTGGGGTTTTGAAGTCAAAACGTGATGAAACGTTCGCACATTCGTCGGCCAATCAGGTAGCACTTCCCTCCCGAGTATTCATGAGTTTCCTCTTGCCATCCAGCAAAAAAGAAAATTCTGAAAGAATATGCTCAGACATGATCTCCACATGTAAATATTTAAGGGTTTTTATGGTTCAGACACTGACAGCATTTGATTAGTGAAAGATACTTGGTTTAACACAGGGAAAGTCGTTTTGAAGTGGAAGCAACTCGATGAAACAAAGTGTTCATCGGCCAATCAGGTGGCACTTATCCCTGGCCACCCCCGTTAAAAGAATCCGCTAAAAGAATCTGCTGTCCACTTATGATCAAATTACCAGAAATGTGTCTCAATGCCAGCTGTGAACAGGGGCTAAGAAGTGATCTTTGTTTATTTGACTGCTCCAGTCTTCGGCCCAGCGTGGTGCTCACTCTGGTCCAGTTGTGGTGCGTCTGCTGTTTGATAGCTCAGCCTTGTGCTACATGGCTGCTCACAGCAGGATTATCTGGCAGGAAAACAATAGTTCAACAAAGTCTGACCGTTGCACACATGAAGGCAAATACGCTGTGGGGGAAAAACAACAAGCTCGCAATCACATGGGCGTCTGGGTGTCCCAGCTCGTTGTTGATTTCTATTGACATTTTGAGTGGCCAAAGGGGCTCCCTGTGCTTCATAAGGAAGAGCAAGCAGCCTGTCATCACAAAGTCGCAACTCTTTGAAGACTTTGAATTCAAAAAGAAAACTAAAAAACATATGTGTTCTTATACTTCCCTTATGCACCCAGCGTTTAGTTTTTTTTACATCGGACTGGTAGCTCAGAACAAATCAGATGGAGTTTTTTTTTTTTTACCTCCCCACATAAATGTCGTTTTTCCTCCTGTGTGATATACTATCTGGGATATTACAAACCGTGTAGGTGTTAAAATGGAGAGGGATATAAAAGAGAGAGCGACAATGAAAAAGGCAGAACGAGAGCGGTGGAGGAGACAGACGAGGAGTCTGAAAGTGGCAGAGGGGGCGCCGAAAGCAGGGTGAAAAATATGAAGGCTCCGGCTGTCCCAAATTCAATCACACAAACGTCGAGGAACATTCTGAGCCTTTTTGATCAATTAATCTAGCAGATGGCACGAGCGCAATCAAGAGAGATAATGCTGAGTGAGTGTGCAGGAGAGAGGAAAGAAGCAGGTGGAAGGTGTGAAAGTTCCTCCTTTCATGTGAAAGCTAAGATTCTTTACTTTGAAACACAGCGACTGATAAGACAGAAAGGAAAGTGTCATATGAAAGACACTTAAGAGCAGTGTGTGTTTTAGTGCACGCACGTCGCGGCGACGCACACGCAACACACACACGCCTGTATTGTATACTGTATGTGTTGGTGCGTCTGTCAGGCAGCAGATTGCTAAGGCAAAGGCAGCAGAGGCGCTTAGCTGGCGGCCTCAGATAGAAAGCTAACATCCAGAGATAATCAAAGGAAGACGAAGCTAAATTCTGTTTCTCTTGCAGAAGTTACCTGCTGGGCAGAGCCTGCCCTTCCCTCCCCTCCTCTCTTTCCTTCACACTGCTGCTCTTCTGAGCTTCTGTCTGCTTTGTAGGTTTTAGATCTGGAAGTGGTTTGAATACGGCTGCTTTAAATTTCTCATTTGAGTCGGCTATAAAAAAAATGTAAACATTTTTTTTTTAAATGCAGGGAAAAAGACAATGATACAGACAATGACGTGAGCGGCACACCTGAGATGTAGCTTCACCTGCCACCGCGACAACAGAGGCCAAGTCACTGAGAATGTAGGAAGCGCCTCAAACATGCGCCTGTCGTTTGTCTTTCAACCACTACTTTTTACCAGACGACTTAAGAGCGGAACCAATCGGGGTCAGGCTGACTCCGAGTTTACCTTAATTTACACCCCCTGCATAAGCAGAGACCAAATCAAAACAAAAACAAAGGCAAAAGGCGCTGCCGGGTTCTGGATTAACCACAGGCTGTTTTATCTCCGGAATAAATTGCCTTGTAGACAAAAGAACTAATTCGCAGGGTTAGAAAAACAAGAGGAACTCAATGAGGAGCATTCTCGCTACACGTCAGCTCTCTCTCCCGCCGACGCAGCGTCTCTAATCGATGAATATTGAGTGGCTCCCGCCACCAGCATTTTAACGGGAGGGAGCACCCGCCATCGTTCATATCTCATATTGATATTTTCGTGCCCTATTTTCTCTCTACTCTTCCTTCCTTCATGCTCCTGAAGCCGCAGTCAGCAGCGTCAAAAGTTTCTCAGCTCTAATAACTGTGTTCTAACTTTTCAGCCGTAATGACTGTAGGTGTTGATTTTTTTTTTTCCACTTTCTTTTTTTCATATTGAAAGGTTGCTGAGGAGCGTGTTTTTACTGGGTTTTTTAAAATTTTATTTCCGACGATCACAGCCAAAAAGGAAAAAAAAAAAGAAACCTGAGGTGTGGTCACTGCAATTATAAAACACACTTCGACTGTGCTCATGCACACAATCCCCTGGCGTCGAGCTGAACAGATAGAGCCTGTACCACTGGTTAATAGCCCAATTTATTCTGAGAATATTACTTATTAATTTGCATAATGATTCAGATGATTCAGACATTTGTTAGAGGTGGAGTACCGTGATTGATGGAAATTTAATTATGACACCTCTTAGTTATTAAATGGTAATCAGGCTTAGCCACTTATCTTTAATACTTACCTTTAGCACACAAGGGCTGCCAGAAATTAATGACAATCACCAGTTTCAAACAGAAATCATTTCCTCCTTTTACCTCCTTTTACTTCGTGTCTTTAAAGGTACAATATGTAACATTTCTACGACTCGGTCTATGTTATTTTGTTGACTTATGTCCTTACATTGTATCAAATGTTCCCAACAATGTTCGAATTCCAAGAAATAATCATTTTATTCAACGTAACAGTTTTATTTTGTTGCCGTATCTGCTAAATGCACAAATATAAAAACACGGAGATAAGTTTCAACGTAACTGTGAAACGTAACGAGGGAATAGTTTCACGTTTCCACAGATGAATCCAGAAGCAGATCTAGACACATGTTCATGTGGCTCAATCATAGCTAATGTTTCATTAGAATAAAATGACATAAAAGTGAATATACGTCACTAAACGTAATGTGAATGAGAGCCGCGTCACATAGATTTTCATCGGCATCGGTGGAGAAAACAACAACTCCCATGATGCCGCGCTGCTTCCCGACATCTTCAAACTACAGCTTTGTAAATACTTCAACATGACCTGTTCATTTTCTGCTCTTTGAATATTAATTGTTGATTGTTTCTAGTCAACACATTTGTTGTGTTAGAGTTTCTTTATTCAATGAGTAAAAATGTGCAGGTTTAGGATTCTCAACTCTACTGTATGTTTTATTTTTTTGACTTATCATACGACGTCATGCGGTGGCTCTTGACAGGATCTATTAAAATCCGAGACCTGCCGTTGTGTTCTTCGGTTTGTCGACGAGGAGGCGTAGGCTCCCACCGACCCATAAATTGCCTTGAGAAATCCGGGCTGAGGCGGGGCGGGGGCGCATTCATCTGGTTGTGATATGGATGCCACATCAGGACTTCAAAATGTAAGCAACTACAGATAAAATGGCAGAGTCTCAGAGACGAGGCAGCAGCTTTGAGCGCTGAACTGAAAGTAATTATGCAGTAATACCTCTGAAAATGTCACATACCTCCCTGTTTACACACTTTCAAGCAGTTGTTCTGAAAGAGCTGTCGTTCGCAAACAAGTGGAAAATCAGCCGTCCTGGAGCACAATCGGATGAGGCAGACCTTTATGCAGAACGTATAGAGCTTTCTGTCCCAGTGACAAGCAGAACATACTGTGCATTTACTCTGCGGATCCAAACTTTTTCCATTCTTTTGTTTACTCTTCTTTTAAACTTTCTTGCCTTTATTTCACAAGGCGTCTGCAGCAAGT
>JAPQRN010000011.1:16024361-16036011 GCA_037367275.1 Coranthus polyacanthus
TGATGCAGAAAGACGAGAATAGACGTATCGTAGTGTTTCAAGTGTCAGTTTCGACTTTTGAAATGTTGTGAAACATTACCTGCCTGCGTTAGTAGTATTTTTTATCAGTTGTTCGTCTTAATTTGCACCGTACTCGACTCATTCTTTTAAGCTTTGTTACTAGTGTGTTACGTCAGCTGCTTGCATTGTCGTATTTCTGCGTGGCGCGTCTTTGATTCGTATAACGCTGCCTTATATTAACGGTTTACATTGTCGTGCTTTTCCATCCTTTCGGGCTTTTACTCTGTTCTGTCTGCTTTCTCTGTCCTAACTTTGAATGTTGTTTTGCTGTTTTTGGTGGTGGTTGATTCAACATCTGGGCCAAAAGATGAAAATTAAAATGTGCACAAAAATATGATGACAGAAAAGCATCGTATGTGTAAAATAGATACGTAACGTGACGTAACAAACCTAAAGCACCAAACCCTGTATCTGCCTGAAACAAAAGGAAGTAAAAGTCTGGTGTTGAGTCAGTAAATTGTAGGTTGAAACAGATGTAGAGTAAGCTGAACTATGACATGCAAAAACCCACGTGTGAAATCAAGGTGAACCACTAACTCTTTGGATGCAGCACCTGGAGCATTAATGCCATTAGATTCATGCATAAAACAAACGCAGTACATTCTGCTACAGACAGCAAACAGGAAGAGTGAAGGCAGTAACCCTGACTGGGCTTCCAACAGGAGGTTTTTACATTAATGCTGTCTGAGCTGAGGTAGTAGAAGGAACTGTAAAACTCCCCTGCCAGGAAGTGAAAATAGATAAATTGTGAGTTTGGATTTGAAGGCTTCCACAGAATTTGCTTCCCTAATCACACGAGGGAGAGTCGATTCCAGAGACGGAGAGCTCGGCAGGAAAACACTCTGTTACCTGCTGATTTTTTCTTCTGTCAGTCAGATAACCAGCAGATTTCAATCTGAGTGCACAAGAGGATACAAAAGGAACAATGAGGTCAAATAATATGACCATGTAGCTCATGTAATGACTTCTGTGCTAACAAAAGCACTTTAAAGTCAAATGCAGCCTGCGCGGAGAAGCCTCAGCCAAATTTAACAAAGGTTGAACGGTGCAAAGGCTTCTTGAATTTTTAATGTCGGGAAATGACAGCATGAGATTGTATAAGTGCAGTGTGAGAACTGTAACGGTTCAGACAGGACCTGGACCGATTGAAATGTTTCTGACTCAATAGTCAGGCACACGAAGAACTGTGGACTCAAATGACCACGCCAGCTCTACTTTAGAAATTCACTTTATTTATTGAGAGTTTAGACATTTTACGTAAATTATATCTAATTCTTGTTCTACCTGAAATCTAGCTTCTGTACCGACCGCGTAGTCTCACGTATCCAGATCTGTGTCCGCGCTTCGTTATCGGCGGACGTGGCTTCATCTGCGTCTGTTCTGGAACACAGGTTCACGTTCTCCGGGTTGTTTGACTCGATAACATCACGTGTCAGCGTTTGAAGGGTTTTGACTTCCGGGCTCGTCCATAACGTGGATCAGGAAGAAATGTACATTTGTTCAACATTGTTTTGAATGTGGAACAGTCAGTAAAACACGTACATGTTATGTCAAATTTGTGTCCCGAGGAGACGCCAAACTTCTCTTTAGAGAATCCAAGCTTTAAATGAATCCCACTCGTCGATAAAATAGTATCGGAAGAGAAGAAAAAGAAAAAAAATAGCACAAACCTGCCTTCCATCCACACAAATACACACAAAACAAGCAAAGAAAAGATAGAAAGAAAAAGTCGTTTTGGTGGGACGTGCTCGTCGTGGTATTAAAATGAATAAATCTCCACAAAAGACAACACTAAATAAAAAGACGTGTCTTTGTCAAAACTTGCCATTTGCAGCTGGGAGGTTGTTGTTCGAGGTGTTAACACACAGAAGGACGGAGAACGACAAGCCTGACGCCGCGTAACTCAAATAATCACACTTTCACACTTCAGTCGACCAACAGAACAGATAAATGACTTACGAAGATAGTCAGCAAAAACAAACCGATGTGCAGACCAAAGGTGTGTAGTGTCGTATGCAGGAAGAAATAAATCTAAATCTATTTAATGAAACATCTTTGACACAACTCTGCTGTGTTTAAGACGCCTGAGAAACACTGGACTCATAAACTCATGAATAAATTACCACCATCTCTACTTTAGAAATTCAGGAAAGTTTCTAGACTCACATTTTAAATAAATGATATCTAATAAGCCATCTCACAGTTCTGAAAATGATGGGTCCGTGTGCACAAGGTCAGAGGTCAAGGTACATAAACAAACGCCCGTTGACGCATTCGGTCTGGTGTTCACTATGCAGCGAACAGGAAATCAGTCTTACACGGGGATATGTCTGGAAGATGGATTGTTTGCAACAATACCAGCCTGTTACTGACTCACGTGTTCAACGCGGCGCCGAAGATCACTGTAGATAAAGCAAACAGTCAGAGAGGCAGGTGTATGTTCACCTTGTCCATGAAATTCTAGATTCACGTGAGCCTTTGTTGAGATGAGGCCTTTATTCTGAATCTGTTTTATAATGACATACAATAACCAAGGAGTCGGACTGACATGAACGAAGCCTCACTGCTGTTACGGACCCAACTGAATCACACAGAACCAGCGTCACCTCATGCCTCTGGACATTTGACATGAACGTGGAGGTCGTCTGCGAGCTTCACGCCGTCTGTCACGTGTAAAGGAAAAGTTCCACCGTGAATTATCTACACGATTTCAACCAACACGGACGATCGACGTCTTTTCAGATGCGTCCACACATTTGTTTGACCCGTTTCCTTGTCGAGAATGAAGGAGGCAGCTCTGGTCATTAATTAAATGAAGGTTTTAAACGGGTGTTGGGTGCAGATTTAGGAGGTTTCATGTCGCTCACAAAAACCACTTTAATGACACTAACCACGTCTTGTCTGGGCTTACATTCCTGCCCCACTTCGTTGTGAGTGTGAGCTTCTGAAATGTACAGTTTTAGTGCAAATTTAGGATAATATAACACCAAGAATAAATGCTCTTGCATGTCTTATTTTCTTCTTCTCTGTTGAATGAATTCCTTCCTGGGTCCTTCTGCCCTTCATATTTCCTTCATTTTCTTCGTCCTTTTTTATTTCCTCGTGTTAGCGTCTGTGTTGTCTCCTCAGAAACCTGAAAAGTGCATTCCAGCAACTAATTTTCCCAGTGCTTATTTACACCACGCCTTGTTTCCCTGCTCTCTGACAGCAGCTGTTCAGAGTAAACATCGACGTGTCAACTACCACACTATTTCAACCTACGTTTCTCTGCTGTAATTATATGTATCAGTTTCTGGGCAGAGAAATAACTACACAGCACTCCTTGCTCCTCAGGAAATTGTGACAGTACTCCCTCCTAGTGGGGTTGTGGATATTAAAGTACAGCACAGAGCTGAAATAGGCATAGAGAGGATATCTACTGTATAAGTGACAGGCTTAGATATGTCTGCAGTGCCACAGTTGGACATGAGATATGTGTGAAATATGTCTGTTTATGGTCGTGTTTGAATAATTATCTATATGAGTAGAAAGAGAAAGGAAAGAGACAGCGTTCATGTCACATTTTCATTACAGCGGCCGAGTTATTTTTAAGTGTGGCGTTAGAAAAGGCAGATTTGTGGTTTTACACTTACGCTTGAGGAGTTAAAGCTTCAGCGTGCGTCGCCATAGTTACCTTTCAGTGTATTGTAATTCCCTTTCCTCGTCTTTCCACCCCGTGACGGGAGGTTTTGGCCGCTCAGACTTTCCAGATTGTGTCAGACACGACTCCGTGGCTCGTCACAGAAACTCGGAAAACTCCCCTGACTTTTCCACAGCGACGTGAAAACGGCGTCAGGTTCGTCTACGTCTTCATGTTTGGTCTTTTGATTTGGACCGAGAGGCTCCTGCGGTTTTAATGTGCTTAATGGGAGATGGAAACACCTTTAGAAAACATTTAACTCACACCAGTGATCAGCTGTTTCTGCTTCAAGAGAAGAAAAAGCTGTTTCAGCTACACATTGTGTCTCCTGACTCGACGTTATGGGACCGTAGTCTGAAAGACGTCTAGACAACGCCACGGTTTTGGGTTGGTTCGGTTCAGGCAGAAAAACAACTGGGTTACGATCGGGTTCCACGCATCTCGGAAGTAGGTCAAGTTGTGCCAGAAGCTTCTACTTTAGTTCTGCAACATTACAAGTTCAACTTCAAATTTGTTTGACAGTTACACGGAAAAGCAAAGCACGACTAGCGACAATTGGAATAAGCAACAACCGGAGTGGAGCTACGTTTAAGGAGGAACGTGAATCGACGAAGCAACGGTTGAGTTCTTACTTATTTGCAATGATGTCACGATAAAGAGACATTTATGGACAATGTTCAAGTAGAAATACTGAGTGAAAACAGTTTCACGCTGAGGTGAAGTGGTTTGGAATCAGTGTCTTTAATTATTCCATGTGTTCAGTTCAGAATAAACCTGTGGAAGTCGAAGCATGAGACAGTTCATAGTGAGTCCTGTGGTCTGGTCCAGCATAGATGTCAAACAGGGAAATGGGATCGACCAAGCAACAGTTTTTATGTTCTAACAAGAAAATCAAGGCTTAAAATGATGTTTCACTCCAGTCAAATGAATAGGTTGAAGAGTGCAGGTTGTTTTCCGCCAGCGGTCGGTTCCATGCATGCTGTGAAAAAACCTTTGTTTGTATGGGATGTTTGCTTTGGTGGCTTCAGAGGACGGAGACTGAAAAACAACGTCTGAATCCTGTGGTTGAGAACGAGCTGAATAATAAAAGGAAGACGCTTGAGGCTCAGATCTTCTGCTGTCGTCTGGGTCACCGGTCCTTTCTGTTTTCTATTCTCTCTGTGATCTGAGTGATCTGTAGTGAATGACATTCAAGTTCTGAGTCAAACTCCACCCACTGCTTGATTCTGAAAGTTACTACAAAGTCTGAAAGAGGCGGAGACGGAGGTGATGAGGGTCTGAATGTCCAGGTCTGGATGTAAGACACAGTCAGACACTTTGGACAAACTATCACAAACTGCAGAAACTATCCTTTTAGGTCTTCATGTTGTTGCTGAGCTGACTTCGATGCAGTTGACAACGTGCACAATAAAGACGTTGAACTGTACTCGTAATAAAATTAAATAGTCGGAACAAGGATTGATTTTTATACACAATCAAATCAGTTTAAATTATGCTGCGCTAAACTTTAAAAACTAGGTTAAAAGTAAAAGATTAAATTTAAACTCCACCAAGAAAAACAGCAGCAGAACTTTAAATGTGATCCAGTGTTACGTACTTTAGACTTGAGGAGGTTCAACTTTTAAGACGGATTGAGCAAAGATAATCACGTTCCTCAGAGTCTGGTCTGATAATTATTTCCAAAGCTGTAAATGTAAGTTGTACGTAGACATAAAAGTCCAGCATCTCCTTTTCAATCCCACTGCACTTTGTCACATGAAAACTTGTCGGCTCGGTGTGCCGTCTCTGATATGAAAAGAATGAGTTTGGCCACAGTCAAGTAAAGTAAAAAGCAAGTCTACTCTCATACAATTGATACAGTTCAGGAAATTTAAAATCTGCAGTTACAGCGGCATGAAATAACGTCAAGCAGTTCCCTCTGAAAGGGAGAAAACAGGCGCTGATTTCTCCAACTCTGCTGACGGCATGAAGACAAACTAGAAACCACGACAACTTGCGAAAGCATCAATTTTATCCTTGTTTTCCGTTAGTGGCATTAGAAGTGAACGACGCGAGCAGACCGCAGAGCGACCTTCACTTTGACAGACTGAAATGTGATACCACACTAGTTTGTCTGGTGGCGACTCTCATATGTAGTTTAGCAGAATATATCACACATTGTCATCACCTTCACCGGCAGCTGCTGCACATCGCAGAGACGTACACGCACAGTATATACAGCACACACACACAAAGCCAGCTCATTTCATGGCAGAGCAGAGGCCCATCTGTGTGGCGCAGCCGGCCGCCGCCGCCGCCGCTCGCCACGGCGGCAGCGGGATGGATGGCAGTGTGAGCGGCTGTAACGGTCGCATTGTGCTCCATTGAAGGAGGAATTGATTATGTTCACTTGGACGGCTGCGTGGCTTCTCACTGGAGCAGCGGTCGACGTCTGATGGAGACGTGTGGTAGGGATGAGCTGGCGCTGAAGATGTTCGCGAGGGGACAGATGGGTGCAGATTAAAGGATGCAGTGACAGTGTGTGTTTTTATGCCGTTACTTTACGGTACTTACTTTCAATTTATAGATCTCCTTGCATCATGTGATATTTCATCTTTTTTCAAATTCCTCCCATAATTAGACTGAAGCAGCGTTTCATCTCAGTCTTCTGCAGACGTACTCCTATAGAAACAACCCAGTCAGCAGAGGGAAATGTTGACAGTGTACGTTTCAGCAAATCACAGATATGAACTGTATAATCTCAGTATAATCTCAGTATAATCTCAGTATAATCTCAGTATAACCTCCTCCTCCTCCTTGTTCTTCTTCTCTGTTTTTGTTTGTGGGTTTAATCCAACGTTAAGGTGCATTACAGTCTCCTTGAGTGTGGACCAGAGTACGACAAAGACAAGACAAAACACATTTTTTACTTTTATACTTTGAGGACACTTCAGAGCCTGTGTTTTTAACTTTTACTGCCATGAAGAAGTTGAATCACTTCTTCCACTTTTACCTTTTTTTCTTCTTTATTTACACAAGGATCTGTAACGTGGACTTTTCACCAACATGTACGACAAACGTCAATGTATAAAGGAGCGCTTGAGTTTACAAAAGTGACATTCAAGGTTGAAAAACAGTGAAGGAGGCTGGTGGAGTTGTACATTCAGAAGCCTGTATTCTTCACACAGATCCTCCTCAGCTGTGAAGCAGATCTTTGGCCTTTTCATTTGCTCTGTTTGTGTGACATGTTTGTGTTAAAGCCGGCGATGGACGTGTTTTTTTCTGCCTTTGAGACGATACAGCTGGAATAACATTTCAAAATCTCCTCTTATGTTAGTTCACATGAATCAGATTCAGTTGTATACGATCACAACGGTAAATCCATATGTGACAAACACTGTGTCCTGAGTTGAATCTTCTATTTGTTATTTCCAATCTGCTCTTTTCCTTGTAGAATATTCAGTGTGTTCTTTAGTCACTCTGGGTTTTTTTTTTCCGCTAGCGCAACGACCCATTTTCCCGACAGGGATCATTAAAGTTTCATCTAATCTTAATAAATTGTTAGACTCCTAATAGAAAGATGAGGATTATGGATGGAAAAATGGAGCAACGACTCGCAAACCGTCTGCAGAGAATCCTTGAACAGAAGTCAAGCACCTCCCCTGTCTACAGGCAGCGCATAGTGAATGGAGAATGGATTTCCATCTCTGACTTTATCCTTTTTACTGTCTGCCTTTGTGCCGTCGTTTGATTGAAGGCAGCATAGTTTTGGGGCTGAAAGAAGGAGACAGCTGCAGCTGCGTCGCACACACTCTACTCCCAGTGCATGCGAATAATAAAAGAAGCTTTAATAAACATACTGGGAGCAATGAACACGGCGCACACTTTTCTTTTCTTTTTTGACTTTTCCATTAGTACTTTTATACATTTGTCAGCAACTTCCTTCACCTCGGCATGAATTACAACTTTGCATTAAATGTGATTGAAAGAAGAAAGAAAAAAAACAAAAAACCACACATTCTGCTCGGTGTTTTTTTAACAAGCTGTAACCGAGTCAACGCGGACGTTAACAAAGAGTCTGACGTGTGCAAATGTGCAGCGTTGGAGCTGCGCACCTGGGCTTACCTGGCGATCCGGGAGACGGAGGTCTGGCTCTGAGGGACGGGGACACGGAGGTTTAAGTGTGTCCAGAGGGACGGGGCTCAGGTTGGGGTTTAGGAGAAGACAAAGAGGGTCAGTGTCCATGACGGGAAGCAGTAGAGCAGAGCCTGTCGACGCCGCACATGACCACCTGTGAGATTTTCACATTTTAATGTATTATTGTGTGTGATGTGAAACTTCATGACTTTAAGTTAGATCAGTGCAAGTTTCTTTGAGCCCGAGGAGAAGAGCTGCAGATTATTTTCAGTGTCAATTAATCAAGGGGTCGTTTGGTTTTTTAAATGTCTGAAAATGGTGAAAGTGTTTCTCAAAGCCCAACTGAGACTGTACATCAGGAGAAGTTCTATGGATGGAACAATAACACGAACATAGAGGAGACGAAACAAAGACTCGATCGCGGAGACAAGGTGTCGACTCTTTAATGAGAACTAAAGCCGACCTGGATGACGTGACGTCCAGTAGCTCACGTGTGAACTCTTCTGGTTTTCATGGGTAAACTGGTTATTTTTTCGGTTAGTGTTAAGTTAGAACCAGCAGGTGTAATATTCAGCGAGTTGCATTGATTTTATATTGATATTTTGGATTTAATAAAGTCAAAAAAAAAAAATAGTGGATGTAAATTAGAATGAAAGGTTTGTGGACATTGAAGCTGGGCAGAGGCAGCATTATGTCCACTAAGTCCAAGCCTCTGTATTTGAAATACTTCAAACTGTGTAACGTGTAAAGAAAAGGGATCTGCTCCGAACCCCTCGGACGTCATAAATATACTGTTCAATATGTGCCTTGAGGGCATTTTTAGTTTCTGCAATATATAGTTTTTAACAATGTCTGTATTTGATAAATTAAACTAAGCTAGTGTTTTCAGATGTTATGTTATCCAGAACAGGATGTCCCACAAGTCAAATGTCCATTAAATATAAAAGGAGAATATTTAAGAAGGCGTTTATCTTCCTGTTGAATTTTTTGGTAAAAAGCTGAACTAACATGTCCCTCAAGGTTTTGTTTCTCTGCTAAAATCAACTGATACTGTTGAAGTGATGGATTTCTTTGTGAGTTTGTTTAAAATTATGTATAACTGTGGAATAAAAGGTCTTCCACTGTTGAGAATAGTGAAGGGAAGGTTCCCCTCGCTTCTCTTTCATGTGTTAAATTCACCCCCGTTATTGAATATATCAGCGACCGCGGATTTAATCTTCCCAAGGAGGCGTCTGGAATGACTTCTAGGTTGAAGTGCGTTGAAAAGGGTTCCTGGTGGGACCCCGACCCCAATCCTAAACTAGGGTTAAACAGAACAACTGTAAGTTATCAGGCTTCATGTGAAAGTGAACATCTTCTAGTTTCAGTGTTTAACATGTGACTGGAACCCTGGAATGGGTCACCGATGACCTGGAGGAAGTTGACTTTTAATCTCTCTGTAAAATGACATTTGGTTTTGTCTTTTTAGCGACAGAATATACAGAAAGAACGTCGCCTTCTACCTTGAAGAACACCAACAACTTTCATACATAATTGAATTTCCCCTGTAGCTGCTTGTTGTGTTGATCGTATATAAAGTCTGTATTAATTTGTAGAAAGAACTTAAATAAGGTCTTTATGTATCACAGCGGTGGATGGTATCATAGCAACAGGCCTCATTAGCAGAGTTATTAAAGTGTATCCAGGACCTTACACTAAAACTATATGGTGTGAACAGGTTATGGGATATATTTAACCCCTGCATTATATATGTGGCGTTCAGCTCACGCCGCTACTTTCACTTTCATTTCATTAAAGTCAGACCTGACAGAATCATCTCTCATGTCAAGCCAGCATTTTAATGTTTACGTTGAAGCCAGATTTAACGCAAAGAGTGTTTGAAAATGCGGAGAGCGAGGTATGAAAGCACCACTATGTAAATACACACAAGACCATTGGATTCTTTTTTTAATTCAGGTGCGGTTACATAAAAGCAGACGCGTCTTGGACACATCAGTCACAGCGCATGAATCTCAAACTGTAGAAATACACATGAGCCTTCGTACACGGTGCATCTTCCTGTCCACCTACTGTACGTCTTCCTCTTTCTCCACACACACAATTACACTCAAACCTCTTTCAACTGAGCCTGAGAGAGAAACCGAGCCCTCCTAAGTAAATTCTGGTTGTCAGGTGCTAGCTGGGCGCCATAAATCCAGCCGGGCCGGCATGGGTGGGAGGAGAGGGGGAGCCAGGAGGTAATTTGTGGTCAAAAAATGGGGCATTTGTCCTAGCCACTCATAAACTAAAACACCCAGACTGGCACACTAATCCATGGACCGCCGGAGTCTCCCCTCGCCAGCCGAAGACTTGACAACGCCCTCCATCATGCGTAAACTATTGCGAAGGGAAGGGCCGTCATTTATTTCCCATGATCCCGTGGGAGCCCGGAGAAGGGAGGGCGAAATATGTGAAGGCAGGATCACGGGGAATATTATGACCTTCTTCTCTTCATCTCGCCTTCTCATGTGTTTCAAAGGTAGATGGAGGCAAACTTGTGTGTCTGTTTGTGTATATTATAAAAAAGAAGAAGAGCTTTGATTCTGTGCGTGGAATAGTAGCACAGAGGGAAATGTGTGGGAGGGATGTCAGGAGGAACCAGCAGAAAGCAGTGGAAGGCAGTTTTCCTCATAAATCTTTAACACACATACCCAAAAACATTTAATTTTACAGCTGCACAAATGAGAAGCTCCTCAGCATCACAACAGAAACACTCTCATCTTCTGGCTCTTTGGTCTAAACACGTTTGTGTGAGAGAACCTGTTCAAAACTAGAGCTGACAACGATATGCAGAACGTTCAGTCAGATGCGTCCACTATCCTTGCATCATAATGTCTTCATGCAGTTCTCTCTGTTACTGCGATTTATGGCCAAAAACGTGTGTCGTGAGGTCGCAACGACCTTGACCTCTGACCTTTGACCACCTAAATGTTCTTCCTTGAGTCCAAGAGAACATTTGTACCAAATTTGAAGACAATCCCCTAGAGCGTTACTGAGGCAGACATGAGGTCACAGTGACCTTGACCTTTGACCTTTGACCACCACAAGCTTACCAGTTCATCCTTTCATCTAAGTGAATATTGTGACATCGAACCGTTCCTGAGGTATGGTGTTTTAAATGTAACCAGTGGACACACCTTATCAGTTCCTAAACGTGATCTCTCTTTATTGTCGTAAACAAAGGCTACACGTCTACCAGGACGCGTCTAATTCAACAGTGTCCATTTGTTTAGATACAGGCTAACGTGGAAAACGGTCAAGACCGGGGCTCGGCGTTAAGGCTCGTCCAGTGCATCAGGATAGTAAATCGAGTTTGATTTGACCCAGGCAGAAGCTGATGGGAACCGGAGGCAGAATTGGAATGAGTACAATTCAGACGATACCCAACCCTAACGGTATATATGCACGCAGGTCGCACCGGTATTTAAGGTTAAGGCTCGTGTTTCCGTTACAAACACACATGCTGTGCCGTGATTCTCTGTATGTCGGCATATGCACCTCTTCGCTCAGTGTTGTTGCCACCTAATAGTTTGCTGGCTGTGGATTTCTAGTCATGTGCTCTGTCTGTGTACCCCATCCCTTCATGGATCAATGCATTAAAGGCTGCTGCTTTGAATACCAAACTAGGCTTTGGCTTGCACCTCCAAGCGCTGCTGTGCTGAACAGATTGCGCGTGGTCACTCTCCTCGCCTCACACCAATCGCCTCCTACAGAAATGCCTTCTACCCCCCCCCCCCCCCCCCCCCCCCCCCCCCC
>JAPQRN010000011.1:16087356-16097992 GCA_037367275.1 Coranthus polyacanthus
GTGAGTCCAGACCCATGAGTCCAAACCCTGATACTTAACTGAACCGTGAGTCCAAACCCTGATACTTAACGAACCGTGAATTTTGTGCACCGTTACACCTCTAGTAATGCATCTTAACACTGGTTGCCACCTGCCATAAAATGGGAAAAAAAACAAAGATGGTGGAACGCGATCCGCTCCCTCCGTAGATATAAAAATAATTATGAATATTCTATTCCACTTCTGCAATTAGATCCTCCTAAATCTTACACACTGGGCCTTTAAAGACCGGATAACGGTTCAAAGTGCTGCCACCGTATCATGAAACCTCCTGAGTGGCAGCTTTGCATATGGTCAGAGGCAGCTTTGTGCAGCTTTATGGAGTCGTATAAAGTAAGTGGTGAACCATATACATAAAGATAAGTCTTTGTGTGGGTGCCTTGTGGCTCGTGTGGTTTAGAGCTTAGATAATACAGGAGTCGGACGAATTAATAAAGATGTCAGAAGAACTGCTGAGTAAGAAGGCAGATAGAAATAGACTGAAACACTGCAATACTACACGTAGAAGACAAACGCCGAGACCATGACGCATGGTCAGACACACACAGCACTCAACAAAGACATATTTGTTCATGTCAGATTCCAGATGGGAGGAATGACATTTTTCCCATGAGCCTCTGCTCTCGTAACAGTCTACTGTGAATCCATTCATCCCTGTTATCTACAGTGTCTGTCCATCTGTCCACAGCTCCTACTCATTCCCAGAGACTAAAAGTTATTACGTACATCACGTGTCTATCATCATAACTCTGTGGTCTTTTCTTTTTTCACTGCACAGCATACCTAACGCAAGGTTTTTATTAACTCTAAAATGTCCCGACCAGTACAGACATTTTTAATTCTTTAACTAGAATCATCGTCAACCAGTCACGTTGCAGTTTACATCCATGTCTGTCCAGACTCAATGTATGTAGTGAAGACTTTAAGGAAGGACTTTAATTAAAGGTATTACATGTATTTTTGCTGAAATGGATGTTGATTCAGGTGAATCATTTCCAGTGAGAACATTCTGTCTTCACTTCCAGACTGAGGTGTTAAATAATGGAACGAAAAGTGTTTTTACAGAACATTATGATGTTACAGTGAAGGAAATAATGAGACATCCCTTAGACATTAGACATTTATGTGAATTTTTGTCATAATTAGTGCAAGAATTCTTGAATTACGGCACAAAACGTGTTTTGTGAGGCCACGATAACCTTGACCTTCGACCACCAACTTCTAATCAATTCATTCACGAGTCTTCAGACGTTCTTCTTAAGAATGGGACGTAGAGACGTAGAAGTACGAGGGGTGAAACTCACCACGCTAACACTGACTTACTGAAAACACAAAACACACAACCACGTCATTGTAGCGACTTTATTAATACTTGATAAAAGCAATAACTTTGTGTAACGTATAAACACTGGTCTGACAGACAATACAATATAAAACTGAATTAATGGTAACGTTAAAGTGACAACAGGCCTCGTATTGTAATTAAATACCAACAAACTTCATGAACTAGTGGAGGAACAAAATCCTTCCAAAGTCTCGTTAGTGTAACTTCTTAACCACAACTACAGTCGACCTGTTTGTCTGAAAAACACCTTTTATTCCTTAAGAAGAAGCTGAGAAAGTTCGACTCAGCAGGCGAGCGAGCTGCCAGACACCTGTCAATCAAAGCCTAGATCTTATTAATGGAACTAAATTTTACAAAAGGACAACCAGTACATTTATTAGAGGGTCTAAATAAAGCACGAGACCATAATGACTCCAGGACTAAACTTATTAAAGTTATTTAAGTGTGTAAGATTTAGGGGGATTTAAATGCAGAAATGGAATATAACATTTATAATCTTGTTTTTATTGGTGCATAATCACACGAAAAAGAGAATCGTGTTTTCTTTAGCTCAGAAAGAGACGTTTCTATCTACGGACGGAGCAGGTCGTCTTCCGCCACGTTTCTACAGAAGCTCAGAACAGACTTCTGTGACGTCCAGCGACTATGAGAGCGGACCACAGTTAATATCCCCTTAACCAGGAAGAACTAATCAAAAACCTGTTCTAACCACAGACTTTTGGGTTTTTTGCAGCCATCGTGGGTGAGGGTGACTTCACCACGAGACATGACTAAAAATCACACACTGCACCTTTAACTTCATATTGATGTGTTATTTCTAGAGAGAACGAGGGAGTATTTTTACAGCATCAGTGGAATTACACTTTCAGATACTTCGATTTCAAGCCGAGGTTGCTGCCCCTTGGTACAAAAGAATGAGACGTCGTATGAAAACTGTTGTGTAATGAGGGAGCACAAAAAGACCGACGTCAGCCTGAAAATACCACGATGTTCTGTGTAATTTGGGTGAAGCGACCCTTTAAAGTCGTGTTCCTTTAAGAACGTTTCCAGAGAAGTCGCCATCTAGACCGTTTTAGATTCTTTTCTTTCTATAGACACACAGAGGCTCCATGTGCCTCCTCAGATTTCCTCTGTTCATTCCAGCCTACAGTACCACTTGCACAGATGTGGAGCTCACATGCAAGCCTCGTTTTTCCACACACACACACACACACACACACACATCTATACACAGCGGCAGCAACATCGCCCCCTGCTGTGGACACCGGCCGGGTTGTAGCCTTTTCAAAGTGATGCAACACGATCCAGCCGAGTGCCTCCTTGGCAGACGGCAGCTCGTGGCCCAGCACCCCGAGGTCGACGAGCACCTGCCGTCCCCAGCGACCGGGCTCAGCGGCAGAGCCTCGGACGTCACTCAAAAGGCCCTGACGACAGACAGACTCACAGACTAACGCAGGATTATGTTTAACAGGATTACAGCTGCACTTGCTTCCTAATAAAATTGTTCCACGGTCATCAAATTACAGATGCTGTAAAAAAAAAAAAAAAGAAAAAGAAAAACGAAAAAGTGATCACTTTTAAGATTGGGACTATAAATACACATCCTCACCTTCCCCCGAGGGGCCAATTTATCCTGAAATAAAATCATCTGCCTGCTTTACCGTGACTCTCCTCTCCAAAACATCAAGACAACTCAAAGCCCTGTTTGTTAGCAACCTGACTGATGATAACATGACGTGACAGTGAGTTGTAAAGGGAGCTGTGAGGGTAGTTGGCGCCGCCACTTCCTTGTTTACTCTCCCTGCTTCACCACTGCAGAGTATGTGTCAATATGTCTAAGCACACACGCTAAACGCTGCATTTTGTGTGTCAAATGGCCCATTAGAAACACAATGCGTGGTCTGTGTAGGGAAATGAAATGTACAGAAGCCTTGAGGTGAAGCAATCAATTACATCTATTCAAATCAATCGGCGTGATGTACTGTATGTAAAGCATGATGTAAAAGCTGCTGTTCATTGTATTTACGTTGACGATGACGAACAATGCAGCAGCAACTCGTGGTCATGACTTAGCAACCTGTGAATCATCCCTCCGTGTATGTACGGCTTAGCTCAGTGTGGTGATGCAAACTGGAGATCAGGAGTTGTGGCTGATACGTCTGTTAAGAGTTCATTTCCCTGTAACTTAGCAACACTGGCTGTTGTCAGGATACAGAGGAGTTTCAAGGGCAAAGCAAATCAAACATCAGCGCTTCCAGGTAACTCGCAACACCTTCCCTAATTTTGTGCAGATGTGTTATGCAAACATAACATATCAGGCAGTTGTCGTCTGTTGTCATCTTAACTACCAGAATGAAAAACAGACCGCCTATAACATTACAAATACGACCGTGACACTGAGACTGGACTGAATGGACCGTTTCCACAGACCGGAGCAGATTGTCTTCTCCAAGTCTGTCACAGAGGAGTCAGTCCACTACACAACGACGTTTAATGATGGGACGTTCTGCCGGCGGACGAGCAAACGAGTTCTTCTACCAGAACAAACGGACTCACTCGCAGTGCAATGTAGGCTGAAAATAAACAGACAAAAAGGGGAAAGTGCAGGGTTCTGGAAAGGTTTCTGCCATGTGGACTGTATGAGGTCGAGACAGACGTTAGGACGGTGGGACATTTTACAAAATACTGGTTTTTAATAAAGTCAAAGACAGTTTCAGACTTGCATAATGTGTTTCCAGTGTGAAAAATGATATCAGTCAATTGATCAGCTTTGTGCTGCTCCAAACTATTATTATATCAGCCTTTAAATCCACTGATGAGAAGGTGAGCAAACGTTGTCGAACACAGATAATTTCATGTAATATATCGGTCTTTAGAGCAGAACCTGATGTAGATGAGCTTGTGTTCTGTGTCTTTGATATAATGTGTTATAGCCGTTCATTCTCCTGCCACCGTTGGCTCATTTTTTTACCATTTCACTTCACACCACAACTCTTTTTATCGCCTCTCCTCATCTGTCTTGGTGAGAACGAGTGACCGACTGAATCTGCATAAAAGACTGTGACGTTTAAAACCTTGAGACGGACGTCGTGGCCGTTGGTTGGGAAGTGACCGTGTTTGGACAAGAGAGTGGAGCTGGTGAAGCACAAGGGGTGATTCTCACTAGGTTACAGTTAGCATTAAGCTAAACACCAACCACACTGCTGATTAGTCATTAAGTTCTTATGTTAAACACCAGCCTGGTCATTACAGCTACTTAATGTTAACACCTATGTTTGCGAACAGTGACGTCAACTTTGTGTAATGTATAAACCACTCATTATCTGGACAACTTAGACTGATTTAACTTACTTATGACATCGAAGCTTCTGTTAGCCCTAAAAACATATTAACAGAGCAATAATTTACAAAGTGACCACCATTACACTTATAAAAGTTGCTGTGTTTTTTTAGTGGGAGTTGGTTGAATCCAGGTTTTTTTTTTTGGAGCAGCATCTAGTGGCTGTCGCCGGTATCACACTTTAAGATACTTCCACCCTGGCTTCTGTTTCCAGCCGTGGTCGCTGCCCCTTTGGAACAGACTCAGTCCGACTGGGCCCCATCAAGTCCTCACGTCCAAAGCTTTGGTGACCTTCTCACATTTTGGGATGCCAGTGGGTGAGGGTGACATTATCACATCAGGCCAGATGCAGGCCACATACCACAACCTCCAGAGGTCTTGAATGTTTCATAGCTTCGTCAGTCCTTTCAACTCGTCACAGCCAGGAACAGACTTAAACTGCAGGGAACCAGCAGTCAAAAAAAACAGTCCACACACCCACATGAGTTTAAACAAAACCAAGAGGGAATCAATGATTGGAAAACCCTGACCGTCTACGAGGGAAACAACATGATAATTATCATCATTATAATCATTGTAACAGAATTTTTGTATTATACTGTGATAATTTGCCTTGGAGAAACTGTTGTTCAGACCATAAAGAATAGCTGGAAATCACAAATAAGTGTCTTCCACATCGTTTTCATGGATGGTTGGATAGATTGCACTCATTTGGTTTATTTTAATTTAAATCTGTGAACGCCAGCACAGGGGTTTCCTTTATATACATTTTCCACAGAAAGATTATTGCTGCCGCTGCTTCTTATCATGAGGTCGCATTATACGACTCAGATGCTTTTAATTTGAAACAACAGATACAAGAAAACAAAACACAAAACTCTTTCCCCCTGCTGCTAAAAAAAGGAAATGCTGCAATGTAATTAAAATGAACATAGTAAAAACTAGATCATGAAATCAGAGACTGCTGGTGTGTTTTTTTCTTGTTACGTCTTTTCCATCGTTTTTCCTCTACTTTCTTTTACAGGGTTTTTCCATTATGAGGCTTAGGTACATTTTTGTCACTATCTACTTCCCTACATTTAGTTTACTCCTTAAACTACTCGTTAATAAGAAGTAAGTCTACACATTGCATAAAATCCCAGTGTCCATGTTGTATAAAACAAGCTGTCAGTCATTTGGTGAAAGGAGCATCCGTCATGTTATGAAACTCAGCTCTGCCACTGGAGCCTCCATGAGAAGCTTGGAAATCCTCAATAATGAGCGTCGGCCAAAAGCAACTTTCTGCCGGAGAGCCGGACACAAGCCGCTGCCCTTTTAAAGACAACGGGTAAAAACAGAGACTATAACCTACACGCAGAAGCACAGACGTATCCCCTTTATATGGGCAGGAAGCCAGATCTCAGGGGTCTTTAGACACGACTCAGAAGCAAACAGCGTCCAGCTCTTTACCGAGGCGCCACCGCAGGGTCGCAGGGTATAACCGTTTCTCACACCAGCACTTCTCAGACAGTTAAAAATGACTCTCACCAACACACACATACAGAATGTGACCGTGGTCATGAGTGGTTTCTTTTGAACGTAAGAGGTCGTTGATTACCAAGACACACAGGGCACGGCAGGTCGGAGCGCTCTCAGATGTCAATCCTGCCCCTGTAGTCACTCCGAGGTATCTGCCCTCTCTCTGCGGACCCCACCACCCTCCAACGCCGACCGACACACTCACATATTCAACCTTTGATACTATTCTCATGATTCAGCTGCAGTAACAGTGTCATCTTAAGTTGTCCAAGGATGTTAAAGGAGCGACTTGTAAGATTTCAGCTTTAAAACATTCAAAAACGGCCTAAAATTATCATCGGAGTGTGAAGCAGTTATGACGTTATGCAAAGATGTCAAAGTATTGCACTGCAGTGATACCTACAGCAGTTAGCATGCTAACCAGCTAGCTCATCCCAGCTTTTCTCATAATACCACACTAGAGTGAGTTACTATGGCAACAAGTCTGGTATCAAACATGAGAAGAAGAAGACATATCACTGCTGTTTGAGTTGGTGTCATGGATGAATTCAGAGAAACTGTACATCCATGTTTGAGGCTGATTGGATCAGATCTACTCTGCTGTCATTACATGTTTCACTCATTAGCTGCTACTACATTGAAACAGGTGCTAATACCACTAGCGGACTCGTGATGAAGTGTGATGTTAATCACGAACATCTGGATGAAACAGTACAAGAAGCATTTACTGTATTTCTTCAAATAAAAACTGGGAGTCATTACAAGGCCAGGAGTTGACACAAACAAAGGCCAGTAAAACATAATATGGATAAACTTCAGGTGTCTGTCTTACAATGTGCTGCCAGTTAAACACATTGTTCACTTCTATTAGTTTAATTTAATACATTCATTGTCTGATCTCAGTCTCTACAGGTGTGTCTGTCTGAATATTTGGGCCAAAATGTCATCTATGTAAAATTAAAAGTGCTACAGGAAGACAACGCTTACACAATAAAAGCCCTGTTAAGAAATGAGTGGTTTCTAACCACTAAAACAGTATAGGGCTTTTGTTTTGAAAAAATTAAGGAAGTGTTGAGGTTGTATTAAAAGCACAATGCAGTACTTTTAACATTGCAAGTGGATCAAAATGAGGTTTCGTATTAAATTCAACCATTTCCACTTATTAAACAGAGAAAATTATAAATAAAGGCCTGGTTCCTTCTGCAGTGCAGAGAAATAAAGACCTGGACACTGTTTGTGGGAATTCAGTACCTTGTTCAGAATGAAATATGTCTGATAAAACATTTCAGAAGATGTTGATATACTGCTAAAAACTGAGCTAAGTAAGATACATCACTCTCTTCAAAGCCATTAAATAACCTTCTGCAAATGTTCTAGAAATGTTCCCTTGGGGTTATTTATTGAAGGCTTCACAAAATAAGCTTCAGGGAACCTTTAGGAGATGTTCCCTGAGGATTCTTTACATGTTCCACAAAAATATTCTTTTGAGAACATTCCCAGAACGTTCTTGAAAAAACTAACCTTCTGGGAACCCTCGGGGAACTTCTACTGAAGGTTCCTGTTTGCTAATTACAACTAACTACACCCATGGTATGTTTAATTCTATACATGTTTGGCTGACTGCCGCTGAAGAGTCTCAACATGATGGAACTATTCAAAAATTCAGTCTAACTTTTAACCGTGGGGTTAGTAGTTGTTGATGGACGTCTGTAAACCTGCCTCTGTAGGAGCAGTGGTTGCATAACCTTCAACGAGGCGTCAGGCAAGTATTCTTATGTCAACACCACTAACAGGCTAGCAGCAACCAGGAGCTGTTTGATTTAGCTAACTTGGATGTTTGCTGAAATTATAAAATGACAAAACTCATTAAACAACTGGCAGAAAGCTGTGCCAGCGCTGGATAAAGGTCTGGGTGGACCCATTACCATTCTGGAACTGAGTGGAAAAAAAACACTCCCTGGCTTGTTTGTTTTTGCTTAAACCAATCACAATCATGTTGGGCAGTGCTAAGCCAAGTCTGCAGGGACGGTGCCTTTGAAATAGAGTTGAAGGAGGATTTGTTTTGGTGGAACATTTGTACCTGAAGAGGCGAGCTCTGGCAGTGAAATGGCTCAGTCTCCACATAAGAAAATGCCTCAAAGAACCAAGTAGGTCTGGCTTACTGCGAGACCCAAATCTTGGCCAAATGTTGCTCTGTGGTTGTCGTTTCACACAGCGAGGAGGGCTTTGAGGTTGACAACATGCAGACAGTGGAAGGGCAGGAGGACAGAGAGGTGAGACTGTTCCCCATGAGATGAAATACGTATGGCGGTCAACAACGAGAGAAAAATAATAATCTTTGATGACAATTGAATATCCCATCAATTACACATATAACATTTGTCAATTTAAAAGATAATTTTACAAGTAAGGAAAGTTGCCGTTTGTGGTGAAGATAGAAAGGTACCACGGCTCAGTGCTGAAATATTTGGCCAATGACTGACTTATTCCAACAGATGACTTCCTGCGAGTCAGACTGGGTTGTCATCGTCAACCAAAGGCGATCCCTCTCAGGCTCAGTTTGGAAACATTTATGTAGGCGTTATGTGGCGTCAGTTCACATTGGCAGTGCTCACCTCCAGGCTCTCGTTGACCTCTATTCCCCCGTCGTTGTCGTCGTCCAGCTGTTTGTGGATGTGGCGCAGGGCCTCCAGGCTGAAGCGGTCGGCCTCGCCCATGCATGGCGGCATCACAATAAGACAGGGGTCTGTAAGGGACAAACAGCTCAGATTAGTGATAAAAGTCAGCTGTTCAAGACATCTGTTGCATTAAAGGTTGTGTTTACAATTTTTTTGGCATGAACATAACTACCAAGTCCAGAATTTCCACTTGGCTTGGAGCGGGAAATGATCGGACCGGTTGCAAACATTTCCTGGCATGTACTCAACAACAATCAAGTTTAATTGCAACTAACTGAGGGGTTTCTTCAATGGGAAATGTCTGTGTAGCTGCAGCAGAGATGTTGTAACCTGCAAGTGAAAATGATGACAACTTGCATGCGATGTTACAGTCCCGAGTTTTGTTTTACGATGCCGACACGTCTTACATAATATTTGTTTTTCGTGCAGATAATGGAGGAGTTTCACACCTCATGAGCAGATTTGCTAACGTGGCTCCACCCGCCTTCAGGGGATGGAGAACGCCCAGCTTCCAGGTGTTTAGTAAAACACACATGACTCTGTTGTGTAATTTGGAACAAGGTTAAGTTGTAAAATAAGCCTTTGTTGCTTTTGAAACACTGAACCTCACAAACACTAGAAGATCAACAGAGTGAGATTAATTTCTGCGAAATATCAAAGATTAAACCTTGATGATAAACATCCAACTAAGGATGTTAATATGGAAACATAAATCCACCAATTCGGGAATATGGAGGGAATTTTCCTGGAAAAAACTTGGTGCGTTTCTTCATTAAAGCAGTTATACACCAACATTGGAAATGTTGGAGAGTGCGGATCATATGATGATCACTCGCAAGTCGTTTGGAAATGTCAGAAAATGACTGTTTTGGAAAGTGATGAACTTCTGCAACAAATACTAGGACATAAGATGAGTTGTTGTTCAGTTTCACAGAAGAAAGTGTAACGAGGAACTACAGTTATCTGATGAAGCAATTAAAAAAGCCATCAACAAGGAACCACAGGAAATTACAAGGAAGATATTTTTACAATGAAAAAACTGGCATGAAAATTAAAACTACAAGAAGCACGACCGGATGAAGCTGGTCTGGATCATGTAACGTCGCTTCAAACTCTTCCACAGTTTGTCAAAGTCTTTGTCTAACATTAGACAAAGAGACAGATGATCAAATTTGAGAATCTACTGTGACCAAAGCATGTGATGTTGAATTTCTGAGTCGGTGCTTGTGGTTGAAGTGCATTGAGTCGACGTCAACGCGTGAAGCTGCTCAGCGTCGAGGCGGATCCTGCTGGACTCCGTCGTGTGCTGTTGTCATTCCTCGGTCGTCCCCAGACGCCCCCTCCCATCAGCCCCTCTTGTTTTTATTCAGTCCCCTCCGGCCCACTGGGGAAATGAGCCCATTACTTCCAGCCTCCCAAGCAGTGGCCAGTTTGAGATGGCCAGGTTCCAAACTGTCTCTGGAGCCTCGCACCGACACTCGCTCATTCACATAATGCAAACGGGCTCGGAGCAACTTCATGAAGCTTCAGATCCAAGTAAACATTCATAAGCGTAAACACACAAGTCTATAAACTAGTTCCACAAAGACAGAATAATTATGACTTGAGCTGTGATTTGCTGATCAGTCAGTCACGTAAAGTCTGGGCCTGACAAATAATGAAGCTCTCTGTTCGGCAACTTTTTTCAGACCGAACACAAAGACACACAGAGGCCGA
>JAPQRN010000011.1:16156146-16167205 GCA_037367275.1 Coranthus polyacanthus
TCTTTTCATTCTCTTCTTGAGCTGAAGGACACATGAACTTTCCCCCAGAATTAATAAAGTTCATCTGAATCTGAATCTGAATCTGAATCTGAATCTGAATCGTGACAAAACCACCGTCGTTATTTTCAGAAAAAACTAATAATTAACTCTTAACTAATTGATCTCGAGACAGTGTTTTAGAAAAGACAGATTCAGTCGGTTCCACTTGAGAATAAAAATCAGATGAACATTTGTTAAATCTTGGCGTCATGTCTGTGTTTAGCCTAGCTTAGCATAAAACAACGGAAGAAAAGAGAAACAGCTAGAATGTCTTGAATTATTTCCAACAAATCTTAAACTTGTTAATTGTCACAGTGTCTCTTTTTGCATAATTCATTCATTAAAAACACACAAAACTACAAACTACAAACTTAAAAAATGACAAACTTGTTTCTGCGTGCGTGCTAATGCTCTATATGCTAACGCTACGTCAGAATGTGTTTGTGTTTAGAAATGAAAAGAAATGAAAGATTAGAAATGAAAGATTCAGTCAGTTACGTAAAAAAAACAGTGTCATGTTTTGCTGTAATTCATACAAACTTTTTAAATTTTAAAATGATTATTTTTCCTGCTTGTGTAGTAACGCTATATGTGCTAAGCTAAGAACGTAGCGGGTTGTTATTGTGTTACAAAAGGAAAGATAAGTCGGTTTCTCTTCAAGGGAATAAAAGATAAATCAATCTCGCCAAGAGTTCGACGATACCTCTCATGTCTGCGTTAAGTATTAAGCTAACGTCAGGAGGTGATTTGAGTCCCTTTAGCCTAGCATCAAACAGAAACAAACAGCCTGGATAGCTTTTTAAAGTGTTATTTCCGACACCTCTGAAACATGTTATTTGTCACTTTTCTGTGTAAAAATAAATTATGAAATGATAAATTTGTTTGCGTAGCAATGCTCTACGTGCTAAGCTAAGCTAATCACCCTCTAAACAGCATATTTAAGAGGAGAAAGCAAATCACACTTCATTTTAAATTTTCCATAAATGGTCTAATACACGACAACTCAACAGGCTTTTTCATAAACGCTGGAACAGCTCAGAATCATATTCCTATTTGTAAACAAGCTTTAATTAGTCATATTCACGCTGCTGCGTAACGTAACTCAGTGGCTTCGTAACAATCCTCCGGGCCGTAAATAGTCCTGGTATCGTCCTTGACCCAGTCTGTGTGTTTGTTAAGCCTAAAGGTCTGCATGTACCACAGGAAGAGGCCTTATCGTTTCCTGGGACTTTAAACACCTGTATCTTCTCTTCAAAGAGCGTATTCCTGGCATCACCCACCTGATTTCCACCCATTCCTACTGTTAAATATAGCCGTGTTTATGGAGCCGCTTGTTCCCATTTTGTTTCCGTGTATCCGTTCTGTGATTTCTTACTTTGACATTCGAGAGGAAAGCTTTAGCTGTTGCAGTATTTTGTATGATTGCATGTGCCTTTTTGATGTGGGCATCGGTCATGTTCATACCTACAGGCAGAATGTGGTGAAAACAGACGACAGCAGCGATTCAGCTCAACCGATGTCATCTTGTCACTTAACTGAACGTAAAAACATAATCCCAGTGATTTTACTGGTCTGTCGTGTACATCTTCAGGGACTTCTCAGAATAGTATCGTGTTCACCTTGTGGTTGACCATATAAAGACCTAAAGGCAAGCGTGCAACGAAGACTCCGGGAAGAGCAACTCGGAGCTTTTAACGGCTTTAATAAAAGTGGATTTTAAGGACAACAGGGGGCATTAAGGTTCAAGACAAAGTGCTGGAGAGAACAGGGCGATCTGCTGGGACTTCTTCCCAGGGATAAGAGCTCCATCTGGGCTTGGTCGACGCCCAGAGCCTCATCCGCCCTAAGTCACCCTAAGGAGAAGCCGCCGCCGCCGAATAAGGAGAGAAACGTCTGGAGTGAAGTGTACAGCTGCTTTCGCTTCTGAGTATTCATTAAAAACATACACAAATGAAGCTCGACAGCACCTTATTTCTCATGGTTCTGATCACATTCGTGTTAGTTTGTGGCATTTCTTCAACAGCAAAAAATACGCAAATAAAAACCACACCTGTGAATATTCAAGCTTTCACGTGTCTTTAAAAAAGCCGCTTGTTGGGGCTGTACGTTATCGCCTCGTGTTACGAAGATGATTTACTCTGTAAAAGAATAAATCAACATGAAATCGAAACCATGTGGGAGAAAACACCTCCCTCGTGAATTCTTTACGTGTCTTAACGTTTGGCTTAAACGACAGGTTTTCATGTCTTTTTTCTCCAGCTTTCGCTTCTGAATAGGACTTAAAAAAAACCCACACAGATGAAGTTTTATATCACTTTTTTATTTCTCATTTTTATGCCAATATTGCAAGTTTTTTCTCGTTTTTTTCTTCTTTTAATGACATACAGATTTGAGCATGATCTGGAGCTGCAATATGTACAAAAACAAACTAACGTATGTTATCAAAAAAAAAAACCAAAAAAAAAAACCGTCCCCTTGTTTTGACGTTATTGCTAAATGTTACAAACGGCACAGGTTTCTACCATCAGCAACCCTTTGAGCACTGAGTATACTACCACAATGACACCTCTGCTTACCATTACTAGAATAATACACAGATACAGTGAGAGTGAAAAGGACATGAAGAGGAGGAAGAGAGCGACAACGGAAAGAGGAAGGGGATCCGACTGGAGCGAAGCTAAGCACGACAGGCCGCGTGTTTCCTAACAAAAATTTAAAAAGAAGAAGAAGAAGAAGAAGAAGAAGAAAGGTGAGAAAATCCCAAATGTACAAACATGAACATGATAGAGTTGAAACGTGAGAGATAAAAGAAAGGTTAGCGCTCTGTAGTGCAAACAGCCAAATAGTCTTAAGGAGATGTAAGGCTGAGTGCGACAGAGAAGGGCTCCACACTCCTTTTGTTTTTTTATTTGTTTAAAGCTGCCTCTCACTCTGCCCTGTTTTGTTTAGCAGTGCATGAAAACTACATTATAAAAGACATTTGGCATATTAGAGGATACATACATTGTTCAGAGCTCATTATAAAAAAAACAAACAAACAAACAAACAAACACAAGAACAGCTGCTTTTGGAAGAATAAAACAAATATGACCAGACACAGAGAAAGACACCTGTTACCTATGGATATTTTGTAGAAACATCGCAAATGCTAATGCGTTTCGTTTTCTTTTTTTTCTTTTTTTTTTCCTCTGTCAAAGCTTTGTCACCAGGTTAATACAGCAAAAAAAAAAAAAAAAAAACCAAAACCAAAAGGCATGTAACATTTATGACCCCTTTTTGACAGTTAATCCCCTTTATGAGCATTTTTATCAAGTGATTCCTCCCTGTCTCCTAAAACTCCACAGACGTTTTAAGAGGAAAAATAAACTGTAAACCGTCTCAGATTGTCAAGGCGACACATTTTTTGAAAAAGAAGCATGCATCACCCCCTTTATTAGTTTGAGCGAATGTGACAAAAGCGGACTCGCGCAGGCGTGAGAGATGATCGGGAGGAGCTGCGGGCGTTTTCCCGCCTCCGACATGTAAACAAAAATCCAAAAATATCAACGCTTGAGGCCGAGGGGGTCGAGATGCTAATGCAGAGGCTACGTTAACACTCGCACAATTTAGAGCTAATAGACATAGGAAATAAAAAACACTGACGTTAAAAATCTACAGTTTTAAAGATTGCGTGACCTCCATCCTGCAGAGTAAAGGGTTCAGGGTTGACCTGCAGCTCGTCGACGTGTGGAGAAAGCGGTTTTCGATGCTACTTTAAAACCCGGAAGGCGGTTGGCGCCTCGCACCTCGGGTTCCCTCGTCTCCAAGTCCATGGGTTTCTTTTCAACGGCTTTTTGGTTCGACGCCTGAAGGAAGGTCTGTGGTTGAAACACGCTCGTTTTAAACAACCTCCTTTCAATGTTCCTGACAAGTCGTCTTCTACTTGCATATTTTATGTCATCGTGAATTTGGAAGCTTTTTTACATCGTTAAAAACACGTAGAAGACGTAAGTACGTAAAATCTCATTTTTACTTTTACAGATGCCATAAAATCTGCTTTTACGCATCTTTACAAAAAGAACGTTTCACCAACACATGGCTTAATGTAAAAGAATCAAATTAAAGTTTCACTTTTGCCGATGACATTTTGTCTAAACTTCTGTAGTTTTTACGTTAACAAGTGGCTAAATGTACGAGACGTACGCACATGAAATCAAATGAACGTTTCCTTTTGGTCATGACATTTAATTCTACAACTCGTGACTTTTGAAGCTTTGACGTGTTACAAGTTGTTAAATGAGACGAAAGATTCACGCGTTTTGTTCGACAACATGAGATAAATAATAATAGTGACCAACTCCTTCTACATTATCCAGACTTAACTGTGAGGTTAACTTCATCACAACTTATGTCGTCATCGCTAGAGGTCGACTGATTTTTAAAGGCCGATGTAAAAACTATGGTTCATGAGGAAGTTAAATCTGGAACTGAACATCAAAGTAACATCTTCTTTTTGAGACGTTATTTTCCGTTAAAGTCAGCGTTCCCAGTGGAGAGTCCTGACGTCGTCGTGAGTCCAGTTCTGCTGATGCTGAGTTTGGAAAAACGTCCTGTCGGTGGCGATTGGTTGGAATATTATCGCGCTTTGCAGGTTTTCCTCGGATGCGCCACAGATCTTTTCACGGAGGGAACCGGGGCGATGCCGACGTTCCGGGTTCGTCTACAAAACTACGTCATCCCTGCAGGACTCGAATCCAGGACAGACAGGAAGTGGCCTCCTAAAAAATACACTCCCAGGCCGACCTAGGCAGCTTGGGCAATAATGCACTTTTTTGACATAAGACAAGGGGAGACTTTGTACCAATAATTTAAAAAATATCAATATTACAATATAAAACATTTAACATTAATGACGGACAGGTGGGCAACGGGGGCATAACTTAAATTTCTTTTCTCTTTTTTTTTTTTTTTTTACATTGAAGGGATGCAAGCAAATCCTTTTTTGTTCCTTTTCCTATTTCGAGGGTTTTACAAATACTTCATTAAGCAGACATTCAAGTTACAGTATTTTGTGTTGTTCTTGTTTCCCGGTGTATACAGTTGTACTGTAATACTAAGATCGCAAGTATTGCCTTTGAATGTTTTATCCACAATTTGGATCCTGGTGGAAGACGGCAAAGAATCCGATGAATCTCAAGTTTGTTTTTTTTTTTTTTTTTTGGAAAGCAGTTGGAAAACACTTTGAAATGGAGCGAGTCTGACTCAATTTTCCATTACAGCAACTATGTACGACAGTCTCACACAAACACACACACACAGACACACACATACATATATATATATATTTGCTGGCTGGTGAACTAGTGCTCAGGCGGACAAAAAAAAAACCATGACAAGAAAAAGAAATGACCTGTACAATATTGCTGTATGTTTGGAAATGCACATCTTCAACAATACATTTAGAAGGCCTTTATACTCCTACAGGAGACGCAGTCGCCATGAACACGGATGAGTGCAACTACTCCGACAGTGAGTTTACAATGTACACTTGTTTCTGCAAAGAGAAAAACAAATGAACAAACAAAAACAAAAAACCACAGGAGATTTTCAAAAAGGCTAAGAAGGCTGAAAAGAGCTTACAGCGCTCGTGAGACATTTGTACCAAAAGTGAAAAGGTGCCGCGCACCTGCATGACGATAAAAAACTGGGTTATTGTACTTGTACACCAAAAGAATGAAGGCTAAGAGATCCTTCCGGAAGGCGGCTTCTGCACGACGACAAGGTGGACGTGAACCCTCGCACAAAGAGAAGAGAGAGAGAGCGAGAGAGCACCGGTGACAGATAAGAAGCGAGGCTTTGTTGTTTTGTGCTATGCACAGGTTCTTCCAAGGTGAGTAAACAGCAGATAAGAAAAAGGTGAAATATTTTGGAAAATTGAAAGTTATCAGTTAAGGCCACATCGAATTGAAAAGTGTCCGTGTTGGACGCACACTGCTGCCGCGCGGTGTGGAAACGCCGGCAGAACGGCCGCACGTTGGAAGACGCCTCGCCGGGTGCAGTTTGAGAGCAGAACAAGATTCACGACGTTATCTGATACAGTGACCGATAGAGCAACGGATACAGGTTATTAGATATGTGATCGCTTTGACTGTGTACACAGTAAGAATATACAGTACTAAGGCTATCCTTTAAGTCTACACTTATTACATTAGTTTGAAAATGACTCGTTTCGTAACCATGGAAGTCTAGTTTTTCTGTTTTCTGCAAACGTTGCTATGGCTCCGTGTGACATGGACTGATGTGTATACTTTCCAAAGGAGACATAGCGCACATACGAGTATTGCAGGCAAGGCAGAGGCGTTGCTTAAAGCTTTTCTTTTTAAAGACTTCATAAAAACCAATGATAAAAAATAGGCCCTCTGAGGTTATTCCCCAATTTAAAAAAACAAAAACAAAACACAAAAACCTTCTCTTATGTAAATAAACAACCAAGACTTCAGATTTTTCCCAACAGAAGAAGAAGAAGCAAGAGTAAAAAAAAAAAAAAATCCAAAGAGTGAAAAAAGCAGGCGTTTGTAAGATCACAATAAAATACAGGTTGGGATTTTGGACCTCAAGGGGAAAACACAAAGCCCGAGCTCAGAGGAAGAGTAGAAACTATTTGGTAACAAAAGTGTACTATATGTTTAATACAAAAAAGGTATGGAGAAAAATGTACCTTTACTAAAGCTTATACAAGATCCTTGGTCCATAAAAACTATGTTATCGTCACGTTTTATGTGTGTCCCTCTGCATCCTTGCGCGCCCTCCAACAACAATACATCCAGCCCCCTTTAGGATTCCACAAATCAACGCAAAAACAAACGCAATTCGAAAACAAGGAAGTGGTCGGAGCAGGTCGGGGAGGGAGCAGGGCGGCGCAAAAATAGACATTTTTTTTCCGTGGTGGATGTATTGTTGTTGTGGTTTCCATTCTCACAGCTGTAGAAAGGTGCTGGTGCTCTGAGCCTGCAGGGACTTCATTCACTCCAAACACCAGGACTGGATCGGCAGGTCCCTAAAGTAACCACAGGAGAGGAGCGCTTTCCGACAGATGCCAATCCTCCTTCAGATTCCCCCCTGCTCCGTTTGTCCCACCGGCTTTTCAGCTTCTTTGTATCCAAAAATTCTTTCGCAGCACTTCAGAGTGAGTCAGTTTGTTTATTATTTCCCATAGTCTTTATATACCTCGTGGTATATTTGCTCTCAAGGCATATGGAGTGGCCCCCTGTGTGCGTTAGGAGACCACGGCTGCGGCGGTGGAGGATGAGGACGTCACCCCGGCGTTGGAGGTGCTGTTGGGGCCGTAGACGGCCGAGCCGGGCTCCTGGTTGTTGTTGTTGTTGCTCAGCAGGCTGGAGTTGCCGGCCCTCAGGATGGCCCCGGCGGCGCTGCAGTGGGGCCGCGGCCCCGGCTCTGGCGTGTAGGTGAAGGTCAGTGTGGTGGAGTAGATGATGCCGTCGTTCCTCACCAGCGTGACGGGAACCTGGACGGGCTGCCGCACCCAGCGCCAGCCCTCGCGGAAGGCCGAGATGTCGGGCACCACGCACAGCATGCTCTCCGCACACCTGAACCAGGGAGGCAAAAAACAACACAACTGAGGTTATCTTTACAGCTTCATTTATACGTCAGCTGCGACGCCTGCTCCACGTCGGGGCTGCCGTGTCCACAGAGACACCGTGTGCATATTGTTTGAGTTTGTGGAGCGGGTTCAGATTTATGCTGCTCAAACAGACGAACCGTTTCTTTTCAGTCACATGTAAAAGTCTGCAGACCTCATGTTTACTGCGATCTCCACTTTAATGAATGGACGTAAACAAAGCGACCGTAGAGTCGTCGTTTTAAAGAGACAGATATAATCCCAGCGTGTTCAGTTTCTCCTCATTGATACACAACTATAGATCCAAACCCACGGCGTAAGAACCTGCAGGAGCGACATCGAAACAACCTCAGAACAAGAATAAAGCCTTTACTGGGATCCTTCCAGTAATCTGAATTATTATTATTGTTAACGTTCTTTAATGTTCAATATGTTCTATTAATGGTTTTTAATTGACTGATTTATGTATTTGTCTTATCGTGATCTTACATTATCCACAGTTTTTGTGGCTGCAACTTGTACCTCACACTTGGAATGAAATGTGTTGTATAAATACAGTTTTACTTACTTTGTCAACTATTGTTCAGAATATCTGTAATATTTAAAAAAAAACTGAAACAATAACACCCACTCATTTGACTTCTTCAAACTGAGAGTTCTTTATACAATTAAAAACCTAGAATTTAACGCAAACTAAAATACTGAGCTCACTGCAGGAGTCTCAATGTGTGTTTGACAGTGTTTCTTCAGGTCCAGTTCCTCCCGACAGCATCTTTGTTCTTTCACAAAGACACTTAATGCTTGGTGGGTGGTGCGGAAACACATAAAAACTAACATCTAGAAAATTAAACACGACAAAGGAGAGATTAGACTGAGGGCATTTTACAAGGATGCTTCGTTTGCCTCCTCAAAAGCTCTCGTCTGTCTCAGAATAAAATCACTCGTGTAAAGGTTCGAAAAGGCAGACGCATTATACAACGTGACCCAGAACGGGGGAAAAAAAGACCTCGTTTGTAACTGTTGCACCACTTCCTCTGCAGGAGTTTGGATCTAGGAAAACCTGAAGGAAGAATGTGTGTGTTTATACGGAAACTGAGCCGGAGCTGCACAATATATCATTTAAACATCGTCATCACAACGTGCACACGATCAATAGTCACATCATGGGATGATTTTGCTGCTTGGTGCAAAAGGAAAACCGACACAAGACGATGATTTACTGGGTTCTGCAGCGGATCTCTTTTTATCCAAGAGGTGGAAAGAGCCTTGACTCGACTTGAGACGGAGGAAAATTACAATAAAATGCACCAGAGCGATCACGTCTTCAGTGAAACGAAGAGGAACAGAGGTGAACTCCCACCTGTACATGGTCTCAGCCTCGACATCTCCAAACCAGACCCGCAGATTTGGAGTGAAGTTCTGTCCTGTCAGCTCCAGCATGGCGACGTCGCCACCGCCGTTGAGCTGCACACACAGGACAACGCACTCACTGTTACCATGAATCAGACTGAATCTATCCTACAACATTAAAGCACAGGGAAAAAAGACGGAATCTCCCGTTGGTTGGTGTCCTGCAACGCACTAACTAATGCACATCAGCTAATAAATAATGCTAACAGGTCGTAGGTTGTAGGTAAGTACCAGTGACTTCTTAACCACAACTACAGTAGAGCTGTGTGTCAGGAAAAAATGGGTTTTATTCAATAAACTGAGGCTCAGAAAGTCTGAAATCTTCTTAATAATAACCATCTGTACTTAACAGAAGGTCCAAATGAAGCAAACAAGTCCTGGAAAAAACATTAGTATTTCTAGAGAGAAATGGATGGTTTTTTTTTGTCATTTGGAGTCAGCATCTAGTGGCCGTCAGTGGTATTACACCTCAAGCTACTCCAGCTTCTGTGCACATTCCTTGGACATTGAGTGTACGTGGTGAAATGTGAGGCGTCGTGTACCTGTAAACTCTCTACCACAGGCACAGGGGTGACAGGCGAGTGGACGGGGCCCATGCCCTCGTAGAAAGTGTATTCAGCCTTGTCTGTGCTGATGATTGTCCAGGAGGCGCCATCGTTGATCATCTCCTTGTTTGGTTCCTTTGGGCATGGAGTGGCCTGAGCAAAGACGAGGACGGCGACACTGAATGTACTGAATGTAAAGCAGTGTTTACACCTGACGCACGTTAACACTGTGATGCACAGGATTTGCAAACGTCTGCTCGACATGTGTCTGAAACAACCCGTGTTAGTCTCTTCATTATGTCAAGTCTGGTTTATACTCTTTCAGAATCAAAAGAAATTCAGAGAATATCTGAATTTTTTTTTCTTGTAGATTTATCACTTCAACCTCAGTTTATGACCACATTCCTCTTAAATTTGTCAATTAATTTAATAATTTAACATAAAATATATAAAACATACAAATATTTAGTTGTGGTAATCAAAAACACAACTGTGTGCTTTAGTGAGTACTGATATATTACTGTATATTCTGATTAAGGTGAGTTAACTGATGAACACCTGGAGATGATGATGAATATGATAAATGATTACAAGGACAGGAAATAAAGTCACTGTTGTTGTTCATCAAAGGGTAAAGATGAGACGTGAAACCTAACATCCTTCTGTGTAAAACAGACTATTCCTCACAGGAAAAGCTCTCTGCTATAAAATAATAAAGCCAAGTCGCACAAAGGACGGATGCAGTTTAAAACAATCATCCACAATCATCGCTGAATCAACCGAGCTCTGCACAGATGTAGAAGTGACAGGTGTTGAGGTGACACTGACTTGAAACTGGATGATCCTTTCTTGGGAAAGGCACAGGTACATGCGCTCGGTGTCCTTCAGGTAGAAGGCACACTTGTGGAGCTGGGAGACGGGGTCGTCGGCGTCCAGCAGCGCTGTCTGCTTGTCCACCTTACGGATTATCTGAAGCACAAGGAGACAGACGGGTCAGTCCATGGGAAGATAAACGGAGGACGGAAGGAGAGAAGGTCTGGGACTAGGTGCAGGTCTAGGTTCAGGTCTAGGTGCAGGTCTAGGTCTAGGTGCAGGTCTAGGTGCAGGTCTGGGTCTAGGTGCGGGTCTGGGTCTAGGTGCGGGTCTGGGTCTAGGTGCAGGTCTGGGTCTAGGTGCAGGCCTGGGACTAGGTGCAGGTCTGGGTCTAGGTGCAGGTCTGGGTCTAGGTGTATGTCTAGGTGCAGGTCTAGGTCTAGGTGCAGGTCTGGGTCTAGGTGCAGGTCTGGGTCTAGGTGCAGGTCTAGGTCTAGGTGCAGGTCTAGGTGCAGGTCTGGGTCTAGGTGCAGGTCTGGGACTAGGTGCAGGTCTGGGTCTAGGTGCAGGTCTGGGTCTAGGTGCAGGTCTGGGTCTAGGTGCGGGTCTGGGTCTAGGTGCAGGTCTGGGTCTA
>JAPQRN010000011.1:16182839-16196754 GCA_037367275.1 Coranthus polyacanthus
GGAGGAAGAGGAGGAGGAGGAGGAAGAGGAAGAAGAGGAGGAGGAAAAGAAGAAGGAGGAGGAAGAAGAGGAGGAGGGGGAAGAGGACGAGGAGGAAAAGAAGAAGGAGGAAGAAGAGGAGGAGGAGGAAAAGAAGAAGGAGGAGGAAGAAGAGGAGGAAGAGGAGGAGGAGGAGGAAGAGGAAGAAGAGGAGGAGGAAAAGAAGAAGGAGGAGGAAGAAGAGGAGGAAGAGGAGGAGGAGGAAGAAGAGGAGGAAGAGGAAGAGGAGGAGGAGGAAAAGAAGGAGGAAGGAGGAGGAGGAGGAAGAAGGAGGAGGAAGAGGAAGAGCAGGAGAGAGAAAGAGCTTTGAGGACGGAGGTAAAAAGAAACGTTACTGTAGAGTTTTCAGGTGTCTGTGCTTTCAAAATATCTGTACTTTCTACTTCTTAGAGGCTCTTTACTTTAGTTATAATGCGTTTGTGGGGATCTACTCTTAATTTGCATCACCATGTGCCTTCTCATGTAACAAGACAAAAACAATATAAACACATGAAAATGATGAAATGGGAAGAAAAACGATGTAAAAAACAAAAACAGCCCAAAAGATGAAAACAACATAACAAGACGTAACAAGATGAAAACATCGTAAAAGATGCAACAAGAGAAAAATGAGCAGATGAAACATTGAAAACTGATGAAGTTAAGGTTCATTATTTTCAGTCTTTTGTTTTTGATTTGACTGGTTTAAGTCTCTTTTTTTTTTTTACTGTACTTCTACTGGAGTAAAGAATGTCTGGACTTCTGCCACCGCTGAAGCTGAGCTCACCAGCAAACATTCCTCATCTCGTGTCAAAATGCCACGAGGTCCGCGCTCCAATTACTTCTGTCAACTCTGTCAAAAACCCTCCCACACCCACTGCCCCTCCCTCACACAAGCCCAGGAATTATTCTAATATTTGGAAAGCCGGTAGAGCTTATGCGGAGCTGAACAGCGAGGGGTCAAAGATCGGACCGAGATGCACAATTAAGACGCATCGCACGCACACACGTCCGCGAACGCAGCCCCACCCCTTCGATGCACACGCACAGATGTCGGCGACACCTGACACGCCGCGCTGGACGGGGCTTCAAACTCTGGACGCAATCCTGGACGGCACGGATAAGACCAGGCCTTTGTTATGAAAAGCAAAGGGGGCTCCTTAGTGTGTGTGAGGGGTGACGAGGACCGAGGCTCAGAGGGATCCTGGTTCATCCCGTTCATAATGGACCGGGAAATGTTTTACTTAGGTTATTACAGAAAAATGTAATTATAGAGGGTATGAACGGGACGTCGCAGTCGGTCAACGTCACCCGACAAAACAGAAAAAAACAAAAACGGAAAAGAGCTGATGTGTGATTGAACGCAAACGCGTCTCCTTCGTCTGTGACGGAGCTGAAATCACCTTCACATGTTCATTAAGGATGCACAGATACATCGGCCCACATTCGCCTTGTTGACTGACATCAGCAAATAAGTCATTTCACCAACGGTCCATGTGTGTCATGGATGTTTTACACATTTGTCAGGGTTTTCCAAACCATTATCAGGCTTAGGTGTAGCATCACAGCCATTTTGGGCAGCACTTAAAATGTCAAATCGCTGAGCAGAACATCAGAACTAAGTAAACCACGTTCCTACATCTAATGGTTGCTGTCAGTCCCCACTGCACTTACTTTTTTGGGTGATATTATCTGCTGCATCTGTTCCAAATTTTCGTTCACAGATACGAAAGGTACTCCAACATGATGTGTCTGATGGGTTTTTTTTTATTGCAAAATATAAAATGTTCTTGCATGAGGACACGTAAACCCCCACCGGTGGGGGCAACTTACGTCTTTTGTGATCGTGACAATAATGTATAAACAGCAAACTGTAAAGAAGAACGATGCAACAAGTACAATCCTTAAATTCCAAACACTTGAGGCCATTTGACAAGCTTTTCAACAGCACACGGAGAAAACGATCTCCAGAGAAAGGTCCACACAAGAAAAAAAAGACACACACAGCAACGGCGAGCTTCCTCTGGGGTTCAAATGAAACATGAACTCATCAGCGTCGCACAAAAACAGACACACACTCGGTGATCTCAGGGGAACTCCACGGGCCACAGCTCTCATTGATTATGGGGAGAAAACACTGAGCGAAGAGGCTGACGTCAGGCCTGCAGGGCTCATGTCAGCGGACGCCGAGGACGCCCGGGACTTTTTAAAGCGTTTTTAAGACCATTATGAATTAAATTTAGGACTTGTGTCACATTCCATCGCGCTGGGGCTGGTCTTGTGATGCTCTCGATGTGAATACACAACAATGCCAGGTGACGGCGGCCGTTTGCTGCCGGCTTTTCACAGCGATTTTATGTTTTTACTGACTTCCCATGTGACTCCTGCGCATTTAATCTAAAGTTCCTCATTTGCGTCTTTTGTTGCTCAAATTTGTCATCAACTCTGCAGTGAATCCCATCAGTTTTTAACATTTTATTACATTTTAAGACAACGTAGAAGATGACGTCAAAAAAAGACAAAGAAAAATGAAGAGGACAACGAAGAAGAAGAAAGAGGAAGATGAAGAAGACGACAAAGAAGATCATGAACATGAAGGAGATGAGATGATTTCATTAAAAGAGCAACAAACAGCAGAAAACAGCGTGAACGGAGACGATTATCACGATTATGTAAAAACATTCACGGTTATTTCAAACAACTGTGATATGACGATAATGTAATAAACGTGACAGGCCTGGGTGAAGTCGGAACGAAACCCCACGACTAAACAACCCCCCACGAGCACCGTAGACCTCCAGAAACCCAGAGAAAAACCTGCTGCAGATGTAGATCAACCACAGAGTTCCATGACCTCGTTTACATCCATGTAATCCAACTACTACTGACTGTTACGCTTACACATATTCACTTTTTACAGTTTCTATTACTCAACAAAAAGCCCCACGCTGACCCCTATAATCAGGGTCATTTTATATTTGGGACAATGTGTCACCGTCACGGTTACTTTATGAGACCAGTAGCGTTGGGCGTGTTACGTGAGGTTTAACACCGTTTCTCAGCTCTCTAAGCTTTCCAGACCACTGTGGCTGTTTCAGGCAACGGGACCATTCCCCATTAAGACAGAAATACTTCACCATTAAGATTAAACTTCCACTCACACTGGTTCTTCATGTATTATTTGCGATGCCCTCGTTTAACACAGACTTCACGACTCCGTAAAATGACCGTTGAAACGACAACGAAGACCCTGGATGTGACAACGATCCAACAAAACACAATCTCCTGTGATCGAATGGGCAGAATAAAACCCGGCGGTGGGTTTACGTCAACGTGTTATGGAGCCAAGCATTGTTTAAACCCACAGATTTTTATACGAAGTCCTAGTGGAAAACCCAACGTTTACAAGGACACTCGATACGTCGGGCTGTGTTTTAGGGAAATGTGTATAAAACGATCCACAAGGCGACTCCGATATTCTATTTCAGATAATACTACAACCATAAAAATCAGGGCATCTTGGCTTTTGAATATTTTACTCGGCGTAAGAAATCATATAACCACAATTATGCCATGTGCCTACAAAATACACATGTGACAGTGTCATACGGTGAGGACGGAGGGGAATTCACAGGGAATTTCCCATGAAATTTTAAGACATTAAAAGCAAACTCAAAAAGATAAAAATGTCACTTTGGCAACCAGTGGATTTGACACTGATTGAGTGCAAAGGTTGAAAATAAATGTTTGCTGTAAAAACAACCAAGGCTTTTTGTTGAAAATAACTGATAAGCCTAGAGTTTTCTACTTGTGTCAGGCACATGACATGCCACAGAGCCACAGGAGCATTTTAGGCAGGATTAATATCTGTATAATAGAGCACCATGCCTGGTGAGATACTGACTCCAAAAGGGCTTTAAGGACAGTGGTGCAACCACAGAACGAGCAGCTAAGTCAACTATGAGGCTGAGGTGCTGTCTGGGCTCCAGCAGTTTTAGGCACATGGTCACGATCATGAACCCCATCCCAACGGGACAAACTAAAAACTCACGTCCAGGAAAGTCTCTTTAGGGACGATTACTGTTCATTATTGAAATAGTTGACTTCAAATTGTCCGAATACTTCAATAGTTCTGTCTCTACTGCATGGTTATGGGAGCTGCCACGTTGCTTCTGTGATGTAATTTAGAGCCACTTACATCATGCAAGGAAGGAGGAGACATAGTCTAAAGGTGATGATTTACTGTATAGAAACTCCTTCTACAGAGAAGGTGAAGGGATTAACCCTGTGAGTAACCGCTGATCTCAAACCAAAACCAGAGTAAAGACGCAAAGAAGTGAAACTCTGGTACTTTACTGACAACAGTCTTCAGTCAAACCCGCTGCTGAAGCAATTACTAGCTTTCGCTTCTTATCGATAGAAGTGGTTTGACTGTAACAACTGTGGAAAAAAAGATTAGAGGAAAGAGACGAAACTACGGTACTCTGTAGCTCTGCTGCTGATGATGTTGCAAAAGAACGATGTATTAACTTTCAGTTCTTGTCAATATGAGTTCTTGGCTGAAACACACGCAACGTTAGATCGATATTAGGCGACTTCCTGACAGCTGAAGATGGGAAGGAGAAATGAGAGCGACAGAGCCCGGCGCACAGCTTACAGCCTGCAAACGCTCACAAAGACAAAAACTGATACTAGTGTGTCTATAAATGAAAGTACGTTTTAGTAGAAAAAACTGAAAAGGAAGTGAGGGGATTTTGATCTTAAACTGGAAAAGAAAGCAGAGCCACGTCACAAAACCAGTGACAAAAACAACCATTTATTGAAAGAAAAAACAAAACGCAATACTAATGTTGAGCAGCCACTGCAGTCCAGGGAGGTCACCGGTGCACATGATGACTAATTACATGAACTCAGGCACAGTTCATCTGCAGTTGGTTCGACGCTGTTGTTAATTTCTCACCAAGAGTAACACCATGGTGACAAGTGTGAAGGAGAAGCTGAACACCACAACAGAGGACAAACAAACCATCAGAGGGTCGCATCATGTGGTGGACACAAAGCAAGTGACACAGGAAGTCGCAGTGGTGGGTTTCATTTAGGTTTAGTTACAAGATGCCTTCAGTGCATGTAAGTAAGAGAAGTAAGGTCCAGTGTGTAAGGATTTGCAGAAATGAGGCATCCTTTACTGACCCCTTAAATAAACAGCCCAAAACTGACAAAACAACACTGGCTCTGATTCACCTCTTTTTTTTTTTATTGCCGCCATAAGTTAAAATGGGGGTTTTCATTTGGTTGACATGTGCAACTTCACCACTAGATGTCACTAAATATCACGAACTGAACCTTTAAGGCATTAAAAGAGAACTAGGGTGACAGATGTATGGAGTGAAGAAGAGGAAAGAGAGAGAGTGAAAGATGAGGATGGCAGAAACTCAAAAAAGGAAGCGCTTTCGAAGTGAGACAAAAATGTGCCAGACAGATTTTACGAAAACAGAGCCGCGTTCAACAGCAGGCAGTCGGAGGTTGTGTGTGTGAAGGTGTTGGGTTAAACCAGACTACAGATGCAGCGCAGCAGACGGGCATCTGTCCTGTACATCTGCCACAGCATCTACAGCAGAGCAAGGCCGTCACGAGACCCCTGTGAACACACTAATGGCTCACACTACTGCACAGATGCAGTGTTAAAACGCAGATAAGACGATCAGACTGTGACACGAACCAAAACCCATATCCTGATATCAGTCATTACCAGAGATGGGAAGTACAAATATTTCATTAACGTACTAAAGTTTGTCTACACGTGTCATGTGGGAGAACGTAAAGTGTCCTAATGCTCGAAAATATTGCTATAAATGACAGAGCATAGTATGAAATGACAGATGTTTTTCTATCGTCACACAACAACGGTTTGTGTATCACTATACTACACACATCTGCAGTGTCAGGACATGAAAACAGAAGAAAAGCCAGATGAAAACCCAGATTGAAGAGGAAGGTTCTTCTACGTTATTACTCTTCATCACGGTTGAACAAATAAAGTGCAAATTATAAATGTACGAATGTTGTATTTGATAAATTTGACAGTTTTCTTAGATTTTGCGCCTAAAATCCAGTCTGAATCCAGCCTTCTTCTAAGACCAACATTAGATCAAAACCAAGACTGGATTATGAGATGTAACCTGATTTCTGAATCCTTTTATTTTATATATTTTCTTAACAACCCATCCATCCATTCATCTTCCGCTTATCCAGGGTCGCGGGGGCAGCAGCCTAAGCAGAGAAGCCCAGACCTCCCTCTCCCCGGCCACCTCCTCCAGCTCCTCCGGGGGGGGACACCGAGGCGTTCCCAGGCCAGCCGAGACATATAATCCCTCCAGCGTGTCCTGGGTCTGCCCCGGGGTCTCCTCCCAGTTGGACATGCCTGAAAAACCTCCCCAGGGAGGCGTCCAGGAGGCATCCTAACCACATGCCTGAACCACCTCCGCTGGCTCTTCTGGATTTCTTAACAACCTATTTTCAGAATTTGACCCAATCTGAGAGCTGAAATCAGATCAGATTTACTCCTGATCAATGGTTTTATTTTGGTTTGACTTCAGTAGTTTTAAATGAAAACTAAAAAAGGCGTTTCTGTTCAGTTTGTCCGTCTGAGATGCTGCAGACCTCAAACAGCGAGTCCTCATGTGCTGCTGAGCCCGTCTGTGTGCAGATCTGTGAATGTCTATCTGAACCCATGGCCTGTGCAGATCTGTGTGCGCTCATTTTCACTGGATGCGTGTCACTGGATTGTATTTCCAGTCGAGTAACCTTCCTGACAGGGCGGCCCTGCAGGACCCGGCGCTTTAGCTGCCCTAAAAAGCCCCTGCAGGACTGCGGACACCCATTTTTGGCCGACCGCGCCGATGCCTGACAGAAAAATCACGGGGGTAGTCGTTGAATGAAGCGCGACGAGCCAGAGTGTGACTGAGGACACGGACGGAGATACAAAGACGAACACAAAGAGCAGAAAAACACGATGCACTGAAGGAGTCCTGTTTTGTGTCTGTCATATTCCTGGCCATCAGAAACCAGCAGACAAATGGAGAGGCCGGTACGAGCCAGCGGACTGGCAGCACATGAATGAAGAGGGGGACACATCAAAAGGTGCTGGGGCCCCTCTTTCCAAAACCAGGCTCGGCTGTTCCAGGCTACATGTAACCCCTCATTTTCCCCGCTGAGAGCCACGCGCAAAAGATGAACACATGCGCGCGCACACACACGGCAAGCAAACCCAGAAACAATGACAAACACCAACAAGCAAACAAGTGCATACACACCCGCTTAGCCTTCAACACACACACAAACCTCCAGAAGCAAACCACAACATCCATCAACATCCTGGGATCTCCCAGTGTCGCTCCAAATGACTTGGAACAAACATAAGACGAACAAAATAATCAAAAACTTGCACTGCTGCTGGTCCGAGCGACGTGAACGCACTGCACAGGACGTTTATGTGTGTTACTGTTTTAGTGCAAGACGCAGGGGCATCAACACACAAGTCGGCCGTTTTAAAGGGATATGAGAAGATGAAATAAATGAGGGAAATGGTAATTCAGCAGAGGTCAACAGACAACAGCTGCCCCATGGAAGAAGAATAGACAATAAGAGCAGAATTACTCAGTAAAACCACATGTGAGGTTTTGCTGCTTTGTTAAAACCAAATGCTGCAGTTGTGGCCAGTGAGGACTTCATTTTTCCAGTGTTCGCTAAGAGTTGAACTTACGCCATTTATTCTAAGGCTGCGGATTGGCAAGAACCTGGGAATACGATATGATACGATACAAAGGTTATGATTCAATATACTGCAGTACACAAGGCAATGTATTGCAATTTGTAAAAATCTAAACTTGCGGAGAGCGGTCGTGGTACAAGGACACCACCATATGTGTGGTTGTCATAAAGAAGCAGCAGAATGTATGTAAATAAATCAATACCTTAGTTTGTTTCTAAGGTTCAGTGTGTGATGTTTAGTGACATCACCAGGCCTTGTATGAGAGTCTGTTTCTGTTTAATGAGTAGAAATGGTCGTAATTGGTACGTAACCCTGTTTTGATCGGCTCTAATTTGCGATGTTACAAGTACTGCAATGCACTAAACGCAACACTTCCTTAACAGTTTCAAAGTAAAAGCCCTCAGTGAACTGTTCATTGCTACGACACTTCAGACGCGTGAACGAGAACGTGTTGAAAACAGCCGGATTGCATTATTGTTGTTCTATGTTGTATTAAATTAAACTTGTAGAAGTGAACATTGTGTTTAACTGGCAGCACATTACAAGACCCAGAACTTTATCCAGATTGTTTTTTACCGGCCGGTGTTTGAGGACCGGCCTTTATTACAGACCCAGCTTGTAACTGACTCCAGATTTTTATTTCAGCAAATAAAACTGAAAGATAACAATGACCATTCAGTTTGAATAGTTGGATAATTATGTACAACGTGTATGGGATGAATCTGGGCTCAGGTTATGTGCTGTGATAGTTTTGATGTTTTCAGCAGCAACTATCCGACTAGTGAAGACGCCACCACTGACGCATGAATTTGAAAGAGAACGGCAGCAGTTCGACGCTTCCACTCCAACACGACAACATAAACGCAACAGGAAGTAACCGATACCGGTGCAGTAGTTTCTGGGTAATCACACGGACACACCGAGAAAGATGGGAACGACCACACACACACTCCCCTATGGAATAAAACTCACGTATAAACTGGGTATAAACCTCACTGATGGTTTGTTTTTTCCAGATTAGACGGAGGACATATTGTCTCGGAGGCAGGTGAAGACAGAGGTATAAATACTTTTACCACTGTGACAACAAAAGGAGCTGGGGAGGAATCTGTTGTGTGCGTGTGTTTGTGTACACTCACCTTGTTAGGCGCTGTGGCTGAGGGCGCTCCCCGAACTTCCTGCAAAGACACACAGTGAGAAGAAAACATGAGTGGGCTGGTTTATCAACCACAAACACACAGAGTAAACACAGCATTACACAACTGTGCGCGCACACACACACACACTGTGGCTGTGACTGTGTGTGTGTGTGTTTAAACAGGACGTGTGTTGGTGTATTTTTGTGCTTTCAAAGCAGCAGCAGGTTAAAGCAGGTGCACACACACATATAAACACACACTGGACTTTATTCAAGCTAATTCTCAACATCGGCTTCTCAGCACCGAGAGAAATAAAGTACAAATACCTCATTACTGTGTTTAAGCACAGATACCCGAAAACTCTACTTTAACCTACATTTTAAACACGTTTCTGCATTTTCTGCTTCTTACATTTTCAAAACAGGCTTTAGTTTCAATGCATTCGAGGGGAATTCTGCAATATTTGTGTTTTACTTCACAGAGCGCTTTCAAGACATCAAGACCGAGTTCAACCCAAATGAATGGAACAACACAAAGAAAAGACAAATTATTGTTGAATGTTGCACACGTAACGAGATGAAAACGTCGTCTTGTTACGTCATTTAGCAAGATGCGAAAGATGTAACAAGATCAGAACGACGCAAGACGAAAATGAAATAAACAACGGAAGAATAAAACGACAAAATATATAACAAGACAAAAAGTATAAAATGTAAAACATGAAAGAAGATGTATAAAAAAAAAGATGTAACAAGATGAATATTATGTAAAAGATGTAACAAGACCAAAGTGACATAAACAAATATAGGACGAAACCAAGATAAAAGACATAAGATGAAAATAGTGAAAGACAAAAAACTATACATTTCCTAGACAACCGACAACGCGAGCAGTCGTCAGTCGGTCATGGATATCTGTGATTACACCGACTGAACAGAGCACATGAAGACACACACATCTAGGTTTTTATGACTTACAGCTTTAAAAAGGTCAAAAAGGCAGAAGACGTGGTTATGAATCAGTCCAGGCTGTTGACTATAGGACCATAAACGTTACGAGTAGCACTCTCATAAAATATGGAACAGACGGTAGCGGCTTGGTGTGTGTTGTTACTGCTGATCTGAATTGTAAAAACCCGACCAGTCTATTTGACTTGATAATTTCCCGATGCTGCTTCCAGTTCAATGGTGCATAATAGCTGAGAGCAGAATGCACTGGGTCTGGGGCAACACGGAGCGCATTGAAACCAACGCACCACTGGGATCAAACACAGCAACTTATTCTGATTCTAACAAATACGAGGCACTAAGACGACTTCTGCTGCACGGCGACGAGGCGGTGCTTTGTCAGTCTGAACCAACACTACAGTCTTACTTTACATGACACAGGAAAAGCAGTAGGAAGAGGAGTATCAGTAGATCTAGAGCCATATTCTAACAGTAGGTACCATTTTGTATTGCAAAACATATTCAGTGAATGTCTTCCTCTAACTGGCTGCAAAAAAAGTCATCAAAAGTCCCTCGATACAGTCATGGTTTGATGATTTCAATTCATATATTATAAGTGATAATTGAGAAAATGCTTCTCATTATCTTCACGAGAGAAGTAACAATTTATTGACTAGTTGTCAACTATTAAATCAGCCACTATTTTTATAATTTTTCTCATATTTCATGCATGAAAGAGTTAAAATGTGTTAAACGCATCTTTTCAGCCAGTGGACAGAATAAAAAATGGCCTCGGTTCTTCCCCTGATGATCTTTACAGAAGAGAGGCTAAGACAACATCCTCGACGCACTTTAACCTCATTCATCTCATCAAACGTAAAGGTTTTCTGCTCTACACCATGTCTTCCTGTCATCCACACCTTATCTTACTTTACATCTGCCAAGTTACATCACATCAAGCATTACAAACTTGAATTTACTAGAACTTTCTGCACAGCTGACATAAAAGTCAAATGTCAAACCTGATGAATCAGTGAACTGTGACTGAGTCAAACCTGAAAACTCTTTAGTCCCTGATTGCATGTTGAGAGGAAACCGCTGTCAGCACTGCATTAACAAAAATAAGACATAAACTTGCGACATATGACAGCTGAAGTGACTATTTTCTAGTCAAGTTCTTTTTTTTTGTGAAGCATTGACGTGTCTGAGATGTTACAAGTAGAAAAAGTCTGGTCTCTGCAATATGAATTTCCTCTGTCACAACACGCACCGCACATCCCGTAAACATGGAAATACAAAGGTCAAAGATGTCCGTCGAAGGTACGGAAGCCTCTAGTTGTACAGTTCATACGGGAGGTTTTTTTTTTACACCGTGGAAATACAAAGCAAAGCCTCGAGCCGCGTTTCTCATCATTACATTGCTGTCATAATCCGTCATAGCCTCATAACAAACCAAAAATATTCTCGTATTCTTAACAGCGCGACAACGTACATTTCGATCACAGTCTGAATGTTTAACACGGAGCAGAGCATCTCTTCAGTCACCATCTGTGTTCGCACGGACTCATCTTTACTCTTCAACCCAACATGAAGGTAAATAACATGACCATGTTTATCTTCTGTCCTTAGCAACTTAGTGACACACAAACTACAGATGCCAATAGGACACTTTACAATCTATCTGTATCAGCAGAACAGCGGTCCATGGATAATAATAATCATCTCAACTGGAATGGCTGATCTGAGAGAAATAAAAACTATTTTAAAAAATCAGCTAATTTCTGAACTCCTGCAGAAACGTGTCAGATTATACACTCCATTTCTGCAGTTAGGTCCTCCTATATCTTACAAACTGGTTTAAATCCTAACTGGTCCAGGTGCTTTATTGACATAGATATGAGTGAAACCCAACTCATTTCCATCACTTAAGTGCATATTATCAAGGTGTACAAAAACAAATTGACATTTGCAAACCGTTTCAGGTAGAGATTCTTGTATAGATGACACATTTATATGAAAGCATTTTGTTCAGAGTTCTGCCTAAACCCACAATAGACGTGTATTCAGGTGTTGCAGTTGCACTCAGTGACTACAGGCGTGAAGCAACGTACACGTATGCAACATGTGTGTAGCTGACTTTACGTAAGGTGTGTGTGTAGAAGAGACGGAGAGTGAGTCAGACTTTCTCCCTGTGTAGGATGTGGTAAGTGTGCATGGTGCTGATAAGTGTGTCAATACATCTTAACATGCCATCAATAGACACGCAGACGGTGTGTCACGCAGTCGATTAGGGCTCTGGCACGAACACATGCTGCGAAAGAGGAAAAAGAGCACGCAAACAAATCAGGGGATGGAAATAGCAAAAAGCCAGGGAGAGAAGAGGCAAAGGGGGGGAGTGAAGGGCACGACAGCGAGCGAGAGAAACTGAAAGCATGATTGGTGCGAGAGCCAGGAGGAGGGAGTGGAGGTGGAATAATTAGAAAGGAGGGCAATCAATAAGGTTCCCACAGTGAAACACTGATGCCTCCGCTGGCTAATGGATTCCAGACGGCTCAGAAACCTCAGCCCCCTCCAACGCTAACGGGGAAGGAGAGAGACAGAGGAGGGCGAGATTAGAGGCGAGGAAGAAGATGATGATGGTGCGTTGTGGAAGGAGGGAGATGAGGTGTAAGGGTTTAAGGGAGGATCTCAGCAGAGAAAGACAAGGTGCATCAGTAAGAGGCAGCGGCAGGATGTCGCAACACTCAGTCACGGCAGCTTTTACTCAATTTTAACCATTCATCTGCCGGTTTGAAGTGTATTCTGATCCATTGCAGGGCCTTAGTTTTCATCAACGACATATTCTCACTGACAGGAAACGAGGCGATGACGACAATTAAGGCTCAAGAATCGATAGTCATCACAATAAATGTCAAATAACTTATGTCTTCCAAGTTTGGTTCTGAGTGAAAGTCGTGGTTTTAAACACTTCCCTATGGTGAGAACGTGACAAACAGCAGTACATTTCAGAAATCTACAGGCTAGATTTACAGTAAAATTGAGTAAAACAGGAAAACATTGTGTGTTTTAGCTGTTGACGTAAACTAAATAAACTTTAAAAGACAAAATAAAGAACATATACAACGATGACCGTCATTATCACGACGTAAATCTACATCCTAATAAAGATTATCGTATATCATACCGTGATCACATTGCAATAGTTACCATTACCACATTGTAAAGTTTTTGGCGTTTAGTATTTATATTTAACGCGTTCTGTGAAAAACCACCGTCCACATTTCCTCTCACCTCCACTGGTTCGCTCGCACTCGAGACAAACACTAACAAGAAAACACAGGAAACCGCAAAGGGTTCGCTTGCACATACAACAGAACTGGATGCTGCATGTGTGGTTTCTAAAGCTGGCCTGAATGTGAAACAACACGGTGGTAGAGTTCAGCCAAGTATTACTTTGAAGATCACTGGAATTAATGTAGCACCTCAGGTGTTTTACACAAAGTCACAACGTTGAGTTTCAATATCAAACAAGTCTGAAGCTTTAAAACACGTGATACTAAGAACAGGATCATTACATTTGTCATGATACATTTTTCTTGGGTCTTCGGGGTTTATTTTGTTCACATTCTCAGTTAAAACACTTTGAAATGTTTACTCAGTTTTACTCTGTATATTTTTGCCGTTGAACAAACATTTCATGATAATAATAGTTTTGAATGTTCGACCTTTAACTTTCTGAAATGTTCCGCTGTTCGGCAAGAAAAAAAAGAAGATAAAGACGTTTAAAACCACAAATAACCACTTTTTACATTGTTCTCATCTTGCTGAATAAGAACTCAGGTTGTTTTAAGAACAAAATAAGAATTCATTCACAAAATCAGAGACTGCGGGTGTGTTTTTGTTTTGGCGTCTTGTTGGATCTTGTTACGTTTTCGTCTTGTTTTGGTTTTACATAGTTTTCAGTCTTTTTTATGTCGTTTGTTTTTGCGTCGTTATTTTTGTCTTGTTTTGTCTTTTACATATAATTTAAAACCACAAGT
>JAPQRN010000011.1:16196854-16211022 GCA_037367275.1 Coranthus polyacanthus
TCTTTTTTATGTCGTTTGTTTTTGCGTCGTTATTTTTGTCTTGTTTTGTCTTTTACATATAATTTAAAACCACAAGTAACGGCCTGGTTTCTTCAACTTTCACTCAGGGCCAAAAATCAACCTTGAACTTGAAAGAAACAATGATTTGACATTTATCATCATAATTATCGATATCGCCTGATACGATACCAGCGCTACATGATACTCTAAATAACACAGTAACAAAAGGCATCACATTCACATAACTGAGGCTGAGACCAAATGCTAATGTAATGTAATAACATACTTTTTTAGTCTCTACAACAGCATCACTGTCAATCCAGAACCAGTGAAGGAAACACTGTCTCCTCTTCCTCCTCCTCCATACGCTGACTTTAAATGTGCACGGATTAGGGCAAGTCATGATGACATTTTAGTTGAGGATGAATTGTCGCACAATTGACTGCGACAAATGATTAAATTGTCTTTACTTGATCATTTTATGACACTAGTGTCGTACAAGTCTAATGCCTGTAACACCTGATGAAGAACAGGAGCCATAAAAATAATTACAAAAATAATAATGACTCTTGAATTTACCTTTTAGTCTTTGTAAACAGAAGTTCTAACTCTGGGCTCCTGATAATGACAGGTATCATACGCAAGAAGACGTCGATGGAAATACGGCAATTCTGTTAGTTTCATCCAGATGAAGGGAGATGATTATCACAGTTAGAATAATAATCACATCATTACCATGAGGCCATTATGTAATAATTGGACTAGCACGGACACCTAACCTAGTTTTGTGACAGAACTTTGACTTCAGTGATTCTGGAGGTCCTGGTCTGAGACCTCATAGAAGGCCTCAGACCAAGACCATCACACAGACCCAGCAGTCGTCTGAATAAACACATTTCCACACGTCTCATGCATCGATGCAGTGACAGCATCTTCAAAACAAAAATACAGCCAGGTTGGTTATTGAGTTTTCAGCCTTGTTTTGAAAGAGATAAAGATGTGTCAATACGTTGCAACGTCGCTGCCTTGCATTGAACCGTTGTCGCTCTTTGACTTGTTTCTACGTGGGACACAAGGTCCTTCATTTGCTTCTTGTTAAATGTTGTGTGACTAGAACTACGACCAGTTGAAACCAGGGTTTTCTCTACCATAATGAGACTTAGACACCGCCTAATCCACATTAATGAAAAATCAATGTGAAGAGCATCAAAACTAACTAAAGTGACTTTTCCCAGATTTAACTGCTAAAGTGGACTTCTCTCCACATTTTTGTTTGCAGATAAGGTGATAATATTTGTCCAAAATTCTGATTTTTTTTTTTGTTGCAAGAGGATCCTCAAAGCCTCCCACCCCCCACGCACCTAAAAATGCTGGAACACAGACAGAACCCAAACCCTCTGGAAACCGAGGAATCTCTGGAAGCGTTAAAGGTCACCGTTGTTTATTCAAAAACAAACACGTGGGACCAATATTCAAATAAATGATCTCTATTTAATAAGTTAAACTTCAACAAAGCTGTCCGAGCATGTGGTTTGTATTTAGAGACATCACTTTTGCTTCCTCTTCCTCGTCTTTCTCGTCACATTTGAAAACTCAGATGTTTCAAACTACATTTCAACGTCATCTCCACAATGTTATTAAACTACTGCATATACAGGCATTTCCAAGACGACGGAACAACATCCAAACTACACGTGCGGACTCCCTCTGCTTTCCAGACTCGTCCTCCTCATTTCCTTGACGTTGCCGCTCTGTTTATGAATGGGGCCTTTACACTTTGGCAGTATCTTCTCAGGAACCCGATAGGCCCATTAAACTGTGACTCGCTGGTAGCTTACGCTGGCACCGTTACTAAAGCGGAAGCGTGCCAAGGCCAGTGAACTGGTCTGAACCGGGACAAACAGTCATTCCATTTACAGGTCAGTGTCGTGAGAGGACGTCCTGACTCGGCCTCTTCGCCGGGACAAGCCGCCGACGTCATCTCCGGGTCAATAAACGTGCATGTGCACTGCGGAGAATATAGTACACGGACCGGTCCTAATCCATGTCAAACACTTCTGAGATTAGACCTAGTGACCTACTGATGACGGCACAGCTGGGAAAATACAGAGGGAAGAGTTTTTACACTATGAGGATGTGACTGTGTCTCTGAAAGTACAAAGTCAAGTCACATTTGAAGTGTTTTGACATGATATGGTTTGATACGCGTCATCCATACTCCAGTATCTGATCCAACTATGACAAAAAAGTTGTTTTGCAAAGTTAGAGTTGATCATTTCCTGGAAAAAATCTAAAAAGAAATAATGACTCATCCTCTACTCAGGGGTGAGAACTAACCTCCTAATTTCTCCAAGCTATTTTGGATTAGTAGGACCTCATACATTCTTGTAGTTGTTTTTCTTTTCCTCGTCTATTGTACTGTTTCTTCGAGCTGTTCCTGTGAATGTTACTTGATCTCTCTTGTAAAAGACATTTTAAAACTCAATGAGAATGCCTGATTAAATAAAGATTAAATACAAGAAAAAGTGTGAAATCTAGGTATGCACCGATTGCAAAATTCTGGGCTGATATCAATACAGATATTTAACCAATGTGGCCGATAACCGATGCCAATAGCAGTGTTATTTTTATTTTCATGTTTATTTTTGTTGTTTTTTTTAATCCCTCCTTTTTAGTCTTTCAGGCCTTCATCACATTATCTGCAAATGAGCAAAAATTCAAATCATACGAATTTTTGGCAAAACCTTCATTATAACGCAACAGATCGATATTTCCTGATATCGGCCGATATATCGGTGCATCCGTAGTAAAACCTAAGCATTATCTTTGGACATGAAGTAGTTTTTGAAAATAAATATCTAAACATGGCTGTGTGAAAAAACTGCAAGCAAGGCATCAAAGCTAAACATATCGTAGCTCAGCACATCTTGGACTGTCCCTTTAGTCTGAAGGATCAGTCTGTCACAGTCTATCATGTATTGTCACATATTGTCCTGTGTGAAAAGACGCAGCAACAGCACAAGAACACATTATATGTCACACACTGTACCTTACATTTCCCTGAACAGCTTTGTTCTCTACAAGACACCGGGCTTTTCAGTGTGACGGTTACACCTTCAGGATGATTTAAGTCCTGATGTTCTCGAACGTCCCAACTAGCAGCGTCCTAGAGCTCCTAAAAGTTGTCAAATGTGCCATATCAAACCACAAATCTTATTAAGCCTAAATAGACAAGTTTCAACCTTGAGATGTGAAAAGGCTTTGCACCTTGTCCAGTTTTATCTCAGCTTGTTTGTCTTGTTTTTACCCTGATCAGCGTATTGTGCTTTTATCACTAGTAGACGTGTTGACTAAGGAGGACAATGGGTTAAGCAGTTAAGAACAGGCGTCCATCATGACACACATTTCACCAACCACACAAACATGTAGACAAACGCGATAGAAGAACGCAACAGAACACAACACAACCAAATACACAGTGCTCCGACGAAGTAAAAAATGAAAATGACAAAAACAACAATAGTAAAATAAATAAACGAATAAAGAGCCACTTTCTGTGCAGTATTACTACTACTCGTTCATGTCAGCGATGGCTACTGGGACTAAACTATTTTCATGCTGTTTTGTTGTCGACTCCTGACTAAGTCCAGAGGGAAGAAGCTGAAATTCACTGTGAAAAAGGCGGGAGGTTTCCAAACCATCCTAGAATCGATTCAATAGAAACACAGCAGAATAAGGTCATCATGTGGAAGTTGGTCGACCCAGTTTTTCACACGGCTTCACAATTTGCTTCATGAATCAATAACTGACCACAGGTATTTGAGCGGTTGCACACATTTAACACATGTAACTTCACGAGTGGGAGCGCAGGGCGAGTACGTTAAAGTGTAATACCGCTGACGGCCACTAGATGCTGCTCCACAAAGGCCTGGCTCCCTTGACTTCCACTACACTCCTCTAAATAACATGGACTTCAACTAAAGACACTGTAGAATCCACAGTATTTGGGGCAGTCTGAACGCATTTCAAACACTTCTGAGATTGAACAATTAATCAACTATAAACAGTGTAAATATTAAATAGTTGCAGATTACTTTTTCCTCATTCTACTAATTGTTGCAGTTTAATCAGCTGTGAAATCTGAGACAACAGAAGCACAGAGATGAGATCCCTGCAAAGCTGCTCATTATCTTCCATCCTCCACAGAATTTAATAGACTACTTTACTTTACTAAGTCAGTTTTTACTATGGTTATGTGATTCTAACAATGCTAGAGTTGTGGTTTTTCCCTCTAGATGAAGGCAGATAACAAGACAGAGTCTGTCAGCATTTCTTTTCCATTTAATTTTACGCACCGTGGCTGGCAGAAGCGCCTTCCTTCAGTTTGTCGGAGGCTCGGCTGCTTTGAGACTGACAGAATGAGGGTCCAAATATAAACCGCAGCGAGCACTAGCGATTGGTTCAAAGTTTTTCGACAGGAACAACACACTCGCTGGTGCCGCCGTCACCTGTTTGTTTGCCACGTCGTGCACATTAATCTCGACACGGTGAAGGGAACATCCTTCACATGGTAAACGTTTATAGCCTGATATTTTTGCAACTTTGCAAACCAAGATTGTCAGCTTCTCTTTCACTGTGATGGATTACGTTCAGCAACTGAATTGTTCCCAACGCTGTCTACAACAACACTGGAGCCGGAGAGTCATGGGAAAATTGATAAAGCGCCTCCATCCTGCCAAAAACAATATTCAGAGGGAAAACACAACGACTGTAATGTGAGTAGAAGTATTTGGGTATTAAAATTAAATACTGTGATGGAGCCGGTTGACTTTATGTACACAAATATGACAATAATGGCAACATCACACTCTGAATGACACAAAACATGGTCTTCGGCATTGTCAAATGACGACATGCTTAAGACACATATGAATATTCAACAGGTTTTTTCTTCATCTTCTCTATAGATTTTGCCTCAGAACTCACGCCACACACAAATTCCCCATTCGTTTCCTTTGGGAAGACATTGTAAAATCATTAAACCCACCCCTATTTGGAGCCACATTACTTCAGCATGCTTTAACTTAGGAACATAGTTGAAACTTCACGCAGTTCACAAGACTTCAGACTTTACTGGGCTCAATCAGTATCTCGATATCTCGTACGGTGTTTACGAAATCGCAGTTTAAGTTTTGTGTTTCTTCCTGATTTTGCTCTAAATGTTGAGCCTTAGAGTGGATGATGTCATCACTAGAGTGGAGACAGGCTCTGGGAAATATTCAAAACTATTCTTTTAAAACTGCTGTAACTCTGACACCGTTTACAACCACTTCACCATATTTACCACAAACGTAGCTGCATTTGTCCTCTTTCAGACGACGTGACGACCAAAGCCCAGTGACTTACACAATTTGAACTATGAGCCTCAAAGTGACAGGAGTCCATCCAACTGCTCCATTAAACCCAATGATAAATCAGAGACGACATTTCTGTTCAAGTGGAGAAAACTCACAACTGTTTCTCCTACATTTTCCACTAAACCTACATGAAATTTCTATCAACACGTTCAGCAGAGTCTCTTCTCCCTCACGGTATAAAGATATCGGTGATTTAATGTCCCCCCGGCAACTAAGAAACCCATGTGTGAGGGCTTCCCCTAAGCCAAATCTCACTCTCCAATAGTTTAGGTTCTACAGTTTGAGGACAAACACACTGAAAATATCTGCTGAAATTTTCTACTTTTAATAATCGCTCTGCACACACACTCATGCAGACTGACACCAGAATGACACATTAATTTCTCAGAGGCAGCAGAGCAGACACAGGGTGACAGACCACATTTTTTGTGGTAGATAATTATGAGCCAACACCTCTAACCAGACTTTAAGTTAAAGCGTTGACACAGAGTGAAACTCCACACCTAAACCCCTCTCAGGCCTGTTTCACACAACAAACACACAACCACAAACACTCACGTCATGGTGAGCGTCCCAAAAATAAAATCTGACCGTAAAATCTCAATATCAGAAGAGGATTCTTGTAGTTCTTGACGAACGAATTTAGAGAAAATAGGAATAAAAAAGATGAGTATGTCTGTGCAACAATAGCAGGGTTTCCCCTCAGGTTTCACACGTCTTACGTATCGTCTGGTTGTTGTTTTATAATCATTTATCTGTACAATATTGTGACAGAAAGCAGGTAACACTTAAGAGTCAAAACACACAGGTTACTCATTTATTCTAATCCAAACTTACACTAGCATTACACAGCATTTCTCTGCTCAGTGTCACTAAATCCAAAATATAACCAGACAACAGGAGGTCTGGTTTATTTGTTCCCATTTCTACAATTATATCACTCCTAAATCTGGACCTTTAGTGATTATATGACTGCACAGGCTAATATTGTCGATTAATGTTTGGTCAAAATCAAAAGATATTTGGTTTACTGCCACAGAGAGGACAGAAACCAGAGAATATTCACATTTAACAAGATGGAATCAGAGAATTTTGACTTTTTAATTAAAAAAATTACTCAAACCAATCATTGATTTTCAAAATAGTTGACAAGTAATCAATTAATCGTTGCGGCTCTATTTTCAATGCGGGTTGTGGGACACATCGGCAAAGGTAAAGTGTTAAAAACGATCAATATACTTGGGAAACAATGTCAGTGTGGCCTCATGTCTTCATGTTTAATTCTCAGATGTTGTTCCTACATAAACGTCGTACAATGCATTCCACCCACAGTGCACCGATACGCAGCTAAAAGAATAAAATTAACCTCCGGATGGGGTACGGGGGCTCCTCTCGTCGCCGCTTGACAGGTACTATGACATATGAAGTACTGGTGACAGGGTGAGACGGCGGTTGCTATGAATAGAGCGTCGACCACCCACCTCCGCCCACCTCCGCACGCTACCGCGCGAACACACGCTAGCACACGTCAACACATGCGCACACAACAGGGGGTTGATTGAGAGAGTGTGAAGCCAGCCTGCCGTTCGTTGGGGTGTGTGTCTGACAGCTGTGATTGACAGTCCAAACAGTGCAGAAGGGGAAAAAGAAAAACACACATCAACAGCCCGAAGGCTCAAAAGAGACCAAAATACACACCCTGACATGTCCTCAGCACATCTGAAAGACACGTACGCCGATGCAAAAGTGCACATATACACGTTTTGCTCTGTTGCTCAGGCATGTGTCTGATACTTCTAATAAAAACAAACTCAAGTTTTCTGTTGCTCCACAACTTCTCCGAGCCTCAAAACCCGAACCTGAGTGACGGCACAAGGACGGCGGAGACCAGAGGTGGCACAAGTACGCACGCTGTTTACTCCGGTAGAAGTACAGATACTTGAGCGAAGTATTGATTCAACTTCTTTACTGCAGTGAAGGTGAGAAAGTGCAGGTTCTGATATATTTACAAGTCTCAAATCGGACTGTGAAGGACATTTCTGGGGGCTGTTTGTCTGCAAAGCGAACTGAACCTCACGTCGTAATAGTATAATGTGAAGACTATTAAACCATTCAACTTCAAATCAAACTAACATTAACTTGACTTGAATGTGTAAATCAGTTTTGTCTCGTCTTCTACGCTGGTGACGTTGCAAGATTAAATTAAGCTAAATAACGTGAACATTCAAAAGACTACATATTTTCATCTTGTTGCGTCATCTTTTACATCATTCTACATATATTTTCATCGTGTTAGGTTTGCTGTGTGTGAGGGATCATCTTTTCTATAGGTTATTGTTCCATCCTTGATGTTGGGAAGGTGCACAATGATACCCGAGCATAATTCATGTAAAACCGATGCTTTTCCAAATGTTTGTACACATATGTCATAGTAAAATGAACCAAAATGATGCTAAATTATATATTTTTACTGAAAAATGTAACCTTTTCTTTATGGAAGGACATCCAGACTCCACAGACATACACTTAAGTCTTCCACAAACTCGAAAACACCAGAACCCGAACAGCACCTACGCTCTGAAAACCAAGGGAAAACACTGGATACAAAATAATCAATAATTCACCTCAAACGCATTAAAATGAAAAAGCAATGAGTCTGTTTTGAGCAGAAAGTGTAGATATTCGTGTTTAAATGTAGGTAGAAAGAGTAAAACTTTGTCAGACGAATAAATACTCAAGCAAAGCACCGATACCTCTACTGAAGTACAGTCATGAAGTATTTGTACTCCATAAGCGCTCACCTCTGATAGGGACACATTACTGCTTTTGCTTCATTAAATTCAGTCGACTTGCTCCCATTTTACACTGATGAGAAGTGACACCGCTGATGACAAGACGCTCTGAGAAACACAGCGTTGGCTGTCCCAGTGTGCAACATGAAGAGGAAGATAACGGAGGCTTTCTTCAACCTGCTCCATGTGTACTTCACCATCACAAAACACCTCAGGCAGCAGAAACAAGAAACAAACACAAGACTGCTCAGGCTGTTCCATCACAGGCCTTGTTGTCTCTAAATATGAGCTAAAGGTCTGACAGGTTTACACGCTTGTCACCTTCAACTGAATATATGACGTGGGTTTTACTGCAGCAACAAGTCAACTCATCTCCCATAAACACCGGACGAAATGTCGCTGGTCTGGAACTGGGACACGTCATTCAGGACTCTAATTACACACAATGCCTGTTGTAACTTCAGGACACTTAGTAACTTATAATTTTTTGAGAGGAAGTTGACAGAAAGGCAGAAGTTCTGCTCCCCTGACAACATCGTATTTGATGCAAATTCTTGTTATTTAAGTTGAGGTTCGTCTACAGTTCAACTAATAATAAGTTGCGTGTACATTTTATGAGCATTAGCTTCTGCTTCAAAACAGTGTGAACATGTGAATGTCTGCAGTCTTTTGCATCGTTTTCGTCATCTTACGTCTAAATCCAGGGTTTTCCCTTGGTTTTCAGAGGCTTTAGCTGACGTCTGGGTTCCAGCATTTTCCCAAAGCATGTGGAGGACTTGGGTGCGTGGGTGGGGCAAGAAAATGTTGTGTTTTTCTAATAAAAAAAATCTACAATTTCACATCTATTTGGACCATTATTATTGCCATATGTGTGCACAAAATGTGAAAAAAGATAGAGCCGATAAAAAAAACAATAAGATCCAAAAAGATTAAAAACAAAACCTGTTCAAAAAGTCCATTCAGGACAAACTGGAGACAATTATTTGTGTTTAGGTGGCTTGGGTGCTGCGCCTACGACTTGTAAAAGTAGGGAAGCCCCTTCCTAAATCACAAAATCTAGACCAGTGCTTGCTCTGGAGACAAAATTCCAAAATCTGTTTGTAGCTGGAATATTTTCATTGTGAATACGTTTCTCCAGTCGTTGCCTGTCAGTGACATTTTGTTTTATTCAAAAATCCACATTGACATCCTCACAACCGCCGGCTTTCTTCATGAATTATTGATATTACACATATATGATATATATATGTGTAATATCACATATATAGTTTTAGTAAAGAAAACTGTTTTTGAATTAAGTTTTTGAATCAAGACAGAAAGATGCTCTTGTGCAAAAATAATGAACTCCCTGAGTCAGTAATACCCCTTTATGAATGCTTCTATAACTCTAATTACAGTACATATAAGCTCACTTAATTTGATTACAAATTAAGTGAGACGGGAAATTGTGGTGAAAGACAGATAACAATCAGTGCAAACGCAGCCTGACAAAATAAAGTCACTACTTTGCTCTAAGTGTCAACACTTCGGAGCACATTGGATTTGATGAACGGACTATTTTTTCTCCAAATACGACACCATTTACAAGATGTTTTGGCAGCAGATGTCAAACCCTGATCATTGTATTATAGGTAACATCTCAGAGATACATCGTTTTTGTTTTTTGTCGCTCCCCGGGGAACAAAAACACAACACACACACAGATGCCAGACGCCATCATTCATATGCTGAAGGTCAAAGGTTAGGGTCTGACCTCGGAGGCAGTGTGTTCTGTGCATCAACGTGCATGTGAATGTTGCTTGAAACGGATTAAACTGCCATAATAAGGGCTGTTTTGTTCAATTTGACATAAAAACACTAAGAAAACCAACACAAATCCGTCCAAAACGGTTTAAAAAATGAAAATGTGAGTCACAGCTGCTGAATAATTCTGCTGTTAGTGTAATTATTGATTCATTTAATTGCTGTTTCAGTGCTAGCAAGATTCATCTGCACCTAATTAAAGCGTTTTCACACATCTGTCACAGTCGCTCACCAGGGCAGGTCACCAACAGCCCGACGCAGGCCGAGTGTGGCTGCGAGACATATATCTGACCGTGTATATGGATATGCATTCACAGCGACACTCACGGAGCCTCAGGACGCTGCACACAAACAGCAGAGTGAAGCAGAGAGGAGGGATTAGGCCTATAAAAAGGTGTCTGGTTTCCCTGCCTGAGGGCTGATAGCAGATATCACAACTCATGGAGTGGTTGTACACCTCATTATCAGCACCGCACTCGCTCACAGCCAACGCCGGCCTCGATAGCCACGGGCTGTCGCAGTGACACCGAATATATGAAGCGACCCCGCTCAGAACACGGCTAAGAGGAGCCGAGGTCCAGGGGAAACCACAGTTCAGACACTAATAACTCATGCTTTTACATATTGTTTGAAGATTTTTAATAATCAGTCCACGGAACGACTTGGAATTATTTAAGCTGAAGTGAAATGAGAAGGGGTGGTACCGAACCAGTACGACTTGTACTGATTAGGGATGGGCTTTTCAAACACGAATCACTGGGAAGTAGTCGACTCTTATTGGAATATTAGGGGAATTACCATCCACTATTTTATAACGTCACGGTTAAAATAAAGATTTTTATCACGGCTTAGAAGTGGCTGCTGGTAAACATGCGAGTAAATGACGATTCAGACTCGTTCTCTGTCTGACAACAGACGGGAAAATAAGTAAACGAGATTCAAACATGCGATATAGAAGGACTAAACGGAGGTATATATGACACCGTCTGCTGCCGGTGTGACAGTCAAAGAGCAAAACAAGACTAAACTTTGTTACCTCTGATGTTTTGCAGGTTTGTTTTCCGCTTTACAATCCTGAAAACATCTGTCTCTCACTAAAAAGGAGTTGGAAACCTGGTGAAAATCCCTGCGCAATAACAAGCATTAGTGAGTCCAGTCCTGCATCACGTACGCAGCATGATCTCATGAGGCGTACATATGTCTTATGGACTGTGCAAGCAAGGGAAAATATATTATTGAAGACAGGACAACAGTCACATAAACTAATCGATAAACTAACCCTCCGCCAGTCAGTTGGATTAAGATGATGGAGATACTGGAGCTTTTTTTCTGTCTTTGTTGATTTATTAGCATTTTTACCAGCGTTAGCCTGCTACGATTCCCAGATGCCCTGATGACAGAAGCTGCGTTTTCACCAAAATGCACCCAGAAATTTTATCCCCAGAACTCTAGTCTCTAGAACTAAAAGGTTCCTTCATAGTGTTGGTCGTCCACGGACGTGTCAAAAGACGAGGGCAGGCAGCTGGACGCCATCGCTGTCCATCTGTGAAAGACTGTTCTTCTGTAACGTCATGTTTGTGTCAAATCACAATGACAAACTTCTGTACAGCTACAGCTTTTTGAAACGGAAGTAAAACGCGACCAATCAGAAATGTCAGGACTGTAAACCCCACCCCCAGGGTTCAGAAGGTACAACCCCCTCTTCTACAACAACAACAACAACATCATCTCTAATCTAAGGCTTATTTATCAGGCTACACTCACAGTTTTCATCAGTGAACTTAAATTGTTAAATTATTCAGTGTCCACACAGTCAGAGACACACACATTTCAGAACATAACACCAGTTCAAATGTGAACGGTACCAACTCTAAAAATAAGGCAAGGAATTACAGCGCCGTCATTACTTCGACAGCACTTGAACATGACTTCATGCATAAACAGAGTTTCATCATCATCTCTCTGGCTGATCCCCAATCTGCTTAATAAGGTCAGTGTCAGCCCTGATACTGATCAGCTTCATCAGATCAGCGCATCCCTAGATTCAAGTCCTAAGATCATCTGCAGCCAATCAATTATCCCGGATTAGAAACGTGTCACAGAGATCAGCATAATATAGCAGAGAGAGTTTGATAAGAACACGAGTCACTTCATGAATACAATGAATTTATAAATAAACTGCTTTCATCTACATCCACATGGTTTATTGTTATTACAGAAACAAAGACGTTTATATTCAGTCGATCAGGTAGAGAAGAAGAGAAATAACAACCTTCTATTGCAGCCAATTACCCGCTCTCTGTCAAAAAGCTTATTGATCTTTGCCAGATCCCAATAAGTAAAGCGAGTAATGGGCTGGTGTTGTCAAATTAACTTGTTAAAAGGACTTTGGAGGAGCCTTTCGTAGCAAAGCCCTGCCAGAAATCAAAGTGAGATTGAGACACAGAGCTCCTTGTTAAAGTTACCTGTGTGTGACGTGCATTAAAAACCTCTTCAAGAACAGACAGAGAAAAATGGGTGGAAATAACATGTCTCGCCAAGCAAGTGAATGTGTGTGTGTGTGGAGGGGACGTTCTAGGACGTCTAGGTGAGAGAAATTTGGAAATCTGAGCCCGCTGGCTACATTAGCGCTGGCAGCCTATTGAAAAATACCTGCATACTGATGTAACAGCCCCAACGCACAAGGTTATGCTGGCTACGACGACACACAGCGAGCATAAACATTAGCCCTTTCCTTGGACTCACACTCACTTCCTCAGCAGCGCCGGCCCGTTCTGTGTGTGGCCTGCAGTGTCGAGTATTACGCACACGTCTTTCAAGCACACATTTAATCATTGAGAAAAACTGCAGCGGTGAAGGCAGCCAAGTTTGGGCACTAAACTTGTGTCCTAAATCAACCCTGGACAAGTGCTCTAAAGAGGACATGGAGGCAATGAGGAGAATAGAAACCATGTAAAAAATAAGAGAAGAAGGGTCTCCAAGACGACGACCGAGACAACGGATGGACGCCATATGAGGAAAATCTGCAGTAACACTGTTCAGTAACACTGTTCAGTACTGCCATGGCCTTATGACTTGTAATAAACAAATATTATCCACATTAGCTGCACAGGTCTGATGTCTTTCTGCTTTAACCTCAACTGTTGGGCTTGTTTTACAGCTTGTTTTTTACAAAGACAACAATAAGATGCGTTTCCATCAACGTGAATCAAACATTTAACACCACAGAAACAGGTACGTGTAGACTCATCCATGAAAACAACACCATCGCAGCCATTTTAGATGGAAAACAGCATCAGAATGCTCTACTTCGTCTATTCTGTTTATTACAACAATGTGTGACGCAGCCTACAGCGCCACCTTCTGACCACACTACACAGTCTAGTTTATTCACCTCAAAACAAATGATGGAAACGCAACCAATTCACATTTTCATTTGGGTGTTTATTTGCAGCTGGGTGCACGTACCGATGTGGCCACCGTTCTGTTATTTTCAAAACTACTTGGTAAGGTTTAGGGTTAAAAGACCATGGTTTGGGATAAAATAGAACATTAGCGTGTTACAAAGCCATTCCGTACATGGTTTATTTTGATTTTGTAAATGGGCTGAATATTTCAGTAATGTGCTTTTAATATTCAAGTCATGTCATATCTGCCAATTTTTATGAACAAAGGACAAACAAATATAGTTAATTTCCCAAATTCTATGCTAATAAATGCCTCTTCTTCTTCATAACATGTAAATGCGTCAATAGACTCTTAATAGACTTGTACAGCGGAAGCATTACGTCAACAGAACTGACAATAATATTGTTAATCTCAACTGTTTGTGTGACAATCAGCAACTCAAATTTCAGTATCGTGACAGCCCTAGTGCTGCTAATGGACAACAGTGTGATCAGAATCACGAAGGGGAAGAAACGAAATGTTGCGACTCATGTTGCATGAGAAACAAGCGAACACAGAAAACAGACTGGAGGTAAGTTATCCGACTGCCGATGAGCCGTGTGACCCTCGAGGCTGACTCAGTGCAGATGGCAGAGGTCTGGTGGCTGCCCTGCGACGCCCGCTGGGGGCACAAACAAGGGCAGGGCTCGGTGTGTGTCACTGTGTGTCGCTGTGTGTCGCTGTGTGTCGCTGTGTGTCGCTGTGTGTC
>JAPQRN010000011.1:16213934-16229060 GCA_037367275.1 Coranthus polyacanthus
ATAGCGAGCAACAGCAGAAATGTGTATCGTGATAATTATATTAGTTTTCTTTTGTCTTTAGTGTTTATACTGTCAATTAAAACCATCCCAAACGTTTCAATGTTTAGTTTAGTTTTGATGTTGAAAAAACATTTCACCGTCACAGTATTGTTTTTAATGTTCTACCTCTACATTTCTGAAATGTAACACCACAAATAACGTCTTTTCATCTTGTTTCATCTTTTATGAATAATTTCAACCGTCTGGTTTCTTCAACTTTCACTCAGGACCACAAGTCAGCCTTTAAAAAGGAAAGAAATAATGATTTGACATTTATTGTGGCAACAGTTTTGGCCACATCGTCCAACCTACTGAGAAGACATCATATGGTCTAATTAGTTGTCATTCTTCATTCAGTTTGAGAGGGTTTATGATGCCTGATCATCTCAACGAATAACTACGAACCTGGTGAGGACACGATCAGATTTATCTCTATTCAGTGAATCAGAACAGTTCGAGAAACACAGCTTTGGAAAAAGTTATTGGACCAAAGTAGTGAAAAGTCAACATTCATCATAAATGTAATTTGTAAAGCCCTCAGAGTTTAAAAAATCTGGCAAAACACACAAGAACCAATTCAGATTCCAAAAACAGAATACCAAAAGCTCTATTATAGTGAATTTCTTTCGATCAGGGGTTCCCAACCCCTGGGCCCCGGACCAGTCGCGGGTCACTAAAACCCTTGGCAAAGATAAATGTCTCCAGAAAACAGGCTCCGGGCTCGCGTTGATGGTGAGTTAGTATTGATTTTCGTGTGTCTTGTGGCTGAATTTTGCTTTTACAACAACATGACATTAATAGGAGGTCTGTAGCAGTAGCTGTGTATTAAATCTGTGATAGTAAACAGAAGTTAATCCACCCCAACGCTCTGAGCCCAGGTTCAGCTTCACTAGATCTGGGAGGTTTTCAGCAGACCAGATGCTTGCCATCACAGAGTGCTGAAAGGTGGTCTCCCTCTAATTATACCACCCTGCCTTCCTACTGAATTTCATTCTCATTTATCTTCAGCGCGCATTGATCCCCTACACAGATCACTTATTGTATTTAGCCTTGATTAACCCAAACAACCGTCAACCTGTCACATCCTCAGTGAAGCCAATGACAACTGTAATGAGCAGGTGATTCATCACAGAAGGACCATCTTATATAATAGTTACATAATGGAACTAAGGCGGGTCTAGTGGTTAAGTGGGTAAAACCTCGTTCAGACTCAAACAACCCTCCATCACGACCACGACGCAGGTCCAGATCTGGATCAACGCGGGTCCACAGACCCCATGTCATACAAGCATCTGTTCTATGTGGTACCAGTGGTTTTACTTCAACAGTACAGACTTGATCTGCATAGTAACTAATGTCAGGGCTGGAACGCTACGTCAAAACTGTGGGATTTTATTTTGAACTGAGATAAAATGGCCGACCCATTACTTTCCTCTATTTGTAACTTCCATACAAACATCTCCTGTTCAGAATAACCCGTTCTGTGTCACGTTCACTCTCCTCTAGGTCTGGGCGACGTGGCCAAAAATGTTCAAAGTCTATATCCGTAATTATCACCATAAATGTCAAATCATTATTTCTTCACAGTTTAGAGGTTGATTTTTGATCCTGTGTGAAAATCAAAGCAACCAGATGGTTATTTGTTGTTTTAAACGATTCTTCTTCAGAACATGACAAACACTTTCCAAACAGAAGAACATTTCAAAAATCTAAAGGTAGAATATATAAAAATTACAATGATAAAATGTTTGTTCAATGCAGGAGTAAAATGAAGTAAAACAGCAACAAAGAGTGTGAGTTGTTACATGATATATGTCCTCATATCGCACAACCCAAGTTGGCACTTTATCTATTTTTTTGTGTGGACATTTTTATTTGTAAAAGAAGTATTTCAATGAGAGAATCTGGACTCAACAGCAACACAGTTTATCTCCTCCTACACGGGGTGCAGTAACATTAAACGTTCCTATCAGCACAAGCCTGGGTGTAACAAACAGGCTGTTTTCCATTTGTAAAGCCAACAGTGTGATCGTATCCTTCCAGCCTTTACTTGTAGACGACAAAGTCCAAAACCAAGGGCAGTCTCTCTGGACATGTATCAGCTCTGGCAAACTAACCACCGTCTTGCCCTGACCAACCAAAGGCCTCGCTGCAACGGTAGAAAAAAATGTAATTCCTGGCAGCAATAGAGAGAGAGAGAGAAGCACGACCTTTAGCCCACATGCTGTGAGATGATCCTCGGCAAAAAACCAAACCAAAGAAGAGACCGCTGCACGCTTAGCAATGACTTTGTCGAGTCTGGTTTCTGTGTTGTTGTCATGATCGGGAAGGGGTGGACGTTGTTCCTGCTGCTGGTTCCTCTTCAAAACATGCTATCTTTCCAAAATAGTCTGCCCTGTCATTAACAAGATGTAAGAAGGGAAGATCCCCCTGTCTAAATCTAAATCTTAAAGCTAAATCTTAAACCCACATGCACAGGAATTGAGGAAACTAATCAAACAGCAATAACGCAGGCAATTCTAAATTTTTACAAATTTTACAAAGCTTTACAAACTTAATAAAGAAATAAGCTTTATTTAAGTTCATGACAACAAAAACCCTAAATCTAGAAATGCTTGACAAATGTATAGATTCATTCACAGTCATTCGGAGGTCGTCTGGTTGAGTTAGTGTTTTATCCAGAAATGACAAGATGCTACCAGACGTCAAAGATCTTCACAATGAAGTTCAAAAGAATTATTTGACACCGTGTTTGTTGCTTTAAGTCTAAAATCCACAGTGGGTTTGAGTGGAGTTAAGGCGGTCCAGACGGTTTCATGTCAATGTGAATCTTTGGTCTGAACTGGGCTTAAGTTTCCTTATTATCTTCAAATTAACCTCTGACCTGTGCAGTGCCTTTTGTTTAGTCCCAACAACTGGTTTTACTGTCAGAAAAATAATAAGAACAAGAAGAAGACGCAAGAATAATAAAAATCCAACAAAACCCCTAAATGTAACACAGTGGAGCATGAGTTTCTCCTGCAGGATGCTGAGTAATAAACACTAGTCAGAAGCTGGTAGACTGGCAAAGCCTGGTTCATTTGTCTAGCAGACATTAAGGCGAGTTGGGTTTGAGGTTAGAATAGTTGAGGTCCGATTCTAATATATCCAGTAGGGTGATAAACAGAAAACACTTTGCTGGTGACTTTTTAAGACAAACCAGTGAAGAAAAAAAAAGACAAGCTAGTTTCCTTCCATGAGCTCATGTGAAACCTCACGTACATTCCTCAGCAGAGCTTCCAAAAACGACGGCAACAGTAGAGAACATCAAACCGCAGCCACAAGTGCAAGATGATCAACCGCAACATGAACAACCCCCTCTTCAAGCAAAAAAAAAAAAACAACACAAAACAAAAAGCATTGTTTCCTCGACCACAATCAATGGACTGTTCCATAAAATGACACACATGCCTATTACTTCATTGTGATTCTAAGCGAAGGCCAAAACCTCCTGACGTCAGGAGCCACAGGAATGCCACCAGGCGGATTCTTCAGTCCAACTCTCCAGCAGCCTTAGTTCAACAAGTAGACAATGTAGAGAAACACTCAGAGATAAGAGTGGGCCTTGCTTTTCTCTCTGTGCTTTCCTTTGCTTGTTTTCCTGACAGTCGATAACTCCTTCTCGTGCTCTCCTTGAGCTTTCTCAACACATTTCTCTTGCAGAGGAGGAGGCGGGCTGATTGCCTCCGCTGCCATCACTTGTCTGGGCAAACTCCAGCAGTGATGTCCCTGAAGGCTGCCCTGCAGTAATCATGCTGTGAAATGCAGCTTTTGGATATGACTTTGCTCTAACACGAGCCAAATTGCTTGCATTAGACAGAATATGAGATAGAATTAGTTTGAAAAGGCTCGACCAAAGACTAAAAGGCATCTACAGTCGAGTCCTATGCCCTGCACGTGCAATGTTATGTTTAGATCCAACAAAATCAATATGGTGACTGTTAAAGTGTCTACGCTTGCACAGAGCATTCCAATCTGAAACGCAAAAATGTAATGATCTACTTCAAGCCTGATGGTGAGCAGACTTCTACCTTTTAGTGACACTTTTTGTCCCGATGTGCACACGTTTTGTCCCTCACGTTGCAGGACGGGCAATGTCGAGTAAAGGAAAGTAACTCAAACGTGTCCGAGTACAACTTTTTTGCTGCTTGATACGAAAGTAAAACTCACACGTTGTCATTTTATTACTGAGCTACATGAGAAACACACCTCACCAGGGTTTTCCCTTGGTTTTCAGAGGCTTAGGTTCTGTTCAGGTTATAGCATTTTCCCTAAGTTTGTGAAAGACTGCATGGTTACGGAATCCTGAGGCTTATAATGGTCCAGTATTATTTACAAAATCATTGTTTGTGCAAAGACTTTTTATTCCACTACACCGTGAACCATTAACACTGAAAACAAAAGGCTTATTTTAACAGCGATTCTTATTCATTTCAGTTTGTGTTGCATTGTTCACTGTAGTTTTTGTGTTTATGAAAACTGACATTTTTAGGGTTTTTTTCCAGTTAAAATATTTCTCACTGCTGGTTCTAGTTTTAGTCTCATTTTTCCTTGATTATAATAACCCTGCGCGGAGCCTTAAAGTTGAAGAAAGGTTGGATCGCGCTCAAAAAATGAGTCTTTATTCAGACATTATTCTGCTTTTTTAAATAATTTTTATTTCCTCTGCAGATGCACAACCTTGTAAACCAGTCTAGAATAATTAATTATTTCCAAACAGAGCCATTCAAGTCATCTGGTGAAAATTCTGGTATTTAAAAAAAAAAAAACACCCACAAAACACTGCATTGTCATATTTTTTTTCCCGATATTGTGCAGCCCTGGCACAGCAATGTTTTCTTCAGAGTCATGAGCCATTTAGTGTTTATCTAAAGAGGATGGAGGGAGATGCTGTTCTACAACTGTCAGCAGACTTTATGACACCACTTACAGTCCCAAGGCTACAAGCGAGACCTCTTTCAGGAGGGTTTACTACAGGCTGCCTTATTGCTTTGCCACTCCCTGCTTATCTATTACAGCAATAGTGGCGGTTGCTTACAGTCGTGGGAGGCGGCGTCGTTAGGGGCTTTCCCAACAAGGGAGATCCTGTGTACATTTGTAACCTTCCTCTGACTGGATGAGCGAGCCTAGCGCCGGAGTTAGTCGGAGAACAGACAGAACGTTCTGACAGCAGCGAGACGCTTGAACAATGCTTCCGAGCCCGCACAAGCACTGCTGAGAATAATAAGGCAATTATCTGGGCCAACAGAATAAGAAAACAACACTTTCTCTCTAAGCCCGGCTCTCTAGTGAATTCTCCAGAAGCCTGGGCTGCGTATTCTAATCATGTGTCGTGTACAAGAGGCTTTATCACGGGTCCTATTAAATGACAGCTTCAAAATATAGATTTGTCACAGTCATCTCTGAGGAGAAACAAACCTCAGCTGTCACTTCTGTCCATAAAGGAAACAAAGGGAAAGAGGAACAAACAGAAAAGTTTGCAGCCTATTATTTTTTTCCTTTACATTTCTGCGAGGAAGCAGGAAGAGTTTGCTCGCTGAAGCTGAATGAAAGCAAACAGGAGTCAGACAGGGGGAAGCGGTTCGTGTTTTCTGAATGAAACATCCTGAATGCGGAGGGACAGCGGGGGCAAAATCTGCTGACACAGTAGAAACCACCGTTCCCTTGGCGAAAACTGTAATCACTACAAACAGCGAGAGAACAGGGCCAGTGAAAGGCAAGCGCAGAGGCGGAGGAAATTCTCCTGAAACGGGAGTGGATGTGAGAAGAGACGAGGAGTCGGTGCAGAGGTGCGTCCTGTCGTATCTGCTCCGCGTTAGCTCTGCTGTCTTAGCTAAGCGGCGGCGCCGATGCCAACAACAACACCGAGAGGGACTTGGGCCTCTATCAAACATGACGCCAGGGCTGTTTTCAAAAACCACACTGGATTTAGATTTACATCAGAATGTTCCGTCCCATCTTCAACACGCAAACAGCAGCAAGATTGTGGGAAGAGCCAGAGATTAAAACAGCTCAGACTAAAGCATTCCAAGCCTTGCACAAGTAAATAATTACCACTCTGTCACTGCTTTTGAAAGACAAATCTAACTCCCTTATCAGAAATTACACAACATAAGCCTCTCCCCAACTGATATGAAAAGAGTCCCCAAAACATTGTGCAGCAGTAGGTCCGCAGACCCCCAGGGGACTACTGCTATAAATTATAAAACTGTGCTGTATCATTTTAAGTGCCTATGTACAGATGGGGACCATTTGTGCCGATAAAACAAGCATATTGTTCCCATTACTCCCACCCACTTTAGCTTTGGGCCAATAGAAACTCGGATATGGTCGTGACAGATCACGTCAATCTGTCATGAATCACTCACTTCGCTCAGGACACAATGAACCGTTCTTGCTGCTTATCTTGACTTATTGAAGCTGGAACACACGGCCTTCCTCACCTGTGTGACGGCTGCCTCGCTGCATGACGGCATGTTGCTGCCGTGGAGCAGTACGTAATAATAGCATCAATATGATTTAATCTGGTCGTGAATTTAGTGTCTGAGACAAGTGAACAGATGGAGGAGTCGTGGTTTTCCTCTCCAGCTCACTAGATTTTACTTTTCCATGTCTGTGACTTTCAGATATAGTCTAGACATTAAAACAGTTAAGTAACCTACTTTTATATATGTATAATGAAGACTTCTCCAGCCCAAAAAAGGGGATAAATAACATTGGTATCGGCCAAACTGTCATCAGTGCATCCCTAATAAGTTCACTGTTCACTATCCATTTTCACCATGAGCGCTCAAATGTGAAAAATAAGAGTCTGTTATATTTACTAGATGATGTGCTGCTGCAGCGAGGCTTCAGTCGCTCTAATCAGTTAATGTGGGCGCTGAAATGAAAATCAAAAAGTAACGCGACCTCGTAACCAGGTGAGGTAACCAGTGTGTTCCAGGTCTTAGTCAGACACCGAACACTGGACAGGATGGAGAAACGTTTAGGTCAGTCCACATCGTCAGGTGACAAAAACCAGAGCAGCTACATTAACAAAATATGACCACAGTTAATGTTTGGTTTCAAAAACAGCGACGAGCTACAAAACCACATACAGATTTTCAGGTGTAAGGGAATGAAGCGCTGAGGCCAAGCTAAAGCCACATCTGATTACAAAACACAGAGAATACAGGGGCAAAACAAGATCATTTCAGGGTTTCAACTGCTTGAAAAGTATAAATAGTGTCAAGCTGAGTCCAAATGTAATTGGTATAAAATGACCCCGTGTTCGACTCGGTTTAAAATGTGTTTCAGTTCATCACTATGAAACAGGTCTGAAGTATTCAGGTTGAAAACTGTTAGAATATAAATACTTCTAGTAGTAATGGCAGGATATACTTGATGTGTGTTACAATTACGACAGGGTCTCTGGAAGATTTTCTGTCCCTGCTCCCAAAAACCTTGAGAACCCCTGACTTCAACAAGAGCAAGAGCCTTGTAGCGGAAGGTGATAAAATATGTGGAGCGTTTCTCAAGGGGGGAAAATCCAACAAATTTGAAAGTCCATTTGAAAAGGTCAGACAAGAAGGGCAACACAGCTTATCTTGACAAGGTAAACTAGGTTAAAGCCAGGATGGCAGCATGATTCAGTCCAGGACAACTGCACTCCCCTAGGAAACACTCCATATAGCAATTAAAGACTTCAACTAACACTCAAAGCAATAAAAATCTAAACATCAAATCGATTCCAAAATTTAACAGTACAAATATCTGAGGGTGTCCACCGTAAGGGGTTCCTGGCCTCAAAAACTTTGAGAACCCCTGTTCTGAATAAACAGCAGGAGTGTAAAAGTAACTGCACATCCTGCCACGGTGTATCTGGTTTGTGCACACTTGACAACGTGGCTGACGACCAAGAATCGAGAGCGCCAAGCTGGCGTCGATCCAAGGCAAATTAAGCAAAAATGTGCATTTCTATCCCCTTGGGTGTCTCCTGTGGTTGTTCCCCTGAGACAGACAGACACACAAACAGGCTGAACAGGGAAACAAGAGAACGAAGACGCAGTGAGTCAACGAGGGCGTGTGGTGCTTTAAGAGGCCCGTTGACTCAAACAAGTTGAATCTGAACCCTGAATGAAACTATAGGCTTCGGGGGATATTTCAATCATGTGAAGTAATGGATATGCATGAACTTCCAAAACAATAGGCTACTGTACACACGAGAATAAACCCCCCTAAAGATGTCTGGCAGAGGCACATTTTGCTTTGGTGTTTGCCTCTGACTTGTGTCTGTACGGCGCCCCCCCGCCAGCTCGTACCCCGCCTCCTCGTCACCCCCACACACTTTGAAGATTTCCACAGCTCTGGGTGGATACAGGGGCAGCTTTGGAGGCTGCGGGATCCTGAGGTGACACACCGATCAGGTAGCTTGTGTCATCTCCGTCGTCAGAGGTAGTAGGAGTACACGCGTTCTTTACTCCAGTAGAAGTGCAGATACTTGTGTACATAACAAGACCTGGTGCAGTAAAAGTGAAAAGGTACAGGCTCTGAAACGTACTCAACGTATAAAAATAGGGCCGGCTGTTTATGTGCAAAGCTAAACTCACGGAAAAACTAAACAATATAATGAAAATACTGAACATTAGCTTCACTCCAGTGTGCAACAGAACGGAAAACATTACTCGTTTTTCTGCGATCCAGTCTCCCTAAACTGTCCGTTTTGCTTTTACATCGTTTACATCTCATTTTGTCTCATTACGTCTTTTATGTCATTTTCGTCTTTTTGCGTTTGTCGTATGTGATATTCACCGATGGATTCACCAAGGGATTGTCTTGTGGGTCTGTTATTGTTCCGTCCATTTAGGTTCAAATCAGTCTCGATGATGAGAAGTCATGCAATTACTCAAAAATAAAAATAATCAATAATTCCCCCAAAATGCATTAAAACTGAAGAAACAAGCCTATTTTGGTAGAGATATTTGTGTTAAAACGTAGAGCGTAAAAGCAAAAATCATCAGAAAAATAAATATCCAAGTAAAGTACAGATACTTGAAAACTCTACTTAAGTATTTGTACTTGGCTACTTCCCACTTCTGTCGTTGTTAACCTGTCCGTCAGTGCTGCAGCTCAGGGTTAAGTGCATGTGTGTGTGTGGACGTGGACGTGGACGCTGTGGGTGAGGCATGTCTTTTAACTCCAGCCCAAGCCTCTGCCACCATAAAGGTCAGCGCTTCGACATCTGCTGCTCCTCTCTGAACCTCTCCTTTCATAATGGGGGAGCAGGGAAGAGGAGAGGACCCTGGGGAAAGGATGCACGTGAACACACACACGTACGAACACACAGATCCGCTCTCATGTCGAGGTGCTCTCTCTCTCTCTCTCTCTCTGTTCTATGTACACATGCACTCGCTCGATTACCGGCGGTCCAGCTCAAACCACACGTTTGTGTCACAAAGAAAAGCATCATCACACCAGCAGAGATGCCTGGCTTTTGGCCTCAAAGACTCGGTCGTTTCTTGTTTTTTTTTTGCTTTTATATTTTGATGGTGGGGGAGGCTGAGCTAAATGGAATCTCGTCCCCCGGGGGCACAGCAAAGGCAGAGCAGTGTTGAAATAAGAAGTGATTCATGCTTTTATCATCCCAGGTGAACAGTGTGGCTCTTTGAGCTATTACACCAGGTTTCTGGCAGGGAGAAGGACAAATTACGAAAGCAGTGCTGTCTTTTTCCCCCTTTGTTTTGGTTTGCCTTTCCCCTGACCGACAATAAAGACAATCCAGGGTTACACACCAGTTGTGTTTTTGTGGCGACCTTAAAGGTCCAGCGTGTCACATTTAGGGGGATTCTGCAGGACATGGAATATAATATTCATATTTATGTTTTCATTAGTTCATAAACACACAAAAATTTAAATTGTTGTGTTTTCATTCCATTAGAATGAGCCGTTTACATCTACAGAGGGAACAGGCTTCTTCTCCTTCTTTTTACAGTTTTATTTATTTTTTCACATCACCTACAAGTTAATATCCCCTTAAATAAAAAGTCTAGAACTAGAGACGTTTTTTTGTGGCCGCTGTAGGTGAAGGTGATGGATGGATATTCAGATGGTTGCAACCTGCAACTTAACTGCTGAATGTCAATAAACATCACATAATGAAACTTTGAACATTACAGCTTTACTTCTGTGTAGATGGCATCTGAACGTACAAGAGTGTGGTTACACATTTTATACAACTATTTGTTTCAATAATCAGTGCTTTGTTTCCTGGTCACTCCCATAGTGATCTACATTATGTAACGTATAATGTAAACAGACATTAACAATATAAGTAGGGGACAGAGACACAATCAAAGCCTTTCTGTTTTACCATCTATGAGAGTCATAACACCACTAACAAATAGAACTGGGTGATCTCACCATCTTAGACCATGTTATGGACCATCTTAATTTGTCACATGATCTGCTTATGACATTGATCGTACAGATTGTGTCCTTAAATAAAAGCAGCACAGTCCAAACTTTCCTTCTCAGTTTACATTCATCCTAAAAGGCCCGAGCACCAGTTCAATGACTGTATTTTACAGAGCATCGTAAAACATATTAGCATTAATGTTGTCAGTCTAGCTTGTTCATAGTAATTCTTTGTCACTGTCTGCACTAGAAGTGTTCAGTTAGTCCACTTTAACCTGCAGAGTTTGTGTAACGTCTTACTTTGCTGCTGATGAAGAAATAATAATGTGAAATGACGACTTCAGACAGTGAAGAATCACAGTAACTGTGAGCTGCTTGTTCAGCTCCTGAACTCTGTCGCGTACTAAGTCTGATTTACACTGACACGTTGCTAAAGTGACGGTGCTAAACACAACGATACGGTGCAAAACTTCTTTGTCATTATAAAACAACAGCGAGACAAATTAAGCCACCACAGTCTATGTAATTAACATGAAACAATGCAGCTACCAAAGATGTACAGTTAGGAAAATGTGGACTAGTGTTTACTTCAACAATGAGCAGATTTGTTGTAGGTTTCTACTAGATATTGTCATATTATTGCAGTAATATGTACAGCCATCGCACACAGCCTAAGCCTTAAGAAACCAGAGTAAAGTAGAGGAAAACCTGTTATAGTTTGGTTGTAACTCGTCTAGATTTTTGTAATTGGGGTGATTCAGATCCTGGATCATGATTCTACACCAAAAGATGGTCATATGATCCTTTGGCCAGATTGCCAAGCCCTACTAACAGCCAATGTTAGTGGCCCCTCCCTGAGTAAAGTGTGAACTATTCAACGGGCTGCGGTCAGCCTCTGTGATGCCTACAGCCGTTACAGCGAGCTGACCTGCCGGCAGCTAATAAAGCCCCCCTTATGGCACTTTAATTTTCTGTTAAACCTCTCCAGCCCGAGCAGCGTACATAGATACACCCACACCATCTTCTTCCTCTCGCACACACTGACCCCCCCACTCCCAGAAAACACACACACACCAGCCAAACACACATGAATCTGGAGATATCATCTGGACAGGTGGCCAGCCACCCAGACCTGACCCGCCTGCCCTCTCGCTTTGCTCCCTCCCTCCCTCTGCCTCCTCCCCTCAACTGAAATCAGTTCAGGTCTGCTGGAAAGCCCCAAATGAACATACACAGCAAACCCACCCCCCCAATTCACCATCACACACACACACACACACACACACCTCCAACAAGCCTAGCAAATGTCTGTTACCCACTGAGCTGTCTGTGAGGATTAAAGCCTCAACTGTGCGAAGAAAAAAAAAAAATCAGTCTGAGTCAAACCACGAAATTTAATCAGGACAATAAAGGCGATGGACTCAATGAAACACAGCACAGCAAATTACTGTCTCTTACTGCTAAAAATATGAAAACATCACTAGCAGACACCAAAACAAAGCCTACTTCCTCTCCATCTATTCTTGACATTCAACAGAGTTTTTTAAAAATGCTAACGAGTCCAATTTCCCATCAAAAGCCTCGACTGATCCACTCATTATTATCACAGATATAATATCTCTTTGGAATTAATGAATGTGCGCTGATAATAATGGACTTCTCTTTTGGAAAAACGTAACGATCCCAGAGATAAAAAAAACAACTTTAAATGTGATTCGCGGAAAGCAGTATTCAAAGATTTAGTATTTGAGCAATGAGAGAGCTCATCAGACAAGACATTTTCAAGTCACTTCGTTGCAGCAAAAGCTACAAATGATAAACTTAATCACTGAGTCAGGCTAAGTGAAATCATTTTGCGGTTGATGATTAGAGTTGCGACACAAAGCTGCGGGTGTTTATCGCTGAATTCTGTCCTTAGATGCACTCCACGTCGAGGGCTAATTTTCTTCTGCTTTGCCGTGGAAGGAGTGTGTTTTTAGGTAAACATTATTCCCAATCAACGCCGCTTGCTTGCGACGCCGCGGGGTGAAACGCCAACAACACGGTGCGTTAAGCTTCGACATTCACAGCGAGCACGTCGTGTTCACCGAAAACTGTTTCCCGATGTCAACATTTTCAAAACACAGGCATACGGATGCCGTGCTCACAAAGCCGCAACGTGTTTCAGTCACATACCGCTAGCTAACGTCCATTATCGGACAGCTAGGTTAGCTGTGTAAGTCGTAGATCACATTAGTAAAGCGTGCTGCCCGGCTAACTGCTGAGCACGTTTCGAAAACAAATGCACAACCGGGAATTATATGATTCAGCTCTCCCCCCAATGTGGGGGGGGGAGCTGTATATAACCATAAAATAGCTTTCGGAAACATGCTTGGTTGGTTGTGTGTAGCTCGCTGGTCAGCCTGCTAGCTAACAGCTCGCCGTTGTCTTGGAAAAAGACCACCGAGGGTGAAGTATCGCTTAGCTGGGGCTAGCTCACAAAACACTGCAGCAACAGTCAGCTCAGGCAAGTAACTGGCCAGAGGAAAAAAACACTCACACGCTAGCCACATTGAAACAAAGAAAGGACTTATGGCTGCTAAAGTACGGGTCAAACCCCAGCAGCGTGCCCGGGCTACAACAGAAAGACTAAAATGAAGGTATTTCATGTGAATAAGTTGTATTCTGTTCAACTCCGCTCCCCACCGCCAGCCCCGAATCTCAGACTCACCCTGTCACAACAGGCGCCATCTTCCACAAACTCTCACCAAAACTCCAATACTCGCGATATCCTTTCTCTCCCACAGCCCAACAATCCGCCGAGACAACAGAAGCAGACTGGAGGTGTAGGGACGAGGAGACGGAGAGAAAGGGGGTGGGTGAGGAAGACGGAGAGAAAGGGGAGGCGGCGGGTAGCAGCAACACTGAGAGAGAGAGACAGAGAGAGACAGGGAGAGAGAGAGAGAGAGAGAGAGGGAGAGAGAGCGAAAAGGGCAGACGCCACAACAACAGGCGTGGGAAACTTCGGAGACCTCGCGAGGTTTGGAAAACTCTCACAATAGGCGAGCACAGAGGGAGCGTCCCCTATCGCGAGATGTTGCTAAAGTGGAGTAGTTGTTTATCTTGTGGCACTGAAATACTATTCCCACGTGTTTACCGGGTAATAAATTACAGCAACCAATAGGTTTAAAAAAAAAAAAAAAAACCTGCAGCGGCGAGGAAAGCCTCTGTTTTCCCAGGCTTGCTGAGATTTGTAGTTTACATCCAGGCTCTGTGTGGAGTGACCAGGTTTACCGCTTTATGAGGGTCGAAACTGAATTTTGACCCTTTGTCCCACGTCCCACAGACTGACACAGTGTCTTACATACAGGTTTATATCCGGATGTGTCAAATTTTAACTGATTTTTCAGAAAATCAGTGGAATCTGTGGAATCTGTGTTGTGAAACAGTGTTGTGAAACAGGTTACCGATTAACTAGGTAGTATGTTGAAAATCAAACTACTTTAATTAGTTCATTATTTTAATGTTCTTCATTATATTTGATTACTTTTTGTTTCAAACTGGACAATGAAGGTGAAAAGTCCCAAAACATGGTCTTTTCTGATTTCAGAATGAACATTTTTGTTATTTATTTGCTCCATTTAATGCTTATTTTGCTCACTTTTGTTGTTTATTTTGTTGACTTGATGTTTATTTTGATCATTTTTGTTGATTTAATGTTGATTTTGTTCATTATTGCTCTACATTTTGTCCATTTAAGGCATATTTAGTTGATTTTTGTTGTCCATTGTGTTTTTTTGTCATTAATTTTGGTTTATTTTGCTGATTTAATGCTTATTGTGTTGACATTTATTTAGTTCTGTCTAAATATAAGTCTACCTCTCCACGCTGCCAACACTGTCCCACACAAACATTCTCTTTTCCTCACATTTGGTTTGTCGGGATCTGGTCACTCGATGTTTCCGTTACAATGAGAACTAACAGCTGCCTGATATAAGAGCCAAAATATTTTATTTTACACAAAAGTATGTAAACATTCATCAGCGAAGCGATGAGACTGCAAGGTCATAAGAGCTTTTAGTGGAGGACTTCTGTACAACAAATTTACAATTCCCATGGGTAACATTGCAGTTCCTGTTTCAAATGTGGAAACAATGGTGTGAACACATGTGAATGGGCCATACAGGGCAGATTAGTGCATTGCCATCACATTGGGGAGTCCCATGACCAGCCTCCTCACAACCCAAACCTCAAAGTACAAGGAGGGCTATTATTTAGAATGATCATGCTTGGAAATGTGGCATAGGAGGCTTTATTTTTCTCTCCCGCCTGAGTGCATTTCCAGAAGTTTGCCAGTGTCACGGCATTCCCACTACAAACGGGTCAGGTCGTCGTTGTTTATGTGGGAGGGGTCGGGGAGCCGTAAACCTTCATGTAGGTCTCCATTCTCCAGCGTCGTCGTCTCTGCTGCCTTCATTTGAATCTCTTTGGCATCATTGTTCACCTTACAAGTGACTCTTAGTGGGAGCGTTTCCGACTTCAAAGACAAGGCGAGGGCTTCTGAGGTCGCGTTGATGCAGATAAACGTGTTAGATGGTGTGTGAAAAGCAAATACGACACAGGGTTCATGGAAACTAAGACTAAAACTAGCAGTGAGAAGCTTAACTGACTGTTTAA
>JAPQRN010000011.1:16245365-16271286 GCA_037367275.1 Coranthus polyacanthus
TTTCCATGCCCGTGGCCCGTCTGTCTGTGGATGGAGGTCATGTCACTTTGGCAGAATTCCGTTCTTTTAAATCATTAAACTAAAAATGTCTCAATGTCACAGCAGGTGTCCGTCACCATAGAGGTTATATTTGGTTAAAATAGGCCTTGATGACGCACGGTGTGGAAACGTAAAGTCATGAATCCACACGGTTTGTCACGTTACAGGAAGTCAGAACATGTTGATGAGGTGAATAATGCATCACACGAAACATAAACCAAGTCAAAAGATACTGGTTCATTTCAAATTGTTTTTACTTTTCACATAACATAGTGACACCAACTTCAACAAAGGGTCAAAGGTCAAACTCCTACAGATCTTAACAATGAACTAAAACTGAAACTAAAGACTGTTTTCATTGATTAATGTGTTGATTTACAGATTAGTTGTTTGGTCGATAAAATGTCACAAAATGGTGAAAAATGTCCATCTGTGTTTCCTAAAACCAGAGACGACGAATTCAAATAATGTGTTCGGTCGAAGAAGATTAATATGAATTCAGATTGTTCATGTTGTGAAAGTCAGTGTATGCAGGTTGAATAAACAAAAAGAACAAACATAAGTAAATAATAAGCAACGTGAGCAGAAAATGAGCACTAAAAATAAAATGATTCAAACTGAACCGGTCGAATATGAACCAAAGTGAACAGTGCTGTCGTTCATGTCGTCGTTCTTTCTCAGGTTAAAGAGTCTCGTAATGGTTCACGGTGAAACCAGACCATGTGACGAGGTAATTATTGATCAGTGACTCAGCATCAGATGAACGTCACCATTAACTGACCGTAAATGCTTTTGCGGAGGTGGTCGTGTATGAGTTGAATCCATACACAGGCCTCGGTATAAACTGAATAAACAGAATAAACAGCAGAGAGCGGCTGCTTTGGGCTAAAAATACACAAGTGCGAGTTGGGTCACAGTACATGGCATTCTGCAGAGAGCTTGGGTGGGGAGGAAATGAGCTCAAAGAGGGGGATTTCTGCACGGTCGGCTTCAAAACGCTCCAGCTTTTCTTTCTCCTGAAAATAAGGCCGGCTATGTGACTATTAATAGCTGCAGCGAGACGGCGGCGGGGCTCTTTAAGACTGACTAACGGCCGCTCTTACACCACGCAAGCAGAAAAAAACAGAGCATTGCCACCGTTTTCATCAGCGGCCTCTCTGGTATTACTGATGACGCGAGCGAGACGCCTCTGACAGATTTTACAGACGCACTGGAAGCAGCAGCAGCAGCAGCAGCAGCATTGTAGACGATATTAGTCAGACTGTGAGTAAGAGACAGTCAGGCCTTTTATTCAGCTACATGTGTTACAAGAACATGTTTACTCAAAGATCTGCAGAGGAGGTCATCTTTACTTAGTAGCAGGGGGTTATCTTCACTCTCAAAGGGCTGACACTTAGTCATCTGATAATATTAAAGGACAGAAGGAATATTTGAGGCAGAAACACATTGTGTAAAGTGGAGAAAATGGTCTAACTTTTCTATCTCTGTGACCAGAGGATTTGTGTTCTCAGGCTGTTCTCTTGAAGGTGAAAATCTCAGCAACGCGGACTCAAGGATGAACTGATTAGAATTTGGTTAAAATGTCAGGGTCACAGACTCAACTCAAGAACTGGAAAACCCAGAGAATTCGTCCCCATTGTGCTACAAAATGTATTATACAAACTTCAAATGTTCACGTGAAGATAAACGTAAAGAACAGCCTAAAATAACGACTTAACTTCAGGTCAAAAGAACTGACTTCTACTAAAAAAAAAAAAGCAAGCACAATATAAAACACTAAAAGACTGTAACGTATCTCCAAGGTGTCCGCCATGTTTCTACTGCAGCTCTGAACAGACCTTCTTCTTTTGTCCGTCTTACAGCAGGTGTCATCCATCTTTCAGACCAATTACAGGAAGTTATGCACGGCTATCATCGGGAAAAACAAAGAACCAACAGAAACAGAAGATGTGAGATGTTAAAAATGAGGTGAATTAACCGACGTTAGATGCAGCTCGTGGATAAAGGCAGAAGTAAAACTAACCAGACCAATGCAGACCAATAAGAGAAACATGAAGCTTGGTTTGAACCTTGGTTTGAACTTTCAGGTGTGAAAACGCCCGACATGTCATACTCTGAAGCTTCAAGTGGGAGGACGTTGAGGTCACTGTGGTAATCAGACCTACCTGTTCACAAGCTGAATTCATACACTGTTTATGATAAAATATCACGAATGTGACGAATGTGAAGAAAAGGTTTCTAAGTGCAGTCAGCATTTTTCTCACTGGAATCAAACACGCCAGTGTAGTGAGAACATACATACTTACCTGTAATCTGATCAGGAGAAGGCATTTGTAGTTTAACTTTTTAATTGGAGACCTTAGCAGTGGTTTTGGCTCCAGGTGTTTTTAAGGCTCGTTGATGCTCCTCAACGTACGTGAAGAAGGAAATCTGTTTCAAACGATGCAACCGCCACATACATCCGTACGTTCTTTAAATCAGTCCGTATCCGTGAATATTTACTGTATTTTTAGTGCAAATTCAAACATAAAAATCCAGTTCTTTCCAAAACATTTGCTGGAAATGATTCAGAATTGATAGACCTGTTAAATAAAGCTCACGTCTTGTCACATCTTGCTTGAGAAACTTTCATGACAGAATCGAATCATTTTACCCTTTCAAGTGCTCAGTATTAATAATGTGTTAGTTTTATCTAAGCTAATGAATAGAGCGGCTATTACACAACACTGACATTATTCACACCTCCAAATACATAAAAAAGATGGCAACTTCGAAGGTTAGTTTGGAAAAGCTTCTGTCATTTGCGTCATTTCAAAAAGGCTCTTTGAGTTAATAGCTTTGGCAAATGAAAAGCTAAACATCTTAAACCAGGCTTTTTAAGGTCATTGAACAGGTTGTTCTCAGTCTGACGCCCTCAAATGTGGAAAAACAAACCGGTCGAGAGATGATGACTGAAGAACCTTTTGGATGAGGTTTTTAAAGGTACAATGCGTGAGGTTCGTGTGTGCTCTTGTGCTCTTGGCCGTTTGACGTTAGCTAACTCCATTTCTAAGCTAACGGTAGCTGGTGTTGCAGCAAAACACTCAGAAATGACTATGATTCCAAATTGAAGAGTGACATTAGATCCTGTTTCATATAAAGCGTGTAAATATGTGCATGCAATGGTTTTTGAAGTCGTATGAATTTTACGAGACTCGAGAAGAGAATGTGAATTTCTTCACATAGTCACACATTGTACCTTGAAGTTTTATGTGAGAGTGAGACATATTATGAGGATTATAATCTAATGGCATCTGCTTTAAGCCTGCGCAGGAAGCCGCGTCCTCTTCCTGTTTAGTCTAGATTCTGATTGGTCCCTGAGTTTGGAAGCATTTCCACAACAATGCAGTCAACGCCATATTTATCAGCATCTAAAAAGAGCTCAACAAGGCAATGAAAGGGACTAAAATACAGTCACAACACAAGAGGAGTCGCTGCTAAACCGTCCTCCTTCAGCTTCCATGAATTCCTTTTATGGATATTATTTTGCTTTTCAAAGTCAGTCTCTAATTTACTGTGTTTCCTTAAATATAGTATGAAGAACAACAAAGCGCAGCCCTGCACAGGGGAAGCGTTGTGATAAGAGCTATTCAAGTGGCTTCATGATTTCACTTGAATAGCTCCCTTTGGGGATTCGGTGAGAAACCATTAAAACCACTTTTGAGATGTTACATAACGGATCCGTCTTTGGCATCGAGCTTTCTTCTGAAATATCACCCGTGTCAACAAAAAAAAAACCGTTATCAGAGCTTGAAAATAAGGCTTGTGATTTCAGGAATTCCCCCGGACAGACCCTTCCTCGTGTCTGGTCTGCTGCTGTTGTTACACCGAGCAGTTGTCTCAGTCTGACAAAAGGAGAAGAAACAAGAAGAAAAAGGAAATTAGCTCATCTGCAGAATGACGTGACTCTAAAGATAACTAGGGAAGAAAAGCAGACACGCTGTCATTCCTCCTGCTCATACGGACCCATTAACTCGCCTTATTAGGACATGTGTGTAGAAGCCTGAGGCCGGCAGATGTTGCTTTTTATTTTCTGTTTTTTCTCTTCCTTTTTGGTTCTTTCGTAACTTCCCTCAGACGGTCTGAATCACCTGATTCCCGTGAAGGTCAGGTCACCCGGACGCTTGACGGGACACGTTGTAGAAAATTAAACAAAAACACTGCAGGTACATGTTCAGTGAAGGTAAATACACAACTAGATTTCCAGGAAGGGAAAGAGAAAAAAGGTTTTGTTTAATCGTGGCAGAAGTCCATGTCAGCGTCCAGTTAAAACTGAGGATGAAGTTCAATAGTGGCTCCAGGTTGTTCATTGTCGTAAATTGGAGCTATCGCGCTCCCTTTCACTCGTTATCCAAACAACCAAGCGTTATTTACAAGCCTCGTGTTTCACATTCACTGATAAGCGTGGAGTTCCTGCTTCTCTTTGCATCACCTGACACTTGAAAGGCAGAAAAGCAGCAGTATTTCGGTTCTGACGCGAGGACCCGAGGATCTGCAAACCCGAGTGACGCTCCAGTGATTCACTCGAACCCTGATCTCTGTCACTGTCAAATCTATGCATTTTCATTCTTTCTGTACAAGCGAATTTCTCGATGACTTATGCACAGCCTGTCAGGACCTGCAGCTTTAATGACTGCCTGAATAATACAAGCATACTTTACAGGTATAAGATCAATGAATCATCTCTGTCATGACGTTAGAGTCGCACTGAGGGAGAATTCACTTCTGCAGCTACGAGATGGTGAAGTGCAGCAGTTTAAATGAGTGTTTAAACGCTGCTCCCTTTATGTTCGGTTTTCATAAGACTGAAACATCGTCTACTGTAGCTTTGTGGCGTTTTGTTCCTGTCAGGTTCGGTCAGAGCTGAATGAATTGCAGGTGTTTTCTGACAGGTTGGGGGTTAAATACGTGGTACAGAAGCTTGGAAAGTGTCTTCTGTTTTCCACGTAAAGGTTCATCTGTGTTTGTATTGATTTGGGCCGAGAGGAAGGATCTGCAGAAGGAAGCTGTGTTCCCCTGACTTCATCTCCTGCAGCTTTAAGTTTCTTAAAGTCATTGATAATGAGTAAGATGTGACTCTATCGTACTCTTTGGTCATGTACGTTGCAGTGAATCGACCGTGCGAGCCACTATAGTTCTTCAGGGAATTCCATCTTCAGTGTTTGCCAACATTTCCATAAATGGTCGCTCTCAGTTTGTTTAGAATGTATTTATGTCACTTCAGTATTAGTACTAGTATTTAGTATTTTATGTATGTGCACCATTTCCTGTCACATGCTTAGCTTTAAGGACAGGTCCAAGCTGAGGTCGACCCAGTTTACAGACAACACAGACTTACATCTGAACCTGTTTCTACTGTAAATAAGCAGTACTCCTCAATGGTTTTAGGCGTAATACTCCCAGTCCCGGGGCTGCTGTACAAATGTTAGGCTGTCTTGTATATTTGCTCACAGGTAAGCACACAGATTAGCACTTCCTGATATAGACCCGATTACACTTTGACACACAAGATTTCTAAATGCAGTTTGTTTGCAGTGCGATATTTGTAGCTGACAGGAAATGAAAGTGGAGACAGGATATTCCCATGCACAGCGATGGTCTGGTTCCTCCTAAAAACTATGTCATTACAGAATACACGCCTTTAAATGACAAAATGGCAGCAGAAAATGCAGTTTGTATCTTCTCTGTTTTCCCACAGCATGAGATGGGTGAAAAAGATCAAACGTAATCAAACATGTAACGTGATAATGCATTGTAACTCCATGCTCTGGACATAGTCTACTACGCTGCAGATACGCTATCGAGCTTTGCTTTGAATCAGAGGCTTATGGGTAATTAGTAAAAACATTTACATTTCAGAGCAAATAGTGCAGATTTAAAGGTACCATGTGTAAGATTTAGGAGGAAAATGAGAATCAACAACAAAACGAACCCTGGCTCTAATGTGGGACTTGGAGGATGAGGGGGGTTTTCAGCTGGTTGGAATCTGCAACTTCACCACTAGATGTCACTAAATATCACACCCTGAACTTTAAAAAAAAAGGTCACTTTAAATCTTCAATATGTAAAGTGTCCTCACGTGCTTACATGAAGTTTGAGTCAGTTTTATGTTGGAAGCCAGTCCTTCATTGACATTAGATCACTCCATTTTAAGCTAACGGTAGCGGGTGGAGTTGAGTTTGAATCCCCCTCCCCTCACCCTGAGCTACGGTGGCTGCAGAAAATAGAAATCCATCAGTAGAGTCAGTGTTTGCTTTGTCCGCTCTGGGCTTTTAGTTGAGGGGATATTAACTGTGGTCCACACTCCGACATAGTAGGTGACAGTAATGCACCTTAACACTGGATGTCACTCACCATAAAACACACCAAAGAAAAAGAGGAAGTCTGTTCAGAGCTGCAACACAAACATGGTGGAATAACATGGTGGAACAAGGCGACTCACTCCCTCTATAAACAGCTCATTCTAAGCGAATGAAAGCACAACGCTTCATATTCACATGTGATTATATGAAAACATACTTATGAATATTACATTACATTTCTACAAACTCTCCTCCTAAATCTTTTTCAGGATGCCGTTTCTGCCAGACCTATTTGTGTTTGAAATGCAAACGTGGACGAGGTCTTAAAACTTCACCTACAACATATGATTATGAAAGAACACAACTTGTATGAAAGAATGTGACATTTTCATCATGTTGTGTTTTCCTAGCCGACACCCTGCTGTGTGTACAGACTGCAAATATACAAAAGGCTGCACATCACAGCTCCACAAATTCCTGTATTTCCAGAATCCCACCCGGCTGTGATATGCACGTAGCGTATCTAAACTCCAAACACACTGACCACATAAGCTGCTGGAGCAACATCCTGAGGAAACCGCCTCCTCCTTACAGCTTACTGTAATGAAGCATCAAAGCCTGGGCCTCAGCCAGAAATCAGACGCATGCCATTTAAGACGCTTTAAAGTTGTCAAACCCTTCGCCTCTTTCTGAGGTAGTTTAGATCTCCAGATCGTGAAAAGTAAAAGCCACCCATTTCTTCCTTTTCTGCTTTTTTAAATCACTTCCTCAGATTAGATTCTTTTGAATTACTGCAAACAACAGGAAAACCTGACTTTGAGGGCAGCAGTTACAATGAACCCCCACCAATGACTCGTCTGTTTAGTAAGTGAGACATTTCCTCCTGTGAAACTCGAAGCCTGCTGTACTCGTTTGGGAAGGTGTTTCCAAAAAAGGGGACTCGATTCACCCACGATTTAATCTGCTCACTGGACGAGCAGCTATTGTCGCTTATTTGGCTTGATTCCATTAAGTATTGTTCTCGCTCACTGTCTTGCTCTTTCTGGAGCATCCCATCATCCTGCTGTTTCTTCATAACACAAGTCACACTTTTGACACTGATGATGTGATCACGACCCTAACACGTCTTTGACATTAACAGAGAAGGTCTGTTTCTCACTGTGCTTGAAAAGCAAAGTCATGACCACAATAAAAACAGCTGAAGTTATGCAACGGACAGCTGTGATTACAACGCGTAACTCCAGACCTGAATTGGATGACACTTTACACACTCGTCAGACGGGACGCTTGTCATACCATACATGGAAGAAACAAACACCTCCTCTTGTCTGCTTCGATTGTAGTAAATATTTGAGAACAGGAGAAAGATGACCCATAAATCCAGCTGCCAGGCCTTCACACCTCATCAAACTTCTTCCAGATGACTCCTTCTGGAACATACGTTGACATTCATGTAAACGAAAAAACAGTTAGAGTTTAGGCGTCATGTTAACACTTCTGGTTTTAAAGGAACCTGTATTTAAAGGTTCAATATGTAAGATTTGTGCGCGTGTTGCGTGTTGTCGTGTTGTTACGTGACGTTTATGTTGGAGTATGTGTTGTTCTTAGAGTTCGTTGACGTCGGCTAAGAACGTTTCAAAGCTAACGGTAGCTATTTGTCGCCGCTGTAGAGGATACGTTCAGCTAAAGAATGAGATAAGGCTTTTTCTGGTTTAAACCTGGGAATTAAACATTAAATGTTCAAGACGTAAGATTTGCGTAAACTTATGTGACATTTCAGTGTTGTGCTAAGAAGCGGCCATTTCTTGACATTAGCTAACTCCACTTCTGCGCTAACGGTAGCTAGTGTCGTACAGTGTTGCTGCTGTTGAAGAGCTGAAGAAGAAGGATTTTCACAGATACAAATACACCGAAACCAGAGTACAGGTACCGTTAGCTTAGAAATGGAGTTCGCTAACATCAACAAACGTCCAGAACGCAGCACAAAACAAAGTCCAACACAAAGTCTGCATAAGCACACGACCATGCACAAATCACAGACATATTTAAGTTCTAACAAAGAAAGCTCTATTGATATTAAATTATTTTTCAGTCCGTCTGTAAGAGCAGGTCACCCATAAATGTAGTTACCTGTCCTGTTTGTCCATATCTACACACCTCATCAAACTCACTAGAACATACTGTATGGGTGTGTTTGGCATTCAGGTCAACAAAAAACTGGAGAGACAAGACGTATGAGGTTGGAAAAATGACACAGAAGTAACAGTTAAGCAGGATGAAGGCTCTAGAGGAACCACCTTAATGATTTATTACAGTTTAATGAACCTTTATTTAAAGATTCAATGTGTAAGATTGTCACGCGTTCATGTGCTCATGTAAACGTTCTTGACATTAACTCCATTTCTCAGCTAACGGTACTTAGTGTTGTACACCGTTGTCCTGGCGCCTTTTACTTCAGGTTTTAAATGAACAACTTCTACTTGTAAAGGAGTAACCGCGCTCCTACGTTTAGTTTAGAAGCTAATGGTAGCTAGTGCTGTACAGTGTTGAGAGACGTTTAAGGACTCGGGATCAGGTGTAAGGATTTTCATATTAAAAACGACGTCCTCTACGTAGAAATCAGTGAACAGGCTGTTATCGCTATAGGTCTGTTAACCCTTAAAAAGAACTATAGTGACATTAAAATGATTATTTTCAAGAGCACTCAGGCTGTAAGAAGTTGCAGAATAAATTATGGGATAAAATCCGATTTAAACAGGAAAGTGAATAAAAAGTTTCCTTTTTAAATTTCTGTTGCAAAAGATTTGTATCTGTTCATAACCAGTTCTAACTCCAACTCTCCATTTATTAGTAACAATAGTACTTTACGACTGGTAACATTATGGAATCTTTTTAAAATAAATTCACTCTAATTCAGTTTGTAGTATTTTACAAAATGAGTGACAGTTTTACTTGTGATGGGGGTAAAAGTTCACGATGTTCTTTTTATAGCATCGTCTGTAAAGGTGCCAGGGACATACTGTCATGTCCTTTTTTTGCTTCGGTGGATCTCAGCAAACTGGAACAATGCCTGCATTGTCGTCGATGCACATCAGTAAATACCAACGACATCTGATTTACAGCCATTTAGAAAAAGGGAAGTCTGTTGGTCACAAACAACCACAAGAATAGAAGCTTTTAAACAGTAGTGGCATTTTTATTTCCTAAATCAGTTTGCTCTGTGTGAGATGACAGGGGTCATAACTTTGTAAATGTGATGGTAACTGTTTCATAAAGAAAAACGTCCCAGATAACTGTACAGCTACGTCTACGGAAACCCCCTTCACCTAACCCTAACCCCCCCTTCACCTAACCCTAACCCTAAAACCTAACTAATCTTATCAACAGACACTCCGTTGTCCCGTTCTAGGTGTTTTCTCCTTTCATTTGATTTTGTTCCTCTAAATCCCTACATTTCCTCCCGGCCTGACTGTGAAGGGTCGCTGACTCTGATTATTTCAGGCGTTGTGTTGTTATGCAGCGTTGTAATGATCCTTCTTGAACTGCCAGTTTTTCCTTCTACTCAGAAACTGGCTTTGTTTCTCCACAATGACTTGTAATAATGTCCCAACAGGGTTGAGAAGTGACGGGTTTCAGTGTTAATAGGTGTCATTTAGTTTCTGTTGATGATAGTTTGTCGGCAGCCACGCCCATGGCCTTTCCCATTTGCTGTCTTACATTAGATTGGAATAATAACATGCTAACATTATCTGCTGATGCTAATGGGATTGTAATTTTGGAGGTCTTTGATCATAAATCCTAAACCTGGTCTGAGTAAAATGTTGGCCTGATAAAAGTTAAAGATCACCAAAGTACAGGCCTCTAAAGTCCCAAACGTTGATATGTTTTTAATCTCGTGCACGTTATTATCTTGTATGAGCATCATTATCTTGTACAAACGAGGTATCTTAAGGTATCTATTAGGTATCTTCAGTTACGATGTCGTGCAAAAAAGTGACTTCACTTGTTCATCAACTTGTTCGTACAACATAACTATGTTTTCACACTCGCACAAGACTAAAAATCTCACCTCAACTTTTGCTGCTTTAGGGACGCGGTGCCAAACATTTTTATAGTTTAATATACTTCACTAGACTAAATTGCACGGCATCCAGACGTATCGAAATGTCAACCTCATGAAGGCTCTTGATTTTTCAATAATCCGTCAGGACAGTTGTCAGGTTGTAACTTCATGGACATTAGATCAAATCTTCTGCTTGTTCTGTCAAACAGTTTGGTCTCAACACACAGCGAATCTTACTGACGTGTTATGTGCACATACATACAACATATAGCACATTATATGCTCAATAGTAGCACCAGCTGGCGTCGGCTGCAGATGCTATAACATAGTCAGAAAGCGCAGCAGCGTCTGTGCTTACTCCACAGTTTGGATGCTGACTGTGTTCTCGCTGCCGGCTGTGAGATCGTGTACGTAGGGAGGGCGGGTGCATGTCTGAGATGGTCCATTATGTCACCGGTGCCCAAGAATAGCTCCAGTGTGTCTCGGTCGGCTCTGAGGCGGCCGTGACGTCCAGAACTTAACTGTTGTTGGGCCAAACCCAGAAGAAACAGGGGCCCTACTGTTTCCCCACGTCAGGCGTGCCCAGCCCCACACAGATGCACACATGGAACCGTTTAACGTTTTCCTCCACCGCCACTGTTTCGAAATGCCCTCAGAATAAACACTGGGAGCAGATCTGGACCAGCGAGGCCAGCGATCCCCATTAGAAACAGGCTGTGACGCAATGTGATGCTAATGACAGGTAGTGGGTTTCAGATGTTCAACACAAACTCAAACACTGCCGCTGAGCTCCCAAGTGGAATCAGGCTAGTTTCGGTGATTTTCTGTGTACATTTCAAAGCAGGATTTTGATGTTATGCTGCAAACAACTGGAACAAACCTCCAGTAGATCTTAGAAATACTCCAGATGTAGACATTTCTCCATCCAGGATGAAAACATGTCTCTATTCTTATGATTGAACTCTATACTGTATCTTTCATTCTCTTTAATTATGATTTATATAGTTTGTACTTTTATTGTTTGAGCACAAATAGTGGCTCTTTTTTTTACCTCTAAACTTGCTCATGGTTTCATTTCAAAACACGTTTAAATCCTCCAGAAGTTTTTTAGGTGATAAAGTCCAAACCAGATGAGTGAATCCGAACAGTGAGTCTCTCATTCATCATGTGACGAGCCTCACATTTATCTGGTGTCTCTGTTTATAAAACTGGATCTAAAGGAGTTCAAACCAGCTCCACCTCCTTCATTAATATTAATCCAATGACGTCTGATATAATCACGTATCCAGTGCTTTTACTTCACTGCTTTAACTGCATTTTACTGCTAATTCTGTTTTACTTTGAGGTTTTCATGCAGGGTTTTTACCTTGTTTTACTCAAGTGAACACTTCTTCCTCCGCTGAGGTTTTAATAAAGTTGAAATATTTTCTATGTGATGCTGTGAGATGATGTGATTTGAACAAATTTAAAGCTACGTAAGCGTAGATTTCAGGTTAACGCAGGGATTCATCTTTATCAATTTGTAGAAAATGTGCATTAGTTGCACAGAGCTTTTGTTTTGACAAACGGCTGTAATGTTACTCCTACGTGGGCAGGTTTTCTTGTTTTGTCCTCATCCCACCTCTGATACCTCTGTAATAAATGTAATCATCTCCACAGAGGCTTTCACACAGTCTGATAGATTGAATCAGTGTTTCAATCACTTCATATGTCGTTGTTTTCACTCAGCTTTGATCTATTTATTTATTTGTGGAGTCTTTTTGTCGTTTTGCTGTCGTGTTCATCTTATAATTTATTTATTTTGGTTGTATTTTAAGTCATTTTCGTCTCCTTGCGTCTCTTATTTCTGCGTGTTTGTCTTGTGTCATATTCACTTTTCTGTCTTTTCTGTCTTATCTTTCCATCCATTTAGGTTGAAATCATCTGGTTTGTGAAGGAAAGGAAGGAAGGAACATGATGCACAATAAAAAAAAGGATAATTCTCTTCAAATGCATTAAAAACTAAAGCCTGGTTTGAAAACGGAGACAGTTCAGACACTAAGTTGTCATTAATCTAAAGTGTACTGCGTCTATGGAATCCTGTCCTCTTTGTATTTCTTGTTCTCGATGGTCCTTGAATGGTCTCTGTAGATACTGGAAGCCTCGTTGTCTTGTAAATCATCTTTTCTCTCGTTGAATCCGACGCGAGGCTGCGCGCGTCCTCGCGTATGACGAGCCCGCGCCCACGCCGTTTAAAACCGTCGTCCCCCGGTTCCCGTCATCCAGTCCGGTCCGACGCGTCAGCCGGTCACGGAGGAGCGAGGCGACGGGGCTTAAATACGCGGAATATTTGAAGAAGAAGTCGACTTTTACCGTCGGTCGGATTCACTCACCAACAGGTGAGGCGTGAACGTGCGGACTTTCACCTGTCCGGAGCACGAGACGCTTCGAGCTGAGGCGCACGAGGACGCCGGTTGCATGAAAGCGAGGCCAGGTAAGACGCATTCAGGGCAAGTACGAAGAATACGCCAAACGAGGACTTTATGTGTCCGGTTAAAGTCTGCTGAGAAAGAACCACGAAGCGGGGTCTGCAGCCGCCGAATCACCTTCAAAAACGCGTCGATTTAACGTGAATCTCGGGTTTTCGTTGCGTTACTTCTTTTAAATCATAGTGTCGAGGTGTGTTTACGAATCGAGAGGCTCTGCTTGGTAATTCGGCGTGAAAAAAAGAAACGATCGGACGTTTTGAGATTGATTAGTGGTGCGTTTAATATGGTGCCCGGAGGACTGGATGAGGTGGAACACGTTTCTGGTTTCATTGAATGTTGAAATGAATCCTTCGTGGGATGAAATAACCGGACACTGGGCAAAGTTTGACTATTTCAGACAAATATTTTGGATGTACTTTGGGGCTAAAAAGACGACGCGTGTGGTGCTCTATGCGGATCTACGTCTAAAATGTGTTAATTTAACGTTGATCTCAATCTTTTTGTATCTTATTCGTTGTAAACCATGTCTTTGGGTTATGATTAGTATTCACTAGGCTTTGCTTGTTAATTCGGCCTGAAAAAACAAATGCTCAGAAGTTTTTAAACTTGACTAATGGTGCTTTTAACTGTGGTGCAAGAAGGACCAGATGAGGTGAACAGAGTCCTTGTATCGTGTGATGCTTCCTTTTAAATGACTAATTCATCCTTCATCACTTACAACCAGTCACTGTTTGTTCTTGGATTTCTGACAAATATGGCAATGGTTTTTCACAAACATTTTAAATGGATTTTGGTGTAGATCTACTGTCTGAAATGTGTACATTTAATGTTAATCTCGCCTTTTTGTTGTGTTATTCATTGTGAGGCACATTTTTGGGTTGTGTTCAGTGAGCACTAGTCTCCGTTAGTTAATTCTTTATTTTAGCATTTTTCACAAATATTTTGATTTCACTTTTGGGGCCAAAAAGTGTGGAGTCAATCTGCCGTTGACTTCCCTTTTCATTTGTCGTCCATTCCACTGCATAGTTCTGACTTATGTTTAATAATCAGTTGACTTTGCTAGTTAATCTGGAAACACAAACGCTCCCAGGTTTTAAAATGGACTAGAAACGATCCTTCATCGGCCACAACAACCAGCCACTGTTTTCTTCCAGCGATTTTTGACATTTTGATTGAATTTTGAATCAGAAAAAGCTCTGACGTGTGATGCTCTGTGCAGATCTGCTGATTTGAAAAGCGTTGATGTAACGTTAATCTCTCGTGTTCATTATCTGCGTAGTTTTAAATTGACTATGAGGCTTTTTAATGTAAGTCAAGGAGGAGCAGATTAGGTTGAAACAAGTTCCTTCTTTCATTGTCTGATGCTTCCTTAAATGAGAAATGAATCAGTGGGCGTTCTTTAATTTTGAAATAAATTTAAGATGACTTTGACCTGGACGAACTGGATCTGATTACACTTTAAACCTGTCAGATATGAAGTTACTTTTCCTCACATGGATATAAATTTGGACTGAATACGTCTTAATTATTGAGCTTTCACAGCAGCCTCGGTTGTGATGGAAAAAAGCCACCTGTGTTTGAAGTGAAAGTCCAACGGCCGCATGTTTGTAACCCACACATGTAGTTAGTCGCGTATCTGTGCATCTCCATCTCCTCTGCGATGTGACACACTGGCAAAAGCACGCCATTGTTTGTAGAAAAAATATTTTGGTGGGAATGCGAAGCTGTTTCCTGCACTAACAATGGCCACCGACTTGGAACAGTCGGCGGTTCTCTGTGCAGCTCGGCTTCTGAGGAGGGATCGAGGATGTTGAAAGAATGGCAAAGAAAAGAGAAAGGGGAAAAAATAAAGCGGGACACAATGGAGAACAGGCGTTTCTGTGCATTTGAAGGATGGGAGACAATGGGAGGCCAGATGCGGTGGTTGCATAACGCTCGAGTTAACAAGGTCGCAGAGTTCTTTAAGTTTTCCACAAACGAGGACAAAAAAAATGTCCACCTCGATTCTCCATTTTTAATACGTCGTTTTCTGGCCACGAGGTCTGAGGGTAGAGCGGGATTTAATAGTAGTTTTTGTGCAGCGACGGCAAAAAGCAGGACCTGCAAGGGTTTCGATGTGCATTATTCAAAAAACGGAAAGAATTTAAAATAAATGACAGGAAATGAATATTCACAATGAATTTATTACATGAGCAAGAAACGTTGGCTGTTGCTAAATCTCACCTAGACTTTTTAAGGGTTAGCTTGATGTTCAGAGACTTATTTATTACTTTGATTTATGTGGTTTTCTAATAAAGTCAGAGATGGTTAATTTCTGGGGAGGGACAGGGATGATATTGGCTGATTGATCATCAAAACATCTCATCGGTCGACCTGTAGTTACTGATAATATCATGCATGGAGTTAGGTTTAAAGAAGGCTTTGTACATGTCACAAATAAACCATCCATTTATGTTGGCGTGTCTCCAGATTATCGTCATGTTTTGTTCATCCACTGCTTTGTGGAAAAAGCCTGGCTGTAAATATTTAATGATTGGTGTCTGTAGTAAATGAATGTTCCTCACCGAATGCGTCACATTTGTAACTGATCCTGTTTGGTAGCCTTTGTTTTTTCCACGCTGCAGAACAAGCTGTGCTGACGGACTTCTTCTTTTTTTTTCCCTCAACAAGGAGAAACCTATGGAATTGATAGCATGAGATTACATAAAAACTGTAACAAATACCTAGTTCCTTGTTGAATTCTTTAATATCTGTATGTTCTGTTCAGTTTCCGAGACGTACTGCAGCCTTCACCTTATTTAACTCCGAACAAGGCTCAAGCATCTGTCTCTCTCAATTATTGATGCTCCTGGCTCTGCTAACGTCACTGTCCTTATCTGCCTCATTTCAGATAACAGCAGTGGATGCAACTGCACTCCATTTCTAGAGGAAAGGTGGAAGAGTGGGAGACGGTCTGAGGAGAACCAGCTGAACACCGGCCGCAACACGACTTCCATCAAATCCCACCTGAAGCGCATCATGTCGCTCAGCAGTTTCCACCTCATGCAGACCCTCAAGAACTCTCCTGCGGCGCTTCGTCGGCGCTTCCGTCGCGACCGTACAGAGTCCCTGTCCCACGGTGACCCTCTTTTCAAGGTCCACTATCTGGGCACAGAGAAAATCTTCTCTCTGGATCGAGAGCAGGCCCAAGACGCGATCAACCACTTACTGGAGGGTATTGCTAACGGGAAGAAGCTGAGCAAAGACCACGCCCTGGTGGTGCGCCCTAGATACGTCGAGGTCAAAGAACTGAGCACGGGTCGGCAGCTCACGAAGACGTACCTGCAGGACATCGCGTACTGCGCCGCCGACGCCAACAGACCCAACGTCTTCTTGTACATCTGTAAGCATCACGGGCAGCAGCTGCAGTGTCGGGTGTTCTGGTGCAGCCGAGCAGAGCGGGCACGAGACATGACGGCCTGCCTGGCGCATTCCTTCCAGAGGGCGCTCAGCGACTGGCAGCAGGACGGCTCGGCCACGCTCCAACCGGACAACAAGGGGAAACGAGCTGAGGAGTCGTCCAATTCTCCTGCCAACACCAAGAGCTCCACGCTCCCTGCAAGTCTGGGAAAAGGTGAGACGACGGGAACTGAACCGGACTTTCAGAGCTTCTGTTTATTGACGGGTTAAAAAGTTACACTGACGAGACCTTCAAATGTGGTGACTTCTGTCTCCAAAAACCCAGCGTAGCTATGGCCAAAATGCAAACCTCAAGCTCAAGCGTCCGAAACCACTGCTTCGTCCACCTCTTCTTCTATAATAGCCATCATTATAATATGTAACATTATTTCTGATGGGTAATCACTTCAGGTAACGTCACCTGTGTCCAATGAAAATAACAAAATTGAATGTAAGGGAGTGAAAGCCTGGCAGGTGTAGTAACAGTAACCAACAGGAGAGGGAATCGGGACGAAGAAAGCTCAGAAATGAACCCTTCGCCAGAGTTTGAACAGAGAAAGGAAATATTATTCCCTAGCGGGTGATTTCTGAGAGAACGGGTCGTTTTTAGCATCTTCCACCAGTAACGATCACTTCAGGGGCAGTTCGGAAGTTCTCAAGTAGAAGAACTGACTTTGAGGAGAAACAGTAGCTTGAAAAAAACTAGCCGTCAGCTGCTTCCTGTTCCAAACTATCATTATCTGCCTTTTTAAAATCCTCTAGTTTACAGTAATAGAAACGTTTCCCTGATTCACTTATCTCACTTTCCTCTCATGGTCTACGATAAGGTTTCTAAAGATACCCCTGACCTCTAACATGTTCAGGGAAAGTAGTGAAACAAAGAGCTGGTAACAGTAAATGAATAGCCTCAGTGGAACACTTGAGTGGAGGCTGACGCACCGTTTGGGTTGAGTGGATGTTCATAATTAACATTTAAACACCAGACTTTTGAGTCGTAGCCAAGCTAACATCCCTGACCTCTTCCTTTCTTTTCCTTTCCAGTTCGCTGGAAGAAGAGGGGCTCTGTGTCTCGCAGCCCCCTGAGGGCCATCACCAGGAGAGGATCTGCCTCCGACGACTGGAACTGAGCTCCCATCCCGCTTTAACCCTTCAAACCCGGGACCGCATTAACCTGATGACACCCTCGAGAATGACTGCACTGAAGGGAGGGAGGGGACGCGAGGACTTGAGAGGATGTTGCCGCAATCAGCGAGTGTATGTGACTTGAGGGTTTTTGGACGCTGCTAAGTTCTGTTGACTTTTGCGAGAGTAGCGTCCGATGCGACGCGAGACGCCGTCAACAGCTGGCTTTGTTCACCGGTCGGCAGCTTTGTGGGGACTTGTGGCCCGACTACAGCCCTACGAGGACCGGACCGGTTTATCCCCGTGGCTCGTTTAAGTAAAATACTTCAAGAGCTCGTTCTGCTGGAAAGAGACAATTAAGCACAACACAAACTGCTGATCCACAGACACAAACAACTGGAAAAGTGTTGATTTTTGAAGGTCATTTTTATTTAACTGACACCGACATGTTCTGGACAAGTTCTTATTAATTTTTAACCCTGTGGCACAAAAGCATGTGTATCTTGCTGGGTTTTTTTTTTTACCTGGATGGACAAGACCACAGTTGTATTGTTTTCCGTCCACGAAGTCCAGAATGTAACAAACGATGCAGGCATGTCTGACGAACGTGCATTAAAACGTGTCGTGTGAAGTCGACGATAGTGGGTTTTAAAAGTTGATCTAGTAACGATACTTTCCATAATCGGCCAATATCGCCATCACCTTCTTTTGAAACTAGAAAACTGTTGAACTGAACATCCAAATCAAAGTAATAAATACCTAAATGAATAAATCAACCAATCAATAAATAAATAAATAAATCTGGAACTGAACATCAAATCGTTGAACGTCAGAGCGATTCTAGGTGCCATTTATAGGGTTTTTTGTTTGTTTTTTTAGATATTATTTTACCTTAAAGTCTGTAAGGGCCTAATATTTGCATCAGCCACTTTTAAAGCCAAGTTCTGCTGAAATCAGTAGTTTGTAAAACGTCCCATCGATGCTGATTGATCGGTCGATCTCTAGCGTGTAATGCTTTTTAAAAACCCATCTGTGTATCTCAACATCTGAACACATCAGCTCCTTCCATCCCTACTCTAGAGGTCATTTGCTTCCATGAATTACGACCGACTTGACTTAGAAGTGAAAAAACACACCGGGTCAAGAAAATTGCGCCGTGGCGTCCTGGAGGAAAACAAACAAACCCCGACTGTCCACGATACATTACTTCCATTTATGTGGAAAGCGCGCTCGGCCGTGACTCTGGAGGGTCTGTTTGTGTCCGAACACTGGGAACGCTGTGTTCCCGTGCGGAGCCTCGACGTGGAATGTGTGGCCGTGCACCTGCATTCCTAACGGGGCAGAAACTCGAGATCAAGGCCCCAAATTCTCCCTCCTGTCCAACCATGACTCTGCATATTGAGCAGCCTTGTCGCTACATGTTACGATGTGCTTTTAACTCCTAGCCTTATTCTTTTTTTTTTTTTACAGTACCAGAGCCATAAAAGGTGCCCTCAGTCCGTTAAAAGTGACGGTTACAGGCACTGATATGTGCAGTATTGCATAACCTGCTCTTGTGATGGCGATTAAGGTGTTAAGGTTTACAAATGTTTCAAAGACAGAGTTGAAGATCAGCGTTGGCCCCTGAAGCTACCGCTGATCCTATTGTTTTGTTTTTTTTAGTTTTTTTTTTTTTTTTTTTTTTTTACCAAAACTAAGCTAACAGAAGTCGTTAAACAGAAAAAGGTGCCTGTGGTTTTGACTGACGTGCCACTAGGTTTTTATCTGTTCATCTTTGTACTCGTCGTCATGTATCTTTCATTACAAACGGCACAACCTCAATCTCAGAAAAGGGGTTCGTTAAAGTGCCTGCTCTAAGACATTTTATCAACGTACTGTTTTATGTCATTATGTACATATTTAATTATGTATTTTATGAAATATTAAAGCTTTTTATACAACATTTGTTGGTTTTGTCTCTGCATGTTCTCATACGGCAACAAGACACATATTTAACCTGCTTGTGCAGCTTTGACCCTGGTTTGATGATTGATTTTTTTGTTTCCAGGCACAGACACATTTAAAATGTTATATTTGGCCTGAAGAAAACAGGAGTTCCCGTCTTTTCTGAAGTGAGTGAGCGGAGTTGAAGGGCAAGACATTCAGAGAGGTCCTGGGATGTTTTAATCTGTCATGTGACTCATTTCCCAGGACATTTCTTCCATGTTTTCACATTTTAAACACATGACTACTTCCAAGTGTAGCGAGTAAGAGATGCAGCTCAGATGTACCTACAGACGGGTGACAAATGAAAGGAAAAGACGACTTGTAGACGTATGAAATGTGAGCTGAGAACAACAGCTTTTTGTAAGACGTCAGAAGACAAACAGGCTGGTTTCATCTTTAACTGTGTGTTGGATTTTAAAAGCTTGTTCTATCATCCATGGTGTAAAATCTTCATCTTCAACGAACTAAAACAGCAACTGAACGACCAAAGCTGTCAGACACATGTAGTGGAGTGAATGTACGGGGTGTTTGGAGCTTCAGTTTGAGATGTGGTGACTGCAAAGGACACAGCATATTATTCAGTTTTTCATTCGCTTCCATCAGGTTTTGAAAGGCGTCCACGGTTCAGATCTGTCGCACCGCATCACGTTTAAAACGCGACACCTCAGGAACAGTTTGACAGAATGTCTCAAAATTTGGCACAAACGTTCACTTGGGCTCAAGGATGAACTGATGAGATTTTGGAGGCCAAAGGTCAAAGGTCAAGGTTGTTGAGACCTCACAAACTACAACTGCTAGTAGTTGAGAGGACTGCGTGAATAGTGGATGCATCTGACTCAACTTACGGTTTTTGTTCTTTGGGTTTTCCAGTTTGGATTATGATTCCAGCAACACATCCCATTTCACTAGCAAGAACCACGCCACAGCAATGTTTAGTGAAGATAGAGATATTGTGTGATGGAGATGAATAATGGACGTGAGGAGGAGGAGGTCCGATCGCCTCATCTGGGACGTCTGTGGAACTACGTGGATGTGGAGAAGGAGGCTCTGTGTGGGGGCCCGACTACGGACCCCTCTATGGTGCCTGAACATAGAGAAGAACGGAGGCAGGAGGGGATAGATGGGCTGGAAGAGGGATGAGGCCTGAGGGTGAGTGAATCAGAAGGTTCTGGATCAGTTGATCAGGTGTAACGAGGTTTCCCAGGTGAATAGAGGAGCGGTTTAGGTGTTGCCTTGCTCCCAAACCTTCGTTAACTTCATATGTTAGTGATCTGACTGGCAGGACGTTTCTTGGGTTAGGGTTATGGTGCAATGTTGACTTCATGGGTTCTCACGATGAAAATATACTTTAACGAATCGCTCAGATCTGCTACATCTTCCTTTAAACTAGTCTAACATGTTATCCTGAACTAAGACGAGCCTCAAATGAACCTGTCCCAACTCAGTACATGTGCTTTATCATCCTTCATATCAGTCCTGTTACTAAGTCACACAGTTTACATTCTCATCAAACCCTTCAGTGGAAGAGACGACTCTCATCTCATCAGGTTTTATTTTGTATTCGTCTGTATCAGTCGTGTGACGGCCTTGACATACGTAGGTTTGTAAACCGTGTGCTCAACAGAGGTTTAGTGAAGACTCCCTTTAGACAGTATGTTCAGTACGTAAACACTGGTGATAACTTTTACACCAAAACAGATTAAAAACACATTAAAAGGCCTGTTTTCTGTCCCCATTTTCCCACAAAGTGCTCTTTATGGTGACGTTACGGGTCCTCCTCCCCAGCAGAGTCCTGTTCTGCTGGACTCGTGTTCAGTCTGGAGGTCTCTCTGCGTTGCTGTATCTCCAGCAGCGACCGGACGTGGAGACGCCTCAGCAGCTTCACCTCCTCCACCACTGAAGGAAACAAAACCAACACGGAAACAGTGGTTGAAATCGAGCCTGGTGCGGACCGGCTGAGGGAGACGGTTCAGCCGTTATCGCTTCCTTATGTAGCTACATAGCGACACCTGCTGGATTTTAGGACAAAGTGTTTACCTACATTTGTTTATTAGCTGCTTCAGACATGAATAAATCAGGTCCTAATGAGGAACATGTGTGAAGTCTGTCAGGAGGTGAACCACTATTTGATAAAAGCTGCCTATTTATTGCATTTTTCAGAGCATTTTTTGAACCCGAAGGGGAGTATTGTAGAAGTCAACAATGGGTGAGTTGTTTGTTTGGTTAAAAGCCTAAACACAGAACATATGTTTTAATGTTACGCCCGGGTTTGTCACTTCTCATTTGGCTCTTTGTTGGGTGAGTTTTGGTGTCAGTTCATACAGATCTTGTGTGGTTTTTCTTTCACCCGTTTCGCTGGTTTGAGTCTAAATAACTTTTAAACTCGTGTCATCATTGACGCGAGGTCTGTTTTAAACCTGTAATCTTATCCGTATGCTTTAAAAAGTGGAGTTTGTCAGTGCTGTCTCGTTCAGAGGCTCTGAACAGATAGAATTTATGTTGTTAAATTGATGGTACATTTCTCTGAAAACTCTTTTTTTGGACACATCTCTGAGCAGCTATTCACTGCTTTGTAAATAATTCTAGTTCTAGTAAAACACATGAAATGTTTGCTTTAGAATAAAGCAATAAGCTGTGTTTAAATGAATGGCGACATAACCCCAATTTTCTCAATAACAAGTAACATATAAATGAAGAAAAACAACCTGGAAACAATTAATATTCCCAGAACAGGAGGTCGTTTGAAGGACTGTTATATTGAATTTCTATTGAATAAAGTTTGTCTAATAATTATTTACAAAGCTGTGAATGAAATATAAGTGAGAATGAAATGATATGACAAAAAAAATCACTTGGAAGTGGAGAACATCTAAGTCCAACTTTCTAAATAAAAAACCTCTGTTTAGTTAAAAAACACTCATTTTACTGTGTTTGATACGTTTACAGTTTGTCATTAAAACACAGTATCTCATGAACGGTTTGACAGAATGTTTTAAAATGTGTTAAGAACGTTCAGTTGGACTCGAGGACGAAGTGATATATGTTTGGTGGCCAGAGGTCAAAGGTCAAGGTCACTGTGACCTCATGTTTGTCCGTCCTACGGGTCGCGATGTCTCAGAAACACCTTGAGGGAATTTCTTCAAATTCGGCACAAACGTTCACTAGATTACGGTCAAAGGTCATAGGTTACTGTGACCTCACAAAACAAAACGTCTAGTAGTTGAGAGAACTGCACGAACAGGACGCATCCTGTTGAACTTTGGGTAAATTCATCGATTCTCAGAAAATGAAAATCTAAAATTGGACCAAAATGAAACGTCCGGTTCTCCTGAATCTAAAGATCTTTGACACTTGATGTTGACAGAACAGGGTCAAAAGTTGTTGTAGGTCTTTGAGGGTCAATGGAGAATCCTCTTGTCTCATAATGCAGAGACAGAGGGTCACATCTTGCATTATCTTCTAAATATGAACAGTCTTTGGTGGGTTTTGTGAGTTCGTCTGATGACACGTAGCTGACGTTCGTTGCTGATTCTTGGATGGTCGACTGGTTTGTACAAATGAAGTTTGAGCTTTTTCTTGTCTTTCTTGTGTTGATATTTCGCAGCATAGTCAACGTCCTTGGTGGAAAAATGTGTCTTGATGTTGTTTTCCTTGAACGCTGCGACATTATCTTCTTATATCAAACAAACTGTCTCCTGATGCCAAGTTATTAAGGCCTGCATAAAAAACTGCCACATATTCGTGTAGTCTCAGAGATGGAAAAAGCCACATTTTGTCTATTTTCCGAAGGCGGATTATTTGAATTTCCTTGACACTTTTTTATGGGTAAATTTCAAGGTGTTCAAACAGCTCATTTTTCTTACTTTCCACTTACATTCAGTGGTTTTATTTCACGATGTTCTGTGTTTTGTTTATCGATGGGTTCAGGAAACGACTCGGTTTGTTTCAGACGACGATCTGTGCGTCTGGACAAAATATGAATCTACTTCATTAGTTCAATACAGTCTGTCATTTTGTAATTTCAGACATGATCAGCTAAAGCAAATATTCACATGTATTTTTAAAGAATGTCCGTGACATGAACTGGGAGGCCTTGAGTTGAAATGACCCTTCATTCAGTTTCTTTTGTCTTTGTTCTGTCGCTTCCATATTGGTCCAAATCAGACAGGTTTTCCAGTTCAAATGGCCCTTTATTACCTTTGTCGTAGTGCATCTCGTCCCGGTTCCCGTAGACCACGTACGTCTCCAGGAAGTTGAGGAGGGCTCCTGTGACGAGGAAGCGGTCGGGGAGGGGAAGACTTTTAATGTAACGCACGTCCAGGGCGAAGGGGTTTGAAGGAGAGGGAACGGTGCAGAGACACACCAGCTCACTGACCACGTCCCAAACACGAATTCCTCAAAGAAAACAGATGGAAAACACATTAAAATCGCAGAAAGATATTTTTAAATAATACAGCATCCCTATGCACAGGCGCCTCGCAGAGTATTGTTGGGGTTTTTTTTCTAAATTAAAGCCCCTCAAGCTTTTTCCACCAAACTAACAAGAGTCTCTGTGAAGATTAAAGCCAAGCCACGACATCTGCATCTGATTTAGCTCATGGAAAACTGTGTAATTACTGAATCTGTGCAATGAAACAATAACTGTCTCCTGTTTGGATTCCACACATTGTTTCCATACCTCGTGTTTGCCAGTCTGCTATGGACTTGAGTTTCATGGGCGTGTCCTTGACCATCGAATCGGTGCCTCCGATGTTGACCAGGCGCTCGTGATTGGAGCGTATCCAGGCGTAGGGACGTCCGTACTTGACGTAACCGGCCAATAAAAACAGAGTGCAGTTCACCTCCTGTTGAGTGACGGAGTCAGAGCTGGATTAAAGAGTGAAGTCTGGGCTCACGGCTGCAGAAAATAATGTTTTAAAGGTACAACTTGTAAGATTAGAGTTGAAGATTAAAGTCACCTTTAACATCCAGTCTTTTCATGTTCTCATGTTTGACACTAGAAATATTACGATTACTATTACTGATACTTTTAAAACCCTACGAGAAAAAACTCTTGGAAAAACTTGGAAATATAAGAAGCTTCTTTGGTAAAAATATCTATTTACAAATTCATTCATTCTCTGAGAATAAAGAGGTAAATTTATGAGGAAAAACTTCAAATTTTCAAGATGTCATAAATCGTAAAATTTACAAGAAAAAATCTTGGAAATATAGGAAAAATGTTTGGTATAAACACTGCAAATTTTCTAAATTGAAGTCGTTAAATTTATTTAAAAACATTATTGGACATTATCTCGAAAATTCAGAGTTCTTTCTCTAAATACTGAATCTTCTTTCTTGTTCCTGAAGTGACCCTGTCGCTGTCGGAGGTTACAGTGTTTCTGAAATGTGAACATGAGCTGCTTACTGGTACGGCCATCTCTCTTTCACTGGGAGACGCTGGGAGAAGATGCTCCTCGCTGCTGGAAACCCTGAAACCACATGAAGAAACACGTCAACCAGCATGTTTACAGTTTACACGACTTAGTCCGGGTGGAAAAACTGAACGTGACACTAGTGACACTGAACTATCCATAGACTGTGTGTGATGTACACAGACCAACGTAGACCCACGTAGACCCACGTAGACCCACATAGACCCACGTAGACCCACATGGGACGGCAGCAGTCACCTGGCAGGCTGGCGGTCCCCAGGCTGGGTCTTGCTGGGGGTTTGGGGCCGGGGGTCCCGCGGAGCCGGGGGCTCTCCAGGCAGGGGGGAGCTGCTCCGACTGGCCAGGCTGGGGGAGCTGCTGCTGGGGGAGACGTCGCTGCTGTTACAGCTGCTGGTGGACGAGTAGGACGACGCCCTGGAGACCAGAAACCCTGGGGACCGCCAGCCCTGCAGAGGGACACGTAGGACAGGAGGACGTGACGAGACTTATTCCAGCGTTACTGGTGATTATTATGATGATGATGATAAGATGATACGGACCAGGTCCTCATTGACCACTGTCAGCAGCAGCTCCTCTTTGCCTCGGAGCCAAGGCTGGAAGTATTTAAACCCCTGTAGGAGAAACGAGACATCTACATATACTCAAAGAATTTAAAAACACACCATGTGCATTCTGCAGGTAAAAACAATCCCAGAAAATGTACTCAAACTGAGGATCAGGTCTGGATGGAAATCTGTAAAATGTCAAAGTTTTGGGTCTTTTCCACGTCAGTGGTTTTGTCCTCAATGCAACAAACAGTTTGAAGATTTGGAACTCATCATCTGAGCTGATGATCCTTTCTGACCATCCTTGAGTAGGATCTGCTCCCTTTGTTTACAAAGATCACAAAGTGATCCACATCATTGTCAGGAAAGATGCTACGGCCGACGCAAGCAGAGAGGAACATGGCCATGGGTCTAGTTCAGTCTGGTCTGAGAACCAGAGCTGGGTCCAGAACGTCAGTCATTCCACTATCGATAGTTCAATGCA
>JAPQRN010000011.1:16305640-16316119 GCA_037367275.1 Coranthus polyacanthus
TGTGTGTGTGTGTGTGTTTGTGTGTGTGTGTGTGTGTGTGTGTGTGTGTGTGTGTGTGTGTGTGTGTGTTTGTGTGTGTGTGTGTGTGTGTGTGTTGACTGCTGATGGTGTTGTCTGCTCAGGTTTGTTTATATCTGAACTAAATCCACGTCACAGCTGCAGATTCATCACGTGTTGACATTTGAGTTGACGACACAAATAATCGCGATTAACGACATTACCGTCAGTTTAAATTACGCACCTCGTGAAGAAGAGGCTTTTATTGGCGTATAATTCTGAGATCCGGTTGTCCTTCCTTAGACCACTTTCAGTAGATACTGACCACTGCAGACCAGGAACAGCCAACATGACCTGCAGGTTTGGAGATGCTCTGACCCGGTCATCACCTTCACATGTGGTTCTTGTCAAAGTTGCTTGTCTACGCTGGTCATTTTGCTGCTTTGAGGACCAACTTTCTAATAATATCTAATATATCCACACTCTGACAGATGATCGACTTTACGGTCACGTCTCCTGCCAGTGTCTGAATCGCTGTCTGCACAGCGTGTAGTACTGAACGTTATGTTTGTCAAGCACGCGACGCTTTCCTTTTTAGACTCATTAAGCTGACAAATAAATGTATACATGAGATTACTTAAAACAGCCTGAAAAGTATCGACTCTTACAGTCACAACATTTGACTCACACGACTCCATCCATTCAGTAATGATCTCATAGCGTCATTATGAGCGACTTGAAGGCTCTGTAAAGTAGTTTTACTATATTTAAACACAGGTGTACAGTATGCAGACGCCTTCACACCATCTGTACATGAACTAAACTTACATAACAGACTGTTTACGTGTGTTTAGTATTACTCATATGCAAATAATATTTCACAGCAGCAGAATTTAATAGACTGGATAAACATTTGCTAATGAGTCATTTTGATATTTGACAAACTGTATCATTTGCATAATGTTGGGTTTTTTTTTTCTTCACAGGAACTGGCTGAATATGAGAAAGTCGCAGATCAAGTGAAAATCACTCAGAGAGGTACGAAATAATGTGTTGAAATGATGTGTTTAAAATACAGCGAATCACCTCCTCTTTCCTCGTCTCATTTATATTTACGCGACCTTCGTGATATTCAGAGACAACAGATGAATACAAAGTCCTCTGACAGTAGGTGATAAAAAACAGAGAAAAGATGATAATATATGGGTCATGGGTCATTTCTAGTCTTTACACAAACTACACATGAAACACTTGAAGGTTACAGTTCACACTTCTATTTGTTTCTAAATCAATCACATAGAACAGAAGTGAATGTATGATGTGAATGACATTCAAGAAACAAAACGCCAAATTTCAATTAGCCTGGTTATAAAACCCATCAAATTAAAATGATCAGACAGAAATCAGACAAAACGTCACAGCAGTAGCTTCACTGTCATCTTGTAGAAACAAAAAGTACTCAGTAGAGCTGAACGATATGGACAAAAATGATCCATAGAATAAAGATGTTCAAATACCGTGTTTCCTTAAATAAAAACCTGGAGTCAAGCCGAAGTTCTAATAAAGGCCGGGGGTCGAGTTCGACTTGAACAAATACAGGCATTTCATCATCATCTGAAGCGTTACTGTCCGGTTTCAGTCACTGCAGGTGTTTCTTACTCGATCAGTCATTTGTAGAAACTTACAAGTGCAACAGGAAGACGACGTTTACGAAATAAAAGCTCTGTTAAGCAATGAATAGATTCTGTCAATTGAAACGCTAGAGGGCTTTTATTTTGAAACAATAAAGGAAGTGTTGCGTTTGTAGAAAAGCGCATTGCAGTACTTTTAACATCCTGACTCTAATAAAGGAAATACAGTTAAAATGTTCAGCATTAAAATATGCATGAGCAGAATTAAGTAAAACTAGAAAATGTACTGTTTTGTAAATGAGAATGTCAAGAAAAAGACTAAAGAAGAAATAAAAATGTATATCGTGGAAATGGTCATTAGTTAATTAATAGGTTGTATTTTAAACTCATAGTGAAAAAGTCGACGTAGTAAATCAAGTTCATCACACTGTGAATTAACGATTCAACTTCAGGATGAAAAAGTAATTCAAATAAACTGCAATGAAGGACGATAAAGGAGCTCTTTATCACTGTTAATAAATTCAAAGACATCAGGTTTTTACAGACATTAAATCACATCACATATGAGTTAAAAGTGTCTTCGTATGTTATGTATTTGTTGCAGACTTGGAGCAGGACGGCTTCTCCAAAAACCCCTTCTTCCATGGAATCATTGCGGAGGTGCCAGATCAGCACAAATCCAAAGAAGGTGAAGGAAAAACACCAGCAACACGGTTTCACCCACTCATCAGAAAGCCACTAGAGATGATATATACGAGTGTGAAAAGATCATACACGTCCGGATCTGGAGACAAAACAAATGCTTTGTGCTGCTTGTCACCGATGTGAAAACAGGCGTTTCCATCGTACGAAACGAATCAAGTGGCTCAAAGCATCAACATTTCCAGTGCAGCAGTTTTTTTCTGAACTGTGCAATTCAGGCACAATTAATCCCTGTATTTGTTTTGCGTAAATCACTCAAGAAACAGGTAGAGATGATGTCTGAGTGAAACCATAAATCTACCTCACATTAATGCTTCAAGTGGTTTTCTAGATACTAATAGAATGTGTAAGCTTTAATATGATTTAAACAGGTGAGTTGTCATGAACGAGGAAATCAACGATAGAGACCAAGACCAGGTTGTAAACATGTAACGTTGGACGTTTTTAACACGGGGGTCAATGGAGATGAGGTCGCTTTTGGAGCCTCAAGTGGACGTTAGAGGAACTGCAGGTTTTGACACTTAAACACTGGTTTCAATTAATTTCTTTTGTTTGCTGCTACGTTTTTCAGCTCATATATTTGTATTCGTTGTGTTGCCTGATGTGGCCTCATATATTACATAACACAACTAAAGCCCTGCTTTCAGTCACAATACAGTAATGAGACGTTGCCCTACACTCTGCTGCTTTTATCTTCCATGACACAGGCCTTTTTCCACACAGTCACCACCGTCCACTATCGACCGGCCTCATATCTGACTCCGTAGTGAGGAGGTGCAGTCTGCTCAGGGTAATAACCTCCTACAGAGAGATGTCCCATGACTCAGATCACTGAGAACCTTAATGGAGCATGCTTATACAGTGAACTGGAGCAAGACCGGATTAAATTAACTCCTGGCCCAATGACCATCCCAGATAACTACATCACAATGTGTTGCATCAAAACAAAACCTGTCATTTGTCTAAAACAGCCAGGATGCATTTTTAAATACAGTATCTGTGTTCAGTCTTTGCACAGGACAAAGGCGTCTACGTCTACATAGTGAAGGCCTTGAGGAATGTGAAGTCTTTACTAATGAATCAAATGCTTTCATTGAGACGCACATCCTTTTTGCACCGAGGCAGTTCCAGGGCGATTCAGACCTGGCGCCTTATGTTCGAACCGGTTCTTTGTGTTTCGACAGTAGAAGAATGAGGTCTCAGCAGGAAAGCTGGTTCCAGGGCAGCACCAACATTTTGCAAGTCTAGAACCAAGAACGGCTTACGTCAAGAGCTCGGGGTGGGACTGTGGTGACCAACAAGATCATCTAAAACTTAGTGACCACAGTTTAAAAACCACAAACTGTCCTCTCACTCCATCCAGTTGTGCTTCTTTCTTATCTGCAACCAGCTGCTTTTGGTACATTTGTTGTTTAGACAGAACACATTGTTCTGTTTTGTATGAAATGATCAGGCCACGTTACAACATGAGTAAGCGTAGTTATACAATTATTCTGAACAAACAGCAGTTGAACTAAATTATCGTCGGTGGGATTTCTAGAAGTGGAACCCAGATGCACCACAGCACAGACCAGGGATGTTGTAAGCCAACAGTTTATTTAAACAGATCGCGTGAAACAGATAGCGGACTATTTTAAGGCCTCCGGTCCCGATCAGCACAGAACTCGACCAGGTTTGCTTTTATAAACTGACAGTAACTGGTTGAATCCTGTTGCAATGACTTGACATTTTTCTGTGTTTGCTTCCAGGCCATATGAAGGTAGGCTACGCACTTTACTTCTACTCCTACAGCTCATGGGTTGGCAGGGCTGTTTTCATGGAGGATCTTTACGTGATGCCTGAATACAGAGGTGCACCACATTATCTTCAACACTAAGAAATGCTCAATCAATATGCTGTAGGCTACGATAAGTAATGTACGTATCTGTCTTTCAGGGAAGGGCATCGGCAAAGCACTGATGAGCAAGGTAGCGCAGGTGAGCAGGTCTTCATTTGTTCCGTTACCAAGTTCAGAATGAACACAGAGTTACTAACATCTGTCTGAACGTCTTCCCTCGTAGCTGGGCCTGGCTGCCGGCTGCCACCAGCTCAACTTCACCGTTCTGGACTGGAACAAATCGTCTCTGGACTTTTACCTCCACCAGGGCTGCTTCGATGTCACAGCTGACATGGGCTACCACTACATGAGCTGCAAAGGAGAAGCCATGGAGCACCTAGCCCAGCCCTAACCCCACACTGGGCTTCAGACCTCATGACACTGGCAACAAGGAGGTGAATCCACATAGTACAGGGATAGAGCTCCACCCAGTGGCCCTTTTCCAAAACTTGACAATGATAGTCTTCAAGACACACAATTCATCCTTTAGTCACTGTAACAAGGCCTGTACAGATTTTAAATTTGGCACATTATATTTGAGTTTACCTACGAAGGCCACAAGCTCAAAAACGGTCTAATATGAAAGTTGTTCTAAATACAAGTATTGCTGGATTTTGACATGTTAAACAATGGGGAGCTTCTCATTTCTAGATGGTTTTATTGACTGAAATGACAACAGCTGATAGATTTATTCAGGGGCCTGGACTCAACTTACCCAGGACTCGGACAAGTTATGAGATGACCGATCGTAAAACATATGCCCTGTCCACACTGCGAATATTTCTAAACAGGTATTTTCCCCTTCCATTTAAAAAAAAAAAAAAATCTGTCCACACGTCTTTTGTTTTATAAAATACCTCTGTACACACTACAACGTAAAGACGACCACAAACGCTCAGACAAACCGTAGTTTGTGTTGAACTTTAAACCGTGGACCTTCAGATTATACTGGACACAGCAAACTGAAGAACACACTGTAATCCTCAAAAGATTTGAATCTAATTATACAGGTTAAAACAACAACAAATCAGTCTATTATTCTGGATTACACCAACATACACATGAAGGCCAAAGACTTAGACCATCTCTAAAAGCTCTAAAAACTCGTAGAGACCATCTCCATGCACAGAGGTCCATGGGATCTTCTAGGAACGGTGACCCCGTTGTCCAAGAGGACTGACTGCTTGAATATAACATTTGTGATCAGTAAAGAGGATTTAAATTGAGGACAGACTTAATCCTGAGTCATGATCATTAGTCTACACTGACTACACGTATTAATACTGTGTCACAGAGTTAAACCTGAAGTCACTCGCTGACCTTTAACCCTGCTTCGGTCCAGGCCCCTGGTGCGTTTAGCTAATGCTAACCAATTAGCTGACACCACATACAGGAGCTGCTTGAAATTGTCTACAGTCATCTTTAGCATGTTTTTAGTTTGGTTATGAATAAATGATATAAACTGTCAAATTCACAGTTGATATGTTACTGGAGGATGGAATATTAAAGCAATAAGCCCCAAGAGGCCGTGGTTTACAGTGATGTTCCGACGGCTACGAGGCGTTGTTAGCACGACCACGCGGTCGCATCTGGACTTTTCACCTCTTCACTTTCTCTCTGGTTAATTCTGTATGTTTTCTGTCCTTTTTTATCTTCCTCCTTTATCCCGTCCATCTCTTTCCACCATTCATCCACAACCAGCTCGCCCAGTAAATCAAAATGCACGACAAAATCACACACTTTACAACAGGTGTGTGTTTATAGAGGTTCTACCGTGTCTTCAAACCAGCCAATCAGAATCAAGAACCTGAACTAAACATTTTATAATCTTAGGCCTGTTTACAGTTGCTAAGTGTTAATGCACTAAGTTAACGTCAGTTTTTCTAAGATAAACCCACTGGTGGAAACTTATCGTCTTAGAATTAGGCCATTTTTCAAGATAAGAAGAGTTGTGGTCAAATAAAATCCTCAGTTTGCTCAGATTAACTTTAGGGCCACGTCCAGCAAATCTGCATCCAGGTCCAGACTGATCCACATGTTGACTCTCATTTACACCAAGATAATTATGGACTTGTTATTAAAATGTACTTATTGGTGATTAAATGATAATTAACAACATGTATGATCATGGCATCATGACACTTTCATTTCATTTCCAGATCGCTGATGGGACTATGATGCTCAAAAAGAAAAAATCCATCTACAAGTGTCTAAAACTGTGGGTGTGGCCTGTTGGAAGGCGGGGTAACCGTAACAAATTCTGAGGAATTTTTTCATTTGACTCCAACTCTTTACATCTTGAAAAAATGGCCAGATTCTGAGAGGATAAGTTTCCAAAAGTGGGCCTGAAAATAGAAAAACTAACTCTTAAAGGGGACATATTGTGGTTTTCTTGTCTTTTTCGAATATAAAACACGTCTGGGCGCTTTAAAAATAATGTAAACTATGAAAGCGTTAAAGCCACTTTTCAGAAAACCGAGCCTGAAATGAATGGATTTCTGTGTTCATGATGTCACCGACATCCTCCGGGACCCCCAGACCGACCAGAACCACCAAAACAATCCTGTTGCCCGAGCACAGTGTCTACACGATGGTATCCATGGCACCGACAGGAAAGGGGCGTGGTCAGCTGCACCTCATTTGCATTTAAAGCAACAGACGCTACAAGTATAGAAACATGGTACAATGAACAATCTGCGAGATATTTTGATCTGAAACTTAACATACACATGTGAGAACGATGGGTACGATGTTGTTCAGTTTTCAGTGCAAATGCATTTTTAAGTATTTGGAAAGGGGCCTCTGAAATACATTTAAATATATAACTGAAATATGTGTTTAGTGTATCTCCTTGTGGTATTTATAACCTAGAGCACCTTCTGATTTTTGGTGTTAAACCCAACGTTTCTGGCTGAAGAGGACATGGCATTAGAATGGTGTTGTGTGTGTGTGTGGCATTTTAATGTGAAGATACATAATAATAATACACAAATTAAGTGATTTTTTTAAATGCACAAAAATCCAGAAAAGCATTATGCATTGCAAAGCCAAGGTGTGTGATATGACTGTTTTTTCTGGTATCCCATCCCTTTAAATCCATGATAATCTACAATAACAGCAACCAAAGAGTCACCTTCCCCCTCAGTGTCTCAATGAGGATCACGTTGTTGTTAAGCACAATGCTGGTATTTGCACTGTTTTCTTTATTGCTGTAGTTGTGATGAAATTATGGACTGCAAAGGAATAGTTTGGGCTCAGCTTTAAACCTTCCTTCGTGCAGCCAAATAACAAACTCTTAGGGCTGTTTCAAAGAAATGGATGAAGCCTAGAATCAGAAAAAAAGTAATTTGTTGGAATTTGGGGGGAAAAAAGAAGTCTTGGACCAGGTTTATACTGTGTCTTTCAACCTGTCGTGTAAAAATAAGAGTGGCATAATTCTGGTCTCCTGTTTTATATCCTGTTTAATTTTTAAAAAAAGAGGGCTTTATGTATCATTTCCAGAAATGTAATGAAAACAGCCTGAGTCGAGGGTTATATTTAGTTTATTTTCTTCTTCTCTAAACAAGTAAGAACCACTGACTCCTCTGTAAATTCTGCAATTTGCATTTTTGTTCATGCTTTGTTTACAAAGTGAATGAGTAAGGAATGTACAGTTTTTATTTTTCATCTATTTACGTCGTGCTGTGAAATGATCGTGTGACGTCTGCTCCAACATACACTCCACCGACGTGGAAAACTAAATTTGATCACCCGTCGTCGTATTATTACAGAGTGCACGTTCCAAAAGTAGATATAGAGTCCAAGGGAACACGAAGAGATATTTATATCCTGCCGTGTCTGAAACTTCCCATCAGAATTCAAGACCCTGAACAACTTTTAAGTTCGTTCCCAACATGCATTCCTCAGATCAAATCCAAGTTTTCTGAGCTCGAATGCCAGCTCGAACCCAAACACAATGTCAGTTGTATTTCTGCCTAATCCACCTGAGGTCTTTGCAATAAATCAACGTTGCGCTGCAGACTAAAACATGGGAACCGGAGTAATTCTCCCAAACTTGGTGCTGTTTTCAGTTTAGACGTCAGTAAATATATCACCCAATGTACCCAACAAGTTCATCACATCGTAGGATATTATAAGATCGCTGCTGATATGTCGGTGTGTTTTCAAATGTCATGTGCACTCATTGATGTTAATCTGCCGCCAGAGGTGATTCACTCACTGTTTGATTGTTTTATTGTAAATCAGCAGCTGTGTTTATTTACATCGAGTAGAGGAATAAAACCTGTCCGACTGCAGTTCAATAAAGTGATGTGTTCTGTGAACGTGTCCACTGTGCTTTGTCCTGTACATTATAGTCTGCAACTGAATTTATATATTTGAAACTCTGTAAATAACGCCACCGTCCCCGTCTGCTAATCCAGAGGCGTTTATTTATTTTATTTATTTAGAACGTTTTATTTATGTACGATGTTTTATTGTTCTGTTTATTTACACTGTGTCAACTTATTCCATTCAGATAATGTGAACATTAGAACGTATCTTCTGTAGTTTTTGTGGATTTTTTTGTTGTTTATATTTTGGAACTACTCTTAAAGGTTCAGTGTGTAATATTTAGTGACATCTAGTGGTGAAGATGCACACTACAACCAACTGCTTCCTCCGTCCAGCGGCCCTCGTTAGAGTCGGTGTTTGTTTTGTCCGTTCTGGTCTTTTTAGTTTAGGGGATGTTAACTCTGGTCCACATCAGACTCAGTCGGTGACGTTAACGTATCTTAACGCTGAATGTCACCTGATATCAAACACAAGGAAGTCTGTTCTGAGCTACTGTTGAAACATGGTGACTTGCTCCTTCTGTAGAAATAAATGACTCATTCTTCAGATTTTTTACATTTTGATGTGATTATAGACTAATGACAACATACTATTAAATATTACATTCCATTTCTGCAGTTAGATCCTCCTACATCTTACACACTCGACTTTTAATGTGAACTTTTGAAGAAAAAAAAATCAAATCAGATTTTCCACATTTTTGGTGACGAAGGCAGGTTGAAAGGCCCCTCGAGTCGTCCAACAGACCACTGAGCTCTGCCACTTTTTTAACTAACTGTACCTTCAGAAATGTGGGAGTCAGACATAAGAAAACATCATCTGTAATACTTCTACTTTTATCCCAAAGTCCAAAAAACCCATTAAATGTCTGAACCTCACATTGAGAATGCAGTGTGTTTGTTTCAACATAGTGGAGGGTCATCCCGGGCTCACCTGTTGACATGACAGTGAAAAGTTGCAGTCTTTGCCTATACGCTACAGCCACCGTGTGGTCATGTGAGGAACTGCTGCACGCGTGGATGGTACATATTTTTGAGGCATGCAAGTAGATGAAATTGTCCTGAGAAGCAAAGTGAGCCCCGGTGCGCTTTGTCTGTTTTCTTGTGCTCGCTTCGTTGGCTTTTACGGCGGATGTGCGCTCTTATCACAACATCAGAGGTCTGGCGGAGCCGAGGGCGCACGGAAAAGTTCACCTCCAAGTCTGCGTGTGCACGCACGCTCCTGTGTGTTTAGTCTGTCTAATAGAGTGACCCCCCAGCGAGCTGTTAAAGGAAGACAAGAGAGCTGAGTCAACGAATCACAAGGAGAAGGATGCAACAGTTGATGTGCGCACGTTGCACGGTGCACAGTTTGCTTGAATTCTGCACGGACTGAAGATGGTGGCTTTGATCTTGTCGAAAGAAGGATCGGATGTTTTGTTGCTTTAAATCCCGCATCGACTAATCTGTAAAACAAACTGAACATTAAACAGGAGATCCGTGTAAAAAAAAAAAGTGCTGGGTGTTCGTCGCAGGCTGCGCGTCTTTCCAAAATGGACATTTGGACAGAAATGCATTTTTGAGGGCACATGCTCAGCTGGAATGGAGTTGAAGTGGGAATTTCGGATGGTCTGCGGCGGTGAGTAGCAGTGCAGTCTGCACCAATATGCATCGGATTCTGCAGAGGAGGCGAGTGCGCAAGCTGCGGGTCGTCTGGGCTTCTCTGGCCCTGGTGGCTCTGTCTCTGGCCGCATGCAGCGCGCTGTTTACGGCGTGGACTTGGCGACAGACGCGGGACCTGTCCCAGTCCTTTAAGATCCTGCAGGACCGACTAGAGCAGGTTTGTGTCATACCTAAAATCCAATGAAGCCTGCAAACACACACAGACACACACACACTGAACTGCATGCATATTTGAACCCACAATAATATTTACTCGACTGCAACTTTTAAAGACCTTCAA
>JAPQRN010000011.1:16319375-16335737 GCA_037367275.1 Coranthus polyacanthus
GTACATGTGGTTAACTAAAAAGAACAAGGGGTGAAAGTTACCACGCTAACGCTACCACTGACCTATTACAAACACCGAAAACACCAAAATTAGCTTGTATAGCTAAGCTATGCTAACAGTCTGTGTATTCTGTTAAATAACGGTAAACTTCATGAAGCATTTTCAGAACAAATTCTGAAAATGAATCACCTTCCCCTACGATCGTAACATTAGCTACAATGACATTAACTTTGGGTCAAATTACTTTCAGTGACAATGTTACTGTCATTTCATCACAATATTATACCTAACATTATACTAATCAACAATGTCCAACAATGACAAACAGGCTAACGTTAGCTTACATAACCGTGATGACATTAACATAATATCATTACTATCTAATGCCAGCCCTAGTGAGTGTTAGCTATAGAGCGTTATAAACAAGCAAACATACATCATTTATTATATTTGACCTTTGATTTACATGACAGATGTTAAGATACACCGGGACGTCGCACATTTTCCCCATTTTTTATATATCAAGTCATAATGTGGGACAAACAAACCGACACACATGCAGGTGGTTCATATGTCAAAAGGTTCATATGTACTCGTGTGTTACATGAAGTTCGAGTTGGAGTCGGTTATTTGTTTGATTGTTTGCTCTAAGCTAACTACTCTCTCGGTTGCCTTCATCCATGGTCCTACACAGAAGCACTAGCTACCGTTAGCTTACAAACGACAACTCCGTTTGTAAGCTAACGGTAGCTGTTGCTGCTGTAGAGGAGCAGAAGAGAGGCATCGAAGAACTCGGGTCTGAACATAAGGATTTACTGGTGCCTGTTATCATGGATGGAAGACAGTTGTTAGCTTAGAAATGGAGTTAGCTCACGTCAACATCTAACCAGACTCCAACACAAACTTCACGTAAGCTTTCATTAGTGAGCACTTCCCCATATATAAACTTAGAAACTCATTTTCGACATCATGTTTCAGTGTGTGTTATCTAGTGACATCTAGTGGTGAAGTTGAACAACTTGGAAGTCCCTTGCTACAGTCAGTTTTGTTTGGTCTGTTCTGGTCTTTTTAGCTCTGGTCCAGACTCAAACGTAGTAGGTGACAGTAACGCACCTTAATGTTGAATGCCACCCTCTATAAAATGGATAAAAGAAGAGGAGTCAGTCCAGTTGGAGCTACTGTCGAAACATGGCGACCTGCTTCTGCTGTACATGAAAACAAAACCTGGGAAATTATACAGTAATGAAAACATAAATATGAATATTATATTCCATTTCTGCAGTTAGATCCTCCTAAATCTCTCTAAATCCAGGTTTATGAGAAGATAAAATTCTCCTCTTTCTATTTTAATTAGGAAAAGCGACTGCATACATCGCATTCTTATGTATTTACTCTCCCAACTGGTGACCCATTAAAAACAGTCCCACGGCCCATTTTGGGTCTCGATCCAAAGTTTGGGAAATGTAGATGTATAGGAGTGTGCTTTTAGCTGTCCAGATCACCACAGACACAATATACTTACCAACTGCACTCTGTTGTTTTTTTGGGAAGAACATTTAACACAAACGCTGGCCAGTCTTGGCCCACATGCCGCTTTGGTCAGGTCTAGCAGGCCACAGGCACTACCCGCTGCTAAAAGTTGACACAGGAAAAAGTAGGCAGCTGGATGACTGTTTCAGAAATTACAGGTCTGACCAGAACGGCTTCGAGGCCCAGAAAACCAGCTGGCTCGGGAGCGAGGCCTTGTTGCACGCTTTGGGCAATGAAATTGATTTTTTTCCCCCCGTGAGCACACGACTGACACAGCTATGATTTGTTGTGAAAGCGGGGATATTTGATGACCTATCATTGCTGTATTTATAGCAGCTGCTTGCGTCACCATCATGGGATTGTTCACATTTTGTCCAAAAGTGAACCCTAGTCTCAACATTTTTATGTTGAATTTCAGAAAACGGGGATGAAAAACCAAATTTGACACAAGGATTTATTTAAAGAGTTGCATGTTGATATCCTGCAGGTACGAGCATATTTCTAAAGTAACCGATAGCTGACTTTGTCTTCCAAAACACATTAAAGAGCGCTCAGACATTCGTAGCTATCAGTGGAAAAAAAAAAGAAAACCCAAACTGCTTTTTCCAGTGTGTGGAAAGTTGACCGTCGAGGTGCAGCGTTTCAGCAGGACACTGCTGTTATGTTCTCTCCTGATGACTGACAGCTTAAGTCAGGAAAACCTGGCCAGCCTGAGGGCTTTACGCTCGCCCATAGCAAATCCTAAGCGTACAGGGTCACCCACCTGTGAGTTATTTTAGCAGGGACTTAGTATTCCTGTACGATGGCGGGGGCCCGGTGTTCGGCTGCCCTGTCTCGAAACATAAAGTATGTATTTCACAGGTCATACATACAGAATTCGAGTTATATCTGTGTTTGAAATTACTCCCCTTAGGCCAGATTGCGAGGCTAAAATAAACCTTAGCGGGTAACAAGAGTAAGCATTTTTCAGCTCTGGCCTTTTAGTGTTGTGCTTTATTTATTGTATTTATCCGAGCAGGGGCTGGAGCTGTTGCTTCACTCAGTCTTAATCGACTCTTCTGGGTCAGAGAGCAGCCAAAGACCTCTCTGACTCTCTTTTCCGGCACTTCATTTCTCTTATTTTGCATCGCAGCACTTTTGTTTTGTCTCTCACACTACGTTTAATGCATTCACTTTCCTCCTGTCCATCTTGTCTTTTTCTGTCCCCCCCCCCCACACACAAAGCTCTTTCACTCGTCTTTCTCTGCATTCTGTATTTTCTAGATGACGGCAACCAGCTGGCACTGAGATTAGCCCCCACAGGAAAAAGAGGCACACGCTCCTGACTGAAAATAACATTTTGAGGAAATATATTGAAGCACGTGAAAGGAAATCCTTTGCCCATCTGCTAACCGCATTAAAACTGGCCAGGTTGAATCGAAATGGCCACAAATTAACACACCATGTTATTAGACAGATACAGATGGGAATGATTGTTTTATCAAAAAACCACAGGCGTATTTTCTTTGCCGGTCAAACTCATATTCTCTGTTTCTTGCCTTCTGAAAGGGGGGACGTTGCGAGGAAGGAATGGAAGTGGAAAGAAAGCGGCGTCTCATTTTGAGAGTAAGTGGCTTGGCAGATCGCTTACAGCCGTCTCGTGTAGCATCTGCTGAAGTGGTTTCAATCATATACCCTTATACGATTGCACTCATAAAATCTTAATTGACTTTCCCTTTTCTTTCTCTTTCAATGTCTTTTTTACGTTCCACCAGTAACCAAAGTCTCCTCTCAGCAAGGTAAGACTCATAAAAATGACGGATGGAGGATAATGTATGAAACTTTTGTCTATGTGATTATTAACCTTGGATATGTGTGTGTTTGTGTGTGTGTCAGTGGGAGAAGGAGGTGTGATCAAGGGCTGGGAAGAGAGGACGTTGAATATGAGTAAAGCGGTGAGGTACAACAAGGAGCAAGGCACCTTCACCGTGGAGAAAGCAGGCGTCTACTTCCTGTTCTGCCAGGTGTGTTAAGCAGTGAACAACTACTGCAAATTCCTGACGTATTCTACGCTTAAAAGCCGCACTAGTCAAAATTGTTGGATGGTATATGTCTGGGTAAAGTTAAAAGTGTCGCCAGTCGTGACAAAACCAAAAATGACCATCTCTGCACCACAGAGCACTTAGTATCTTCACCCTGGTCGACACCACAGGACTCTTGAAATCTAACCAAGTTACAAATGTGGTTGAATCACACACGTAAGGAGAATCTTCACAGATCATCTTCTCTCTAACCTCAAACATGCAAACACTATAAGATTTGAAAATAATGGCAATAACAGCGGTAAACAAAAACTCTTCTTTAGAAAAAAAGCAGACACAAGCAGAAGGCTGAACGTTGTCACGTCGTCACCGTCTCTCATCGCTTTGGTTGTGATCCTGTTTGGAAAGTACCAACGTGATCGTCCAGATGTTCACTCTTAAATATCAAACGTTTGATTATCGAGGCGGACCCGATCAGTCTGTGAGCAGCTCAGCAGAGTCAGGATTCGATCTGTAAACCCCTCACATTACCAGATAATCTGGGCTGAACATCGGGCAAACCAGGCTCGGACTGGGACGATGGTTGGGTTTACTCAAGTACTGAATAAAATACTGAAGCGCTCGTTCACACCTCTGCTATGTAATAAGCAAAGGTAGCGTTCAATGCGTTAATGTTAACTTATTAGGCTGAATATGACGTCTGAATGAAGCCGGATAGAAACACTGCAGGTCTGTAAAATAAAACATCACATGTCAATTTGCTCTTCCCGACAACTGTGATGTCCTTCAATTTCAAAATCAAAAAATTATTTCTCTCTCCATTGACTACTGTACATATTCTTTCCTCGTAAGGTCCCATAGGTCAGGACTTTTCCTCTGAATTGTAGTGAAATACTCAAAAAACAACTTTGTTACCATAACTTAAGAGTAATAGTAATTTGTGAGTCCCATCGCTGCTAAACGGTTGACAGTTTGCTAAAAGCGGGTGAATTTAGTGAACATTCAGTAGATGGAACATAAACTTCAAAGTTAAAACAAAGAAAAATAGGAAGAAAACAGATTGCAGCTCGAGGGAATCGTAGAGTTGCTGGAAGAAAACCCACTTTTACCTTGTGCAGCTTAAAAAAAGAGCCTTTATATTGTACAAACATTAGTCAGACTGCAGTGGTATATATCATGGTTTTTGAAAAGGTGCGTATCAGGTTTCAGGTAATCTCGTGTAACTAGACTTAGGTCTTGTCAAGTTGACAGCGGTCTGGAGAAAATCTAGCCAAAAAGGGGGAAAAAGCAAAAAAATAACAATAGCTGGACCTTGAAGGTCTGGTTAGTTTTCTGAGTAAAAACACTGAGTAGAAACACATTAGTGTCTGCTCCCCAGCTTTTATGCTGTATTCTTGATGAGATCAACCTTAGGGATGATCATCTCCATGCTTCCTCCGTGTCTCTCTTCAGGTGTTGTTTAATGAGGAGAAGTCTCAGTATGTGAAGCTGGATGTGAAGACCATCGGCCAGAGGCCTCAGAAGCTGCAGTGCATGGAGGGCTACGGGACCACCCCCTCCGCCGGCCCCCACCCTTTCCACTTCCTGAAACCGTGCCAGGTGTCCGGCCTCCTACGACTGGACAAAGGGACGGAGCTGCAGGCCATCACGGGCGCGTCTTTCAGACTCCACCCTGTGGGCAACACGTCGGCCTCACCTCACGTCTTCAGCATCTTTAAAGTCAACTGAGGCTCGGAGCTCCACCGATCCGGGTCCGAGCCTTTGAAGGAAAGACTACAAAAAGTCATCTGAGAAAAACAGAATTCACATCTTTTTGTAGGGATGAGATTTTTCTTGTGGTCATAAGCAGCTGGGACATCGCATCAACATTGCTGCAGCCTCTTCCCAAAAATGTTAATTTGAAAGACAATTCGACATTTGTGGAAGTTGTTCTGGATTTTCTTCTGGGCAGCAGTGCTGCTTTGGAATGCAACACAGACTTTGGATTAAAACCAAGGCACAAAGTGGACGAAATGCCTCGATGAATGTCTGAGAGAACAGATGTGATGGAAACTGCTCTGTAGATAAGGGCTTCATATGAAAAGAAAAATACTTGGACTTTCATCTTAGTCTTCATATCATGTAATGAATTGTGCTTACACTCTTTTTATATGAAAGACGTTGACAGTAAAGCTGTGCATGCACCTTCCACTTTGATATCCTCAACATACTGAGAGCACGTCAGCGAGCGCCAGATCTCAACACTATAAATGGCCGACACGAGTTGTCATTATTTTTAACAACGCAGCCTCTGTTTGTATACAATCTAATGAATCAATAATTGTCTTTTTTTTACCGAGTTTATGATCTTTCCAATGCAATATGCTGCGTGTGTAAAAATAACTGCAAGCCTTTCCTTTAATATACTTCACATACTATTTAAATATGTGCATAATAAAACAAGAGCTACTAGACAAGGGGGGACACTTTAAGGTTTTTTTTAATAACATGGATGTGAATTTATGCTGTTTTCTGATGTCAGATTAGATTGTAAGATATTTTATGAATGAGGCCTCATACTGTCTACTTGGCTTTGCTTTTGGAAAGTCAGTGAGTTATAGTAAAGCGCAGAGCTTTGAAAATATCGTAGGTTCTTCACTTTTTCCTTCCCTTTTTTTTTTATCCGTTTAATGACATATTAACCATTATTTCCAGGTTTTTTCATCTGAAACTCAGTCACTCAGTAATTTTGTTCTTTTGATGAATTCAAAACTATAGTTCATATTAAATACTACACAGAGTTTGGTTATTAAAAAATGTGTTGGTTGGAATTTTCTGACTTTGTGATATAACATTACATTTAAGTAAATTTACATGAATGAATTACTCAATACGAACATCCTAATCCTTTGTAGAAGTGATAAGAGAACATATGAAGTAGACTTTCAGTCCCATGGTTTGTCCACAGCTTTGGGATTTAGGAATATTTCAACAAGTACTGGATGTGCTGCCATTAAATGTGATGCTGACATTTATGTTCCCCTCAGGATGCAACGGTTAGCGAAACCCTGATGTTAGCATCATTATCAGGTCGGAATCAAGACCAAATTCCTTAAGAACTATGACATTCCCATTAAAATAACGTGTAATGTGAGTAGATTGCTATTTAGAAAATGTTACACACTAAACTAACATTGAAAACATTGAACTTCATCCTATTAATTGCATTAGCATTGTGTTACGTTAGCATTAGCTTGAGCCTCTCACGGAGCCCCTAGCACGGTTGTCTTGTTTTGTTGCTCTGTTGTGGCTTTACTCGGATTTATTGGCTTTAAAATCCAGACATGAGCTCTGCAGAAGCACCGGAATGATCCCGACTTAACACTTCTTATCGGAGGAGGCAGTTTCTGTGCATCTTGACCATTTCACAATCTTGCTAACGTCACAAAACAACCAAAACATTCTGGTTCGTTGGTTTCGCACCAACGCAGAGTCAAAGAAACGACAGGTTATATTCCAAAAAGGTCCATGACATTGAGTTAAATTCAATACTAGAGTCCTTGATTTTTGTTCTGTTTGTGGGTCATGGTGTAAGACTGATTGTATTTTGTCTCTTTTTGGAAATGAAACCCCTTCCATTTTCTCGTGCTGTTGCTGTTTTCCGTTACGTTCCCAGTTACAATACAAACTGTGTGTTTGCAGCGCCACCACCTGCAGCGTCATCATCGCTCCTAAATGTTTTTTCACATGCTTTCGTTATTACAAAGTACCTGAAGAACTGTAGACGTGCCCAAAATAACCTGTACTTTAAGCCGTTGAGCTGAGTGCTATTTAGCAAATGTCACACACTAAACTAACATTGTGAACATGGAAAACTTCAAACCTTCTGAACATCAGCCTGTTAACATTCTCGCTGACGGCATCACGTCGCGTTAGCGTGAGCGTAAGCCTCTCACAGACCCTTAGCATGGTCGGAAAGTCCTGCGTTGTGGCTCGACTCCAATTTATTCACTTTAAAATCCAGTAATGAGATCTGCAAAAGCACTGAAATGATCCAAACTTAGCATTTCTTGTCAAAGGTGGCAGTTCGTTTCATTTCACAAAATGGTTCTGGTTGTTTGGTTTATTACGTACAAGAAGAAAAGAGGGACATAAAAGCTTAGATTTTGTTAGTGTAGAGTTTACATTTTATCTTCCATATCAGCCTTCATTCACAGTTAATTTCATTCAATATTAATGTCAGACTCTTGATTTTTCTGCTCTTTGTTTCTCGGTCACGTTGTAAGACTGATTTTATTTTTTCTCTTTCTGGAAATGAAACTCCTTCCATTCTCTCATACGCTGCTTTCTGTTATATTCCCTGCTACAATACAAACAGCGTGTATTTCTAGCAGTGGGTTTCAGCACTCCCACTCTTGTTTATAAGTAGTTTTTGTGGACGGACCACAATGGTTTCTCCTCAGCACTTTACTGCAGCAAACGTAGGCTTTTTAATTGGAGCCAAACATTCATGTTTTAAATGGAAAATTGTCCGAATTCAAGTGTAGACCTTGTGTCCTGTTTGATTTCCTCATCACTTTCCTCTTTACTTTTGTGTTACGGTCATCCTCTCTTCACCCCTCGCCCTCGTGCACCTCATATTTCCCCGTCAGCACCGGTCAGACCGTGCACACACACACACACGTATGTACACACACACACACACACACACACGTATGTACACTCACACACACACACACACACGTATGTACACACACACACACACACACACACACACACACACACACGTATGTACACTCACACACACACACACACACGTATGTACACTCACACACACACACACACACGTATGTACACTCACACACACACACATGTACACACACGCACACGTATGTACACACACGTATGTACACACACGTATGTACACCCTCACTCACACACACGCACACCTATGTACACTCACACACACGTATGTACACTCACACACACACACACACACACGTATGTACACTCACACACACACACACACACACGTATGTACACTCACACACACCGAGTCCCCTGAGTGTCCCTTGCACACTGGCAGCCATCTAAATTTTCACTTCCTGAATCTGAACCTGAACCACATAGCTGAAAAAGTCTTTGAGGAAAAACTCCCCCTTCACACACAGTCTCTCACACTTCCCTGCCCCGATTCCTATTTTTCTAAATGTCAAAGTTTATTACCACCTCGGAAAATCTTGTGAAGTCTTGTGAAGAAGTTCTCTGTAAAATGGTGTATGCAATGCCTGGATTTTTTTTTTTTTTTGTCTAAACTCATTTATAATAAATGTTGAATAAACCTTTGTTTTGTTTTGTTTTTTTTTTAATTATACTTTCTAATTTCTATCTTGAAAAGGTCAAAAACATTTTGTGTGGCTCAGCTAATGAAAGTACAAGTGAACTAAAAAGGTCAAAACACATAAAATGCCTCTCCTGGATACACTGCATGGAAATTTAAAGTGGCCCTCATTTAAAAAAATAGTAATTTATAAAGAGCTTACTGATATTCATCAGCTCTAAAGCAGTGATTTATAGAAAAACCTTTGATAAACCTTCTGCAAACAAACATATTTAGCAAATCCCCATAATTCTTAATAGCATTAAAGGGGCAATTTGTAATATTTCTACTTGAAAACGTACAGAAATTAACTTGCAAATAACTGAAGTCAGCTTGCTAGCCACGTCTGCTAGTAAAGGAATCAACGTTGCCAGAGGGTTAAAATTATTGGATTTTGAGGAAAATTATCGTATGCGAGTCATACTCATTAGATTTACACTGAGTGAAGTATTTCTCCTCGAATTTCTGATTCTGATTAGAAAGAGGATTTAAAGTGATACTAACGTGTTTTTGAGTTGTAAACTGAATTATGTGACTTAATTGTGATGAAACACATCAATGCTGGTGATAATACAAATGAACTGAAGCCGTTACGTCGTTCTAGTTTGGAAACACCTGCAGGTGTACGTCGACGCAGATTTTACTACAAACTGATGTTACCACAGAAGAAAAATTAGACTTCACTTCTTATCAATATAAGTTGTTTGACAGTAGCAAGGAGTATAGACAAAGAGATTAGAGGAAAAAGACAAAACTGTGGTGCTTTTTGACAACTGCTTTCAGTCCAAAACCTCAGAGAAGTAGCTCAGTTGCAATGGAACGATATATATCACCTTTCAGTTCTTGCCAATAAGTTCTTTGGTATTTCTATAAACAGTTACCAGTGCTGACACGGGATCCTCTAAGACTGGAGGGATGTTGCTACGTCTTTTCTCACAGTCGTATTGGTTTCACTGCACTACAACTTAAATTCACTTTCTGAGATCGCATGTGCATGTTTATAGATGTTAAGACATACTGACTGACCGCACATCTCCGGAAACGTTGGAGGCTCTGCCTTGATAAATCGACCACGGATCTCAAGTTCCAACAAGTACATTCTCACCTGATAAAATCCACATTCTGTCCAGCTGTTTGTTCATGCACAGTTCACACTAGTTATTTACCAACACCACAACTTTCTGGTAAAATGCTGCCTCCTGCTGCTGATAGTATGGCTTAATTTTCGATCTTAAAAATTCTACCTTTAACAACGTACGTTAAATTTGCCTCCGTTTTGACTTTAAAGTACATCTTCAGCTTCTGCACTGACAGGTACGTAAGACACTAAAACCCTGCTTCCAAGTTTCTCCACATAAAATCATCAGCTACATGCCTGAAACATTTATGTAATAATGTAAAGTACAGAAGTGCATTCACCCGAAACAGTCAGTATATCACTTATAATGAGCCTGTCAGTGTGCGCTTAATGGGAGTTGACATAACCTCCAGACGAGGAATCATAAAGCGGAGATAAAAGTGAGTAGTGATCTGCGTGGCATCATTCTGTTCAGAAAAATAAAGCTGGATGACTCTTCACCTTCAGTCACCATGAATCACTAACCATCTGCTGCGCAGGGTTGTGTGTTTGTGTGTGGGAGACAGAGTTAAAGGCCTGTTAAGAGAAAACACTGAATCACTGTCGCTTTCGCAGCCTCCCACGTTGACATGTTGCTGCTTCCACAGTCATGAGAACAAACAGACGAACTCTGAGAGAGCGGCGTCTCATCCGGGCGTTAGGTGTGACGCCGGAAGTTCAAAAGAAAAGAGAAGAAGAGGTATTCCCAACGCGGTGTCGCCTGACGGACTCAGAGAATTAAACTCACTTTGCATGTTCAGACCTACTTTTACAACATATTTAATAATCACCGACCTGTGTCTAAAGTAAATTAACTTTACCTTAAATGTGCATCTTCAGCGACGGTACTTTTTCTAGATAATCTTTTGTAAATCATATTTAATGTCAGGGTTTTTCCTCTACCATTACAAGGCTTAGGTGCAGCCATGGTCTCCACATAAGTCACATTAATGTAGAATCAATGGGAACACCATCAAAAATAACCCAACTCCCCTTTTAGTAAGATTTGTTTCTAAATTTACGGGTGTTGTTTATTATCTGCTCTAGCTCGTCCAAATTTCTGTACACAGATATAGTAATAATAATGGTCCAAAATGATGAAACATTACATAGTTTTTTTATTGAAAAACATAAAATTTTCTGACAGGAGGACTCCAAACCTCTCTACATCCACAAACTTAGGGAAAATGCTTAAGTCCTCTGGCAAAGTCCTGTCTTTCATCGTACCTTTTCAGCTTCTATAAATCTAATGTTCTACCTGAAAAAGTCAAACACTAAAACTAAACATAACTATTCCTCAAAATAAAACCAACACTACTTGTAAAACTAAACTGAAATCAAAAACCAAACCGACAGACTAAATAAAAACAGAAATAAAACAACCTAATAATTGCTTCTGCTAATCTTATAATGTTATACGTTATTGTCCTGCACCATGTTTTAGACCACGACGCTGTCAAGGAGCACTTCCTTAAGTTAGACGAGATAACAGGAGGCAGGTGAGCAGAAGACATTCCAGACCTCATGTTTAAATTTCTGGAGGATTAGGACTGTCTGAGGAGATTTCTCGCTCTGTTGTGAGACGTCCAGGCAGAAGTCAAACAGAAGATCCTCCTTTGGTCTATTTAAACACCGCTACAATTCACTGTGAGGGGATGAACTTCAAATGTCAATCCGTCTAGAAGCCAAACCATCGACTCTTCGCTGAGCCCCTCCACTTTCCAGACCCACGTTAACAACCGTAACTAGGCACAGGAGGCCCGTCAAGCTTTCAGAACAAGTGAAAATGCAGAAACGCTGCATATGGAACCTGCAAGTCAGACAGCAGATATCCTTAAGGTTTAGAGGGAACTGAGGAGGAAAGATATGGATTAAACAGTGCAGAAGAGCTCATGTTACTTAGTATATAGAACCTTAGTGAGAATGTGTGTCCATGGTCAGTAAGGACACGAATAAACAGATTCAGAAACAATACGTTCAGTGTATTGACAAGTTGTACCGGAAACCTAGCACCGTACTAATACCAGTACTTCTAAATAAGATGTGTTCTAGTTGTACTAGTGGGGAAGTAGATTAGAATTATTTCTTATTAATAAATACTAGCTACATTTTGTGACTGCATAGTGAGAAGTGAACACAACTAACGTTAGCTTAGCACACAACTTTTAGCAGACAAACTATCGGTCTCGCAAGCAACATTACGTTTATGTGGTATACGGTATTTTACTCAAATAGTACAGAACTACCAAACTTTAACTTAAAACATCATTTATAATTAATATTCGACTGCGTTTAGCTTCATGCTAAGCTAGCTAACGTTAATTAGCTCTTACGCTCGAGCAAACGAAGCGAGTCTTTAATAATTAAATTAATGCTATATTTTGGATGCAGCTCTCCAGTACTTATTGTAGTCTATTCTGTCTTCTTCTCTCTGATATTTACAACTGTTATTACAGAAATTTGCCGTTACTTCCTTTGGAATTTCTCTCATTATATCGTTGAAAATGCCATAGCTTGACAGTTGTAGAAATAGCAACTGTTAGTTAATCCTGTTGAGCGGAAAAATATCAGAATGTGTGAAATGCAAACACGATTGTATCTCCAAAAAACAAAAATCCACACAGCACGTTTTCATCATTTCATTCTGTTTTATTACAAACAAAAAAAAAAGAAAGAAAATAAAAGAAGATGCGTCATCATTGACATGTTTTCACTGCCACTCATCATTTGATCGGCACCACTACATACACAGTGACACAAGATACCCAGAAATGAACACAAAATTCTGGAAAGAGGACAAAGTAAGGATGGAAAAAAGAACTAAGTGCTTGTTTTTGACGCAACATTTTAGCTCAGGGGTTGCAAAACCTTTGTATGAAACATAATTTGCATTTCCTGGGTAGATCCATGTAAAATGTGTGGGTATTATGGAATAAACTCCTAGATATCTTGTTTTTAATTTTGAACTTAAATCACACTACACTAGATAGGATTTACAGGTTGACATCAGGTTCATAAATTAATTTGATGACTTTACATTTTTTCAGCTATGATTATTAAGGCGCTTTTTAATGATGCTGTGTATAAAATGGATTTCCAGCCTCTGATTTTCCAGATAATACTGTGTATTTTTACTGGGGTTATTAGATAGAATACATTTTCATTTGCTTATAGAAGCCTTTAGGGTTACATATGGCCTATTTTTATTAAGTATATGTCATTTGCAAGCCCCAAATCTAAAATGTAAGCAAGAAAAATGAGTTTTCTTGTAATATATCTACGTCTGAAGTTAGCTCAACTTCTTCGTTTGCGTTCTCTTGTAATTATAGAACAAACATGGCAAAGAAGTGCATCGTGTGTTGCACATACTGTATCGTTTCCATAGTTCCTTGTTACAAAAAATGTCTCTTTTGGTAGAAGCTCTTTCTCAAATAGCAACGACGAGAATAACAGCAACATCGACGACAACAATACATAATCGCGAGAGTAAAAACACAAGAGAACACGAATGAGCTGTTTAAATATGCAAAGTATATCACAGGATTTGTAGAAAGAAATAGAAACTTGGAAAAAATAATGGAAAAAAGGTTGATTGAGAGGGAGGGGGAGGAGAGAAGGATGTCAGGGTGTTCAGGGAATTCGGTAGATTTTAATAACACTGACTTGTTTATGAAAGGTTATAAACATTCATAGGAGGTTTCTGAAAAATAGCATTGTCGCGAGGCGTTTTTCTGGAACAAATGTTGCGCCGCTCAGCCCCGAAAATACCTCAAAGCTCTGTACATGAACTAAACCATCGTGTGGGTCGGGAGGAGTGAAGCGAGATGGGACGGCGGCAAATGTTACACCTTGCTGCGCGTGTTTTATCTATGTACCATCGAAAAACACGACATGAAACAAAAGGCCAAAAAAAAGCTTGAGCTGTGCTTGGAGACTCCACGTCTGCTCGGACTGAGAAATCGGATTTCATCCTCTCCGAAAAATTAGAAACAGTATTAAAACGACTGTAGGCACAGCTTGATCGTTTATTTTATTTTCTTTTTCTTTTTTTCCTTTCCACGAGACAGCATTACTGTGTTTTAGAGCATGCTTCAGGGGATGGAGTGCGGTGGTAGAAATGAGGTTTTTTTTTTTAAAAGCGGTTTCACATGCAGCTTCCTGTTAGAGGACTCGAGGAAGGAGGAGGAGGAGGAGGAGGGGGCGGCGACGGTTCGAGGATCGGAATTGAGGTGAGCGTTTTCGGTGTGTATCTGTGTGTATAAGCGTGTACGTTTGAGTAGGTGAGGTTAGTAGCATCCCGAGAGGAAAAGGAGGCCTGTATTAGGAGGCCGTTTATGAGGAGTATTATGGTTTGAGGCAGACAAGAAAAGGTCACATGTAGTTTTTGAGACAGTATGGACTGTATGCATGTGTCTGTCTGTGTGTGTGTGTGTCCGTGGACAGCAAGTGCACATGTGCATGTAAGTACTGTATGTGTGCGATTGTTGTTTTTGGGGAGTACCAGTCAGCTGAGGGATGTTTTAGAAGACTTACAAGCAGCTGACACATCTACAGCTCTTTCTCTGTGTGTGTCTGTAAAAGTGTGTGTCAGCTGTAGCAACTACAATCACTATGGGTAGACGAGTACAGCCTTAGTCAGTCAATTAGTACAATACCGTATACTGTTCGTGGCGTTCGGTGGCGGTGTTTGAGGAGCGTTTTCAGGTACGGATACATTTCTTGGGAGAGAAACTGAAGATACCTTTGCAGCGAATGGGTTTCAGTGTAGGTGTGTGAGCAGGTGTGTGTGTGTTTGCGTGTTTGCGTGTCTAGTCGTCGATGCAGATGACCTCTCCGCTGCGCTGCTCCCGCCGGTTGACGAGCAGCTCTGCTTCTCGCTCCTTCTTTACAGACATGGGAGGCCCGTTCAGCACTGGAGGGGAGAACACAGACGGCAGAGTTACAAACTGAGAACACGAAACTCTGATCAACAAATACACGGGACTTCGGAAAACCAAACAACGCTAAACTAAACAGGACAAGTTCAGTGTTCTAGTTTGCCTTTGGACCACAGAAGAAAAGAAGTGGACGTAGCCGCTGTGGACTGACATTCTGACCATCGCCATCTTGTTTTTTTTGAGCTGGAAGTGACCATATTTGGACAAAAAGGTGGGAGCTGGGGAAGAGTGAGGAGTGACATGCTAACGCTACTGAAATCTGTAAAACACGTTCACTTCTCCCATTGGAATGAGTCTCCTAAATGGGCGGGGCTTGGAGAAACCATGTGACACTAGGCGGGCGTCCGTCCAAATGTATCGCACATTTTAAAACATTTTCAGGAATTGCCAGAGATGTTAATTTATGCCAGTTCCACTGCTGTTAATGTTAAGAGCTGGTTCTTCATCATCGTGATGATTTGAAGGTTTGCTTGTTAAAAGTAGTATTTCCTACAATAACATACGACCTGAGCTGCTGATGGAGGAGCTGACTGATGTAAGGTCCGTGTCCTGAACTGAACCGAACTGGATCATATAACAAACTCAAATTCAAACTCTTGCAGTTTGTCGAAGCCTTCGTCTAACATTTGTTTCTGCGGCTCTTCATACGTGGTGACGTTTCATTGGTGTTTCTTTCTAACATGGTAAAGCGTCAGTTTCAGTTCAGCCGCTCAAATCTGTTTTATGTGCAAATTAAAAATGTGAATAAAAACAGCTGGATGGAAAAGCACGTACTGAAACAGGCAATCACTCTCCAGTGAACCGTCTCGTTCTTAAGCATCTTTGATCATATCTTGATACAGAGACTGAAAATGCGACGTGTGGTCATTTTAACCTGATAAAACAACAAACCCTAATACTCTGTTTTTACAGGAATAAACCAGCTCTTTACAGAAGTGGTCATTTATAACCTTTTTAATGAGCAAACTGGCATTCAGTACATCAATATATGATTATTACATATACAGTATCATGTTTGCATTAATGATAAAACCCCAGGATGGATAACCGTTAACTTAAGTGAGGCCGGAAATGATTAGTGCACACACACACATATCCACGCACACACAAACGCACACATACTTGAAAATGAACTTCTTTCTACATGACTGCACAGCTGGACAGCAGAGGGATCTGAGCTTCCCACATTTGTACGTTATCATGAATGTGCTCAGGGAGTGGAACGGCGAGTTTAGCGCTCCTTTCAAAACAAAGCCAGGAATAGGCTCGCAGCGCGCTTCTCTCACTCGCGCCACGGGAAAAAATAAACTGTCATAACACCACCGAGCTGATCAAAGACGCGATAAGGAGTGTGTAAGACGGTCGGAAGGGGGGGGGGGGGGGTTGTCGTCACACTCG
>JAPQRN010000011.1:16339031-16350945 GCA_037367275.1 Coranthus polyacanthus
GGTTCTGGAGGCAGAGGGGGCTGTTGGGAAACCGTATGGCATTCGGCCAGTGGAGGCCAACACAAGGGATGGAGGGAAAGAAGAGAGTGTGGTGGTGGTGGTGGTGGTGGTGGTGGTGGTGGGGGGGGGCAGACAAAATCTGATAAAAAGCAAAACAAACTGAGGTAAAGACTGGGTGAAAGAGCAAGAGAAATTACTTGTGCAAGACAAATAAAGACGCAGAAACAACAGGGGACGAGAATGAACTCAGAAAGTAGTGCTGGGTGATATACCACGTAAACCACGAGCGGTTTTTATATACCGTCTTACCGTAACATAGGTAAATAAGCACTACAGAACACTGTGAAGACTTTAAACCTGAAGTTATAGAATAATGTTCTGTTTTGAAGAGGAAGTAAAGTTCAAGTTGTTGGCATATCTATTGTTTATAACTTCTGCGTTACCTACAGTTCGCACAATAAAAAACTGTTTAGCTTCTTCAACTGTTCATGCAACTTTATATAGTGTATCACTTTGTCGGGACGAGCAAACCCTACAGTAAGTAAAGCTTTATTATACATAATGAATGTAAAATGTTTTTATATTCTATGAACTCCTGACAGCAGAATAAGTCACAAACCTACATAAAGAGCTGGGCATGCAATTAAAACATACAGTGAAGTAGATTGTTGGTCATACCGTCCAGCACTAACAGAAAGATACAGTAGAGTCAACATGGTCAATATAAGGTTAGCATTGCTATGGTTCCCTCCACAAAAAACCAATGGGATTTGATTTTTCCACTGGTGATTTGATTATTGTTCAGCAGGATAATCTACACAAATGAAAACCACTTTTAGGATTTTTGAAGCATAAATACCACCAGCCAAAGTAAAACGCTAACGTTAGGCTATAAATGTACCACACCACGGTCACGGCTTCAACGTCTCACCGCCAAACTTCCAACTTGTAATCTGTTTTCTCGTTCTCACTTATTCTGCAAAAACCTTTCTTCTTAGCGTGACCTGATCTAGCTAGTGAGTAGAGTTTTTGGTTTTCTTTGGAGCCAGAAGTGACCATATTTGGACGAGAAGATGAAGCAAGGGGTGAAACTGGCCAAGCTAACGCTACAGCTAATGGACTGAAAATACCGTAAGAATACATAGTAGTTAGTGATGTTAGTTGGGTTAGCTGAATGTATGTTAAACACCACCAAGTTCTCTGAGCTACTGCTTAATGTTAACACATACAGTTATGTCTAACAGTAATGCCAACTTCACATAAAGTATAAAAACACTAATTAGCAGGCAATTAATGCTAACATGTGCTAATGTAGCTATGCTAACAGGCTGGGTAAACTTTGACAACACAACAAGACTGTAAAGGCAGATTATGGAAAACATGAGTTTTCACATTTGGTGCGATAGTCTCATTTAGCTACGTGTTAGCAACTGCCTTTTTAAGACACGTACAAGCTTCAGAATTCACTTGCATATTTTACGTCGTTGAACAAAACATGAAAAGGTTATTGTAAGCTTGTGTTCACAACAGATCTTATTTCAGACATCCAAACAAAAAGCCGTTGACTCTGAGGAAACAGAAATGCTAACTCATTCCTGGATTTTAAGACTCATTCCTGCAGTACTCCATACTGTTTTCTTTAGGATAGGATTAATCCACCAGAGAACAAAAAACGTTGATACTGTCATCAGATGTTCTTAAATCTCTACCAGTGATAACAGTGTTGGTCTAAGAACATGCAGTGTTGGCAGGGCTTTACAAAAAAAGGCATATAAGGAGAAGGAGCCATGAAGATAAAACAGGAGGGGGAATTTAATGAAGCACTTGTGTTACGCCAGATAAACGATTCCCTCTGCACATCCAATATCGTAACTTCACTCTGCTGCCAAATGTTGCTTTACCACTCATTCTGCAATAATCTGTCCATCCAGCTCTTCCTCCCATTTTCACACAGGTCCGTTCGTCTCAGTTTGTGGAAGACTTAGTTAGATAAACGTTTTATGGTCCCACTTCAGGCTGGCAGTGACTTATTTGTACTTACAGTAATACTATGTTAATCCGACAGCCCGCACGTGCACATACAGTACGTCTAAGAATCCTTCAAATCAGGCCTATAACTCTGGAATTGTTTTAGAAGACGCTCCTCAAGTCCAGAAAGGCAATAAAAAACATTCCTGGCCAACATGTCAGCCTGTGTCTCTCCCCTGTAGGTCCTGCCTACTATCTGATAGAAGTGCAGTCTGCCATCTTGGCAGGAAACGCCACATTTTTGCTTGCTGAAAAGCTTTGCGTGAGTGCATCTAAGCCAAAACCTTTCATCAGGAACAACCTTGTGTGTCTGAACTGTCAGCCGTTCAGAAACTAAAAAAGCACAGGGTTGATTTTAGAATTAAGAGTCGGTCCAACAGGAAACTGAGGAGGATTTCAGAAATCCATGTGTAGAAATTTCTCAATTGAAGGAGAGAGCAGGAAATCTTTCAAAGAGTCAGTCTTGGGTTTTTGTAACGCAGGAGCGACTCGCATGCGTATTTGTGCACTTCAAGTTTCGTCAGTCGTTTTTGGGTAGTCACAGAAATGCGTCCTTAGCACCAAATATTGAAAACTGGCAGGAATTGCTTGGGAATTACTGATACTTTGGTCAGGCATTTCCTTATTTAAATCAGAACTATGTTCATTTTATTCCATTCAGCCAAAGTCTTCAATAGCTGCTTTGTGCTGAGACAAACACACAACAGCTCCCTAAAAGTGAAGCCAAAATATTTTGATTTGATTTGGCTGCAGTGTAGCTCATAAACCCTGCCCTTTTTATGTTACTGAATGCAACACGCGCCAAACCATAGACTTTGGAAAAGAAGTGGACGTGGCCATTGTGACGTCACCCATCGGTTTGTGGACTACCATCCTGAAGTCTCCAGTTTGGTGTTTTGGCCGTCGCCATCTTGGCTTCTTGGAGCCAGGAGTGACCATATTTGGAGATGCTACTGCTAACAACGCTAACTAGAAAATGCTGTATTAAACCCCAAGTAAGTCCAGCTTCTTGTTTAATACTAATACATTCAAGTTTTTCTATTGTTTGATAACAGTGATGTCAACTTCATGTAATATATAAACCATGGCTGTATTAAGAGAATTAAACATCCAGCCACCACTCAGACTTGTCGCTAATTCCCCCGGTGGCCACTCATGGCGCTGCAATGAAAAACAATCCCTTGCGTTTTCCCCTCTGTCCTTTGACCCTCAGGTCATATGAGGAAAAACTCTGGGAGCAGTTATCCTTTGTGTAACCAAAAAGAAAATGGCGGTCTTGTTAGTGCGATGTCTTAACCACAACTGCAGTAGAACACAGCCTTATATTCGCATATTCCAGTCAACTGCAGACAGAATTTCTGGAGCCAGCATCTAGCGGCCGTCAGTGGTTTTACACTTTAAGATATTCTGGCACTGGCTTCCATTTCAAGCCGTGGCTATTGGCAAAAAATTCAAAGCACAGATCCAATCAGTTCTCTTTCTTCCTGTCATTTTAGGTAGATTTCATTGTGTTGATTTCCATCGAGAGTCACATCTTTCTGATAAGTTTGATGATATAAAAGGGGTGTTTCTCTGCACGACTGACATCTATTACTGACCAACCAGGATATTTTGACTTCACTTTTTTGCATAGTAGGAGGAAGCACTGTCACATAGTCTTAATATCTTAATATTGACTTTTAACTTCCCTTAAATCAGCTTCATTAAAAGAAAAAAGTTTTGGTCTGGCATCAAGTTTGAAACCATGCAAGTTTTGATAGAAACGGACGTACGACCGCACACACCAACGTGCACAAAACAAACAAGCATTCACACAGAAAACATAAAAACACACATCCTGTATGCTCTCATCGAGGGCCGCACTACAACCACACTTCCTCGGCCTTCACATCCTTTAAGCTTAAAGGGAAATACCATGGAGTTTTAGCTTACAAAACACTCATTATCCTTAGAAAAGTTTGGACTGGGAAACTGATCGTTCTCTTCTTTGTTCTGAAAAAAAAAAGAGGAAAAAAAAAATGTGTTCTTCTCCCTGCTCTGGGATGTCACACTGATGTACAGCTCTACTGCACACATGCTGAGCTGGAAAAACCATGACAGAGTCCAGAGTGTTTTATTTTCTTGGGGATCGGGGGACATTTTCCAGCGTGGAATCCATCACACTGTCACAATAAAGAAGCTCCAAAGAAGTCTTGAGACAAAGATTTCTCTTCGGGGCTTCAAAGCGAGTCTGCTTTTTTCTTTTTCGGAGAGGGAGAGACGTGACACATTACAGTCGGCCGCTTTGGAGGAAGAGCCGCTCGTAAATACTAATACTTTTTCGCTGCGATGAGCTGTAAAAACTGCAAATCTGGATGCGTCGGTGAGGTGATACTCCCCTTTAAGTGACCTCTGCGGAAAAGGTGTCAAAGTAAATACATGTAGTACAGTACAAATGTTAAACAATGCTGCGACTGGTTGAAACGGTTAGACAAAGAAAGGCATCAGTTTTGTTTTTTTTTCAATCTATGGTTCCTGCTTCTATGCTTGGGTGGCCTTTGGAATGCCAGAGCAAAAACGTCCATGAGAAGTAGTGTTTTGTACTTAAAAAAAAAAAAAGTCCTTCCTCTCGTCTTTTCATTGTTTCTTTCCTACGATCAGAGTCCGCTTTGTCCCGTTCTCTTCAGAGTTTGGGTTTGTCCGCTCGCACTCTGCAGACACTTGAAGTTCTTTGCAGGTTTTTCAGGTTGTGTGTGAGGTCTACTGGTGTACGTATGTGTGTTGAGACTTCGAGAAAGAGAGACGGAGGAGTGGAGGACTGTGGAGGAATGAGGGAGTGCAGGGTCAGAGCGAGGGGACAGGCTTGTTTCAGTCAGCCAGCGGATGAAGAATTGATCCGCGGGGAAATCTTTTTTCACTGCGGAGGGAGAAACAGAAAAAGAAGTCTCCTGAAATGGGTGACTGAGAGGAGGGATAGTTGCATCTCTCTCAGACTTCATATCGAAATTCCTGAAAACCTGTGATTGCATTAACATTCTTTCTCCCACCCCCCACCCCCTCTCTCTCTCTCGCAGATTTCTGGGCTTTTTTTCAGTAGCTCTGTTTCTCTTTGCTAGAGATTTGTTTGTTCCAGTCGGGTCATCTCTGGGTTTTTTTTTGGTCGTCCCAGCTTTGCCTCACAACCCCCCCAACCCCACCCCCCCACACTCACACATCATTAATGCTTGATCTCGAGGCCCAGCTTTTCACCTCTCCCTCCTCTTTCTCTCTGCTTTTGATTGCTTGTTTTCTTTCACGGATCAAAGTGAAGCCGCCACTTCTCTCTTTTCTGCTGCTTCGCTTCTGCACACTCCACTCTGTCTCCCTTTATGTTCCTTACATTCCAGCTATGTCAAAGTGCTCCATCCTTGAGTTATTTTTGGAATTTACTTTGTCCTCATACATTCAGGTTTTCATCTGATCCTCCCTCTTCTCCAGCTTGCGCTCGCACTTGTTCAGTCTTTCTTTGTCTTACATTCCAGAAATGTGCATGTTTTATCCAAATGGCCCCTCTTCGCTCCAATCCCCCCTCCCCTCAGGGTTTCTTTGGTCGCCCGTTGCGTGGCAGGTTCTCCACCGTGTTGCTGAGCCGGTACTTGACGATGATGCTGTGCACCGTGGACTTGGGCATCCTCAGCTCCTGCCCGATGGCCCCCTCGGACTTGCCGTCCTTCCACAGGTCCACCACCCGCTGCCGCTGCACCACGTCGTGCTCCTTGGTCTTCTGGCAAACACCGGCGGCGCTTGGCCCTCCTGCAGCGGCGGTTCCCCCGGCGGCGGTGGTTCCCCCGGTGGCCCCAGCAGCGGCGGCGGCTTCTGTGGGGGCAGACAAGCGGCAGACTGTAGTGGAGGCTCGAAGAGGGGGGGGGAAGGCAGGATAATGTGACACTTTACTGGTCCCCATAGGGACTTGGCTTTAAGTCTGCCTCCCTCCTCAGCAGGGAGGTCAGAGGTCAGGGGGGAAGCTACTGAAGTTGGCGGGTGTTCAGGACACAGCAGCAGGCAGGTGCCGAGGAGTGGAACCTGTGTGCTCCACTAATTTCTACGCCCCTAAAAGATGAAGTGTCTACATTGTGGACTCCTTTTAGTCCGGAGAAGCTTCCTTGAGGCTGAAACAGGTTTTCACAAATGCATTTCAAAGTATTGAGGAACTGCTGACATGTGACAATGTTAGGGCTGGGCAACACAGACAAAAAAAAAAAAAAAAAAAATCACACGTCGATATATTTTTGCTGATATGATGTAGATCTTGATTTTCATTCTGAAATGTGTTAAAATTTCAGTTGTGAATCAAAGTCATACAAGACATCACAGAAACATTTATTCATCAAAATAAGTTTAAAGTACATGACAAATGAACATAACTTCAATCACAAACAAGTCACAGACCTAAAGTATCTGAAACAAAGTGCTTTCAATAACATGCGATTACAGGCTATAGTTTCAGTGTGTGATATTTAGTGACATCTAGTGGTGAAGTTGCAGACTGCATGAAAGTCCCTCGCCCAGTGTTCAAACGTTTTTGTCACAAGGCTATTCAACATGTATGAAAACAAGTATTTCCAAAACACACCTTTAGATATTATTACTGATTATAGCTATCAGTAAATCAGTATAAATAAGACAAGCCAGGATTCATTTCCCCTGAAGCACATGCGTCTGTTTTCTTTAGGAAAAAGTTGAATCTTGTGAACGATAAGAGGCGGCAGAATAAGGGTGAATGTTTTGTTGAATGACTCATGCGTCGTACATCACACATTCAAATGCTTCACATCCACATATTCCTCGTATTGATCTGCATGTGCTGATGTAGACCACACGTATAACTGTTTTTACGCAAAATTGCAAAAAAATCTGTGGATTTCTGACTTGGAGCAACAAACATGGCGTCCAAACATTCAAAGATCACACATTGTACTTTGTCTGCGAGTTGCATGAATTCCATGTTTGTTCAACCAGACGAATAACGTAAGAGTTTACACATCAGCTATGAGTTAATAATTTAATATGCAAAATTGAGAATATTGAGGTACGTATTTAGGGTCACATGCAATTTTTAAAACTGACCTGAGAGCCATGATATCAAATGTGATGCAAAATGGTTGAATGTTGTTTTTAAGATTTATCCTGAAAGAATGTGTGGACTTTCACACTGTGTGAACAACTCTTGAATCTGCTGATATAGGCCCCGCCCCATTTTCACTTCGCTTAAGGTCCGGACTGAATGGGGGTGTTTGGACCTGTTGTAGTTGCTTGCAATAGTAGTTATGATTCATTACTCCATCAACCTACAGGAGAGCGACACCAATGTTATTTTCTGTTTGCTTATTTTGATTTTGTTGTTCTTCGTCCCCTATCTGGGGCAAGGGAACAAAAAACATCCATTATAAAAAATAACTGCACTGGTTTAAACTCTCTCAGTCCTCATTACACTGTCTTTGAAGGAGCACAAATTCAATCACACAAATTTATGAAACAACCTCTAATATAACAACAGATAAACATCGGCAACTGCCATCAAATCAAATGAAATCTTAATAGTCGGACATTACCGATGTTCGGCCGATGTATTTCTCTAGAAATAACCTAGTGACGCATGGTGCAGAAATGGTGGGATTACAAGGTGAAAAGAGGTCAAACTAAAGATTTCTGGGCTGGACTAAGCCTTTAATGATTCAAGATGCTAACAACGCCTCTGCTGCAGACTGAGACAGCACAAAACAATCCTTCACTGGGGCATTCAGTGTATTATTAAGTTCAGAGAGTGCAGCTAAAATAGACGTGGAGTTAAAAAAAGTGCACACATGCATATTTTTGGACATGTTTTGTGTACTCAAGTGAGAGCTGAGATGGGAACTTCTCTCATGAGATGGCTCCTAAACGAGGGGGTCGCAGAATCTGAGGATTTTGTTGTTTTAACTCCGTCTATTTCTCCTGCTCACTTCTTTTTTCATTCCTGGCTGAGTCTAAGAAGGTCAGGGACCAGCGCGACCCCAATCAAGACCATAAACGTGGCCTCATTTGCTGAATGCTTGCAGCCTGCCTGCCAGAGTTCAGGATGTTCAGAGTACACTCGGCTCAGCGAGGCTCGCGCTCAGCTAGGCCTCCGCAAGCAACTCAACGCGCCGCGACTATTTCTGAACAGCCAGCGGCGTTCGGCCCAGCCCTCCGCCGGTTCACAAGTCACAACACGACGTTTACACAACCAAACTCCTTCTGCGGTTTCTGTCCCTCTCAAAATACCTCGGTACAAAGTCCGAATGTTTTCTTGGCATGGCCAGACTCAGACAGACTGAGCATAATGACATTTTCAGAGATAGGCCCTGGCTCTCTAAAATGCAATGCCTTTGACAGATGTTTCAGTCTACAATTACATAAATCAAGATACACTGAGTGAGAGTCAGGCGCTGCACTGAGAAAGCTGGCTGTTGTGGTTTTTAGGGTAAAGCTATTGGGGAATATCAGGTTTTACCAGTTATCTCTGCCACATCTCTGCTATCTAAACATCTCCGAACACGAACGCACATGCAGAGCGGGAAGTGCGTCTGGTGAGCATATGCTGTTACCAAACTAATTATGAGAAAATAAATTCACAAACTTCATGTGCGCTCTGACAGACTGCAGGCGAGTCGACTTGGACAAGAGGCCAAAAAAATGGATAGTTTTCATTTTTATGGATTTTAATTTTGAGGCTTTTAACTTGATAAGTAATGAGGGCGGCAACAGGACTCCACAAGAGAAAACAAACATGTTTAAAAAAGAAAACAGTCCTCAGACCAGTTTGATAGCGACCCAGACAGGGCTTCACTGTTGCACAATGTGTCAATGCTGCAGTGCAGGTTTTGAGGTCGGACATGTTAAGAGATGAAAATGCCTTAATATAGCAGTGCAGCACGTTTGTGTTTGATTTTGGGTAATGTCTATTTCAGGTGTTTTTCTGGCAGCCACTTCAGAAACTCTGCTACAGATGTTTTTTCCGATATAGAGTCCTTTCAGGATTTTGAGGTTTTCACAACTAAGCTGCTCAGGGAGCTGAGGTGTCTTAAATAGTGCTGCTTTAGAAGCAACCATTCTCCACACATTTAGCTGAAATCCAACTCTGCTTTTGTAGAAATAACCCTTTCTCATAGTCAGTAACTTACATTTTTTTGCTAAATCTTTTTCCACAACAACATAACCATATAAAGATGGGATTCCTCAGATGATATCTTTAAATAGGAGCAACATTTTGGACTGATTTTGCCCATCATCAGTGAAAGTTGCCAAGTAATCAAGTCCAGATCTCTAAAGACGGGTTTGTGCTCCTCCATCCGTCGGCTACCAAGGCTCTGGAGCTCCGCTGGGGCTGACACGCACTGTCCCAAAAGCCTAAACTGCACTGGATCTATAAAAGATACCACAAATACCAAGACCAGTGAGTCTGAGCCGCTTGTGTTTTCAGACACACATTTTTGTTGCCAGTTGAGTAAGTTGAAGAACCTCTGACAGTCATTAATGCAACACAAATGTCTGTTCTGTGGAGAGTATTTAAGAGCATTTTCACACCCCACTCATTTGGTTCAGACTTTTCAGTTTCATTCCAGACACAGGTGCAGGTGTAATACCTCCCCCAGACCACGATGCGGATCAAACGGCCGAGCCTTGTTCTGATGAAGAGAAACGTCTCGGTCCAGATCAAACTGAAACATGGTTCGGTTTGTTACTGGCATGTAGAGCTGTAGTCAAGACCACCGAAACACAGACCAAGTCATGACCAAGACTTTGAAGAACCGGGACCGAGACAAGACCAAGACCAGACGCACAGGAAGGGCATTATGGGAAACAGGTTTTCAAATATTACACAGATTATAGCATAAAACCAAACCAGTTCTTACTATGAAACTGAAATACAACCATTTTTAAGGTGAATCAATTTCTAAAGGTGTGTGTTTTTTCAGTGTGAAGATGAGTCAAGACTTGGAAAAATGTTTTACACCTGAAAGAAATGTTTCAAAGATTTTTTTTCATGGTGATGATATTAACGAATAAATCACACACAAGCACAAGCAATTTAGTGATAGTCGGCGCAGTTGTGGTCTTGAAATAAAATCCTGAAGCCTCTTTGAGAGTAAAAATGTGGTCGAGATGTTCAAAAAAAAGTTTTATGGCAAGTTATGATCGTCAGCCAGTAGACAAAATAAATAAGGACCGGAAGAAGGAAAAATGAGATGTGGTCACACATGAAGAGACGACATTTTTAGTCCAGTTAAGGACAATGAAATAATAAAAAGTCAAGAACCATAAAGTCAATGAGATGCATCCACTATTCTTGCATCGTAATCTATTCATGCAGTTCTCTCAGTTACTAGCAGCTATAGTTAAAATATGTTTTGTGAGGACCTAATGGCCTTGACCTTTGACACCAAAATCTGTACAGTTCATCCTTGCGTCCAAGTGAACGTCTGTACCAAACTTGAAGACAGTTTGTCAAGCCGTTCCTATGATATCACGTTTTAAACGTAATGGGATCAACGGACTAACAGACCTTCTTACAGAGATGCACCGTGGACCGTTCTGGACTTAGTTACAGGGACATGAACGCCGGTCCACCCTCAGGTATAGTAGGTGACAGTAATGCACCTTAACACTGGGTGTCACCTGATATAAAACAGAAAGAAGAAGATTTCTGTTCTGAGCGACTGTAGAAACATGGCGGACTCGATGAAAGACCACCTGCTCCCTCTGTTGATGTAAACGACTCAATCTATGGCAACGAAAACACAACAATTCTCAATTTCAAGCTATTATACACTAATGAAAACACAATTATGAATATTATATTCCATCTCCTAAATCTTTTTGTGCTGGAGCTAGTCGAGCGTTACCCACTTCAAAGCTTGCTGCAATCGCTCTCCTTAGTAAAATAAAAGACGTGTTCACAGACTGTGAAGAATGCACAACACCGTCTTTTAATGCACTAAGTCTCCTGTGTGAGTCGGTGCTTTGACAACCAACAGGTTAACTATAAATACAGAAACTATAAATCAGCTCCTGTAGCAGAGGCAGCAACAGGTAACGGCAATAACTCTTCAACAGAGAATCATAAATCTAGTGTAGATCTGCAGACTGCCAAGCGTCAAGCACATCAAACTCACTGTTCCTTTGGTTATCTTGAATACTATAAATATTGTATTACTAATACCTTATGATGTTTATTACTGCTGACTGTAATATATTTAAATGTCTCCCTCACAGTCGCACACACATTTTCTACAGACACACACTTGCAACTTGCTGCTGAGGTTTCTTCATGTTTTAACTTAACAAAAACTCCCCCCATCGCATCTACACGCACGCAACGAAACATACTGTACATACTTGTCATAGAAATTCAAATTAAATGTACAGATTTTTCCAGATTCCAGACAAGGCCTTTCATTACATGAGATAAAATGGAAAAATCCAGATGTGTATGACTTCACTTTGAAGATAATTCAGTTGGACATGATCTATTTGGAAACTTTAAGATTTGAAATGTATACAAAGTTTTGAGGCACAACTGTCTCCACAACTTAAAGGGTTAGTTTGGATGTTTTGAAGCAGGGTTTCTATGAGGTTTGTCTATTACCTAGAGGTTGACTGATAGCGTACAGTAATGATGGTTCCTAACAGAAAAAAAAGGAACTTCTCAATTATCAATCTGTTACCAAAATTAAACTTGCACATGAAATATTGGATGATTTTATTGTGGTTTACTTGGTCCACGTGAGCAGATTTATGTTGAAAATACACTTTATGCACATTTTCAGTTCCCATGTGATGACCCACATATATGCTGACACAGCGATGATTCTGGACCGACCAATCTGTGACCTGCATGGCTTTACGT
>JAPQRN010000011.1:16360511-16385475 GCA_037367275.1 Coranthus polyacanthus
TGCACGAGAGGCGAGATTTAAGCCTCGAAGCATCACCTGTTTTTCACGGGTGATGTAAGCGGCTTGCGGAAAAAAATAGACGATGAAATGACCCGTCGATAATCAAATCACATCAAACCGGAAATATCTTTTACTGTAGTTTCAATGTTGAGGCTTTACCTGAATGTATCACAGACCTGACTGTTCCCTCTCGGTGTCGCCCCCAAAAGAAAAACTGTGAAATGCATGTCTTTTTATTACATTTTGGTGCTTCTTTTTATTGTATATTCATATTAATTTGGAAAATTCTGCATGTTTTTCAATAGCTTTCATGTCATGTGACTCAGTGACTGTAAATCTATATCAGATATTAAATAAAACACACCTCACTGGATTTTACTGCTTATTCTACTTTATACCAGTGTTTGAATGTAAAAAAATCAGCATTCGTTTCAGAAGATTCCATGTTACGTGATGACGATCGATAACTTTTCTCATGATTATGAGATTGTGACGTTGAAATTACGAGATCGGAATCACACGATTACAAGATAAGGTGTTGAATTTGTTCATTTCTGTAATTCCTTCTGCAGTAAATGCTATGCACGTGTGGGTTACTGTTTTATCTGCCGTATCTTCCAAACGACAGCTTTTAATTAGATTTAAACTTGTTAATTATTCCAGAGGTTTTGACTGTGTACTGTCCATGTCCCACCTCGTCGGCGTCTCCGCCCTTGTCCCCGTCTTTCCCATCATCCTTCTCTTTCTCCTTTAGTTTCTCCTTCTCTGACGGCGTCTCTCCTTCCTCCTTGTCCTCCTCCTTCTCTCCCTCTTTCCCGTTCTTTTCTAGCTTGTCTGCTGGAGCCGGAGTCGCTGCACACGTTCACACAAACAAACATTAAACCACACAATCAGCCGTGTTTTACTGCCCTTTACATGTAGCGCCCCCTGCTGGACGTGTGTGTGTGTGTGTGTTTCGTCACCTGGCTTGGAGGTGCAAGGTGTGTTGTTGTAGCTGGCGTCAGGTGTGGGAGTGGCGGTTTTCACGGCGGGGGACGAGGCCCTGGAGGAGGATTTGTCAACGTTGACCTCGGGCTTGAGCTCCGGGAGACTCCAGCGCCCGTTGATGTGCTCGAACTCCTGGATCTGGACACAAACATGCAGGCGCTCAGCAAAGCATAAAAAAGCTTGGCACACACTGGGTTTCCTAATCTCACCTTATTTAAACTCACCACCCACATGCCCTGTGTGCTTGGCAGTAGCCTGTATCACACACTCCCTGTGGCGGAGGTGGCAGATCAGGACGGCTGCAGGTTTCAACAAGTTGGACTGTGGACTGGATTGAAGATGTTTGGATAAAAATAAACTAGCAAGCTAAAAGTAGTAGGGCAATCAGGAGATCTTTCAAAGCAACACGACTAACAATATCCCATGGTGAAGAGAATTTAAAAGAGCTTTTTAGACCATCTTATTCAGGACCTAAAGAGTTTATTTTAAACCAGCGATTCCCTCCGGGTAGTTGTTAGGAGGTTCATGTAAAGCAGATTTAATCAAAATAAATCCACATGTACTTGTTAAGAAGGAAAAACAACCAAACGTGGATCTTGACAGACAAGATGAAATACCGGTAGTTAGCGAAACATAATGTACAGGTGTATAAATACATGTATAAATGTTAAAAAGGGTTAAATTAATATAGATCGTAAGCTGCGCAAGCTAACGTCAATCATAAACTAGTCAACAGAAAGCTGAAAGTAAGAGATATTATGCTAAAAAGGGTTAACAGGCTGTTCAAGTGTAAGCTAACATACCGGTAAACAATAAAATAGTTAGTTAAATGCATCGAGCTAAAAGAAAAAGATAAATGGTAAAAGGGTTAAATTAATTATATTGGAAGCTGTGAAAGCTAACGTAAATCATAAAATAGTTAGCTAAACGTAACGTAGCCTTCACATAAACGGCTAAAACTAAATAAATGAATAAATAAAGTGTTTAAGTAGTAGACTGTTCAGAGTGTCACAGATCATAAGCTAGTTTAGATAGTTAAATGTATGTTTCACACAGAAAACTAAAAGTAAAATTATCAGAAAGTGTAAGCTAACATAAATCATAAAACAGCGAAATATATGCTTCACATAGCAAGCTAAAAGTATAGATAAATGCCACTAATAGATTGTTCACACTGACATAAATAATAGCAACCATTTAGTCATATTTTACACCAGCGTTTGGAGGCAGTGATACTAGATTTTATGAGTAGGAGAACCAGAACCACAGACTGATTAGAGTCCAGAGCTAATACAAGATCTTCATCATAAGAACAACAGGAGAAGAGGAAGTAGTAGTAGTAGTCTTTACCTTTTTACATCCTACACACAACGCTGTTTACATTTCAAAGAAAGGAAAGCCACATATTATATGTACAGCTCTTGGTGTGGCCCTAAATTTGCATCAAAAACTATGTCTGTGACTCGACCAAAAAGCAAAACAACAGCATGAAGCATAAAATATGCACAGACACATGTGCTGAATATTTGGCGTCTATATTTAAAAACCACTCGTTCACTTTCTCTTCTCTTTGCTGTAAAATAAGACAGCGGGACGTGGGTATGTCACGACAAGTTAAGTCCAGTTAGTGTGAAAGTAAAACTAACAGGATCAAGAAAAAACAAACACGAGCCTCGGTTCGGACTTTTCAGTGTTTGCTTCATTCATAACATCTGTCTGGCCTTAAGCAGCGTCCTGACCTTCTTCTTGACGAGGGACATGACCCCGATGCGGGTGAGGACCGGCTGCCGACACAGGCCTTCCCTCGGAACGCCGTCGGCAAACGTCTCGGCCCCGTCCGCCACCGGCTCGCACAGGTGACGCATGAAGAGAGACACGTACGCTCTGGAAAAGAGGACGAGGAGGGGACGTATATATGGTTACAAATGGAAGGACAGGAAACACTTCAGTTTGGATATCTTCTTTAACAAGTGAGACTCACTTGAACTCTTTCTCGGTCTTGCCCCTGAGGTCTCGGACCAGCCACTGAGAGGAGAAAGCGTCCTGAGATGGCATCCCCCAGCGCATCACGGCGTTCAGGAAAGCCTTTCGCTGGCGTGTGTTAAAGCCCAGCACCTATTGGAGAACATCACAGTATATTATGGATCATTCTGAGCAAACCTGGCCCTAGATGGACAGTTGAAATATTACCGCTCTGAAAAACCTGAAATAAAAATATCAGGATGGGACAACTTTTCATTTTCCTTCCATCGATGTACTTCTTAAGCTTCCCAAGGTCACTTTAAAAAAGGTCTGACTGCTTAATAATGCTAAAATAAACTCAGATTCCTAGATTGAACAATGCAGACCTTCATAGTCATGTCCTCAATTATCAAGATGACAAATGAGCTTGGAAGGTTTGGAGTTGCTGGAGTTATGAGAGCTTTACTGCCATCCACAATCGCAGATTATTAGATTGCTAGAAAAATATCTCAGAGTGCAAGATCATATCTTAAAAAACAAAAGCTGACATATTCCAGTAAAATCACTATGAAAAGTCCCAAAATGAACCCAGAACCAGTTCCAGAGAGATGAACGGACCTCGAGGTTGCCTCCGACTCGGGCCAGCAGAGGAGGCAGAGGTTTATCCTTTTCATTCCTCAACTGGCGACGGGACTGCCTTCGACCTGCAAAGAGGAAACACGACGGATGGGGCATTACCCGAGAATTAAAGGTGGAATTTGTACGACTAAGAGGGCGGAGTTTCAGATTGTTCCTTTAAACGTCAGTGTCTTGTCGGCCCAGAATTTCTGCATCAGTGAAACCATAGTCGTCATATTTACCCTTCGTAACATTAGCTACGACCACATTAACTTTGGGTGAAGTTACTTTCAGTGACCACGCTGTTTCTGCCATTTCATCACATACATAATACTAATTAACCATGTCACTGTCAATAGCTGCGTTTCCATAAAATGTTAAGTGAATGTGGAGCAAATATTTGAAAACTCGTGAAAATGTGAAATACAGGTGTTTCCATCAACTGGTTTGAAGCGAATGACCAAGGCTCTAATAAACAGAGTAGAAGAAGTAGAAGGAGAGAGTTCTGTTGCTGTTTTTCCATCTAAAATGACTAAAGTTGTTTTCCATGGATGTGTGGACTGATGAGGAGACCGAATTATTCCAGACGTTTTCACACTTTATCGGAATATCTGAGAAGAAGCCGCAGACAGTGGATCAACTATGTGAGTTAAATGTTTGCTATGAATTTATTGGAAAAAGATGTTTCCCCTTAATATGCATTCACTCTTTTTCAAAAAAGGCAAAACACCCGAATCTTCTAATGCGAAATTCCAAAATGCACAATAAAATACATTTATGGAAACGAATGACAAACAACTAACGTTAGTTTACATTACCATGATGAAATTTAATGTAATTACCATCTAATGCCAACACTAGCAAGTGTGTCATATATAAGCCAACATCAAATGATTTATTACAAACAGACGTTTATTTGATAAATGCCAGATGCTGCGATCGTCCCGTTTGTCATCAACTCACAAAAGCTGCGACTGCAAAGTGGACCGGCCAGGATGTCCTTTAATATAACACTGTTATTTCTTCACTCCCTTTTGGTAATTTTAGCTCCTTTTTGAAATCGTTTAAAGTCAAAATATCACAAATTGCTCCTTTAAAAAGATACAAAAGGAGGGAAAAGGTCAATGTGATGCAGCAGATGTAACAGATTTTTCTAATAATTCACGGTCAGTAACCCGACATAAACCACAGAATCCAAACTTCTGAACTGCCTGCAGCGTTGTGTGTGTTAACTCCGAGGTGGATGGTGGTTGCATTTTTTGGCTTCTGTCGGCGTGCGTCTGTGCCAGGCAACTGTAACAACTAAATCAATATCGACCTGTAATTCAACGCAGACCCGACTGCGTGTGTGTGTTACAACAGACGTCTTTCATTGCCCGCGAGCAGCTCCGTTTGATGTCTTTTATTTTAAATCTCTCCTTACCTTCTGGCCGATCGTCAAAGTCCTCGTCTTCCTCCTCGGAGCCCACTGAATACTCGGACTGGTTATCTGAAATGTCAGCATGCCACTCTGAAACAGCACACGGTGGTGTGTCAATAGGCCAGGCCCATTCACTTCCACTGTGCAACAAAAAACCAACTCTGCTATTTTCTAAACAAATCTCTTAACATGAACAGAATTAATCTTAGAATAAATACACAGGACCGACATTTAAGGCTTCGCTTTTACATCCAGGGCTCTTCAAAACAATCTGCTCTTATTGCCGACATGACGTTTTTATTACATTGTACCTCTTTTCAGTATTTCTGCGTCTGAACCCAACCCGGTACCTTGATCCTCCTGTGCAGCATCGTTGTAGTTCACAGGCTTGCGGTTCCTTTTGCCTTTGCCCAGTTTGCTGGCCAGGTCCTCCTGTTGCTGCTCGTAGTGATGCCGAAGCAGCTTCTCCCAATAATCTGGATCCACGTTCTCCTCCTGCTTGATGATCTCCCGCTCGATCTCCTCGATCTGGAGCAGACAGGTTTGAAAGAATGAGCGCCGTGCGACAGCAGTTCAAAACGTCCTTCTGCTCTCGTCTCTCTGCTCACCTTGTCCTCCTCTCGGACCATGTACTGGGCCACTTTGAAGGAGCTCAGGTACTCGTTCATGTTCTGGACGTCCGAGTCGTCTGTGGCGTCTTGGCTTCTGTCCAGCAGCCTCTCGATGGCAGTGCTGTCGTAGTGGATCACGTTGCCCTCGTCCTCAACTTTATCCCCTGAAGAATTCTTCATACCTGCCACATTCGTCAAGCAATGTTTTTGAAATATTATCAGCAATAAAAGCAGAATAAGTCACCTGCACTTTACATCACAACGTGGTAAAAGTTTGATAATAAATAGGTAATAATGTAGTGATACCATGAAATCTTGAAAATAGAAATCAATGGTTATCATATTCATAAAACTGTAGAAATAAAATGTTTAATCTTGTGACTTGTTACCTGGAAACATTTGGGGTATTTTCTGTGTAATAACCATGAATCAACATACTGTATCGTTCCACTACAACAGAGATATTTTTCTGCCAAAATGGACTGAAAGCGCTTCTCAAAAGGCGCCACAGTTTTGTCTTTTTCCTCGGAATCTCCCTCTTTAAAATATCTAAGTGTTTTGTTACATCACAGTGACCTTGACCTTTGAGCAATAAAATGTAATCAGTTCATCCCTGAGTTCAAGTGAATGTTTGAGACAAATCTGAAGAGATTTCGACATGTGGAAACTTAAAGTCAAGTATCCTCCTCTTGTGTTGGACAAAAATAATTTCATTTTGGAAAGAAATCCTGCCAGATGTTTCTATTAAAATCAATCCAAACGTTAAAGCACCAAAACCAAAAATCAGTTCGTCTGACACAAAATATGAAGTGCAGTTTGCGTGTTTGTCGTCACCTTCTCCCTCGTCCTTGAAGAGCTCTTCGGTTCCAAACTTTAGGATGTCGTCCAGTTCCTGTTTGGTCATGGATCCGGCTTTGGATCCCAGGCCCGGCCGGACCACCAGGTGGGTCAGCATCATTTTCCTCTTGGCTACCTGAGTGATGCGCTCCTCCACGCTGGCTCGAGTCACAAAGCGGTAGATCATCACCTTGTTGGCTTGTCCGATTCGGTGGGCTCGACTGAACGCCTGTTCAGAAAGACGGAAAAACAAATGAACGGAAAAACCTGCGACAAGGATTCATACGAGGATCTGAATCATTGTCTACAAGAGTCAGGTTTCTACCCCAATTTATTGCAAATTTTAGTTTAAGAGAGAAGCCAGAATCCGACGGCTCGTTGCGTGGTTGCTTTTACAGCTTCTCCTTCTTTTGTTGGCTCTTCTCTCCCTCACTTTTCTGTATTTCTGTGAGTAATATTATTTAACATTAAGTCTTGTTTTTGGCATCTCATATGTTATGGTCTCTCTGAACCTATTTTAGCTTTGAGGTCACGACAATATTCATAAAATCTGCAAAACAAAATGACGGTTTATTCCTGTTTCCATCCACTGTGTGATTATTTGCAGCTGGTTCATCCAGAGCAGCAGTCGGAGCATGTTGCTAGTGATTCATCGTCATCTTAATGGGAAATAAAATAAATCAACTTATGGTACGTCGATTTTCAGGTATTTAGACGTATTTCATATTAAACATACCTGATCTGTTGATTGAGGAGCTGACAGATGTTAACAAAGCTCTTTGACCCAGAATTTCATTGATTTCGTCCAAAAACCTGAAGCCTTTATTTAACGAGGAAGGGCTCATTGACATAAAGAATCTCTTTTAGGAGACAAGGTTACACCGAACACACGCACACGTCAAAAATTAAATGATGATAAATAAACAACAGAATCATGAAACGGCAAATAATCGACAAATGTTGGTCAGAATGTATATATGTATGTATGCCTTCACGTCAGTTAAAAACACTTTCCTCAGCTCCGGAAGTTTCAGGTCATTTTGTAATTGATTCCAGGTGAAGGAGGAGCAGATTTAAACGGTTTGGTTCATACAATATGAATAAATCCTGGGGCTGAAGACTGTAACTAGCTGTCGTGTTGAAGATGTATAGATGAGAAGATGCCAGTGTTTGAGTCTCCGGGTGAACGAGCAGACCCTCCAACATGAACGCAACATTTATAATAAACCCCAGATGTAAACAGAATCCAGAACATGACCAGGCGGATGGAAACGCGCCTAACGATACCTGTATGTCGTTGTGAGGGTTCCAGTCGGAGTCGAAGATGATGACGGTGTCGGCGGTGGCCAAGTTGATGCCTAATCCTCCTGCTCTGGTGGAGAGCAAGAAACAAAACTGACAAGCACCAGGAGCTGAAGGAAAAGAGAAAAGAGGCCGTGAGAGACGGAAATACAGCCGGTAGTCACAACGTGTAGAAAAGAAATAAAAAGGAATGGGAATAAGGTGCGTTTCTAAACAGAGTAGAAGACGTTATGCTCTTAAATATCTTTGCGGTAACTGATATGATTTTACAAGCGACTTCAAAAATCCAACAACAAAGACAGTTCAGGGAAACAAGACGCTTCACTAGAGTCACTTCCTGTATCAGTGTCACATGGTTTCTCCAAGCCCCACCCCTTTATGAGACCAGAGGCTGATTCTGTCCCATTTACAGATTTCAACAGATTTTGTCGCCCCAGAGTCACCAACGTAAAAATGTGACTCATTGGAGAAACTTGACTTTGTTTGAGGCCTGTCTCTGTAACAGCCACGAACTCTCACGTGATCTCGCAACAGAAATCTCGTTGGAAGGAGGTTAAAAACGAGCTAGAAACACACAAATGATAATTATGATAAAATAATGTTACTTACCCGTAAAAAAGGTCATGTTAGTTTATTATTACTGTCTTTAGACCATATTAATCTACTTTCATACACCGATGACATTCTCAACCCTTCTGGCCACGCCCATTCAGGAAGCAGGAAGTGAAGCGTTTCTTATCATTGGTCGAATCTTCGCTGATAATGAGCTCAGACTTGTGTGGGATCTCACCGTTGAAGCGGTCGATGGCTTCCTGCCTCAGCGCTCCCGTGATGCCACCGTCGATCCTCTCGTACTTATAACCTTCATAGTCCAGGAAATCCTCCAGCAAGTCCAGCATTTTAGTCATCTGCAAACAACAGAGACAGTGTTTTCAGACGCTCGCAGCTGGACGCTCAGTCTGCCGAGACTCGTTGGAACATCTGCGGAGAGACGTGGCCATCTGCTGCGTTTGCGTCAACCCGGCAGATGTGTTCCTGTACCTGTGAGAAAACCAGCACTCGGTGGCCCTGCTCCTTCAGCTTCCTCAGCATCTTCTGCAACAGCATCAGTTTCCCAGAAGCCTTGGTGAGAGCCGAGCCCTCGTAAGCACCACTGGGGGTTTTTTGGGCTTCCTACGCTCAAAACACACACAAAAACAACAAAACAGACAAATAAGACGATGATGTGATGTTTCTGAACAAACTGAAACATTCAAACCACTACCTCACATCACCACAAGGTGTCACTGTTTTGTATTTGGGGAACAATTCAAATCAAACAGATGAAAACACACATTACATATTACTACTAATATAATATTACATAATAATACTTACTTGTTACAGACAAAAGTGCATCTAGTTATTATGGTTGAAAAAACGACCTGATTTGACTTTTTATTTACTTTACCTTTGAAATTAATTCCATCATTTCTGTATTGTATGTATTTCTACATACATTTCCCCAAATCACAGCTGAAATAACTTTCATTATTAATTTTGTAGGTAAAGTAAAGACTAAAGTCAAGCCTAGATGTAACTCAAGCGCGGCGGGCGTTTGAGGACTGACCATGGAGGCGATGGGGAAGAGGTAGGGGTGGTTGCAGCACTTCTTTAGGTCCATCATGATGTTGAGCAGCGACACCTGGTTTCCTCCACCTTTAGAGTTCAGAGCCTCGAAGTTCTTGGTCAGAATCAGTTTGTAGTATTTCCTGTTGGAAAAACAAACCATGTTGATGATGATTAAGATCCATCCTTTCCTTAGATTTTAATCCTAACTTCAATCATCTGACTTTTATCCTCATACGTCTGTAAAGGTTGATGCTTTGTAAGAACATCTGAACCACATCAGATACAGAGCAGCTTCATCACCATGAACCGGTTGTTTATTGGCATAAATGTAAGTAGCATCAGAAAAAATAACTTATTAAAACTTTACAGCAACTAATGCCAAACGTTCACCAAGAGGTAATAAGTGTAAGGTAAGGTAAAATCCTTAGAGTTTTGATGGAGTTGAGATGTTGTCATCGTCTCCATCGTCTCCATCATCTGGTGTGAAGTCGCTATAAATTTAATCTGTTTTAAATCTTAAGTCTGTTTCTCATCTTCATGTTATGATAATATTAAACAGGTTGGATTTTATCAGACGCGTTTAATCGAAAAACTGTTGAACATTAAATCCCTGGTGTCAGATGTTCTGATGAAATCAAACAACAGAATCCACTTTGTTGTGTGTTCTGCTTGTAGAGAAGTGATGGAGTCTTACAGTCCAGTTAAAACATTACAGTAGCTTTATCGCCCCCTACAGGCAGGATGTTTGGTTTAAATACCTCATTCCATCTCCTGGAGTTTAGATCAGACCTTGAACTAACACGACACCAACTCTGAGTTTTATCCAGTAAATACTCAGATCTGATCATCTAACCTGATTCTTACTGGTCTGTGGAGATTAGACCAAAAAAAAAAAAAACTCAACAGGAATCTACTGGAATAAGTCACTCCAGCTGTCGTTGTAGAATGTGGTGTTTGCAGAATAAACTATTAAAACTAGAGCCAGTACGTTACTAATGTATATAACACTGATAACACTGAATGTGTACCTTATTATAAAGTGTTACTAGTTCAGTAATGACAGTTATTTTTCAACCCAGTGAAATAGTCAGTGTTTTCAAACTCATGGATATAATGAGTCATTTGTAGGAGAAACATGTCTGGACATGAAATTAAAGACTTGAAAACACCTTCATCCCTGCTGTTTTCTACTGGAAAATATTACTACAACTACTGTATGTGAAAACATGTACTAATTATTTTTATATCTACTCGATTAAGTCCTTTATGTTGTTTCACTGTGTTGAGTATCTTTAATATCTATCTTATTTGTATCTTCTTGTATCTTCAGGGAGATGCTTTGCTCATTTGTTCAATAAACCATAAAGATACTTTTTGCACTTTTTAAACCTGTTTCAACTTAAACATCCAGATGTTATTTCACCATGTGTCTCAGAGTCGTCGTAAAGTGAAGGTGAAGAGATGAACAACACAGTGAAAGTTGACAAACATTTAACTCAGGAGAATGTTAAACGTTCCCAGATGTCGACGTTTACTGCTTCGACCCAGAACACGTTATTTATACATCGTTCATCACCTGCCTCCTCCTGCTTCCTCCTGGACCTCCCTCATCCTTCTGGTCCCCCTCATCCCCCCTCATCCTTCTGGTCCTTCTAGTCCCCCTGGTCCCCATGCTCCTCCCTGGTTCCCCCTTGTCCCCCTTCGTCCTTCTCGTCCCCCTGGTCCCCTTGTCCCCCCCTGATCCCCCTGGTCCCCCGTTGTCGTACTTCTGCATGGGGCTCAGCTCCACCCTGACGATAAGCTCGGTTTTCGCCGGCATGTTCTTGAAGACGTCGGCCTTCAGCCTCCGCAGCATGTGAGGTCCCAGCAGGTCGTGGAGTTTCTTAATCTGGTCCTCTTTGGAGATGTCGGCGAACTCCTCCAGGAAGCCCTCCAGGTTACTGCACAGACAGTCACACCACAGTCAACATTACTCTGTGGAAACACAAACTATTAGATTGTTTAGCATCTATGATGACGTGAAGCTTTCTGCGATTAAAGTCACAAATTTACAAGAAAAACAAGAAATTTATGAGGAACAGCCAAGCGGGATTCCACAGTCGTGTGTGTCATGAGTGGGTTTGTGTTTTTGTGGGCGTTACTTGAAGCGGTTCGGGGTGAGGAAGTTGAGCAGGTGAAACAGCTCCTCCAGGTTGTTCTGCAGAGGAGTTCCCGTCAGCAGCAGCTTGTGGTCGATCTTATAGTCGTTCAGACGTCGGAAGAACTGAAACGACAGACGACAAGATCGACGATAAGCAGAAAGAACTAAAGCTGTTTCTGTTTCAGCGCTACAATGTCAAACTTAAGGGTTCTTTAAAATGAATATGAGCTAAAACCTTGGACTGGTTGTTCTTCAGGCGATGAGCCTCGTCCACCACCAGACAGGCCCAGTCGATGGACTTCAGAGCCGTTTGGTCGATGGTCACCAACTCATAGGACGTCAGCAACACGTGGAATTTAATCGGAGCCTCTCTCTGCACGAAGACAAACACAGGAGATAAGATGGACTCGGAAACTCTTTGTGCACTGACGGCTTCAGGTAGAAGTTGCTCGATCAATCATGAGGAATCATGGAAGGCCCCCAGTTTAAATTCAGATTTTTAGTTACTACTTTCTGCAGATAAATGTGAGAAAACCCTCAACGTGTCAAAGTCTGAACACAGTGAATGACCTTTAAGACCTTTTTTAGATTTACTTATAACATTCTGAATGTAATTTAAAACCCGTTTCACTTCCCATCATGCCTGGCTTGGACTTTGGTGACCTCTCCTGATGTTTGAGTGACGCCAGGCGTTTGCTTCTTACATTGTCTTTATGTTTTTCTGAGTTTAAAGCTGCAATGCTTTTGGCGTGATTGGCTAAAAATTACAAAATTACCAAGTGGTCTGAGAGGAAGCAAGAATTCTACCCACTTCTGTAGAAAATCCACCCATTGACATACACTTTATCTAATCTCAGGGGTTTTCAAACAGGTCGGGGTTAAATATATGATTGACGGCTGTAATTACCAATCGCTGATCAGATTCAGTCAGATGTGACTCTACTACTCTAGTCGTTGGCTCCGTGAAACAGCATCAGGTTCATCTATCTCTATATATAGTCTTTCAATCGGACCGAGAGGAGAAGGTGCAGAAGGAAGGGGTGGATTTTCAACCTGATTCCAGCTCCTGCAGCTTTAACTGGACCTGGATCTGTCGCTCCTCACCCTCAGTTTGAAGGCCTTCTTCCCTCCTTTCACCGCCGTGTCGTCGAAGGAGAACTCGTTCTCTCGGATGATGGCTCGGCTGTCCTTGTCTCCCGTGTACGTCACCACGTAGAAGTCTGGCGCCCACATCTCGAACTCCCTCTCCCAGTTGATGATGGTGGACAGCGGAGCACTGACGAGGAACGGGCCCTTAGTGTGACCCTGAGGGACGGAGCGACGAGAGTCCACGTTAAACCTCAGACTTCAGAATGAAGTGGAGCGAGACCACGAGAGAAAAACACAGCTTTAGTACCTCTTTGAAGAGCGAGTAGAGGAAGACGATGGTCTGGATGGTCTTGCCCAGACCCATCTCATCTGCCAGGATGGTGTCAGTGCCCTGAGCCCAGGAGAACCGGAGCCAGTTCAGACCCTCCAGCTGGTACAGGTGTAGAGTACCGCCCGTCGACGTCACAAAGTCTGGCTGCTCCTCGTATTTTATCGTAGGCTGGAAAAAAAAATACAGCATTTTGATTAAAAAGAGCAAAAAGTTAATATGACTCACTTCACCTCTAGATGTACAAACAAGACAGAACTCAACAGAACTCCCTAGAAAAATTTAAAAATTCAGCCCCCATATTCGGTTTCATCTAAATGAACCAAACATGCATGAGGTTCAGATGCACAAAAAAGCCTCTTGGAGCCAGACCCTAAACCCAGCAGGAAGTCGTCCACTTCGGTTTGAATACGCTCATGGTTTTTTTTTGCCATTTCCAGTCAAGACGAGGCCGGACCAGACGAAAAGACAAACTAGATGAACTCACATCAGTGACTGGTGAAGCAGGAGACTCGTCTTCACCCTCCTGGTTTTTGCTCCTGATCCTCCTGGGCTTGTCTGGGTCCTCCTTCATTATGTTGTCCCTGATGGACAGTAAAAACAAAGAATAAAACTAGTGCTTAAAATGAGTTCTGTGACACCAGTAGATTAACCATTTAGTCACTTGATTAAAAACAAGTTTCAACAAGCAAAACAATCCAAAATTTGATGCCAAATGTCTTCTGCTAAGCTGTGTTACTGTTTCTGCTCATTTCAACGCCTCATTTTTGTTTAACAAAATAAGTTCAAACAAAATTGTTTCATTTAATCAACATCATTTTTGCTTGTTAGAGTTTTAGTGAAGATCTGAACGGTCTGCGCAGGAGAAACCCCGTCGTGTTACATCCACGCTGCAGATGATGAGTCTCCACACGAGCTGGTTTTCAGGTCAGTTTTGGAGAGAAATGAAAGCAGGTTCGCAGCAGCTGGAGTGTGTAACGGGTTGAACCGACACTTAAAATGAGTGATCACACAGAAAATAAAAGGCAGCAGAAAGTGGGTCTCTCAACTTTTTTGCCGCACAGCTGTTTTCACTCTGCATATTAAACAGCAACAAATACATGTTCAGATTTCTTTATGAATCCAGGGGAAAAATGGCAAAGAATTTAAATTAAAATGTCATTAAAAATGTAAGTAATTTCCAAGATTCATGCTTTTAATCATTTGTCAGTGATTGAATTTTTTACCCCCAAATGTAGCCTAAAACAGAACCCAAACCCCTTTACCCTCTGCTGTCATTTTTCTACAGATGGGAGTAGAAATACGAGACGTATACGAGACGTCTTTCTACATCAGATTTCAGATACAGTCCAGCGTCTTCACTTCAGCAGCTCGAGAAGCAGCACCTGCTTCTTCAAACCCAGTGGTTTGTTTTCATCTGGTCCCAGCAGGTCTCACCTGTGTCTCCAGTACGAGGCTTTGTAGATCCCGAAGTCCGGGATGTCCAGGTCGTCTCTCTCCCAGGTGCACTGGTCGTAGGTCAGGTCTCTCCACTTCACCAGGTAGTGGTACGTCCCCTTCTTATCCATACTGACCAGGACACACAGCAAAGGTCACGTCACACAAAACGCAGCGTCACAATACCTTACACTTATTACAAATCACTGCACTGTTTCTTACATTACACACTTTTTTTTTAAACCAGCAAAGACAAAAATAAGGCGTATATATTGTGTATGTCAGCATCTGTGCATGTTCTACAAATGAAGTGTTTCGTATCAAGAACATGCGTGTGTTGTTGCTGCTTTGAAACAGTAACTCATATGGTGCACGTGTGGATCATTTTGTTGTTGTTGGGTTTCGATTGCAGAGTTTCGACATAGAGATGCTGTGTCTTATTTGTGTGGAGTTGTGACACAATGAGCTGAATTCTGCAACTGCTGAAAACTGCAATAATCTCGACGTTTGTTAATGTTTCTGTTTCAGTTCATGCATTGTGTCCATTTTCACTTTTTCAAATGACTAAAAGCAAAGTACAGATACATTAAACATTCTCATGGCATGTTTTCATGTAACAAAGCACTTAAATATGTAACTACAGTTGATTTTAAAGAAAACTAATGAAGTGACAGAGTCTCCGCCACGTTTCCTGACCTGTGGTTGATGATGCGATGGATCATCATCCACTCAGGCTTGATGCCGTATTTGTAGTACTTGTCCTCCAGGATGGCGTACTGGGGGTCTTTGGCCCTCCTCTTCTCGCTCTTTCCCACTCCGTTCTCGTCCTCTGCCCCTGAGCCGTAGTCCAGACTGGGAGGCTCGTCCATGTCCGTCTTCCTCTGGTAGTTCCTGTACATCACCGAGTGGAAAATCTCCAGCTGGAGGCGAAGGAGATGAAGTTAAGGAGTCAGCGAGTGGCAGGTAAACACTTCACACACTTCCAAAGACGATGAATATGAATACTGGCATGTCTTAATTAATGGTTTTTATTTAAATCCTAATCCTGTCTCTAAGTGTAAAACGACCACAGCTGTGTATCAAGATACAGGATTCACCATCAGTATATTGTAGTACATTAGGATTCCTCAAATCTATCTTCAAGAAAACTGTCACAGTATAAAGAACACGTACCATCATGACAACCAAATGAATAAAGAACGTCCTGTCTGAGTTTGCGTCGGCTGAAGATAAATTATAACGCTGCTTTTTAGAGTTTAAACGCAACACAAAGTGAACCATTGTCTGCTTCAGATGTGTGAACATAAACTACTAGTGTTTTTAAGGAACTGATGCAGTTTCACAAAACATAAAATTTTACCATCTGGTAAAAAAAGGGATTCTCTACATCTTCTCAACAACTACAGACAGAATTTGACATCCTTGAGTCAAATCTTTCCAGGTACTTGCAGCTACAAAGATTTGTCCAAACCATTTGTCTGCATCTTTTCCCTCAGAGCGACTGGGTAAATACTGTTTAAACGTGGAAACATTAGCTTCTTCTATGATATATGAATTCATTAACACCGCGACAGCCCCCTCTTTAGACTCTGTTCAGCAACAGCGGGAGGTGAAGGTGTGTTCAGATAAATCTGAAACAACAAAAAAAATCAGCAAAAGAAACGACAAATGTATGCACATTTCCATCCACTACTGTTATGTGAAATTCTTCCACAGTTTCAAAGCTTCAAAGTCTTTGCAAATTGAAAATGTGAATAAAAACAGCTGGATGGAAACATAACAAGAACGTATCAGACACAGACTGATGCAGTTTAAAGTCCTTCATAGGCTTCGCTTGTCCAACAACAGGATTGTCAAACGCTTTAGAGGAACAGATGAAAACAGTCTGAGGTGTCGGGAGGATCCAGGCGCCCTTAGCTTTAAGTTTTTGTCTGTCCAAAGTTAGAAGACTTTTGGGTCGGGGTCTTTGATACCCTCACCTCCTTCACCTCCCAGCGCTGGAGGAGACGACATAATGATGCACCTCAAAGCAGAACAACTCGGCTTCACTTCAAAAGTTTACAAACATCTGGGAGCTGGTCCTACTTTATGGTGAAAGAATCTCCGCTCATTAAATGTGATGTTTTTTCCTCTCATCTTACTGGTGCGTTGGCAAAATTAAAAAACCAAACATTGATTCTCTCGTACTGACTTGTGGATGTGACTACTTTGATGTTACTTTGATCGTCCCACCTGCAGTTCGGTGATCCACGTGCAGTGCCAGTAGGATTGCCCGGTCAGCTTCACAAAGAACTCCCTCTCTGCTCGGCCCTTCATGGGAGGCGGTGGGGGGGCGTCGGGTGGAGCGTCGGGAGCCGGAGGGACGGGGATGGGGGGCGGAGGATCACCCCATCGCCAGTGGAGGATCTTCTGGACACGACCTTTGATCGGCGGACACTAGAGGAGGAAGCATTTACTTTACTGACAACGTGATAAAACACGCAGGACAACATCCGTTATATCCAGGATTTACAGAGTCTGTATGTGATTTACTGCTGCAAATCAGTTCATTTGAAGAGTTTCAGACAGGATTTAGATACAACACAGCACTGACAAAACACTGCTGTAAGATCTTCTGTTAACCTCAGACCACAGACTCGTCTCTAAATGTGTCCTGCTGGATCTTAAAACTACATTTGACACTATTGGTCAACGATATTCTATTTGAATTAAAGGAACTGCACTTAGTTTAAATCTTACTCATCAGATAGATTCCCATTTGTTCACGTTAATAATAATTCTTCTACACATGCAAATGGAGTTCCACAGGGCTCTTTTCATTACCTCCATTACCTAAAAGTTCAGAGATACCTGATTTTGATGGAACAGTAATGTTTCAGTTCACTCTGCTATAAACTTCAAAGATGTCATTTGACGTCCCAATAGTCCTACTCTGTCTGAACATAAAGAGCCAAATGGAATCTACCTCCATCATATGCCCATTAGTCATTCATAAATCCTACATTTGCAGGCCTTTGTATCATTAAATTAACGTCATAGACAATTAACCCACAGGACGAGAGAACACAAGAGTCCTGAATCAGACATGAACATCAGAGAACTGAAGGAGGAACTGACCGTGCAGCGTGGACACAACCACTCTCCGTTGGGGATCTCGGGCAGCGGTGGGTTCAGACAGTGGATGTGGTACGAGGAGGTGCAGGTGTCGCAGCACAGCAGCTCGCCTCCGTCTTTACACACCCGACAGAACTCCATGTGGTCGTCGTCCTCCTCCTCGGCCCCGGTGGGAATCCCCACGCCCACTTCTGAAATCACTCTGTCCTCGCTGTCCTCCTCGAAATCCTCGAAGTCCTCGTCCTTTGCTTCCCACTGGATTCCCTCCTTTTCCTGCAGAAGGAAGTCAAGAAACAAGAGTAAAACATGTCTTCATCTATGTTGTAGTTTATTGAGGAAACCGTTTCTGAATCCGTTTTAGATTCTAGTGATACTTTACACGTGCCTGCTTCAGGCGCAACACTTAAAGGTTTAAGATTTAGTGACATCTAGTGACAACATTGCAGACTGCAACCAACTGAATACCCCCATCCTCTTCTACAGTGGCCGGAAAAAACATGGAAGTCAGTTCTTGTTTTGTCCATTTCAAGCTTTTTAGTTAAGAAGATATTAACTCTGGTCAACACTCAAACATAGTAAGTGACGATATGCACCTGAACACTGGATGTCACCTGATATAAAATGGAAAAAGTAGAGGACGTCTGCTCTGAGCTACTGTAGAAACATGGAGGAGCGACATGGTGGACTCATGGTGGAAGCTTAGCGGTGAGTGAAGTGTTTGTTCATAGTCTAACGTTAGCTTTAAAGCTTCAAGCTTCAAAAATCCTAAAAGTGGTTTTCATTCATGCTCAACAAAATGTGTACCATCAACTTTTGTTTACCACAGAGTAATAATCCAAAAGCAAATGGAAAATCCCATTGGGTTTTTGTCGAGGGAACAGGGGAGATGCTAACCTGCGCTAACATCCCTGCAGCGCTCTACAAATGGGAAACGAACCTGCCCTGTGAAAACATCGTCCATTAGACCAGATTAGAGGTTAGACACCGTGAGAAGGCGACAAAAGCTGCAAAAGATACTAATGTTACACAAAACAGGCGATTCAATCTCCATCAAACGTTCTTTTTCATCTCGTTGAATGAAGTGTCTCCTTTGTCTCGACCTGATCTTGAGGTTAACGTCCTTCAATTTCAGTCCCTTTATATTTCCTTTGCTGCTAAAACCATCTAATAGAATACGTTAACTTCAAAGATGTTTTATTTATGACTGGTTGTGGTCTTTTTTTCCCACATGCCAGTGTCACTTCTCTGACTTTGCTGCAGCTTGTTTTGCATCACAGACTCGCTACAAAAAAAAACCAGCCCAGAAAACACTGTCATGGTAACCTAAAAGTGAGCACTGGGTTTCATCTGTGACATTACTGAATGGATTCACACCCACGCCGCCACTTCAGGTATGTGTCTCTGTCTGGGAGGGATTGTTTGTGTTCGCATGCAGCCGGCGCTCCGCTGAGAGTTGAGATGCAGCTACAAAGCTTCGATTCATCTGCTCCTCCAAGCAAGAAAAACAAACCACTTGTAACTGTTTTTTGCCAAGAAGTGAGTAGGAGCTAGTGCACAGAGCTGAGGTTAGCGCTCGGGGATAAAACCATAATATCTACTGCCATATACATCTTTCTTTTGGGTTTATTTTTACATTGTTTTCATTGTCAGCTATCTCAATGTCACTTCTATACTGAACAAAGATGTTTTCTTTATAATAATCGTTAATGATGCTTAACAGCGTTTGTCATATTCTGACCATAAAGAATAATTAAAAACCGCAAACAACCGTCTGGTTTCTCCAACTTTCACTCAGGACAAAAAATGATCGCTATCCACTGACGACCGATTTCTATCATGACGACATATTAGGTGAGGCTCTAGTTGAGGTAACATACATATCAGCAGACGATTTGAGTTCAAAGAAAGCGTCACATGAACAGGCGTGTTCTTGTGCTTTTACTCACACAGTGTGGGCAGCTCCACTTGCCCTCGGGGGCCTTGTCGAGCTCCGGCTCGAGGCAGACGAGGTGATACGCTCGAGGACAAGTGTCGCACAAGATGATCTCCCCACCCTGCTGACACACCTCGCAGTAGTCCTGATGGTCCGTCTCGTAGCCGTCCCCCTCCTCGTCGCCTGGAACTGGAGACACGACACAAAAAGACGAGCGACACCATGTCAAAATGTCTCAAACTGCTTGATGGTGAAAACCCACTGAAAGTGTCTCAACGTTACATGTGTCATAGATATATAACCGACCACTTTTACAGCAGTTTACATCATTTTGTGTCGACTACTGTTTAAATCAGGTTTAAATCTGTAATCTTGGAGGCAAAGCGACAGAGGAATCCCAGAATTCAGTTGTTCCCTGGTTGGAAACATTCCATTTTTCACTGCCTAGTTTTAGTTGTAGTTTTCATTAACTATAAAAACCCTGTTTGTCGTGTGGATCATAAACTTCTAGTCACTCACTGACTACCTTGGTTAGGACTCTTGTACCTTTACCATTTAAAATGTATTTAAATTATCAACATTATTATTTAATCTATTTCTATTTTGTTTTTTTCTTTTTGTATGTGCTCTACCTTCATCCACTGATGCTCAATGTCAAGATAACTGTCTTTTCTTCTATGTTGTTAATGAGTCAATAAAGGCAATAAAGAAAAACGTGTGGGCATTGATTTTGTTCAGTGTTACTGTGTGAATAATTTCCTGATGCAGTGCTTTCAACCCTTCAGGGAATATTTTCACTGTTTGAAATGAAAGTCGGGCCGACTTGTTGTTAAGAAAACCTGACACGCGAGTCTAGACACAGGTGTCGACATGCTGGACTTAATCAGTTATAATGATGTGTTTAACTTCCATCGAGTGCTGTAGGTCGTGCTTACTTTTCTTCTTCTTCTTGGCAGGACGTCCTCGCTTGTTCTTCTTGACACGACCGGAGCTGTCGGAGCGAACCGAGGAGCTGTGAACGCTGGAGTCCTCCTGCTCGGACTCGTCCTCATCCATATCCTCGCTCTGACAGAAAACAACAAAGTGTCCAGGGAGTGAGGCGAAGACAGAGGGATAAACGGAACTGAAAACATTAGAGAAAGAGCAACAGCCAAGCCTCGTCTCCATCCATCCATCCACTGACTTCACCCTTTTAACTTTACTCTTCTACTCACGGAGCAGCTCTTCTTCCTTTTGGCCCCTATAGGCGATAGTTTGATACGAATGGGTGCCATCTTTTTAGCCTTGGCAACAGCTGAGGCCTTTTTCTTATCTGGGACACGGGGGCTTTTGCTGCGCTTCTTATAGCCTGGCCCTGGAGAATAGAACATAAAAGAACACATAGAAGAAACATAATGTATACTGCAGAAAAGGAGTACACAGAAATAACGTGACGAATATCAGAAGGTAAAGAACATTAAACAGCTGCAGAACATGACCCTGTTTTCGTCACGTGCCTCTAAAACGTTTCGGTCTCAGTCGACTCAGGTCAGTTACGACGGGAAACTGTTTTCCAACGTCTCAGCAATTTAACACACACACATATCAGCGATGAAAAGAACCTTTTCAGAACTAGAATTAGCACCATGTTCTGCTAGGCTTCATTTCGAGCTGACGGATTCCTGGTTGTCAATAACATATTCATTGCAAAGGAAACACAAACACATGCATATATGCTGAGGACGCAGCGAGCGCTGACCTTTGCCCTCTTTCGTCTTTGCCTTTCGGATCGGTGGCGGCTGTGGCGGCGGCTCGGGTGAGGCGGTCGCTGCAGAGACCTGCTCGGCGACAGCGATGGCGGCAGCCGCAGCGGCCGCCGCCACAGCCGCAGCGTTGCCCTTGAAGGGGTTGTTGGAGCTGAACTCCCTCCATTTGGCCCCCAGGATGGTCATCATCTTCGACATGGGGATCTTAGGATTCTTCTTGGCTATCATCGGCCTGAGACAGAAGTTAGGAAAAGTAGATCAACCTCAAATCGGCACATTTCAGAAAATGTTCCCAACTGACCATCTCAGATTTCCTTCATACTTTCAGAAAATAATCTTATTAGTCCTAGTAAATGTCATACAAAATGTCAGCCTTATATCTTCATTAGTTTTTGAGATGTTGGTCTTTGAAAATGGGTCGTGATGTTGATTTTACTGTAAAAACAAGTGGTTCAGAAAAAGATGCAAAGTTGAAGAAGTCATTACTTTTGAACTGTTCATGATAGATGCGTGACATTTTCAGGAGTTGTTCTAAGATACAAGAGGTCTTTAACTTCTGTAAAAGAAGATGCACAGTTGCATACTTGCCAAATTTTAGCTCGATGAAAACTGTAAAAGAAAAACTGTCATTTGTGCTTCAGACCAACTTTGTCCTGGTGTATCTCCACATTGAAACACATCAGACCTTTCACATTCTGGCATTTACTTCTCATGTCGTGGTACTATTGTGGTGACTAAGTGAAATTAAAAAGAAATTAAAACGTTCTGATTTATGAGGCGTTAAACATTTCAAATGGATATTTCTCATGTACGACGAGGTCTGCCATAAAAAACAATTACATCACTGTGAAGAGCATGTCTGCGTTAATATATGTACAAAATATGAAGTTGGTAAACTCAGAAACTAGAAAATGTTCCCTTTCAAATGAATCCTAATGCATGCATTTGGGCCTGACGGTTCTGTTCAGGTTCTATGAAGAGTGAGGATGTTAAAAAGTTCAATCCTGCTGATCAGGCGTAACCATGGTAACAGCCCGTCTACTGTGTGCGGTATTACTTCACCTTTAGTCTTCTGCAGATCTACAGCGGTGAGATAACGAACACAGACGTGCAGCGGACGTCGTGTCGTATTATGTAGTTAAAGCAGGTTTGAGTCACGGAGGCAGCAGCGAAACACAAGCAAATCACACTCGTCACAGGTTTAAAGACTGTGTGAATATTCGCTTCGGGCACTTTCAGTCTAACTTTCTGATACTTGAACCATGTGCTGCAGATCTGACGGCAGATGAAACGCTTCATATCTTTCTGCCTCTGAACGGAGAGACGCTAACAACAACAACAACAACAACAACAACGCTGCTTTAATAAAACACTGTTTAAGAATATAACCAACACGGTGTTTTTACAACATCAGACTCAATACGAGCAAACGTTCACTTCAGCCCCTTTAACTCTTAATACCTCTCGTTTCTAATCAACAACTCATTAACTTAGTGTTAGCTTTAACATATTCAGCCAAAAATAAAAGCAGCAGTGTTTCCTGCAGAACTGTTACGTTGATTTGTCATTTCATACAGATCACGTCATTAAATAAACAGACATAAGCGCTGTTCAAACTTTCCAAACGCACTATTATTCATTGTAAATACATGGGTTGTTTGTAGCATTAACGATGTTAAGCTAGTGAGTGTATTTAAGTCTGTTTATAGTGATTGTTCAGCGTCTATCTGCACTAAAATGTTTGATTAGTCCACTTTAACCTGCAGGAGTTTTGCTGCTGTTCCAAATTCAAGAGAAGCGTAAAAATATTTTCAGACACATATTATAATATTAGTATATTTTATGTCACAGAACCAAGCATGAAGTGTCTCAAGATTATTTCATGAATCTAACCAAACACTCACTGACTTCTAGATGAGGGAACTCGAAATACAAAATGCAACTCATTTCTGGATTCTAAGACTCCTCAATTCACCTCCTTCCCACAGTAAGAGGGTGATACCTCATGAACTGGCTGAAGGCTTTGTAGTTGGTGAGTTCCCTGTAGTCCTCCTCGGTGAAGGTATGATCAACATCCTCCAGACCCCACTCCTTCGCCAGCTGGGCTGAGGTCTTCTGCTCTATGGGTTGCTGAGAAGAAAAAACACCAATCAGACCACCATACGTTTTCACACCTGCCTCGTTTCACCAGGACTGTCGGACTTTTCCCTTTGGTCCGAACCCAACTTGCAGGTGTGAACCCTCCGCCGGATCAAACACGCGGCCTTTGATCCGACAAAAAGAGCTGGTCTCGGTCCAGATCAAACTGAACCGTGATTTGGACAAGTTACGGGAAGTTACTCGAGGTTATCGTCGCCACAAACCAAACGAGAAATGAGTCGAATGAATGACATGCAGAGATTTGAAGCAAAAAAGAAAACGCGAATTACATGCACTTCCATGAACTGGTTTGGAGCGAATGAACAAGGAATAATTTGGTCTCATCAGTCCGCGCTACCTGTTGTACTTCCAGACATGTTTTCACATTTTATCGGAATATCTGGGAAGACGTCGCAAACAGCTGATCATTCAACTGAGTTAAAAGCGTCAGAATTACACATGAACTGTGTTTATGGAAAGGCATCTAGTGTGAGGCACAGGGAGATGCTGAACACAGAGGTTTCACGTTGAAAGCTGTTCAGTCCAATCAATAATAACCAAATGTACACAATGTAAAAAACAGCAGATGAAGTTTTCCTTCCGTACCTTTGTCGTTTCTTCCTGACTGCTGTCTCGGTCCCCGTCGTCTTTTTTCTTCTTCTTGGTTTTCTTTTCTTTCCTTTCTTTATGTTTCTTCTTTTTCTTTTTCTCACCAGATCCATAGTCGCTGGCAATGCTGTCTGAATTCTCGCCAAAGTCTCTGTCTCTGTCCGAGTCTCTTTCTACATCACTGTCCTGAAGATCAGAAGAAAAGGGAAGACGTTAAAGACAGACACGAAGACAGACGTCAAAGCCTCCAGAGGCAGACGGCTTTACACACTTACAATCTTTTTGCGTTTTTTTGCTTTGGCGGGTTTGCCCTCTTTGTCTTTCTTCTTGGCGTCCTTCTTTTTCTTGGGCCGGCCTTTCTTCCTGCAGGGGACGTCCCGGTCCGATACCTCGGGCTCGTCGTCTGGGAGGAGAAGACACAGGCGATCACAGGCGCATGAATCACAGCAACGTGCTCCTTTCTCATCACCAGCTAATCCCCGCTAAGCGTAATTATCCACAACAAAAGCCGCATGGTGGCTTGAGCGACCTCTGACCTCGCGTGAAATGTGACACATGGTAAATTAGACTCAGTTCGTCAGTGAGTTGTAAGTGGATTTGACAGCTGCTGTTGGCGTTTCAATAGCATGCAGATAAGTGGTTTATAGCAGGGATTCCCAAACGTTCTCCCCAGGACCCAACCTCACAACACGACTTAGAACTTAGACATTTCAAATCGTCATGACTTGGACATTTTTTTTACTGATTCTTCCACCGTCAAAGCGATGCAGAATAAACGCATCCAAATCCAAACATTACGGGAGGGAATGTAGGAACGTCAGTCACAGCTCAGAAGGTGTCACTTCTAACCCCGACCAGTAATGTTAGCGAGGAAGTAGAAGACGTCTGATCCGCGCGCAGACATTGAACATCATCAGAGGAGGCAAAAATCCACACTTTTGGTTTTTTTTTAGTATCTGTACTTTTTCCAGATCAAACAAACACTGCTGCAGTAAAAGTGAAAGCATAAAATTAAAAGGAGACATTTGAAGGTTTGTTCCATGGCATCTTACGTCGTTTACGTCGTTTTCGTCGTTTTCGTC
>JAPQRN010000011.1:16394117-16409282 GCA_037367275.1 Coranthus polyacanthus
TCACAACCTCACATCTTCACATCTTCACATCTTCACAACCTCACATCTTCACATCTTCACATCCTCACATCCTCACAACCTCAAAGCCTCACAATCCAACAGCATCACATCCTCGCGTCCTCACCCATAAGAACTCATAAGTAAATCTCTGAGTCCTGTCACATCCACAGATCCTCTGATGACACTGCTACTGTGGCGTTCATCAGGAATGGACAGGAAGGGGAGTACCGAGATCGATCCAAAGCCTTCTAGAGTCACAAAAACTGCCTCCTACTGAAGACCTCCAAGACCAAAGAAAAGGTAGTGGGTTTCTGAAGGTCTAAGCCTCAGCCAGTCAACATTCATGGGGTCGACATTGATGCAACAAGATGAAAACGACGTAAAAAGATGAAAACGACGTAACAAAATGAAGCAGATAGTAAAGAGACTGATGTTATATTACTAAACGCATTGACCTATCATGTGATTGGTTGATTAATCATCAGATCAGCCAATAGGAAAATTCAACTGCAGTCACCTATTTTCAACCAGCAGAGGGCAGTCACTACACACTATTTCATACATTTTATTTTAAACCACAAATAACATTCTTTCACTCCACTTAGGACTAAAAAACAGCCTTTAAACTTGAAGGAAATAATGACTTGACGTTTATCGACTGATGTGAACATTTTTATCTTGATAACACTTTTTGCCGTTTCCTCCAGTTCTAGATGAAATCCAGAATCGATTACTCACCCCTGGCTGAAGCTCCTGCAGTAAAGACGTTACTTCACACAAACCCGTAGAGTTTATTCTTCCGTCAGAGTCTGTAGGTGCAGGAGGAACAAACCGGAGCCTAAAGGCAGGTGTCACAAACAAATAAGACTGAAGTCAAACGGACGACTCACATCTTTTTCATGGCTTTAGTAAAAACAAAAGCATTATATTTATATTACACTTCATAAAGCAGTAAAATGCATCCTTTCTTGGTTTAATTCCTTCATTTTAATTTATTACACATTTTCTGGGAATTCTGACAACTTATAATATTATAAATTACACTTTTTTGTCAAAATATTAAGACTTTATTCTTGAAATATTATGACTTTATTCTCGTAATATTATTGCTTTATTCTCGTAATATTGTGAGGTTTTCTAAGAATATTTCGACTTTATTATTTTTTATGGTTACGTCCCCTTTAACAACTTCACACTGAACTTCCGGCTGAGTCGGTCCGTCGGTGAAATCCCTCCGTCAGTAAACGCAGAAGGAAGGAGGGGGAATGGCAACAATGATTGAGGAAAATGGCCCTTCGACGCGTGTATGTCATTATTTCTGTACACATTCTACGGTTTTACTTGTTGTTAAACACGCCGCAGCAGAGAGTCAAATTACCGATGGACTATTTGAATTATATTTGACCATTAACGAAGCTGCGGTGTTAGCTTAATGTTAGCAGGAGGCTAACGACCTGTCAACAAAATGAAACAGACGGAACGGTTTCATTAATACATGTTTTTGGATCGTTTGCGCTTCAACTCTACGGTTTTTAAAGGTTTAAAGTCGCATTGTCACCTCAGATGTTGGTCAAAGTTTTGTCAGTTTATAGAGAGTTTTTCAGAGGAGTAAATATATATGGAGTCAATGTTCTCATGGTTTTTTAGTTTAGATTATTATGTTGTGGTTTTTATGTGTAAACGGTTAAAACACGTTTCTGTCTGGAACAATTTACTTCAACCAACATCTATACTACTCTCATTCAAAGAATGTTTGAAATGAACCTTAAATCACTATCACTTCAGGCTCAACGTCTGCTCAGAATGTTTTTTTAGGTTCTCACTTTGGTTTGACGTGGAGCTGGTCTTCAGTCTGTGGCTCTGTCCCAGACTCACACGAGGTTTTGTTCGTTTGCTTTGTGTCCACGCTCAGGACCAGTCTGAAGTGTCCTCGTCGTCCCAGGCCAGGCAGAAACTGGAGGGACTCCTCAACAAGAACATGAGGATCCGCATGACGGACGGACGGACTCTGGTGGGGCTTTTCCTCTGCACCGACCGGGACTGTAACGTCATCCTCGGCTCTGCTCAGGAGTTCCTCAAATCCACAGGTAGATCCACACTGGACTCCTTCCCAACAGCTGCATCTCTTTAGGTGTAACAGGAGTCGACCAGGCCTCCTGCGGAAACTGCAACAATGTGGTCAATATTGTGAATGTTTGGTTCATTTCTGTTCATTTTGTTGATTTCTTTCTTAATTTTTTTGATTAGTTTGTTCATTTTTTGGATTAATTTTGTTGATTTAATGCTTGTTTTGTTTCATCTTTTTTGTTGTTGTGAACAAGGAGTTAAAATGTACTTTTTTGCTCAACAACATACAGTTTGTATAATTTTTAAGCCTTTAATGCATCGTCAGAATAACAGCTGAACAGATCTAGGACTGTTTTTTTTTTTATTCTTATTTTTGTAAATAGATGAATGAATATATTTTGAAGATATTTCCTACCTCTCGGCTCGTCGGGATCTGGTCGCTGCTCCTTTAATCGTCTCTGCACCGTCTCGTCCACAGACACGTTCTCCCAGGGCGAACCCAGAGTCCTGGGCCTGGCCATGATCCCAGGTCACCACGTGGTGTCCATCGAGGTGGAAGCGGACAGTCTGGACGACACACAGGGCTTCGGAGTGAACCATTGATGCAGCTTTTCCTGTTTGGAGCCAGAAACGAGGCTGAGCCCAAACAGGACGAGCGACCGGACTCTCACTCCTCACAGATACATTACTCTTCAGTGTCAGTTTCGTGGACTTGGAGAAGTGTCTGTTCACGGTGACAGATGGACATGTGTGTGAACTGTGCGAGTGAAAACACAAATGGCGAGGTGTGAGTGTGAAAATGGTGATTCAGTGCTTTGTACGATGTGTGATGTTGAAAATAAATTTCTGTATTTGAGACTCTGTGTTTAATTAGTTAATAGAACGTGAGGCCAACTGACCCGGCAGGTTGATGGGACACAGCGTATGGTGACAAATAAATGACATTTTTTGTTCACGAAGCTACGTAGCTACGCATTTCTACAGCGGCTCATATCAGACTGGAGTTACTGACTTTGAGGGAAAAGAGTTCAACATTTTTTTCAGTTTTATTGATGAACTGCTTTGACTTTGACGTTCTGTGATACTGACGTTCAAGCGTCCGTGTAGTTCAGCAGTTTTCAGACTTAAAAGGTCCAGTGTGGGACATCTAGTGACATCTAGTGGTGAAGTTGCAGATCGTAACTAACAGAACACTGGCCTCACCCTCTCCTACGGAGGCCGCGGGTTTTGCAAAGCCCCTTGTAGCTGCAGGTGGCGCTGCTCTACACCCGTCCACATTACCCTTCTGTTTACGAGGACACAAAGACCGAACACAGCGTTGCGTTGTTTCAACATTTTAATACACTTGAGCATGTCAACTGGTTCGGTTTGGCAACAGAAGAATCGATGCCACTAACAGCATAAAAACCTCAGAAACCCAGAAACGAAGCTGTCCCACTCGGTCGACTTAAATACAAGGAGCCGGTCTCACTGGGTTCACGGTCGAGCAGAAGATAAGATTCAAAGCAGTTACACCGCATCCTTAATAAGCTGGTATCGACAAAATGACTTGACTTGTTCTCAAAAAGTCAAAATGTTTGCTATGGTTATACTGTGGTGAATGTCGCATGGTTGCAAAACCGGATCGTTTAAAGTTGCACTTTGGTTTTCATTTTGAGCTTCATTGAACATTGTCAGACAGTTAGTGTCTAAACGTACAGTACGTCTGTAGAACTTTAACCAAGTGCACCGTCGTGTTCGACCTTTTCATGAATGAGGTTCTCAGAAGAAGTCACGCTCTGTCTGGTGGAGACTTCATGAAAGGCTTTCATAAAGCCTGCAGTAACATTTCAGGACTGGAGAAGATGTGGAGTGGTTCGTCACGAAAAGAAAAAGAAAGGACAAAAGTGCAAGTTTTCAAAGACATGCTTTGAAATGAGAGGGAAAAAAATGAAAAAAATACTAAAAGAAACCAGACTCTGATCAGACGCGACACATTTTTCCCATAAATATCGTTTTTCACAAAGTTAAGTTACATCCACGTTGGATAAAAAGACCGTTGGAGATATTTCAACTCAAAAGCAGAATTCACACATTATTCCTATTAAAGGTTCAATATGTAAGATTCGTGTTGACGTTAGCCACCTCTGTTTTTAAGCTAACGCTCATTTCTCTACGTCGTGTTCCCAAACACTGGGCCGTGACCCACAGATGGGTCACAGTAGGTTTTCTTTGGGTCGCCAGCGTTTCAAAAAAAAAAAAAAAACAACCTTCAAAACCTTGGGATAGCACCGAATGTTCTGATAATTGTCCTTTACTTTTAATCTAGTACGTATAAGTGTAATATTATAAATTGATGCGGACATAGATTATGACTTTATGCAGTTTTAGTTTTAGTCCTATTCTGAATTTAGTCGTGATCTCCAGGAAATAAAAGGCTGGGAAACGCTGGTTTGTGTTGAGGACTTGGGTCGTTCACGTTCACTCCCGAGTTCTTCAGTATCTCTCTTCATCTCCTTTAGAGCTACCGTGAGCTTAGAAATGGAGTCCGCTAACGTCAACGAAGAACCAGCTCTGAGCACAAAACAGACTCCGACACAAAGTTCACATAAGCACACGTGAATCTTACATAACGAACCTTTACACAACCAAAGAAAATGAAAGATAATTCAGAGCAAAAACAATCAGAGGCTACATTGATTTAAGATCCGTAGGATTTCAGATCGGTCAGGTTTCGAGTCTCATCTGCGTCCCCTTCAAAATGTCTCTTGATGTCTTCACATATAAAAAAAAAAATTAAATCTTGAATCTCCGGGACAGAGAACGTCTGACACGGTCAAAATATAGCGAGATCAGGAAGCATGTCAACCGTTTTATTCTTTAGACTTTAAAGAATACTGCGAGCAGAGACCGACTTGGCAAATCAAACAACCCTCCCATGCAAGGGAACAAAGGGCCCCTCGGTAAATGATCAAGAATGGCACAAAGAAAGAAGTGAGTAATAAGAGCAGAAACCCCTAAAAAGAACATGTCCCACGTCGACTGCTTTCTACCACCCGTCCATTTCTAAGGAACTGAAGCAAGACTTGATTTTCTTCAACCTTCACGAGCTGTTTCACCACTTGCCACAGTTCGGTTTCTGTGGTAAGAAGATGCAGACGCTGCATTAGAAGTGAAACCATCAAGGTTCAAATAACCAACAATCTGTGTCCAAGCTGAAGCACAAGTTCTGCAAAAGAATCCGACGTTCCTCCTCTCCCGTCCTTCTACAATGTCCCCGCCCCCTCGTGTCCGTGAAGTCCTCCTCCTCCTCCTCCTCCTCCTCCTCCTCTCTAGTTGTACTGGAACTTGAAGTGGAAGCTGCCAGACTCAAAGGGGTTGAAGTGGAAAGGCCAGCCGTGTCCACCCTGTCCGCCGCCGCCGCCCTGCTGGTTCTCCGGGTCCAGAGGATCCTCGCCTGCGTCAAACTTCTGCCTCATTTCTGAGAAAAACACAGGAACAAACTCAGGGAAACCTGAACCATTTGCTGATGCAGACACTTTGGACACATTTAAACTTCTCTTTGTGCAAAGGTAACATTATAATTTAATTACAGACAAGGGGCAACAACCACGGCTTCAAATTGAAGCCATTGTAGAAGTATCTTAAAGAGTAAGACCAGAAATGGCCACTAGATGCTGACTTGAAAAAGTCCTGGATCCAATGGACTAGACCTGCCTTCCCCAAACGTAGGGTTAGGACCCGTGAGCGTTTTCTAATTATGAAATGTCATGTATTGTTTGAATGAGTATCTGCTCGTCAGGTCTAATACAGACCCTCTTCACTCCTCACCTGGGTCTGTAAGGACCTCTTTAGCTGATGCAATGTCGATAAACTTCTTTTCCGCTTCCTTTTTCTCCGTTTCCGACTGGAAGTTATCCGGATGCCACTGCTGTGCCAGCTTCCTGTACGCTTTGATGATCTCCTGCTTATTGGCGTTTCTGAGGAAAACAACAGTCAGCGAGTTAGCGGGTGTGTTCAGCTCTAGTTACACAGTTGGAGTCTGACGTCAGTCCAGACGACGACGAAACGTGATGAAAAAAAAAAAAGATTAAAGTGGTTGGACCGATTACCTGTTGACACCGAGGATCTTATAGTAGTCCCTCTTGCGAGAGATTTTAAGTAGCTTCTGTGCCCGTTCCAGTCCTTCTCGGATATCGTTGCTGTCGCTGTCAAACTCTCTCGCCTCTTGATAATCCTGCACAGCTGAAGAGATGTAAAGTCAAAGAAACATTCACACAAACAATCACAACGAAGGATTGTCTACCAAAGATTGTCTCTCTGATTTTATACACGACACTGTATTTTACACAGTAAGATTATACACAAACCCTTCAGCCTTAAACTCCAAGACATGCTTTATGACTCGTCTGCTTTCTGATAAACCAAGTCTTTTATTTAAAAACCCACTATATTACCTTTCTCATACTCCTGGTTGAGGATGTAAGCCTCTGCTCGATCTCGGAGGACGTTGGCGTTGCGGGGGTCTCTCTGATGAGCCTCTGAACACACGTCTATCGCCTCCAGAGGTAATTTAATCTAAAAACAGCAAAACAAAAGGAAAATGTACGAGCGGAGCATTTAACAGACATCTTAACTGTGCTATTTCTGAGTCATTATGAGCAGACGGCCTGAAGGACCATCACAAAGCGGACTGATCCGACTCCAGGACTACGAATATCCAGGCCAGTGTTGTCACCTTGACGAGGCAGAAGCAGATCCTCTCTTTGGCCAGGTTGGTGTAATATGGGACATTGGGCTCCGTCTTCATCACAGATTCATATTTATCGATGGCTTCCTGATACCTAAATGAAGAAAAGAAGAGATGAAGGGGTGTCTTCTTTGAGGATATTGGAAGGACATAATAAAACTACACGACTTCACTGCGATCTAGTGATGCATCGATCCTTACGTTCTGAGCCAATGCTGATTCTGATGTTAGGATGTTAGATCGCTGCATCAGTACTGACCTGTCCTCCTGAATGAACTCTTCAGCAGAGTCCAGCTGCTTGCTGAGCTTCTTCACCTGCTTGTAGTGGCTGAAACACTCCTTATCGTCCTGGTCCAGCTTCAGACACTCTCTGATGTGGCTGATGATGGAGACACAGGAGTCAGGGCCAAGAACCACGTTCTGATTTGAAACTAAAGCTGAGATGCAACACATCAGATACTTTGCATGAGTTTGTTTATCGCGGCTCACTTGAGTGACTCATGGTGTTCTCCAAGGCTGTAGTGGAGCATGCTGAGCTTCAGGAAGGCGGCGCGGTTGTCGTTGCGTAACCTTGTAGTCGGGGTCAGGTCCTGGATGGCTTTCTGTGGATCTCCCATTCGGATGTAACAGTCTGCACGAAGCTCCCGCGACTCTGGATCCCAGGGAGAGATCTGGAGAAAAGACCGTTTTTATTCATAATGAACAGATACGTTCAAACTTATTCAGCTCGACAGCTCCATTTTAACAGGAGCTTGTAGAAATGGTTTCCATCTACCTCCCTAGAGGTGTATGGATGTAGGTTAGGTAGGCCTCCCTACCTAACCTACATTTTTTTGAAACAACACCTCACCCCTAGGGCTAAGCTCCTGATGTGGACTGGATTCAGAGCGAACACACACCTCTATGACCCGCTCCAGCACACTGATGGTAGCGCTGTAGTCTCCTTGGTGGTACGCAGCGTGGGCCTCCTCCTGCAGCTCCTCCAGCTCGTTCACCTTCAGCAGCTGGTCCTGAGCCTCTTCATGGTCCGGGGAGCGCTGTAGCTGCAGATAGTCGAAGACACATTAAAAAACAGTCCAAACCAAAGCACAGTAGGCAGGGTTTGGGGGGTTTCTTATTCTTAGTAGACCAACACAGCGCTGTCAGTGTAGTTGTCTAAGCAAACAAGACGTAAAACATGGAGAAGTGGCAGAAGCAAGTTGACAATGTAAGATAATGTGAAACTTACCACTGCTTCAAAGTCCTCCCTGGCCTCCAGCGTGTTGCCCTGCTTTAGAAGGATATTCCCTCTTTGCAACCTGGCCTGAAGATGCGACAGATGAAATGAAGAGTCGGGATTAGACGGCGATCGAGAGACGCAAGCGACAGAAAATCCACCATCGTTCGACCTCTATCAAAGTATTTTATTTACCAAATATACAGTATGATGCTCCGGAAATAAAACACGGAAAGATGTGGTGTGTAAACAAAGATCACAGTAAATGAATCGGCATCAATAGGACGTTTTACAAACTATAGGTATCGATAGAACTCAGCAGAACCCAAAATTTACCTTCTCACCTACAGTCGCCTAGATTTTTGAAGGGTTTTTAGTTTGGCATTCAGATGTATTGATGTATTCGATGTTAGATGTTAACTTTAAACATCCGCCTCTAAGTCACAACATCGAGTCACGTCGTCGTAGACCGGACTCGGCAATAAACGCCAATGACAATTCTCGTGACATACATTTTAATTTTGCGTTAATTGTGAGATGAATGCGTCGTTCTGGCTCTAGTTTCAACTCGTTTTTCAGATTTGGAATCAGGTGAACTTACGGCCAGGAAGTCGGGTTTGAGCTGGATGGCCCGGGTCAGGTCTGGCAGGGCAGACTTGGACTTCCCCATGGCCAGAAACACGGCAGCTCGCTTGTAGTACGTCAGGTAATTCTTCGAGTCTCCCTCTGGAAAAGCACGAGTCAAAATGAAAACAGTCTGTCATTCTTGCTTTGTTTCGAGACATTTGTTTCCGACCGACTGAAAATGTGTGTTTGTGCCGTAGGTCTGTGCGTGTGAAACCTTACCCACAGCAGAGTGGTAGTGGGACAAGGCTTCCGCCAGCTGACCGGCCGCCAGAAGTTTGCGACCCATCTCCAAGTGGTGCTCGATCTCGACATGAGTCGCCCCTAAGACACCTGGAACATAAGACTGGGCTTGAGCGACGCTAGAAATACACCAACGACAAAATAACACAAGATGAAGCTGTCAGGACTCGTTTTTAGACATATTTTATGTCTTTGAGTATTACAGCCGAACCGAGCATTAAGGAAACTCTGACATTTTGAGAATAAAGTCATAACTGTACAAGAAAGTACAGCTGAGGTATATATGGAATTAATTAAACTAATGCGTTGTTTTTACCTAAATCATCAGTGCTTCCTTTCTTTGCTCAACGGAAATTCAAAATGCAACCTGTTTGTTTGTTGTAATACATTCATTGTGAATATGTTTCTCAAGCGGTGCCTTATTTTATTTAAAATGATTTTTAAAGAAGTAAAACACGAGTGCTGCTTCTTTGTTACGGTTGTTACTGATATTGTACATATTCAGTTTATGGTTTTAGTAAAGAATGTATTTTTGAAGCATGTTTTTTGTTTTTAAACCGTCAGCCACGTCTTGTCCAACATCCACAACGTCCATCCACGTCTGTGCTCGTTGTTATACTGAACGACCAAGACCAACGTTAGGTCTGTTGTTTTGTAATAACCATACGTCTGCACGTCTCAGTCTCTGCATGAAGACACAAGAAAAAGAAAAGACACCTTCCAGACACAACTCGTCGCAGCCCAAGGAAACGACAGCATCTACAGCCTGTTTTACAGCTAAGGACTAAGACCTTAAAGTGGAACTGAGAGACACGGCTTTGAGACCTGGTACCATAAACCAACAGATCTACAGACTGTGTGGACTGTGGAGTTCTGAGATACATCCATTTGAAGGACACTTTCTGTACACTTGGAAAATCAACGTCTACGTTAAGTAAATGTTAGTGAGAAATGAAGCAGAATCAAACTGAATCGTTCTGTGTTCAAACATATCGTCAGTGAATCGTATCGTACTCATCGTATCGTTAAGAAGCAGATTCACACCTCTATTAAATACTGACTTTTCACCTGTAGAAGTCATTTAGTTCTGCTTTTGTGTTTTAATGCTGTGAACACGTTTCCTGTATGTGTGTATATGTTTGCTCATTACAACCCAGTAAAAACAACAAAGCTAACGGAGGCCTAAAACTGTCGCGGTTTAAGTTTAATCTTCGCTCATTTTGACATTTGTTACGTTTTACGGATCCCGGAGGGGCGGGACTTGGTGGTAACTAGGCAACGTCCCGTGTCAGTTTTAACTTTTAACGCGTAGAAACGTACAAAACTCGCCACGACCGAGCCACAAGCGGCGGGTGCGTGTTTTTAAAAGTTGTGGCGAGCAGCGGCCCGGTCTTACCGTCCAGCTGGAGGTCCAGAATGACACACAGCAGGGACAGGGAGCACAGGAGCCCGCTGAGTTCCGCCCGCCGACACGAACCCATCCCCGCCTTTATTCACACTCTGACACCGGAACCTGCGAACGGAACGCCTCTGCTTTCGGTGGGAATACGCGAGTGTTTCATTGAAACGGAGAGAGTCTGTGTTAAATCCCCATCGTTTCCTTCTGCCGGACTGCAGGGTAAGCTACGACGGTGTATTTACGGTCCCGGTGTGTCAGCAGTCCGTGTGAAAACGAGACCCTCTGCTCAAAGGTTCCTCCTGAAATCATTAACGGCTCTTCTCCTGGTCCGGGTCCGGGACGATTCGGCTTTACGTGACCTTTACACGCCGACATTCAACATGACGAAAGGGAGGACGGACAGACGGACCGCGTTGACACTTGAAATAAAACCTTTCTATGTTCGGAGCCACCGCCCCTCCCTTTCTGCCCTACATTTCCGTGGTTGGTCCGCGCGGCGCACATCCGGGTTCGTCTAGAAACGTGGGCTGCTCTCATTGGAGAAACTGTTTTAACCCGCACACACCGTGGAGGCTCCGGACAGCCCTGCGTGGCCCTGCGTGGACCCGCACGGCCCGCACAGCGTGGACCGCACAGTGTGGACCCGCACGGCCCGCACAGTGTGGAAGAAACACCCGCACGGCCCGCACTGCCACCGAGACATCCGCTGTCATTACAACATCCACACTCAAAAATAAAACATGTATTTTAATATTATGTCAAGTTTTCCATTAGTTTTAACATAAACAAACTTTGAGATTATGTTGTTCATATTTGTTCATTTTGTTGCTGATTTTTGTTCAGTTTATTGATTCTTTTGTTCATTTTGTTGTTTATTTACTACATTTTTGTTCCTTTTTTTGATCATTTTGTTCATTTTTTGGTTATTTTATTGATTATTTGGCAAATTCTTTGGTTATTTTGTTCATTCTTGTGCATTTTGTTGATTATTTTTCTTTATTTTGTTACTTTTTTGGTTGTTTTATTGATTATTTTGTTAATTTCTTGGTTATTTTGTTCATTTTATTGATTATTTTGTCATTATTTTGTCAGTTTTTGCGCATTTTGTTGATTATTTTGTTAATTTTTGTGCATTTTGTTGATTATTTTGTTCATTTCGTAGTTATTTTGTTCATTTTATTGATTATTTTGTGGTTATTTTGTCAGTTTTTGCGCATTTTGTTGATTATTTTGTTATTTTTTGTGCATTTTGTTGATTATTTTGTTCATTTTCATTCATTATGATGATTTACTGCTTATATAAAATCAGTTCAATCTTCATTCTTACTGAACTTTCTTATTCCGTGTATTTTCTGCAGCAGGAGGAGAAAACGTTAAGTCGTGTGAAGTCGATGTTCGAGTGCTGTTGTGTGTTTAAAGTCAGACATTAAATCTAAATGTACGTCTACGTAACGTGTCCCACACAAACGTACTTGCATACATACTTTTCATTTGGTTTGTTGGGATCTGAATCAAAAACACATTTCTGTGACAAGAAAGACGAGACAAGTTAAAGAAACAAAAAGCACAGCACATTTTATTGTGTGCAATCGTGTAAAAAAAACAAAACAAAATGCCACCAAGATAAAGAAAACTTGTCCTCGATACATCGACAGGTAATGAACTATCTATAAAACTGTACAAAAACAACACACAGACGTCTGGAAGTGTGTCGACGCAGATCATCAAATGATTTCTCTGAAAAGAGTGACTTGAAATGTATTTAATGCTAATCAGGCAAAAACATAAATATAAAACAATGAAAGCAAACATATGTATATTTGTGCAGTGACGAGGAGAATCAGTAAGAGGTTTAGCTTTGTACAAATTTTACAAGGTTAAAGTTAAATGCACTGTGTCTGAAGTATGTGATGATAAACATGTCGAGGGTGTGTTCAACGTTTCCACAAACACAGAGGGGTTTGCAGAGACTCATGTGATGCAGCACACACAGTTCCACTTCCACACTTAGTTAAACGTAGGCGTTGCGTCCGTAGGTACTGGCAGCAACACTTCTAGTGGGCGCTGGTCCGGAGTAAACCGTCCCCCTGGTTTGATACGGCAACGGACTGCAACGAGACCACGGACACGCAAACCACGGAAACACCACATTAATGACGGCTTCATGATCAAATGAATAAAGGGACAGATTCGTAACAGATTCACTCTATGACACAGACTGTATGTTTGACACGCTCTTCTCCTACTCGACCACCGGGGGGCGCCAAACCCACATGTTTTAAAATAGACACAGGAATAAAACTGTGAAAAACTGACTTTTCAACCATGTCATCATTGATCAAACACAGGAAACACGTCTATGAATTAAGGAACATTTATCATCAAGGAAAAGGTTTTTGAAACAATTTGGATAAAACAAAACAAATCTAGTTTTTGTGACGAAAACCAGAAACTTTGCATTCAACATTCAAGCTTTATTTATTTACAACTTCTTTATATCATTTAGTTGGTTTTAAACCTCTTTTTTAATATTATTTAGTGATTGACCCTCCTTCATGTATTTATTAATTTTCTTAATTTATTACTTTCAGTGATTTTCACAGTGAAATGTGTTGAACAAACGGTTGAACTTAAGTTTTAAAGGTAATGAAGTTAAAACAACACAATTAAAAGTGATTATTTGACACAAAATACAGACTGAAAGGTCAAAGGTCAAGGTCAAGAAAAACTCCAAACATTCCATGAGGTGAAATGTTTAAATGTCGTGACACTAAGATAATAAATACATTTATACGTGTGTCTGTGGTAATGTCATATATTTTATGTCGTTCTATTATATATTTGAAGAAAAACTTGACTCAGTACATTTTTTCTCCATTTCTGAGATGTTTTCAAAGTATTTTAAGTTAGCGATAAAATAATGACGACATTTATCGTGATTTAAGTAAAACAAGCAGTGAATCATAAAATCAGAGACGACCTGTTGCATCTTTTACAACATTTTCCTTTTGTTACGTCATTTACGTCGTTTTCATCTTGTTGCTTCTTTTACAAACAAATAAAAGTCTGGTTTCTTAAACTTTGAGTCAGGCCCAAAACTCTGCCTTTAACAGTTTGACCTTCATCGCGGTAATGATCGATATCGACAAATCGATACCGATCACGTTTAGCACAGAAAACATTTCAAACCTACTTTAAACATATTGACATATTTTACTAAACTCAACCAGTTCATGGGTTGTGATGCAGACTTTTTTCAGTCTGTTTTACAAATAATATCTAGACACGAAAACACTAAAAGACTGTTTCAAATGCTGCGTTGTGTGTTTGTACTGTTTGATTTAATACGATAATACTATAATACTATAATACTATAATACTACTACTATATTTAATACTCACTACTTTTCCTCGGTTCCGGATCTGCACGAGCAGGTGAGACAGGCTCCTCCCACGATGGCGAGGACGGCCGAACACCAGCCGATGTAAAGTCCTTCTCCTATTTCATACCTGACACAAACAAACCCACCTGATGAGCCGGACATCAAACAGTCTGAGCCACAGACTTTAAATGTTAGTGACAGAGGCACCGTGACGCCTCCCGTTGGTTTCTGAACGGCCGTTTTGAAGCCAGTAGTTTGAGATTTGGCCGCCGCCATGTTTGCTGTCTGGAGCCGGACGTGACCATATTTGGGCAAAAGGGGTGAAACTACGGAAGCCCGAGGGGTCAGAGGTGAGCTAATGCTAAGCGCTAGCTTACTGACTCGGTGAAACGGTAAACTTCATCAAACATTGCCGTCGTTTTACAGTCTTGTTAGTGGAACCTATTAACCACAACTACAGAGCTGTAGTTGTGGTTAATAGGTTCAGGAAAAATTGTGTTTTATGAAATAAACCGAAACTCCGACTCGGTAGAACGAGCCGATTCCGACCTGTCAATCAAAGCCCGACACGGCAGACATCAAAGCTTTCTATTAACCCTGAGATCTGATGAACGGAGGAAAAAACTAAAGATAAACCATCAGATCAGTCATTAGAGGGTCTGAATCGAACGGCTGAGACTGGAGTGAGTCCTGGAAAACAATGACTGACTGAGTATTTTTAGAGAGAAGTTCAATGTAAGTCTATCGGAGCCCGGGCTTTTTGTAGCCACCCCCAGCGGCAGTCAGCGGTATTACAACTTGAAGTTACTTCCGCGTTGGCTTCATTTTGGAGCCATGTCCCTCACGTTCAGGGTCGGGTCACCGCTTACCTCGTCCCGGCGTAGAAAGGGTCGAAGAAGTCCTGCGTGATGTTGAAGGCGTACCAGGACACGGCAACCATCGTGCACGTACCTTTAAGTAGAAAACAACAGCAAATCACCTTTAATAATTATACACAGGGGTCAAAGTCTGCAGGAAGACGCAGAGGAAATCAGAGGATTGATCTGAATGTGCAATAAATTAATCAGCTTCTTTATTTATTTATTTATGGGGTGGAACATTCAAACAGTGAGACATCAGAGTCTCCTGTATTTTTTGACGTTTGTTGTCTGTACCTTGAAGTATGAAAAGGACCCCAGCGGTGCCAGCGATCCTGCCTTTGAGGACGTAGTTTTCCCCTCCAGCCTTTGAACACTGTAGTCCTATGAGGGCCGCCACCAGTCCAAAGGTGCCCAACACTATGGACGTGATCATCAAGGCACGAGACGCCTGGACGTAACCTGGATACAGCGGGAAAAAATAAACCACAACACACAGCGCGGACTCGTTATCTGGCTTCACAAGGGTCAGGAGATAAGGCCGATGTGATGACGGCGTGAGGACGGGGTCGACAGAGGGTCTCAGAACCAGTAAAAGAGCAACGATGGGGAGTTTAAAGTGTTCTGGAAACGCAGCATGAGCATCT
>JAPQRN010000011.1:16422154-16445302 GCA_037367275.1 Coranthus polyacanthus
ATGACTTAAAATCTCAATATAATGACCTTTCTTTTATATTATTTTGATAGTTTCTCATTATTTGGTCTTACAGGGTCAGTGACATATTTCCATAGCTTGATGTATTGACTGTTTTCTATTTTTTAGAAAATAAAACCGTATCATGTTGCAGGTGTCACATAGAAAACCACAGAATGATTCTTTACCTCAGCGACTATGACGTCACAGTCCAAACCTCTGTTGAATCCTTGAGGGTTTCCTTTTACACCAACCTGAACAGAAACACAATACATTGAACTATTTAAGACAAGTCACATGTACTGAAAGAGAGAAACCAGAAACCAGAAACTCCTGGAGGGAGTATCATGGCTGAGCAGCTTCCTCTGCATCAGAGTGAGACGTTCACAGATGTGAGATGATATTGAAACAGACCGACGTACCAGACAGTGCTCTTTGCCGTGGTTCAGCCAGTGGCCCGTCCTCCCCGTGCGGATGATTCTCTGAAGCTGGTTGGTTTTCACCCAAATGATTTCATCGACGCGTTCGTAGCTGAGAAAGAAAAACAAACAAAACAACTAAACCTGGTTCTGATAAAATGAGACAAAACGCTTGAAAAAACTGTTATATGTAAGACTCACCCCCAAAGACTGAGACACTCTCTGCCCAACTCCATCGCCCTGTGAGGAAACAGAAGGAAACCATCTGTTCAGTTTTAACCCCATGTACAGAAATAAAACCTGTAGAAGAATGACGACGGGAGGGACATTGACTTCAATAATACAAGATGTACACGGTTTCATATGGAAGTGAAATCACACAGATGTTGATTCACACAAGACTAATATTATCACATTAATAAAACGTGAAACGGTACATAACGAATACATACCAGTACACGTATAATATTTTTAAACTGTTTTAAACCTTGGGTGTCTGGTCTCTTAGAGGACAACGTAGAAAATAACTGGATTAGTGGGATTTATTGAAATCTTTCCAAACATTGAATTAATTTTGAACACTGAGAATCCACCAGGCCTCCACTACCTGCCAGTGACCCAGAGGAAGAGGAAGCCGTCGTCCTGCAGTATGGGGATGTTCAGTTTCCTCATCTCGTCGTCCGTCAGGGTACCGTAGGGCAGCTCCATGTGGATGTCCCAGGGAGGGTCAGCCATCACCACGGCAAACTTACCCAGGATGGACACGTCCAGGTAGCGGATGTCGCAGCAGATCCACTGCAAAGAAAAACACAAACCTACAGTTATGTACAGTTCTGCAGCGCTCCCCTTCATCCAGTCCTTGTTCATTTATCTTCTCTTCATCTTCTGCCCCCGTCCCACTCACCTGTGATGGGAATAGTTTGCCCACGTTGCTGTCTGCGTCTCCGGTGCGAAGGCCAAGCTCCGCAGCCCCGGCTTGGGGCCCCAGCAGGCTGCCCTCGGCCTCCGGGGGGCTGTCGATCTCGTAGTGGACGTATTTACAGGTGTCCATGTGGAAACACGTGTTGAGGAAGGAGCAGTCGCCAAGGCTCTCGTCTGTGTGCTTGTTGATGATGCGGCTGAAGGAAGAAAACCAAAGTAAATACAGTCAAACAAACATGGTTTTATCACATAAACCCCATCAAAACAAAACAAAAACTGTTGCTTGTTTTGTTTCTTTAAAAGAATCGCACAGTTCCTGTACAAAATAGTGTCGGTTGAGAAGTTGTTCTGGTGAAACATTTGCACATAGAGAAATGAGTCATGGTATTAAAATGACCAACTCCCTGCAAAAGACAACACCACATAAAAAGACATGTAGTTACAGCTTCTTTCATGTAGCAAAGAGGAGGAAACGGTGACACAGAAGGGAGGAAGAATGACGACTGACGGCAGGATTATTCCAGCAGAGAACACCTTCACATACAGTTCAAATATACATTCTGTTGGTTTGTAATGTGTACGATGTAGAAGCACTGACCGGAAATGCAGCTTGGTGCAGGGCTGAGGTGTGTCCCCTGAACGTACACACTCCTCTTTGGTCCCGTGGTCGCAGAACTCTTGGACCTGAGCGCGACCACGGGATCGAAACTTTTCCACGATGGACTGCTCCTTGGCAGTGCTGGCATTAAGCAGCTCCAAAATCTCCCTGCTCACCTACAGAGACATGACACCCACATCAGCAATCACACCTCCGAACGATCCTGCTTCTGCTGAAACCATGTCTCGACCCATCCTACCTTCTTGCTCTGCTGTTCTTTGGTGGACTGCTGGTTCAAGAGGCTTTCGATCTCCATGTCCACGTGAGACGACTGGCTCTTGCTGCTCCGGCCCTTCTTCTCGGCCCCGCCGCCCACCGCCGACGGCCCCGCCAGCTGTGAGGAGGAAGCCGGCGTCAGAGAGGTGGTGGTGGAGGTGTGTGGAGGAGAGGTGGAGGTCTGGAGCGAGGGGGAGAAACCGGATGCTCTTTGCAGGTGGGTTTGATCCTCTGCTTTTCTCTTGACCCCGGTCCGCTGGGCTCCAGCTCCGGTTCCGATCATAGCCCACAGTTTTGTGTGGTCCACCGCTACGACGACTGTGGAGGAGGAGGCTGAGGAGGAAGTTGTAGAAGAAGAGGCTGAAGTGGGCTGTCGCACCTCGATGAGCTCCTGAGCAGAGAATTTGAGCAACAGGCTCTGGATGCAGCCATGACTGACATCTGCTTCTGACTGGAACAAAACAAAGAAACAAAGAGTTGAAAAGGACAGAAAATGACCACAGCATGATCAAATACTACATCTAACTGGTAAGTTTTAAACAATAATGATAATGAAGAACAAGCTCTTAATATTTGCATAACAGTAGTGGATGGAAACACATAACGTCACATTTTCTGTTGCAGATTTCTTGAAAATTGTGTTAAAATTTGCTATACAGTTGGACGGAAAATCAACTCACGCTGTTCAGTTCATTTGTGATGGCGAGGGAGTCTGTTGGCAGCGAAAGACTGAGGTCAGACAGATATCCCAGCAGCCTCTTCTCCAGCTCAGGGTCTGGCGGTTTTTCAGTTTCCTCCTGAGATGGGAGTGGAGCTGACGGAGCTGGGCTGTCACTCCTGGCTGTGGAACCGTCTGTGCTGCCTCCTCCATCTGACCGACGGGACAACACCACAGAAGAAGAACAGCGACAAGAAATGAGGGAAACTACATCTGTTAGGCCTTGCTAAGTGTTTGGAGATGTTTTGAGTGCCAGTGCATCCGAGGATGTATCTTTGAACTGAAATACTTTTTCTACACAGTTTTACTTTAGTTAAACCAAGCTAGTTTTCTCCCTCGGTCACTTTTGCTGTAGTTCAACTTCTTCCAGTGTGAAGTAGTTGGTGGCAAAACGATGCTTTCAGACGATTTCACAACATGAGTCAATAACATGGGCCATAAAAATACTGAGCACACGCATTTAGGCATTGTGATATTTGTCTTCATTAGTAGGAGTTCAGAGACTAAACTAAATTACTAGTGACTGGGACAAACACTCCACTGGTTACTTGACAAAGACGCCGCTGGCCGGTCTGGTCTGGACGTACCCGCCGTCAGTTGTCCCGGGTCTTTCCGCCGCCGCTGCAGCCTCTCCCGCAGAGAGTCCAGCTGCTTCTTGTGCGCCTGGATGTTGCTCCAAGTGTCCGACATGACGAACCGAGACAACACGCACTGGACGGAAATGAACCAAAAATTTGTACAACGACTGTCCGCCTTGCAATGAAAAAACGAACGGGAAAGAAGAATGTATGGTCCGGGACAAAAGAGGGTCGGGTCGGCTTCGTGAAATCAAACGTTCCGCCTGTGTACTGATTTCTGAATGAACAATTCTGTCGGTTAAATTGTACGCATTAAATACATTACTACAGTTATATAAATATGATATATACCCAAGTAAACAAAAACCCTCTGACATTTCCCCATATTTGTGAAGCAGTAGCTACTCAGTCGGAATCATTTCAGGTACGGAATGGCTACTTCAACTTCCGGCATCACTAAAATTAAAAGCCCGTTTCCTCTGTTAAAAAAAACCCTACTCAACTAGCGGCATTTCCACGAAGAAATGGTTAATTCCGTACAACGTGTTAGCATTAGAGTCTTAGATTTAACACGCATCTCATAAGTTGGAGCATTTCGCCTCACTCGAGCGGCCGTTTTCCCGCTGCAAGGCAGCAGCTTCTCCGAGTAAAGATGGCGGAAGACGAGAAGAGCGGCGAGCTCGGGAAAGACAAAAACGAGCTGCAAATTATGAAGGTAATGTCTTTTACTTGTATCATAATAATAGAGTAGACAGAGTGGGTGTGACGGTAACATTTTGTGGCCTTCTGACGCCGTTAGTGACCGGTAAGTTTACCCACCGGACATCTCGTGAACTCGTTACTATAACAACTGGCAGCAACTGTCATGCTAACTGACCTTTTTAACCGTCAGTTCTGACTTAATTTCTCACGTATGATCACCGCGTATGTTTCTAGGAACGTTTAAGTAATGACTGTGCACTCGTATCTACATTTATTGTCACAAAGGCCGGTAGATCATTGTTAATAGACATGACCTGCTTACGTCCATCCTACTTCTTGCTGAGTCATCAATTGCTTGGAGCCTTTAACGCACCAGGTACCGGTTCGTTAATATTCTATTCTATTATAATACACCCACTCCTTTTAAATAACACTCATAAACCATATCATTTCATGACTGTATTTTAAAGATCCCTTCCAGACACCTTTGCACCTGCTCATCTGAGAAATCATTTATGGCTTATGATGTTTCTTTCCCACCTTCTACCCTCTGTGCTTCTTAAAATTAAGAATTACGAAAATTATTTGTGCTGTTATAGTTTCCACCATCTTGTTCAAAGTTGGTGGAAAAAACAGGGGATGAGATTTGTTACCAAACCAAACCAGACACAATAACAGGCCTGTTACTGTGTTGGAAATTAGATTTTTGGTGTTTTACGCGACCGCACGATGCCCCAGTTTCTCGATAAGTCATTAATCCACAGGCAGATTTGGCTGTGAACATTTGCCTGTTTGCCTCTGTTGTTCAGATTCTTTTTAATCTTGCACCCACCCACCCACTCTCTTCCCTTATTTTTCGACACAGGAGCTTGTGGATGAACTATATAATTTTAGAGATTGCTACTTCGAGACTCACGGTGTTGAGGAAGCAGGAAGGAAACAAAGCGATGTTGCAGAGGAGTTAGAAAAAACACTAAAGAAGCTGGAGGAGAAGGAAGGTAAGTGTTGTGTTTCCATCACCTTGCTCTTGCTGTTATGGTTTATGTTGTGACTATGCATTTTGACTCATCTGCTTTATTCGTTTCCACTTACCCACAGAGTGCTTTAAACACAAGGCGGAGTATCTGCTGCAGAAAGGCAGGTGTCTAAATGTAGCTCCAGAGTTCAGTGCCGTAGCAGAGGAGTGCCTTTCCCGGGCCGTGAAGCTCGAGCCCGGACTGGTCGAGGGCTGGAACACGTTAGGAGAGCAGTACTGGAAAAAAGGAGACCTGACCGGTGCCAAGAACTGCTTCACTGGAGCCCTGCAGCAGGTACAGTGTGGACGGACAACATGCGTTAATATAAAACACCAAACATCACATAACAAAGTTTGACTTATTGATCCGTGCTTTCCTTTTTCTGCAGAGCAAGAACAAAGTGTCTCTACGTAACCTGTCGATGGTGCTGAGGCAGCTGCCGACGGCTGACAGCGACGCTCAGGGCAAACAGGTGCTGGAGAGTGTGGACATGGCCCGACAGGCGGTCCAGCTGGATGTCACAGACGGGACGTCCTGGTGTGAGTAGAGCATCCTTAGCAAGTACAGGAAAACTGATATTTATTTACTTTATTTATAGAGCGCCATTAAAGCCAGAATTTACAAAGTGTTTTGGCAGACAAAGCAAAAGCAGGATAGACAGAAGATAACAGAAAGCCAAACAAAAATAAGACACGATTAAGATATAGTCAGAGATAAAGATAAAACAAGATGATAAAGGACACAAAGCACAAGATGGGACAAAAATACCAAATGAAAGCTGTCAAAACAAAAAGATAAAAGGTGTAAAATGCAAAATGTAATATGTTAGTTAATAAGTTTTAACTTTGATTTAATGCTGTTTTACAGATATTCTAGGAAATGCCTACGTGTCCCTGTTTTTTACCTGTGGTCAGAATCCACAGTTGTCTCAACAAGCTCTAAGTGCCTACGCACAGTCTGTGAGTATATGCACACAACCCTGAGCAGCCAATGTGTTCAGCGCTGTTTGAACATTTGTATTTCACTGAAGCGTTCTCTTGCCTTGGCTTGTAGGAGAAAGTGGACAGAGCTGCCTCCTGTTACCCGGAGCTGCACTTCAACCGGGCCACTCTGTTCCAGTATGAGGAGATGTTCGGCTCCGCGCTGGGGGGCTACAACCGAGCGGCGGCGCTCGATCCGGGCTGGGAGGAGCCTCCAGAGAGAGAGAGGCAGCTGCTGGAGTATCTGGAGAAAGTGACAGAACTCATACAGAACAAGGTAAGAGGAGCCCATCCTCCTTATTCATATTATCTGTTATGTTATTATATCATTAAGCCAAGAAACATCCTGTCATTGTGTTGTATTCTAGACAGTGGTGGAATGCAACCTTTACTTTTACTGAGTATGTTTACTCCAGTACCACACTTAAAGTGATAGTTTGTTTTTTTTAAATGTTGTTGTGTGACGTTCTTCTCCATGGTCAGTGTATTTACCTGCAGTAGATCTCGGTCAACACGGAGGACCACATGAAAACCAGCACAGAAGCAAAACATTATACTGCTGAATACAGAGCCACAAAAACAGATTTTAGTCACTTAAAAATCTGATCAGTTTAAGTGTAGGAGCTGAACACGTCCTCCATCGCTGGAAAGAAATAGTAGAAACCTTTACACCACAGAGCAAACTGCATTTTAAGTGAAACTAAATCAGTTCTATTTTTTAAAAAAAGAGAGAGGACAAGACATCATGAAAAAACAGCTGCTTGCTTTCATTGACAGTCGGATGTTCGGCCACCAGGTGGCAGCAGAGTGCAGCTGAGTCTCTAGTTCTGTTCCTGACCTCCTGTGTTTCTTCAGGGGAAGGTGAAGGCTCGTCGATTGCGGACGTTGCTTTCTAACCTCAACACGTCGGCTTTGGGGCCCTGCTCGTCCCCTCAGTTCCGGTCCCCGGCAGGCCGCGTGGGCAGCCTGGAGCCCCGGACCCTGTCCTCCCTCGGACACGGACACAACGCCGGGGTGGCCGCCCTGGGCAAAGTGGTGTTCAGCCTGGCCTCAGAGGGCCGCATGGCTTTGTGAGTACAGCTTCTAAAGGGCTCGTTTTTATACATGGAATTAACTCCAGCATTGTAGCGATGGTGGAGAGAACAGTCTGAGATTTCCATAGTACCATCTGTGGAAATATCACTTTATTACACATATTATTGTTATTATCAGTTACAATGACTGTATACCATTTGTATACCAGTGTCTCACTGCAACACTAACTCAGACCAGTTATCCTCCAGCTGAAAACTTCTAAAACTGAAAAAGTTCTACCATCAGAGTTTGTTAAACCTGCCGTGACGAAAACCTCGTGTTTACATGTGTGTTCTTTCCAGTACATTCGGCATGGTGGACAGCGAGGAAGCGTGCATAGTGGTGATGGTTTACAACACGGCTGACAGCTGGGGAGTCCTGATAGGAGACACTGTCGTCATTCCCGAACCTCACGTCAAACGACAAAGTATAACACATAAAGATAAGGTCGGTGTTCAGCCTGTAGCTCGTAATTTACAAAGTAAGGTCTTCGTGACTGTCTAACATTTATACGTGGTCTTTTCGACAGTCGTTTGACTTCAGAAGTATACGAGTGGACTCTCCTCTGCTCCTCATCGTCAACGGCAAGAAGCAAAATGTCCAAAGTCAGATCGCTGCCTCCGTCAGCTACAAACCCCAGAGTGAATGAAGCAGGAGGAGCCACTCCTGCTGGATGTGAATGAATAATTATTGAGTGAAGTTCCAAAGTTTGTGCCTGTTTTATGTGTTGTTTTGTACATAGAAGTCACACCACGTTACCTTGTCTTTAGAGACGGTTTGTTATATTTATAATTTTTTTTGTATGTTATTGGGGGGGGGGGCAATTCTTTTGTAAATGAATGAGCCTGTGAGGAAAATGTCAGAATTGTGATTTCAGTTCATGCTTAACAAAAAATAACATAAAAAAAACCCTTTTACCTTAAACACTAATGTCGTGCTTTATAACTGGATCCTATGTTAGAGAACCAATGAGTTCCCAGGTTTTTATTACACTACACACTCCTTAAAAATAACACAATGGACTCTTTCAAATCTAGATTTTTGGGCATTTTGTGCCTTACTTCACTATGGGATGTTAAACAGACAAGATACAAGAAGGGGATGTAACAGTCACTTGAAGCAGAAGTCAATCTGCAGAGGTGCATAATAAATTATATAACAATTAGAAATGAATAACATAACTGTAGCGTTGGAAGAAGATATTTCCTCAAAATTCTGCATAAATAATCAGTATTGGGACAGTTACAGATTACTAGTTATCCTGTTAAAAATCTGAGTGAAGGTAATTGTTTGAATTAATTCCAGGGTTTTCTCTACCATTGTTAAGAGTATAATGTAAATGAAGCTACATTACGTCAGCGTTGGCTAATGTCCGACGCCTCACTTGGGTGACAGATGTGACAACAGAGAGTGGAGACCCATAATGCACCTCAACTTTGATGAAAAACTCCTCTCTCCTCTTTCCTTAGCGTCTTAGTCCCTGAGTGGAGGAAACGGGCGTCACCTCGGTTACATATGATGTGTAACAGCTGCAGCATCTGTCTTATGTAGTTACAAAATCCCAACATGCTGCAGTTCTTTGTGATGTGTCAGATGATGTTCACGAGTCTGATCACAGTTCCAGATCGAAGAGGTTAAACTCTAGAGCTTTTACCCAGTTTAACTCACTGCTGCAAATCAACCAAACTCCTCACGTTTGTGACTTTATGTTAAGTATTTATTGGCTTCTCTGTAAATCAGTTCACAAACCTTTTGGTGTCACACATACTACATCTTTTCACAGTATTTTGTTTTATTATTAAAGCGAATGACAGCCATTTTGAACATTTCTGGCCAAACACAAGCAATAAATCCACTTGGCTTTAGCTTTGTTTGTTTATTTTAGACATTAATCTGTACGACTGAGAATTACGGCCACACAGAAAAAAAATCTGACATTACAAGAATAAAGTCAGAATATTTTAGAACAATTAATTACTAGAATAAAATTACAATTGATTGAGAAAAAAAGTAGCTGCTGCGTTCGGGTCCGCTGGGAATTTTGACAACTCAAACCTATTTCCTCATTTAACAAATATGTAATGTTCCGACTTTACTCTCAGAATATTTTGACTTTTTGCTGAAAATATTACAACTTCATTTTCAGAATATTTAGCATTTTTCTCCTCTAAATAGTACAAATCTTATTCTAGTAATAGTGTTTTTATGTTTTCTCAAAATAATACAATTTCATTCTCGTAATATTTTTTCCTGGATATATTATGACTTTACTCTCTTGTGTTTGAGTTTTTCTTAAAAAATTAGTTTTTTTCTCGTAACCTTTTGACTTTTTTTCTCAAAATATGACTCTATTTTTGAAATATCACATTCTTTTAATCCTCGGTGTGATCTCAACCCTCCTTCATAAATCTGAAATGGTCTATTTGTAAAATCCGCCTGGTTTTGACAATGAACAGGTAACCGTATTTCATCCTCATCTGTCACCATCTACATCCGTAATGAATGTATAACTCCTGCTTTTAACTCTGCAGAAAACAACACATTCAGGGTTTAAAAATCAGCAACTTCAAAAACAACTTCAACCCCACAGAACACGTAGTGAAGTCTTATCTGCTCAGCGGTTGTCGCAGTGTTTCTGGATGAGGGGCCGGCCTCGGTCCCGGACCGGGGAGCTGAACTGGAAGAAGGGTTTGGCTCCGTCGGCCTCCAGGCAGGAGAAGAATCTGGTGTGGCCTTCGTGGGCCGTGGAGAGGAACCGGGGGCTTCTCTGAGGCGTCACCAGCCGAGCCGCCCCTGGGTGACACACAGGACGAAGACGGACGTCCCTCATTGTGACACTGAGGTGAAAACCCCTTACGTAGACTATCAGCTCATTACTCCTTGTGTTCTGTCTTGATGACTGAGTCTTCTGTGAGAAACACCTACTGCTCTCCTCCTTTGTGTCTCTGAAGGTTCTTCTTACTGTGTTTACTTCCTCTACTCAATCAACATGACACAAAGCCACATCACCGCCTCCAGCTGCATTATTTACCTTTGTCAAAGATTCTGAATAAATACAAAGTTAAAGTGTAGGTTAAAGGCTGTGGATCTGCTCTATCAGTGCATTCTTTATGGATGGACGGCTGCTGTTATATATATTATTATTGCTTTTATTAATGTAATGTGATATCGTTTGTTTATTGTTTTCATTCTCCTTTATTTTTTTGTTCTTATCATCATTTTATGCTTTGCGCTTTCTTACATCTCTACCTTCCTTCCTTAACGCATCCTTAGTCTTCTTGTTTTAACTTTTTCTCTGTCTTGCTTTTGTTTGGCTTTACAGTTTTGTGCTCTCCGTGATTACATGACCTTATGACCTAAACCTTTAATACATAACAAAAAAACAACAATAACTGGAAATAGAAATGTTGCGTATAAGTCGACACAGTCATTGTTTGAGTGTTGAGTTGGTTTAGTTCTTACCTGTGCTGAAGTCGTGATGCTCTGGTTGTGGTAAATCTCGGTCTCCAACACCCACCACCATGTTCCTCAACCTCAGAGAGTCGTAGAGTCCCTGGAGCTTCTGGTGCTGCCGGTTCCTCTCCATCAGCCTCTCGGACACCTCACTGTACTTCCTCTTATACTCCTCCATCACCTGATGCAAAAAGATTACAGCCTCAGCTCCAATCTGTCAAAACACTCAAATATGTGAATATGACACCCGCTGGACAGAAACACTGAGTGAGGAAAATCAGCTTTTTAAACATAAATGTTATGTTTTTCATTTCTTTACTAACCTAATCTGAACGGTTGATTACTATAGATGATGTAGGCAGAGAAAAGGTTTGAAAACATGGTTTCATTTCTGCATAAGATAATGAATAAAGACAGTTTAAGGCCATGTATTCTGTCTGTCTGTAGTGAAATACAGTTTAAAAAGAACCAGACCAACATGGTCTAAATTGAAGAGTTGTGGTTTACCTTCTTCAGGGAGGCTATTTCACCCCTCATGGCGGTGAGCTCCAGCTCTCTGCTCTGGTTCTGCTGGGTCAGAACCTTCTCCATCTGCTTCAGCTGAGCCTCAGCCTGGGACAGGCTGTACTCCTGATACAAACGCTCCTGATGGACCTGGATGAAAGAAAGACACAGAAAAACCTGCACTGACACATGGATATATGAACTAAAATCTTCAGCAACAGTGTAAACACAATATGATTATTCAACAGTGACAAATATAAAGCTACGCAAAGTTAATATGCGTGCAGATGGACAGACCTGATAGCTCCAGAAGGCCAGAGCACGGGAGCTGATGTCCAGAACTATTTCTGGCCGTAAACCGGCCAAGACCATGGCTTTGTACTCCTCAGACGGCGACAGCTCCGTCCTCACAATGTCCAGTTTTCCAGACAGTGCAGAGGAGCATGCTGGACAGATGGCAGGAGAGCGGCTGAACTCGCCCGAACCGTGTTGGTCACAGAAAACATGCGAGCAGGCCGTGACCCACGCAAAGCCACTTAGCTTGGTCCGACACTTTGGGAAGTTACACAAGAGGTTGTCATCGCAGAGAGACATGGTCATTACTGAAAAAAGTACAGTGATGGAGGTCAGTGTAGAGGGACAATCATTACATCAGTAAAACATACATATAAGTTATGTCAGACCAGTTCAGTTACTTCAATGTTAACACCCTCATTACTGTCATCAAAACAGAAACAATTCCTAATGACGGGAAGTAAAAAAGAAACACTTCTGTAGAAAAAAAGTGTGTTTAAATTAACCTGTAAACTGTTTTAATACTGGACATCAAATATAAGGACTTTACTTCGATTCACAGCCCGTTTTGGTGGAATTTAAAGGATTTGTTCATGTTTATTTATATTTATATGCTTCCTTCATTACTTATTGAAGGCTTAGAGCCAAAGGAGGGAAAGGGACATTTCACCAACTTTACAGGAGGAACAGAACAAACTAATGAGTTAGATTAAAAGAAACAACACATTGTGACAAAAGAGAACATCACATAAAATACCGTCACATTTCATTTGTACCACTCTAGTACTCGCCCAATAACTTCTATGAAGCATGAAGTGTTTTTTAATCAATGCAACTTTTATGGAGTAAATTAAGGCTCACTGGATTTATGTCATTATGTGTAAATGAGTTAACTACTGTTTTTTAAAGGCAGCCCAATTAATTCATATAGTGTAGCTTTCGGGTTGGAAATTAGTTGCCAAAGCTAGTGGTCTGAATGAGAAAAAGTGACTCAAACTCTAATTTTCTTACTCTTACTTTTCTTTACGTCTTTCCCGGTATCATTAAACTTACTGTATAGCCACACAATCACCAAATACCCCAAAAGTCATGACTTTCTATCTGCTAGTTAAGTTAACTTAGCTGGCGTTAGCTAACGGTGCTACTAGCTAACCTAGCCGAAACCGCTAAGCTAACATTTAGCCGTTTATTTTAGTCCACAACCTTTTTATGTCAGTTCTGTTTTCCTCGACTGCAGTACTGTTTTTTAAAACCAACTACAAACCTTTAATTCCGATTACCTGACAACCTCGAACTGTATAGTTTCTTGGTATAATGCCAATATATAATTTGGTGACAGTAATTGGGTACATTTACAAACACAACTCACCGGTTGACCTGGTTTCTTCACTTCACAGGTGGCAACAGGTGACGAGTTAACCGGTCCTTTAACCTGATTGGCTGGTGCTGATCCTTAAGAACACCGCTCTGCGTAAATCCAACGAATCAATTTCAGATTCAGATTAATTCTATTAATCCCGGGGGAAATTCTTGATTTAAGAGTATTTTGAGACACAGGTAAAATGGTCGTTACAGCAAATTTTACACAGTCTAAACAAATAGGCCCTGGTTTGAACATTGGAGGCAGAAGTATTTTGATCCTTAAAAACTGTAAAAAGGACTAAAACCGTCAGACAAATTTAATGCAGTAAAAAGTACACTAGTCGCCTCCGAGATCGTTGAAGTATAAAGTACCAGAAAATGGAAATACTCACGTAAATGTGTACATGCGTAGAAGTACTTCATTACATTCTACCACTGGATCTGAAGGCAATGTCAAACTGAAAGCCTGATAACAAATAAGAAATAAGAACAAATAAGTAGGTCTGGCCTGTATTTACTCTAGTAATGTGGCCCACATATAAGTACGGATTTGTACTTCACTACTTACTTAGCTACTCATATGAGAAAATGTAGTTTTTACAATAACATCCACAAGTATCGATTTAATTAAAGTACAAGTAATGTGTTGTTTCTGTAAAACAGGAACGACCCACATTTAATGAATATGCTTAATTTTGGCGTTAAGATTTTTACCATAGAACGAGTAAGTGACATGGACTTTTACATAACGGTACATTAATTTAAGTAGAAGTGAAAAACATCTTCCACCAGTCCCATTTGTCATCGAGAGGAAATGAAACGCCTAAATAACATTTTGGGCTTTACATCTAACTTTACATCCAGCATCAGTTTGTGTTTATTCTCCAGGTGATGCTAGTCAGACAGTTTATTGAACATCCTAAACTGTATTCCTCGGATGTGGCAGTTATTTCCCCCCCAAATCAAACCCGTTTTCTCACACAGGCTAGTATATGTATAATGTGAGACACCTACTTAAATATGTCCCCCTCCTCCTCCTCCTCCTCCTCCTCCTTCACCTCAGTTTTTTTCTCCCTCTCTCTCTTTCTGTCTCTTTTATCCATTTCTCCACGTGGTACAGAAGTAAAGGCGGGGGGTGAAAGAGGGGCATTGTGCTGTGCAGCAGTGGATCCGGGGGTTCATAGTGAGAGAGGGGAGATGCTCACTCAACTGTGTCCAGCACGCCATTGTCAAAGATTCCCATCTATTCTCTGCCTTTTAAATAGAGCTCCAGTGTAAGATGCTTTTTTTTGTGTGTGTGTGGGGGGGTGGCGGTGGTAAGGGTGGGAGGGGGAGTATTATGCCGCTTGGTGATAACACACGAAATACATGCATGCATGTGGAAAAAGGCTGTGTGGCCCCTCCTGAACACTCGCTGCACTGTTGTTCATAATTGGCCCTATATGGAAATCAAAGAGGACGAATATCTCCCTGCGCTCCTCATCTGGCGCAAAAACACCCACTTCTGCTGATTAAAAAAAAACACCTGTCATTCCATCAGCAAGGCAACGATGTCATTATTAAACCTCGTGAGGAGGAGACAGTAGGTGCAGGACGATCCAGCACAGAGGTCACCTGACTCACGAGTCACCTGTTAGACCTCATTTTGGACACGCATCTATCTCAATTTGCCCCGTTATGAGTTCATTTTCCAAAAGGCCGATTCTTACGCCCATTTTAATTTGTTTTGGGGCAATCAACGTCTTTGACACCTCATTGACATGTTTTATTGCGGGTTTATAGCTGCTGCGTGAGTGTGTAAAGAAAAAATAAAGCTGGGGGAGAAAGAGAAAGAGAGAGAACCAGGGAGGCTGTGTGTTACACGCCATTGAAATGCAAATATCATTGAAGAACAAGGAGTGGTTCTGTGTGTGTGCGCGCATGCTGTGTGTTTGCATGTGTGTGTGTGTGTGTGTGTGTGTGTGTTCCCTGTATGTGCATGCAGCGGGAGAGGAGGGGCGCAAATTGAACAAGTTTTTTGGGGGAGAAGAGACTTTAGAAAACAGCCACACACGCACTCCACGGCAGCTTCATATGACACGGCGCAGACCTGCGGATTTACGCACACACACACACGCACCCACGTCCGCTTTTTCTCATTTTCTTCCAAGAAAACCAGCTTTTAACCATTTTGAACTGACTTCCCAAGGTATCCTTTTTATCCCAGGACTTGCGGGATTTGCGCTACGTCTGAACTGTGGATGCTTGGATGCTTTCAGGAGCGCGTCCAAGGGCGCAAAAACGTGCCTGTTGCCAGTCAATCGACTGATGCCCCCCTCTCTGTCTGACTCGCCGTGAATCATGTCACGCCGGAAGCAGAAGCGTCCCCAGCATCTCGTTAACGCCGATCCGGGGGGCCCAAAGCTGCTATCTCACGGTGAGAAAACATCTTAATGTGTGTTTGTCTTGAATTTATTGTTCTTGATGGAGAGGGACTGCGTTGCCTACCAAAGAGGAAGACAAAGCATGAGGGGTTTCATCACGGCATGTGTAGGTTATTTCAAATCTTATGCATTTTTAAAACTTTTTAGAAACTTTACAAATTATTTGTTTTGTTTACACGTTCTATATTTTGTGTGCTTCCTCTGATTTCTGTTGTTGTTTTTTTTAAACTTTATCAATGCACATTCCAACAAGTGCACTGCTTTGAGAGGATATAAAGTTAAAGTTTGTCAACTGAAGAAACCCCTCCTGCTTAGTCATTCACCGTAATGGGCCCCACTAAATGGAAGCCTTAGGCGCTTTAGTCGGGGCCAATAAACGTGTCCCTGTGAAGTGAATAGAGCAGGATTAACTAACATACATCTGTGGCCATTTTCATGTGCTGTTCTTCCTCTAGGAAGCCAACAGGCTGCTCAGCACTGACTGCTGGAGGTCTTTGATTAGTATAGAGCACTCTGTTATTTGTTAACAATAAGGTTCATGGGTGGGGGGAAGGGAAAGGCAGTGTTTTTGCTAAAGATTAATCTTCCACCCTTCCATTCTCTTCTTCTTTTGCTCTTCGTCCGTGCTTTTCTCTCTCATGCTTCCCCTCTTCCCCCATTTTCCACCTTCTCAGTACTTCCCTCCCCTTTCTTTATCCCTCTTTCTCGCCCCTAGTCCTATTGACTGTATACTCCTACACAGCTGGGGGGGTAGGGGTACTGATGGATGAGAAAAAAAGATTCAGAGGGGATAGGGAGATTGATTTCCCACTTGTACTGTGTTGCAATGGGGTGTTGCTCCAAGTGAACGCACCTAAAAGTGTCTGCAGGTAAACTTCCAAAACTTAAACTGGAAGATTTAAGATCATTTTATGCACTTCCAGCTGGTTCAGGTTTGTTTATAAGTCGCAGTGAAGGGATTTCACAAAGGTACAGTCTTTCATTCCATCACTAAAACTCTCCAGGAGGGAATAGTTAGTTTGTCTCTCTATTGTTGATACCCTCCCCCCTTCTTTTTCTCTTTCTCACTCTGTGCTCAAGATTCTGAAAGAATTTGACCCCTGAGCGGCAGAGGTCAGATTAGTTGACCAATCAGAGTGTCTGGACAGTGCCCAGAAACCCTTAGTATGGCCTGACCCTTGACCTCCACTGTGACGTAAGGGGGGGAAGGGTGAATAGAGAGATGAAAGACGTAACTGCTGTAGGGAGGGGGGTGGGTTAAGAGGGGTTATGGGTTGTCTTGGTGATGCCCATTGTCCTCTAAAATGTGTTGCCATAGCAGCAAGGTGGTCTGTAAGCTTTTTGTGTGTGCAAGATGTTTGAGGAGTTTTGCTTGGGAGAGCACAGATTGAGACAAGACATTACAAAGACTCATAGACTGCGGAGTTTCTTCCACTTGTTTATTTGCTTGTTCAACTCCATTTCCTAGCAGGCATTCCTTTTGAAGATGTAAGAGGAGCTTTTGGTATGCACACACATTTGCTAACAAAAATTGTAAACAATAACTAGAAGCAATGAAATAAACAGTCTGTAACTGAAGCAGAGAGTTTGAATGAATTTACAAACCTGGATGTCCACACTGATATTGGATTGTGCAAAAAAAAAAAAAAAAAAAAAAACCCTCACACAATCTCCATTTCAAAAAATCTTTCTCTCTTAGATGACCACCTGGGCATGAAGTCGCCATCCACGTCTCTCGGCTCAGAAGTAACCTCATCGGGATCCTCCTCCTCATCCCCCACCTCTCTCCAAGACTGCCAACCGCCTCTGGCCCCTCGCCCATCCCCTGGTGGGCTCCACGCGCCATCTTTACCCAGCGAGAGCTCGCCTCCTCCCCACTGGCCCAACCACATTGCGCCTTTCACAACATCCCTTCCCAACACCCACTCTTCCCTCTCCCCAGACTTTCCTCACCCCTCGTTGTCTTCTCAAACTCACTCACCTCCACCGCTAGGCCAGACCTCAGGCTCCCACACACTGTCCCACCAAGGAAATTCCCACTCCACCATGACTTCCCCACCGATGGGCAGCTCGGCCACCACCACTACCTCCTCCTCCTCTTCCTCTTCATCTTCTCAGTGTGTACCGTCTCACCGCGACAGCTCCAGTCCGGGTCAGCGGCAGGCCTCCAGCTCTCCAGGGCAGCAGGACCAGCTCCAGGTGCCTCCAACGCTGGCGGTACTCTTGGAGGAGCTGAGGGTTTTACAGCAGAGACAAATTCACCAGATGCAGATTACGGAGGAGATCTGCAGGCATGTTTTAAGGCTTGGAGGTGCTGTCTTTGGTCAAGAAAACAGTACACAAGCCAGCGGTACAGACAGCAGCCAGAAATCTACCGGAGCAGCATCTTCGTCACCAACACACCCCTCCACTGCTACTCCCATAACAACAGCCTCATCACTCCTAAGTGGCCTTCCATCTTCTCTATTCCCACAGCCATCTATCTCCAAGTCAGGCTCCTCACATGTTAATGGCAGCAGAGCTCCATCCTCCTCTGCCTCTTCCTCATTATCTTCCTCTTCATCCTCATCCACTGTCAGCTCCTCTGTTGCCTCCCTACACCCGCTGTCCTTGTCATTGGGCCTACCTCCACGCTACCTCCACGAGAAATCATCCAACACCTCCACATTCGGTCACAGCAATGGTATCAGTTTCCCTACTCCTCCTGTTCCAACCACCAGCCATTCCCAGGAGCTCCAACCCAGCTCCTCCCTGGGCTCGGCCTCTTCATCAGGACGCCCTCAGCATGTCTGCCGCTTTTGTGGGAAGGTGCTAAGCAGTGATTCATCACTTCAGATCCATCTGAGGTCACATACAGGTGAAAGGCCCTACCAGTGTCCAGTCTGCTTGAGTCGTTTTACAACCAGAGGGAACCTCAAAGCTCATTTTCTGCGACACAGAGAGCAGAACCCGGAGCTGTCCCTCTCGCTCCTGCCACCAGCGCTGTCAGAGCAATCACAAAGCGGTTCTGCTCCTGGTGCCATCCAGAGAAGGAGAAAACGGAGGGCAGATGATGATGAGCCATACAATGGAGTGAAAGGAAGTATTCCTGGGATGACAGATAACATGGCTTTAGGATTCCTGTCCAGCACATCCGCCCGCCCGTCACCTTCCTCTCTACCTCTGCCTCCCTCAGTGGACATGGCACTGCTGTCCACAGCACATTCACTGCTACAGCTAAACAGAGCCTCAGCTGCAGCCAGCGCATCCAGCACTGCATTGCCGTCCTCTTCATCCTCCTCCTCCTCCTCTGTGGGCAGCCAGTTCAAAGGAGCAAAACAGCAGCGATTTGATGAAAACACACCCCCACACACAGCTCTCCATTCAGCCTCACCATACTCCCAACTGGCCCAGCTTCCCAAAATTCTTTTCCCCGGAGGTACCTCACCTCACCACCTCGCACTTCTCCGACCCACAGGCCACCCCTCTGCCTCCCACCTTGCCTCTCCTCATCAGCTCCCCTTCCCCTTTCCACCTTTCCCCAAGCCATCCACCTCCTCCCCCTCCTCATCCTCTTCCACCACCTCTGCCCAGACCTCAGACACCTCCAAATTGCAACGGCTGGTACAGAAACTTGAAAAGCAGCCACAGGGAGGCGCCTCCTCCTCCTCTGGTGCCTCTTCATCCTCCACCTCCTCACAAACCCCTGCTGAAGCCAATGGTGACACACATGGTCATGATCTGAGCACCACCTCTAGTGCCTATCGTAGGGAAATGTTGGCTGCACTCGGCTTAAGCCCAAGTGTGAATGCTGCAGGACTAGCAACCAGCCAGGGAGTCTCAGGTTCAGGCACCACCACCACGCCTTCTCTTCCTACCACACCTGCTGCTAATCAGTGTGGAGTGTGCCTGCGCATCCTTAGCTGCCCTAGAGCTCTGCGTTTGCACCAGGCCACACATTTAGGAGAACGCCCCTTCCCTTGTAAGCTGTGCGGTCGCTCTTTCTCCACAAAGGGCAGCCTTAGGGCCCACCTGGCCACTCACCGTGCAAGACCACCAAACGCTCGTGCTTTGAACTCCTGCCCACTATGCCCACGCAAGTTCACTAATGCCTTGGTTCTTCAGCATCACATCCGCTTGCACCTGGGAGGGCAAATCCCACCTGATGAAGACATGCCTCTTGAAGACGGTGCAGAAACAGAAAATGCCGGCCTAGATGATGGTGAGAATGACTCCACTGGCTCTCCATCTAAAAGCCAGCAAGTCCTTCCTCTGGCCTTAACAACAGGCTCTAGGTCTCCAATTGGTACTCTCGACTCAGGGTCCACTTCTAAACAAACCACAGCTACTGATGGAACTTCTGTGAAGACAGAGGAATCTGAGGGTTCAGCTCCCAGTGTTAACCCACTCCTGACCCGTAAATCCCCAGAGGGAACTAAGGACCCCCTACATCTGGGAGACAGCACACTATCTGACGGTAGCCCCATGAACAGTTCACCATACTCTGAGGAGGAGACCCACGGTGAACCTTTAGCTAGTTCTAATGCAGCTGTTGTAAATGGAGATGCAGAGGCAGATGACGTCCCTCTATCCCTGTGTATTTCAAAGCCTGTTGTAGAAAATGATATGCTGCACAGAGGGGTTAGTAATGATGAAGCCTGCTCAACAGAAGAGCCCACCACTAGTCTCGATTCTAATCTGAAAGCCACAACGTCAAAACCTTCACCATCACTCACTCCTCCTACCAGCCCCAAAGCCATCTCTGAAACTAAAGAGGCCTGTGGTGACGACCCACAGGAGCCAGAGAAAGATGCTGCCCAAAACAAAGGAAAGAGTGAGACCTCTGTACCAGCACTGGATCAAAAAGCGGAGAAGGACACCCCACCCGAGGAGGGTAATGGCATTGCCGAAAAGCCTTCAGAGGACCCGGAGCCAGCTGTTCCAGCACAGGTATCAAATACCCAGCCTCCCCGCCTGGACAAGCCCTACAGCTGCTCTCAGTGTGGAAAGGCATATGCCAGCCGAAGTGGGCTTAAGGTAAATGTGGAAGTTGCTGAGTAATAATACTGTGCCTGATTTACAAGTCAGTGATTTTACATTTTAAGGTGTCAATAAGAACCTTCCTCATCATTCTTTTGTGTTTTTCATCAACAGGGGCATATGAAAACTCACCCTGGAGTGTCAGCTAACACCCCCTCCAAGGTTCAAACCAATGACAGTGACACTGCAGCGGCCAATAACAGCCCTGGACAGCAGGACGAAAAGCAGGGATTGACTAAATCTCCTGAGAAAGGTGACAGCATAGATCCTCTACCAGTTAGCGTTGGCTCTAATGTGGCAGACGAACCTATGGACACAACTGTGTAGAAAGTGGACACTGCTGAATGACAGTTTTTAAAGGGTCCTGACAAGGGAATGTACTTTTTTAATAGGATGAGATTTGTTTTTTAGGCTTATTAATTGTAATTCATGTTTACCTTTCATATTAGGCAGATAGATATACTTTGTATTGTAGTCAAATTGTACGAGATTTGTGAATGTAGTATTTTAGATATGTATTTTTGTATTTCAAAGACCACAGTGAGGCCTTATCTTACACACTTCACAGCATTGTCACGATGAGAATTAATTGTTTGCGCTTGTATTGCTCACACCTATTTGAGCACATACTGTCTAACAACCAGTATAAGCTTATTTGAATAAGAAGAGGGTCCAGAGTTGTACGAAATTAACTCCATACCAAAACAGGCCACGTTAGTAATGGCCAAAGTTTGTAAATATGACCTACAGTTACATTTTATGCCTTTTTTTATTACTCTCTTCTTTCCTTGTTTTAATGTGATGCTGCTGAATGCATGTTTCTGATGTGCTAAATTGCACTGAGTTGCACTGAGTCCTGTGCTGCCGAAACATCAACTGAAACAAACACGCTAGCAACGACGATAACAATGACAGTAATGTAGATAATACTGGCATGACAACCCGATCGCCTGGAAAAAATGTTGCCTTTGTACATTATTGGAAACCACGGATATGTATAATATCAATATAATTTGTTAGTGAAGGATCTGGTACTTTTTAAAACATCTTTGCTGACTTTTTCTGCATTAAACCCATAAGTATTTCGGTTTACGCAATTGCTTTGGTTAGGGTTAGGATAACCTGCACAATAAATTGTTTCAGCATCAAATTAACTCAACCACAACCTGAAAATGAGCGAGGAATTGGAGGAAAAACACAGAAAAGGAAAACTGGCTGCAAAAAGAAAAGCCAGCATCAATTCTTTGGAATTATTTCGGCTGCTGATAGGATGACATTGACCAAAAACAGGTCCTTTGTCAACAGTGCTTTGCCTAATTTCAATTTCAGAATTGAAGTTCATCCTCCAAAATAAAAAGTTAAAAATAATTATTTAACTTTTATTAGAATTTTCTGTGCAGCTGCACATCCCTACAAAATCAATTCAGTCGTTTTAGAATGATTAATTCTTTCCAAATAGAGTAATTAAAATCTTCTTGTGAAAATTCCTGCATTTTTTGCAATATATATCCAACATCATGCAGCTACAGTGTGGTTTAAATATTAATCGTCTCGATAAAATGCCTAATTTCACAGCAGCTTTTCTAAAAAATAGGAATGTGTGTTGCAGTTTTTTTCTGTGATTAAGTGAAAATTTCAAAAATTGTTTTTAAATCAAAGTTGTTCCAGTGACAATAAAAATCTTATGTTTTGAGCGCTCTCAGTAATCTGACCAAAAAGGCTCAGGATTACAAAAATTCTAACAAAATCTGCTTTATTTGTAAATGAAGAAGTGCAGCTGAGAGGTTTTTATTTCACAAAGCAGCAAAATCTGTTCGCCGCTCAAACACGTAAATGCCAAATGATAGAAGTGCACAGGACATTTGTCTGCATCTTCACAGCCAGAAACGAGGACGTGGATCTGCTGACGTATGATCAGTGAAACTAACGGAAACTACAGCGCTTGTTCAAATTGGCACAAGTGATTGGATAACATTGCAAGGTCATGCAGAATTCACAGGGGTTGGTTAAATTTGTTGCGATCACAACTTCCTGGAGGGACTGATTAATAAATACACTGTCATGTTTTTATCACAGATTTTGTCTCTATCTTTCCCTAAATAACCAAGTGCTGTCGGTGCCTAACCCTAACCAGTAAAACGTCATTTCTGAGCTGTTAAAACACAATAACGTGGATATATACGTCCCTACAAATACTGAAATCAAACAGATTTTGGTTCAAAAACATTACATATATCCAAGGTTTGAAGAAACGTGAAATGGCAACGTGTTATGTCATGTTATGCGACTGGGTTGGACATGACTGTGTTGGATTGTATGTGTTGTGAACAGTTCTTACTTATAGCTGTTAACTTTTCTAGCAGCAATTGACCGTATTCACACTGATTGATTGTAAATTCTTCGTTGACACCTTTGTGGAGTGTCAAACTGGATCCTTGCAGAACCAGGATGAGCCCCGTCCGTTGAAAATCCCCACCTTTATGTTGTCCCTCTCTTCTGCCTCTTCTCCCCGTCGTCCTCTCTCTCTTTTTCTGCTCCTGCAGAAATTGTCTGCACTCACTTGCATTCCTGCTTAGTCCAGTTTAGTATTTGTATTCTTTACCCTTTTTTTGTAGCGATGAAACAAAATGTGTTCCCATGTGATGTATAAAAGATAAATAAAACAACGGCGATGTGAAGAGGAGACTTGTTTGAAGCTTTTTTTCAGGCTAGCGTGTGTTTTTTTAGTTGAAACCTGTTCCTCTGACTTCATTTAAAAGTTTTCTGACGCTGTACGTTCACTGCTGGTGCAAAGACCGCCTTGTATCTGTACTT
>JAPQRN010000011.1:16445402-16461513 GCA_037367275.1 Coranthus polyacanthus
TTCCTCTGACTTCATTTAAAAGTTTTCTGACGCTGTACGTTCACTGCTGGTGCAAAGACCGCCTTGTATCTGTACTTGATTATTGTTCTTTTCTGAAAAGAATCACATTTTTTGAGGAGCTACTTGAAAACTCACAACATTTCGCGGACTCTTCAGAAGTGATGAAAAATTTTATATTTTATGAGTGGTGTGGGAAAATGGCTCAATAGTGCCCCCTAGGAAGTCTCATAAGTTAAGCCACATGTATCAGGTTCCAATGCTCTGTTCGTGAGAGAGTGGCTAGCTAGGCAGCTACTTAACTAGCTGTCTAGCTAGCCACTTAGCTGGCTAGCAGCTAGTTAATGTGGGTGGAACAACTGACTGTATTTTTTTATGACTGGTGCACAGAACTAATTATAATGTCAAATTTATACTGTTGTAACTGCATATTTTCATTTTACAACAAAATATTTTTATGTTATAATCAGGTATTTTTTTGATTAACATCTTGTTAGCTAATAACATTAGCTACACCAACCCCCGAGGCTAAATGTGTTAGCAAAATCTGAAAGTTAGATAACCTTAAATACAGTGTAATAATATGCTAACGGGTCAGGTAGACATAATGTATAACTTTCAATGGTTATCAACTTACATTATCAATCTACGTTTTTTAAGAGCATAGATAGCTAGTTAGCTAGCAGCTGGTAGCTAGCAGTAGCGAGGTAATTTGGGACTCTGGATTTTTTTTTAGTGCTTCACAGAATTAATTCCTTAACATATTTCCAGTCTAACCACACCTAATATCAGAAAGTTTACAAAACCTCAAATGACAACATTTAGATTTTAATAGAAACTTTGTGCTAATACTCTTTGATGCTTACTCTTAAGTACTTAAGACTCTAAATTACATAGAAGGCAGTTGCGTGTTTAGGTTTCCAGAGGCTTTAATTTGGTGTTTGTTCCAGTTCTCAGTGCGTCTGGATCGGGGGTCCTTTGTCTGGGGCGCTGGGCTAGCTGTCCCCTAATTCTGCCTTTTTTTCCCCTCAGTGTCTTTTAATATGTTTCAGTTCCTTATACTGTGTGTGTGTATATGTGTGTGAAAAGGATAATCAGAGCCTGTATGAGTGTGATTGAGGCTGCAGCTGTAGAGGCCGTCACCTCCCTCCCCCCCTGGCTTTCCCTCCCCTCTCTGTCATACTCTCTTTCATTTTCTCTTTCATTTCTCTCCCTCACTCTTTCTGCTCCCTTCTCACCCCCTCCTCACCCCTGTACACCCCCTCACCCCCATCCCCATGTAATGAGCTGACACACAGGAAGCTCTAATCCTCACACAATGCCACCCCTCTTCCCCCCAGAAGTGACTGGGAGCGGGACAGGGGGCAGCAGGGACCAACCTGGCCCAGCTGTCCCCAAAATGGCCGCCTTTAATCCCTCCACTTTTTCTTTTTTTTTTTTTTTTTTAGCCTACAGGGGCTCCCGAAACCATGACAACCGGTAACCAAGGAAAAGAATGCTCAGGGCAATAGAGGGGGACAAAAGGAGTGAAAGGAGCCATGTGTGAGAAGTTTGTCCACATGCGTTCGCGAGCGACAAGGGACGTGTCTCCATCAAAAAAGAAACGCAAGAAAAGTCAGTTCAATAGTTTTCAGTCGAAGAAAGACGCAGGGATGGAGACGTGAACACGAAGGTCTACAGGTGTGATGGCTTTGGTCGCGTCACACAATAAACATTACAGGCGTTCGGTCATATTAAAAAGGAAGAACAATAGTCATCTTGAGGTTAAAGGTCACGTAAGAGGCATATTTAAGACTTGACAATCGTTCGGACAAAGGTCGTCTATTCTTCTTGATGATTTCAAGTCCATTGAATTACACAGACTATAAGTTACGTGATAATTGCTTTACAATTCATCAATAATTTCTCTGTTTAATTCCCCTTAAGCAAACACTTAGTTGAAGACTTTTAAAGACTGAATGAAAAGGACACTAGGCAGCGCTAGCGAGTCGTTCATGTGCAAACCCACTGAAGGTAAACATAACATTTCTTGCTCGTGTTTGTAAACACCGTTCAAACTCCGCCTCCTCTGAGCTCAACGAACGAGGGAGAGCAGCGATGGTCGAGCGAGCGATAGACTGAACGAGAAGAGCTTCAGCGAGAAAATAGGTAGTGTAATAAAAAAAAATAAAATGTTGTTTTCTGATTGTTTGACAGCGGTTATGCTCCCAAACACACCTTCACAAAACTCTCTGGGAATGTTCTAAAGGAAAACACAACCAAAGCACACGCCTTCTCCTGTTTGCAGAGAGGATTCTGTGAGTTTTGTATTTTGTGCGATGCTGTTATTGGCTGGAGATACAAACTCACTGCCCAAAGGTCGACGCCCAGAAACGTCCCGAACACAAGAAAACAAGAGGAAAAAATAAACTAGAGGCAGAAGACAGGGTCTGTGCAGGTAAACACAGCACCACACTCTGACAGACGGATTATTATAGTATGAGTCCGTATATTGTTTTCTTTTTGGGAAAATGTTACATATTTTGCCTTTAAAATATTCAACACAAACTTGTTGTACGTGTGCACAAGTGTGTTAAAGTTCTGTGACTTTTGTAACATGTGGAGCCTCAAAAGCTCTTTAAGAATAATAATCTTAGCAGATACAAGACCTAATAATAGCCCTCATTAATCCTTTTTCCCTCGTTCGTTTTGTCATGCCTTTTCCTCTATAATAAAGTCACTTTAAAATGTGTTTAAATACTGCATTTATACATTATGGGTAAGTCAATATGTGGTTGAAGTCAGTAGCAAAAGTGGCCCATTTAATCTATTACGTTCAGAAAAGTGTCTTTGATGTTAAACTATATTTATTGTGTAACTAGAACCGTGTTTATGTGACACATGACATCAGTGTAATGTCAGTGATACATTACTTTAATTGGCTCATTCATCCTTTAAGAATATATCAACTTTGTTATATTAAAAAGTATCAAATCACTTGGTTTTGTGCTGATGCTTCAATTACCCTGATTCAGCCTGTACTTCAAGGACGTGTGTGTGTGTTTCAATCCACAAGGGGGAGCTGTGGTCTAACAATTTCATAATCCATCAAACAAGTGACATTTGTTTTCAGATCTGCAGAAATAATGAATATCAGCTGCTTTCAATCAATCAAACTGTATTTATATTTATGTAAGTAATGCATCATAACATAAATTCATGACATTCATTAAAACAAGTATTTGCTTAAAGTAGTTTTTCTGCGAGAGAAAGAAAAACTATGGCAATATTTTCTTTTAAGCGATAAGAAAGCAGATCTGGATTCATATTGGATGTGGGCGTTGAAACCTGAATTTGAGTCCTAGATGACACCAGGGTTTCCAGGACCGGGGTCGGATTCTCTCTGTGACTCTGCTCTAGGGAGACCAGGTCCCAACGAGCCAAACGTAGGACAAAGAGTCTGTTTGTGTGGGACAATGTGGGACACGTTACCAACGCTGAGACGTAGACGTACGTTGAGATAGAATGTCTCCTAACTTATGAAATAAACACACACAATGTCAGTAATAAAAGCACAAACACTCAGATGTAATGCACGTGACTTGGCGTTTCCTTCTCCTGCTGCTGAAAATAAAAAGAGTAAGAGAGTTTAATAAGAATGAAGATTGAATCTGCAACGTTAAATTAAAATGTACAAAACAAGCACTAAGTCAACAAAAATGAACAAAATAATCAACGAAATGAAATAAATAATAATAATAGAATGAAATAATGTCCTGCTCTGAATCTTTTGGTAGATCAGTGTCTCATATTCATTTTACTCTGAAATAACTGAACAACAAGCAGAAATTCACTGTTTTTCTTTTGCAGATTTTCCAAAACTTCCATTAAAATGCGCATCCATGTGAATGTAAACCTGGCTTCAGTCTGCTGGACTCATGTCTTCTCTTCAAAAGCTAAGTGTGGGACATCGTCTCCACGTGTGGGACAAAGTGGGGATGAGAGACACCTGGTCACCATAGTAACTAACTGTATATCATGAGGAAATGAAAAGTGTTGATGGAATATTGAATCTCAATAGCATTCATAGATACAGTGACCTTAAATGTTGTAAAACACACTGTGGCTCATAAAGCAGCTGCTCTTTTTGTCACCACTGATGAGCCTCATATAATGTGAATAATTCCAAAGTGAAATTCACTCAGGACGCACATTGTGAGGCAATCGTCCCCCTCCCTCCCCCGGTGTGAGTCGTTTCCTTGGTAGTAAAGCGTTGGAAACCAGAAGTGAATAAAAGCCTCAAGTACATGAGCTGCGGAGCGCAGAGGTGGAGCAGAAAGAGCAACGTCCAAACAGCGAGGACGCGGCGGCGTGAAGGACGCGGCGGGCGAGAAATAAGACGCTTCATGTCACCGGTCATTAGAGAAACAGGACGTGAAATGAGACGGAGAGTCGGCGAGGGAACAGAGGAGAGCTGAAGTCAAACATTTCACTGTCAGAAGTGCAGCAGCTGTGCGTTTTGGAGACCAAGAAGACGCGTCTGGAGAAGGTGAGTCCAATCCGAAACAACAGCTGCTTCAACACGACTGTCTTTTATGAATCACGAGCGTTCATTCAGGTGAGTCAAAGAAAGAGGACAGTTGTAGTCTATGGTTATAGTTTATCACACACGGTCAAATCTGTTCATTCACTTTTAATGTCTGCACCTGTGCGCACAGGTACGTCCTGAAGAGTCAAACAAGGAAGGATTTCAGAGTATAAGTATGTTTTAACTTAGTGTAAATATCATTTCAAATAACTCTTCTAAAGTAAAAATCATCTGCAATAAGCTGTTCATATTCACCATTATCTAGCTGCTTATTGGTAGCTCTTTATGAATCATTATAATAAATATAATTTATAAATAAAACTTATTAATACCTTATTCAACCTGACAACATCCTAAAGGCTGTTAATGAACAGATTCCCCTCAATAACCTCCTCATTAATGCTTATTGACAGTAAGACTGAAGATGTTAATATGCATATTATTTATAAGTCAGAATATGTTCCCTATTCTAACGTGAGGTCGGGACTAATTCACTACTGGTTTTAAGGAGTTAATGTTACATATTGACCCTTTAAAAACACTTTAGAATGTGGGACATATTTTGAGTTAGAAAGACTTAATTTAGGGTCATTTCTAAGCTGATGACTGTGTCTGGTGTCTTCATCCCTGATGAACCTCTCAACCAAAGCGGCATCAGTACAATGCACGCTAATGTTACATATTGACCCTTTAAAATCACTTAGCAGTGAATTAGTTTTGAGCAAGACCTCACTTTAGAATGTTGGACATATTTTGAGTTGGAAAGACTTCATTTACACTAATTTCGACACTATTAACGCTTGTGATTTTACGTTTCGTTACACGTTTGTTGGCATCAGTTAACTCCACGTGTAAGTCTAACGGTAGCTAGTGTTGCCGCTGTAGAGGAGCAGAAGAGAAGCATCGAAGAACTCGAAAAAATCAGTAAAAAGACTGTTTTCATGGATGTCGGCAACGAGACAGTTGTTAACTTAGACATGGAGCTAGCTAACGTCAACAGACCCAGAACAAAACCTTTAAACTACCAGTGAATTAGGGATCTTTAAGGCTGAACATTCAGACGTTCCAGTTTAAAATCTGGTCTGGTTTTGACTTTCAGACCAATCACACAAAGTTATGCCAAAAATAAAAGAAGGAAAACCTACAGAACTCACAGTAACTTCTTTCCTTACTGTTAATCAGCAGTCATGAAGTTATTGAAGGAGAACACGGGCCTAGTTGTAGAATATTGTAAGGATGAATAAGGTATTAATAAGTGCTTTATAATGACTAATAAAGAGACAATATGCTACTGATATGTATTGTAATAATCACCTCGTTAATGGTGACTTTGTACCTCAGTAGAAAGTGTTACTGACTCACCTTTAAGATGAAGACAATCACCTCTCATGATAATAAAAGTTTAAGTGATCGATGCTTTATAAGAACATGAATCGTCCTCACTAAACAGCGGGAGAGGATTTCCAGGTTTCAGGATGTAACCTTGAGTAACTCCAGAAGGACTCCTTATCAGCAGTATTTGGACCTTGTCCTGTTTTCTGTAAGAGCCTCGCCTCTCCGAGTCTCTGCCACATGGACACTACGCTCACTTGTCGACTCTTCTCCTCTGCAGTCGCTCCTTCACGACCGTCCACGTGCTGCTGACCTGAAGCTACGAGGTAAACCAGCTCCTCAGGCAGAATCCTCACACGGCATCTGCATCTGAATTCTCACTTAAGTTTGGTTCAATATCAAGTAAAATATGTCTGTGAGGAGGTTATGACGCCCTCTCCGTTATCTCTTCTTCTGTATTAAGTGGGGTTTTTTTTCACTGTCTTGCAATCAATTCTTACAGCCTCATTCTTCCTGTTGTCTGTTCTGTTCTGAGTTGTCTGAAGTATGAAGAGATGCCTTCACTTACACTGACATATGTTTGGTTAAAAAGAGAGTTTTAACAGTTTTACGTAAAGATAGAAACTGGATGAAAAGACATTGAACAATTCCAGTTAATCCTAGCAGCGCTTTGAAAAGACGACACATACGATCTTTAATCTTCAACTAAACACTTTACATTAAGGGTGCATTAATCAACATTAGTTGCAGTAATAAGCATCAACTAACCGTTAACAAATGTGTCTAATAATCATTTACTAATGGTTTTCATGTGTTAATATTTGACACATTAGTTACTGTTAATTAACTGCTTCAAATGCATCAAATAATGTTAATTAATGTAGCGTTACTGAAAAGTGTTTGATCTAAAGGTATTCCAGATGATCTGATCTCGGTTTTCTTCATAACATCCAACTCAATCAAATCGTAGTTTTTGTAATAATAGTTAACACCGGTGTTGTTTGTCTGTTTCTACACTGACGGTCGTCTCTGTCGCCTACATCCACGATAACAGCCTCAATACGACGAGTTCTAGGTGGAGGAGCAAACCTTTAAATACCAGTAACTTCTTCAAACATAGTAGATGAAGCTGACAGTTAGAAACGCTGCTGATGGAGACAAAGGACGCTCAGTAACCAATGAAATCTGAGCATTAAGAGTGAAATGTGGGCAAACAGCAGGCATCTAACGCGTTAGAGCAGCTTATTAATGACCTATAGAGTGTTTACAACCTAATTAATAACCTAATTATAAACCATTTAGAAGGACAGTCGTGTTAATAAACGGAATGAGTTACATGACTCTGATTAAGTCATTAAAATAGCAGTAATCTGTAACCTATAACATTTCAAAAGGAACACTTTTTAACACGTTTGTTAAAATTAACTGTAATATCGCTGCAAAATGTCACGATAAAAAAATTCACATCAGTTGCTATCGATGACGATAAATGTCGAACTGTAGAACATTCCAGATCATTACAAGGATCCAATGTTTGTCCAACGTCAAAATATAGGAGTGAAATTAAATAACGCAACAAAACATTGAAATGTTTTAGCTGTGGATGTGAAGACGTACTTCTCTCTCTCTCTCATCACCGTTTGATTACGTTTAGACTCAGTTTAGTAAATGAGATGTTTGGTCAATTTTAAACCTGAGCGTCGCTAATATTGAAGTGAGTCATGCAGAAAACTCAATGAATATGCTGCCTCGCATGTGTCTGCCTCCATATATGCTGAGGATCATGAACTTTGGAAAACATGTGACCGGTCACTGTGCTGACACACTAAAACTCTGCACATGTGCGGCTTCGAGGGCAGCTATGTCGGTAACTCTTGCTCAGATATGGTTACTAATGAAGAGCTGGTGTTTTCAGGCATGTGGCGTGTTTGCTCCTCTCCCTCTACTCTCTGTCAATACACTCAACCTTAAAAGGCCATTTGCTGTGCGGCCTAATGGCTTCCCAATCCACCAAACTGCTCTCAAATGCAGCAGCGTCCGCGCTCGTGTGGCATTATGTTTCTTTGGCGTGTTTGTTCCTACATTAGCGCCTGCGACGTGTAGTTTTTCGTTTGACTAGATTTGGACGGGTTTCAAACAACACAACTATTCGCTGTATGTATGTCTGATATGAAAGATAATCGGTCTCCGTGGCAACAACATCACTGACATGACGTGATGTGTTACCTCCACAGATGGCAGGAGATGATCACAGATAACTGGGGAAAAAAAGTCATCAGAGCCACAGCGAGAAAAAACTTTTACATTTCAAGTTTCAAGTTTTTTCACTTTTTGAATTAATAAGTAAACTGTCAAATACGAACAATGGAGTCCTCCAGCTCTGCCGCAACACAAGAGGTCACCAACGGCGGCCCTCCAAAATCCGAAAGCTCGCAGGAGTCTATGAAGCTGAAGAAGGAGATCTCCCTCCTGAACGGGGTGTGTCTGATCGTGGGGAACATGATCGGCTCGGGGATCTTCGTCTCTCCAAAGGGCGTCCTCATCCACAGCGCCTCCTACGGCCTCTCCCTGGTGGTGTGGACCGTCGGAGGGATCTTCTCTGTATTCGGGGCCCTGTGCTACGCCGAGCTGGGGACCACCATCACCAAGTCGGGGGCCTCCTACGCCTACATCCTGGAGGCTTTCGGAGGGTTCCTGGCCTTCATCCGCCTGTGGACGTCGCTGCTGATCATCGAGCCGACCAGCCAGGCCGTCATAGCCATCACCTTCTCCAACTACATGGTGCAGCCCATCTTCCCCACCTGCATAGCTCCATACGTGGCCAACAGGCTGCTGGCCGCTACTTGTATATGTGAGTACACATCTGGACTGTGTGTTTGTGTGTGGCTTAAAACAGCGGTCACTTTATGACACTTAGTTTTAGTCATTATAATCAGCCTTGATCTCATTTCATTTCATTTCCAGACAATGATCAGGACTGTCTTTAAATGTGTCTCTTCTCACGTGATGTCTTTCCAGCCAATCATGCCTGAGCAAAGCTGTCCTCAACTAACATCCTCCTTATTAATCACAAATATAAGATGTTTTATATTGAATACAATACCTTAACCAAATCTCTTGGTTATGACTTGTGTCTGATCGTTTTCCTCAAAATACAATAAGAAGAATCTGGCATGATGCTTCCGTCTGGTAACGGTAGGTGGTGGGTTGTGTTTTTTGTCTGGTGTAGCCCCAGAGGAGAATCACATTCATACACTAACGCTTTGGCAATATTGTGTTTTACACTTACAATAAGGCTCCCTTCATTAGGAAACGATTGAAGATGACGACTGATAAAGAGAGAAGATAAAGTAAGAGTAATAAGCAAGATCTGAGATTTAACAGAATAAACAGATAAATAGTGCAGCGGTAACTTGTATGAGAACTGTTTTGTTTATTAATGATTTATAAACCATTTCTCAATCTTTCATGAAGATACTCTAGTTGTAAAGTTGTACCAGAACAAAAAACCTGACATAAGAGTCAGCAAATGAGTGAGTGATACATGGAGTCACTGATCACGTCTCGTAGATTTGAAGAGATCACGTGAGCTGTGGTTAACAGACTAGAGAACTGAAAATCAGTGACATGACTGCTGCAGTCAGCAGATGAAACAGGAACCAGGCCACCCCAAAACGTCTGCGCCAGTTACCAACAATAAGGGAAAAATACATGTTACTTAATCTGAAGTCCTGAATCAGAAACCCTGGGGTGGTGTCTTGCACATGTGGACTTGAGTCACGACCCTTTTGTTGTGAAAACAGCAAGAAACTGTCCATAAATGAAGAGGTAACCTTTGTGTATGGACACGGCCCAGATCGCTGAGGTAACACGGATACGACGACGCCAAAGAAGAAGCGAAAGTTAATCAGTCAAACTATAAAACGTACTGAAATACCAACACTCAGGCAACCGGTCGCTCAGACAAGAAGCCGAAGACGGAGCGAGAGGGAGGGAGAGGGAGCTCCGTAGAGGAAGCTCAGCGATAAGCACTGATAGACACAGATAGAGCATGTATGTAATGTGCTTGTTTGCAATAAATATTTCTCTTTCATCCACCTGCCCTCGTGCGAGTGCGAACACACACTAAAAGCATGCACACACACACAGCGATAAGCAGTACTTAGAGCAGAAAGTGCTGATATCTGAGAGGTAAAGTCCTTACGGCAGCGAGACTCTGACCTGAGCGGCCAACGGGACGTTGACGCCTCAGCCTTGAAGTCAAGCAACTGAACGTAACTGTCGGTGAAGAAGCCACTGAAAAACGTTCACTCTCTGCGATGAGGACTCCTGTTTGGATTAAAGTGAAGCCCCTCATGATCCCGTTAGACTTTGTCATTTACAGCTGAATTATGAACTTTATCTAATGAACTGCTTTCAGTCAGATGTACCTGAATAATTTGACTACGTTTATATTAAGGGTTTGCTTTGTGTCACTTCATTTTAAGGAACGTCAACTTAGATTTTTCCAACTGAAACAGCGTGGCTTCAGGAAAAGTATTTTACGTTTTAACTTTAACTATTAACTTTATTGTTTGCACAGTTGCGTTTGTACAAAGTATGCATTAAAAGGTTTCAGTATTTCTGTTCTTTTTTCTAAAACAAATATGAACAAAAATAATTGGATTTACAGAAAGTGGGTGTAATTTAAAGTTGGTAGAATCACAAAAGTAGATTGCCATGAAAACCAGATAATTGAGATTTATTTGCTGCACGAAGCCTCCTCATAGAACCGGAGTTACATCCAGTACAATCACTGCTGCTCCATTACATCTTGACTATGTGTTGCTGAAGTGGTTAGTGGAGCATCATCCCTTTTTCAAACATGTATCAAACATTTGACAGAGGTTGTTATAGTTTGAAATGATGCTCTAAATGTACCCTGTGTCGAAATGTGAAAAAGCATCAGTATGCGACGAGTATCTACAGTGTAAATAAACAGGGAAGTCAGGGGAGAAAGAGGGGATGATGTGCAGCAAAAGACCTGATCTGGAATCAAACCCAGGCCTCAGCCCACGTGAACCCCCAGAGTCTGTTGATTTAATGCCCTATCTACACTAATATGGATATTTTTTAATGGGTATTTTCCTCCGTTTAAAGATAATATTCTGTCCACATGACCTTCATTTTACAAAATATCTCTGTACTCACTACAACGCAAAAACATCTCCAAACGCTCAGACAAACCATAGTTGGACTTTAAACTGTGGACACCGTGTACCTTCAGATAATACTGGACGCAGCAGAGGTTTTAGTCTGTCAGGAAAAGTGTCGCTATAGATTTTGCCACAAAACACGTATACGTGTCCGTGTATGACCTATAGATCCTACAGATCCTATAGATCTGTTTCACACGTAGACATATACAGGTACATGTTCATTACACAAAGACACAACAGACATGTGTGAACTGGGATGTGACGCCATCGTTTTCCACGTGGATACACACAAAGTGGAAAACCTCAGTTTTAGTGACACAAAACGCTGCTTACGTGAGGATGAGAGGCCGAAACGTAGAAACATTTTTAGTTTTACTAAATATCCGTAATAATGTGGAGAGGGCATGAACGTAAACGAGCTGCTGCTGACCTCGGCCCGGTCTTGTCGGTGCCATGGATACCATCATGTAGACACTCCGGATGGTTTCAGTGGTCCTGGTGGTCCTGGTGGTCCTGGAGGACTGGATGAAGGTGGAGACTGAATAGTTGTAACTTCACAAATATAGTGAAATCCAAAAGGGTGTTTTTGAAAGCCCAGCTGTTTGAAAAGGGGCTTTGTGTGTTTCTACATCGAGTGAGCGTTTGGATAGTTATCTTTAGAGCCCCAGACCTGTTTTATAACGCGGAAAGAAATTAAAACCATACTTTTCACAACATGTCCCTTTTAATGGAATATATTTGACTTTACTCCAAATGCTTCCCACCAGAACGTGACTACAGAGTGATCTCCGTTTCACCTCACATCTGGACCGTATTTGACCTCCACTACCAGTCTAACAGCTTCCTAAAACCCTGATTCCCGATCGCTCACCTCCCACCCGTCTAACGTTCCACTGTCAACACACCACACCTCTACTTCTGTGTGGCACAGTGTCCGTCTCCATCACTCATCCCCATCTGCTCGGTCGTGTTTTGTTGTGTTTTCCCCTGACCTCCTGTCGGGATCGGACTTGTTATGCTCGTCTACCTGTCCATGCTGAGGAAAGTGATAGTGTTGTGATTCGCGGGCTTCACTGTGGCTGATGGTGTTTGTTCGGACGATACGGGCAGTGATGTGTTTTTTGGTCTGAATGATGTGGAGGGCAGTGATAAGTCTGGTCCACGAGCAGCGTCGCTATCACCTCCAGGCTGATAAAATATGTCAGCTCAGCTCGTTTGTCAGTTATTTAATCAGTGCTCACGAGATTTCAAGAAATGGCTGGATGATAAAATGATAATTATTGCGATACAGATTTTATTTTGTCTTCTGGGTTTATTTTGTTCACATTCTCAGTCACACAATGTTTCAATGTTTTGTTGTTTTACTTAATTTTACTCCTGTTGATGTTGAAACATTTTATCGCTGTAATTATTTTGAGTGTTCTACGTCGAGATTTGTGAAATGTTCTGCCGTTTGTTAAATGTTCCTGACGTTCATGGTCAACACTGAAAACATGGAGGAAGTCTGTTCTCAGCTACTGTAGAAACTTTCTTAACATGAGAAAACTGTTTAAATGAAAAACAAGCTTGACAAGATTAGTGTAATATTAAACTTAAACACAAATCTTACACGTTGAACCTTTAATGTAAATTATTGTGTGTAAATGTTCTTCCAGACTTTGCAAATCTTGTCAGCACTGATTAAATAAATTCACCTGCAAACAAGCTGAGTTGACATATTTTATCAGCACTAGCCTTCGGTTCATATCAGCATGTCAAAGCAACAAGCTTCACGTCAACACGCAAACGTGCTAATCTCATGCGCTGAACCTTTAAGTTACAGTCAACGCTGCCGGATGATTCGAACCAAGCGACATCCTGAGTTAAAGCGTCTCCACGTTTATGAACTAGATAAGAGGCAAGAGAGAGATAACACTGAAGGAAACATGAAAACATGTTTTCCAAGAACATGAAGGAGGGCAGTAAGGATGGAAGCAGCAACGGTGGCGGCTTTTCCTACTCGTCAATAAGGACAAATCACCAGTAGAAATAGACAAGGTCATCTGGTTTCTGGTTTCATAAGGCTCGTTTCAAGTTTTTCCTCACTTCCATGACTGTACCTGTGCGCCCTTGTGTGGGTGAACTTGCATGTGCTGCACTCAGCTGTTTCCTGATCTGAAAAACAACAGGCCAGTCTGCTTGAGTCAGCAGCACCGTTTCCTTAAATCAGCCACAGAAACATGCTGGCACGCATCCACTTTACAGAACAAATGTCACCACTGAGATTGTCCAAGCATTTCTCTGCATGTGCGTGTGTGACTAATCCACAGTTTGTGATCGTACTGTGATTCTCCTGCCGTAGGTTTGCTGACCTTTGTGAACTGCGCCTACGTGAAATGGGGCACCAGGGTCCAGGACTTCTTCACCTACGCCAAAGTCATCGCACTCATCGCCGTCATCATCACCGGACTGGTGAAGATCGGACAAGGTGCTGATCTGTCCGTCGCTTTAAATCCACCCTCGCACTTTACATTTCATGAATATTAAAGCCACTGGAAACGGAACTAGGTTTGCCGTTATTATCATGATGTAACTGCAAACTCATTTTCATCTTGTTGTAGCCATTTATGGTGTATGTACATAATAGGAAGCATCTACAAAGTTGGACATGTATCACACTATAAACTCACATCAGTTCTTCCAATCGATCTACTTACCTGTGTATATATATTTGTTCTTCTTCCTCGTGCTGGTGTTTTCCAGGTCACACGCAGAACTTCGAGAGCCTGTTCGACGGCTCGTCTCAGGACCCGGGAGACATCGCTCTGGCTCTGTACTCGGCTCTGTTCTCTTACTCCGGATGGGACACCCTCAACTTCGTCACAGAGGAGATCAAGAACCCAGAGAGGTGAGGGCGGACGGTGGAGAAACATCTGACCTGCAAACAGAAATACATTTTGAGAGACAGGAGTCGACTCACACATCCATATTTTATCTCTTCATTGTAGCAGGACAGAGCTTTACTAATCTATAAAAGAAGGGAAGTAGAAAATAAATCCCTACATGTGTAGTATTTTTATTCAAATAGTTTAAAAGTGGAGCGCCACATGAAACGTAGATGAGAGGCGTGAGTCGTAAAGATGAAACACGACGAAACGGGACGAAAACGACGTCAAAGACACAACAAGATGGAAATGATGAAACAAAAATTATGTAAAATACATAACAAGACTCGAGGAGACATTAAATAGATGTTTTGGGCTGAAAATGTCTGGGAACCACTGGTCTACAAGAGCAACATGTCTTTAATAAACTATGGTTTTATAAATCAAATTGACTCATCCAACCTGTTAAAAACTCAAACTAACACTAAAACTAAGTGTTTTTTCTCGGTTGCAAATGAGGCCTTTACCTCAGTTTATTCTGAGATTAATTAAAGGCTGAATCCTTAAACTAAAACTACTAATGCACTTGTAAAACTAACTAAAACTAAACTGAACTCGAACCAAACTCAAAGAGAGTTGTTTTTTTTTGTGTTTTTGCTCTTTGCTGAGAACCACACACTCAAACACTGATCAAATGAAGCAAAACGACATGTGATTGGATCACAAGCCTTGCACACAGTTCCCAGGCAGATTAAGTGACAAACACCACCGTCTAATCCCAATCCCTATCCTTCCCCCGCCCCACGAGGAATCCTGAACCTCACTCCGCCACTCACGTCCTCTGCTTCCCTCTGCTGGTTGTTTGTGTGAACTACAGGAACCTGCCCCTGGCCATCGCCATCTCCATGCCCATAGTGACTGTGATCTACATTCTGACCAACGTGGCCTATTACGCCATCCTCCCCATCAACGCCATCCTGGACAGTGACGCCGTAGCTGTGGTACGTTTCTAATCGCTTCGCTTCAGCTCCTCGTTCATCAACTGCAGTTTTACAAAGTGTCATTTTCTGTCCAGACGTTTGCAGACAAGGTGTTTGGTGTGATGAACTGGACCATCCCCTTAGCGGTGGCTCTGTCCTGCTTCGGAGGACTCAACGCCTCCATCCTGGCATCGTCCAGGTGAGTTAAACTGCCTTTTCACGACGGTTCGAGCACCAACAGTGGATTTTTATTCTTCTGTATCGTTATCCTGTGAACAGAACTGGATGTGGGGACTAATTTTAGTAGAACGTAGATAATAAGGAATGGAAATTGTCTTCTTAAAACACTGCAACGGGTGAGGCTTCACTCTCTCTTCATCATCATCTCGCTGCATGTCTTTATGTCTCATCAGGTTGTTCTTCGTGGGCTCCAGAGAAGGCCACCTGCCCGACTACCTGTGCATGATCCACGTCCACCGCTACACCCCCATCCCCGCTCTGCTCTTCAACGTCAGTCAAACGTCGCAGTTGTCTTTTCCCACTGTCTAATGTGTTTCTGTAGCCACGTTGCTGACTGTGTCCTTGTCTTTTCAGGGCATCATGGCTCTGATATACCTGTGTGTAGAAGACGTCTTCAGGCTGATCAACTACTACAGCTTCAGCTACTGGTTCTTCGTGGGTCTGTCCATTCTGGGACAATTGTATCTGCGCTGGAAGCAGCCAGACCGAAAAAGACCATTAAAGGTAAACAACGCCCAACATACAGTATCAGCAACATCTTTACTTCTATCTTCACACACAAAATGGTGCAAACCCCAGCGCCTCAAATGGCTGAACAGGTGATGTGATGTTTCTTCTTCTCTCCTTCCCTCAGCTCAGTCTCTTCTACCCCATTATCTTCTGTTTCCTCACCGTCTTCCTGGTGGTTGTGCCGCTCTACAGCGACACCATTAATTCCCTGATCGGCATCGGCATCGCCCTGTCCGGAGTGCCGGTTTACTTCCTCTGCTGCTACACTCCAGCCCACAAGAGGCCGCTGTGGCTACGGAGTTTAATCGGTAAGAAAGTCACAGAATTCTGATCAACACTAACAAATACATGGTACACAGATCATCTATGTCGAGTGAATTTCAGATCATTTGTGTAGATTAGTATCGTCCTGCATCAAATCAT
>JAPQRN010000011.1:16461613-16471665 GCA_037367275.1 Coranthus polyacanthus
GTCTTGTGTTTAGCAGTTGGTACGAGTTGCCCTGATCTTCCTTGTTCCGTCTCTTTTAGCCAAATCCGGCGTGCTGATTCAGAAGGTGTGCTACTCTGTTCTGACTGAAATGGACAAAGACGAGTAGAGACGTTTGGTTTTCACACCCCGTTGGACGCACAGATGACCAGGCTGGTCCACGCCGGAGGCTGGCGTCTCGTGAACGCTGGGTTTGAGCTGGAGCCTCAGCTCTGATCTGTCAACCACCACCCGCTGTGAACGTTCACGAGCGTACGACCACACCCGGGTTCCCGTTGAAGATTTCAATCATTCTCTGACTGAAATCATCAGCTGTTTGTGTCACAGAGCTGTACATATTAGTAGAGAATTATTTAATTAATATATCATAACATATAAGTATTTTATGTGAAATTACATCTAATGAAACCTGGAAATTTTACTGGAAAAGACAAATTATCGATATGTTTTAAGTGGATGGAAGAACAGCCTTGGTATTATTTTTTATTTGCACATAGAAAAACAAAGATTAGATTGTTTCCAAATGTTGAAAAATGTTCATTAATATTTATCCTGTTGCCTTTGCTGCAAGACTTAGTAAAAGAAAAGGGCTATTTTTACACGTGAACTCAGTTTTTCTTGAGTGTTCCTTTCAAACGGGGGCCATTAAATGCAAACATATTTATAATAAAATGACTAAATCATTAACAGAAATGATTCAGTGGTTTCTTTTTTTTGCCAGGATGTGCCGTGTGCTGAAAAATCAGGACGAAATAGACAAAGTTGTCGTTGAGAGGCAGGTTTTTCATTTTAATCTGAATAATACACAATGACTTTCACACATCGTCCTCCCTCCGTCTATAAATATATACATAACTCATACTGTCAAACTCCTTTATCCAATCGTGTCCTTCCACTGCCTCGCCTTGCTGCCGGCGGCCTTGTCTTTTGCAGACGCTGCAGCAATGGGTTGGCTCTGCTGCAGAGGATTGTGGGTAAACGTCTGCCTCAGTGGACCTGCAGAAACAAAAGACAGAAGACGTTTGGTTCATGTTTATGTGAAGTAAACGCATTATTTACTCCAGGAGAAGTACAGATACTTCAGGTAAAAGTAGAAGTACTGATTGTTTACTGCAGTAAAAGTGAAAAAGTACACATTCTAAAAGTCTAATGTCTGTTTTTTAAGGACATTTCTAGCAGCGGTTTGTGTGTAAAGTGAACTGAACCTCACATCATAATATAGTGAAGACCACGTGAAATGTGAAACCATTGTAACTTCAAATCAACAATAAAAAAACAACAATGGACTGAAAATCATGAAAATTAACTTCACTCCAATGTGTAAATCAGTTTTCAATGTCGGCAACAGAACTGAAACATTACGAAGCCTTTTCTCCAACATCAGGCTCCGTTCACTGTGGAGCTTTATTAAATCAAATCCAAATAGGGAATAAAAAGTGTGTGAAGCTGCTGAATGACGAGGCGGAACGTACCTTTAGCGGCGAGGTCCAGGTGGTTTTTGATCCTCCGTTCCCTCTCCTCCAGCTGCTGGGCCAGCTGAGCGTTCTTCCAACCTTCAGAAACAAACACAGTGAGAACACGGACGCAGGCAAAAAGCTCTGACTGAATGATTTGTTCTATTGCCGACCTTTCTTCATGCTTTCGATGATGCCGTCGTTCTGAGGCAGAGCGGAGGCCGGGTGTTGGATCCTCTCGGGGATCCTCAGCCGGTTTCTGACCGCTGGGTGTCTAAGCAGGGCCACCTGACCCAGGGAGAAGCAGTTGGACGTCAGCCAGTAGGTGAACACCGCCTGAGAAACGCCAAGAGATAAAAGAAACTGAATTCGCAGAAGCAGCACTGGTAGATGTCTAAGATGGTCTACATTTAGTACACATGGTGCGACGTGGGTCAGAGACCAACCGTGGGGAAGTTAATAGTGAGAGGGAGGATGACAAAGGGCATTATCCTGAACACAGTCTTCATGGTTCGAAGATTTGGGTTGTCAATACCAGACTCTGCCCCCAGCTGAACGAGAAAAAGCAGACAATTATGATAAAAACTCACACCACACAGTAACACAGTTTCCACAGTTCTCATAATACAAACACTAGTACGTGTTGAGGAAAAGCTGGTTGACCTCCAGGATGAAGAACATGGTTCCAGTGACGGCTAAAGGCAGGATGTAGAACGGGTCGCCTGCCGTCAGGTCTGGAAACCACAGCAGACCTCCAGTCTGCATACTGGGCACCGGCAGGTAGGCCATCTTCCTCAGGGCGATGAAGAACGAGATGAAGATCGGAGCCTGGGAGAAGGAGTAGACGTAACTCTACTACACATGATGTAAAAACAATTCTCAAATCCTTGTACTATAAAACAAGTACAGCAAAAAGACGTCAACTCCATTTTTTAAATTTCTCTTCAGTGTCTACATCTGACAGGTTTGTTCTCGTTTTATGAAAAAGGTGATAATGTGTTTATTTACGTAGAAATGACCCCTTTAACGGCTTCTCAAAGAGATAAACTGACCTGCACCAGAGGAACCAAGAAGCCACGCAGAGGATTAACATCATGCTTTTTCTGGAACAAGTTTAACTCCGAGTAGGCTTTGGCAACTGGAACACAAACACACCATCTTAATGAGACAGGATTCTTTAAGTACAGCCACGTCTGTACTGTGGATCCAATGGGGAAATTCTTACATTCAAATTTGTTTCCACTCTGCTTGGCCTCATTCATTCTGCTGGTGAGTTTGGTCATCTCAGGGAGGACGTTGTTGAGCTTGGCCGCCTCCCTCTGGCCTTTCACTATGACCGGAAACACCGCCAAACGAGCCATCACTGTCCCTACGGAGGAAACGCGAAAGAAGAGGAAGACAACGGTGAAACTGAGCAAAACAAACTAACACAACAACTAAACGACCAATGGTTCAGGTTGTCTTCAGCAAATTTTGAAAGAACACCATCTTGTTGACTCTTGTTTACCTACGACGATGGCCCCCCACCAGGGCAAACCTAGGTCCAAGTGCATGAACTCTAACAGGTTCTGGATCAGTCCCACTGGGGTGTATCCGCCCAGTCCCAGCTCTGCCAAACTGGACTCCGTGGAGGCGGCCTGCAGGACCTCCGCTGCAGTCGGTGCAGCGCCAGCCACCTGCTCAGTGATTGGCTGCGTCAGAATAAGGGCGGGGTCAGCGGACACAAGGTCAGAGGAGGGATTTAAAACTGGAGGAGCAGCGGAGACGGTTTCAACTGGGATCTGAAAACATCACGAAATGGTCTTTAAGAAAATATCTGAGGCTTTAAACGTGGGTTTATTTCAGATTTCAGACTCAGTTACCTGTTCAGTGATTGGTTGTGTGATATTAGGGGCGGGGTCAGAGGACATGAAGTCAGTGGAGGAATTTAAAACTGGAGGAACGGAGACGTCCAATTCTGGTGCAGCCGCTGAAATGGTTTCAGCTGGAATCTGAAAATAGCGTGAAATGGTATCAGGTTATCCACGTCAGACAATATCTCAGGTTTCTGATGTGATGTAGTCTTATCTACCTGTTCAGTGATTGGCTGTGCGATAAGTCCAGCTTCCAGGTCTGGAGGCGCCGCTGATCCGGCCTCAGGTGGGATCTGAAACATAAAAACTCACATCAGTATCAACAAGTATCAGCTCGGAAAACATTTAAAAAACACAATACTGATGTTTGAGCTTAGAAGGAGACCTGTATATTCAATTCTAGTCATTTCAAAAAACACACACTATCAGTATTTTTAAAGTCGGATCAGAAAACATGTGCTTTTCCTACTACGACAGGTCTAAGTATCAAGGGTACCGGAGGATCTTTAATCCTGCAGAGCTCCGATACCCGCTCAGACAACAGCAGCTTTGAGACTCATCACCTGTGAGCTGTTGTGTCGGACGGCCACGGCGCTGACCCACACGAACTTCCCATGATGCCTCCGACCCAGCAGAGCCCTGGTGGCGGTGGTGCTGCACTCCAGCACCGTGTGCAGATGAGACCTCTGGAGCAGCCGCTGCTCGGAAGCAAAAAGAAAAGAATGACGACGAGAGCACAGGTGAACCAGAGGTCGACTGACAGAGGCTGACATCACCACCAACCCCGGAAATTAAAACCTGACAATCTGATAAAAGTTGAACTGAACACCTGATTCAAAGTTAGAAACTCCTACATAAACACATAAATCAGCAAACTTGGAACTGGTCAAATGAATATTGTCATAATGGTTAAATGTTAATTAAAAACCTTTTGTCTCAGGAGCTCAGCCACTTGCTTTTACCTTTTTATCAAATTACTGAAATATTCTGAGCTGTAAAATCCTGTTTTTATATTTAAATTACATTGGATTTTACGATAATCCTCAACAAACCCAGGTGTTCGGCAGATTTAACCACCTCTAGTGGTTTTTACCCTATTTCTTAGCCAAGTTAACACACAGGTCATCTAGTTCAGGTTTGATTCATTTATCTGTGTCATATTTGTGAGGATCGTTTTGCTAACAGAGACCTGCTAGCGCTACATCATAATGCGCATATTCAGGGCTCAGTTAAAATACGGTCAAATACCGCTTATGGTCGTTAACACGAGTTGTACGGTTTCTGTAAAAGCGGTGCGTGTTGTTGCTGTTCATTAACCCGCTGACTTTCGGTTGTTTTAAACACCGAGCCCCGTCTCTTCGGTTTCTGTCAAAGTCACACAGAAGGCGTGCGCAGCGAGCTAGCGGGTTAGCCGCGACAAGCCGCTGCTTGCGCGTCCGTTTCAGAGGCGGGGATGAAGCACCGAACGCGACACCGTAGGGGACACTTACGGGGTTCGGTATTCCCGTTAAGTGTTGGCTGCCGCGTCTCGGTTTCCCACTCTGCCGCAGGAAACATCTCGCCAGGCAGCCCGGAGTCACCCCGCTCCTGATGGCGGCCATGTTGGAAGACGGACACTCTGCTACGGAAAGCGCGAAGAGACAAATCACCTCGGCGTCTTCAATAAACCGCGTGACGCTTTACGCGATTATTAAAGACATCTCCCATAGAAACATATCTTAAGTCAAAGTCATTTACGTTCAAAACACCTATTTAAAGTCTCTTTGAATCCATCTATTTAATATATTTGAACAATTTCAAGGGAAATAATGAAAAACCCAGCACACAGTGACATAAATGTGTCTTTATTTATAACTTTCAGGGGCAAAATGAAGCACTTGATCTTTTATTTAAGGTGTGTATCACGTCAAGGTGTAAAATAAATCCAAAGTAATTTAAAAAAAAATCTAAAACAACAAAAAAACACAACAAAGAGAAAAAAAAGTAAAGCATCTTACACAGCAACAGTATATTTAATTTATGAGTTAATTTAATCCAGTAACAACACAATGACCAGCTTCTTGTATCCTCTGATGACATTTCAGCATGAACACAAATGACCTTCCCTGTAAAATATGAACCTCAGAACACTTTCTGTTTCTCTCAAACAGTGGATTTACTGGAAGGCTGCGTTCAGGGTGTGTTGGAAATCTAGGCTTCAGCAGAGACAACGCTTGCATCTTATCAAATTAAAGAGTTTAAGAAGTAACGCCAGTGAAACACATATTAGGTCTACACACAACTCGTTTTCTATCAAAACAACCAAAAAAGCTTCATATTTATGACATAATTTGCGAGTAACTTGTAATTCACGAGACTGAAACTGAAAACCGGTTCACATTGACACAGATCACAGTTATTTTTATGACACTTTATTTAACGTGTCTCATGCGTCTGAGTTGAAATCTTCATGATGTTCTGATGCAAGGTGTTCTTTTCAAATATGCCATAAAAACAACAGCTGTCAGGTATTCATTTTATTCAAGAACTATATTTAATATTTTATATCATCATTACAAGTTTCACTGTTATATAATCATCAACTTAATCCACTTTTGTCCGTGATAGTTGACATAATACAACAAGAACAACCTAATAAAACACACAAAGTGATCAAATCAATTATATATGAAATGATTTATGCATCGTACAATCAGCCTTTCTAGTTTAATATCTTTGAACTATTTACAACAAAATTAAATTGAAGAAACTTAAAGGAGCAAAACCAAAACTTTGTTTCTTTAACCAGTGAATCTGATTTTAACGTCATCAAGTCACTGACGTCATTTCACTTCTTCCTCAACAGATCCGTTTTCCATCTTAGTCTGAACCTGCGGGGTTGTCTTTTTTTTTTTTGTTTGTTTTTTTAAAAGGTATGCAGCAAAGACATACCATCCTTTTCCTTTTTCCATTCTCACCGTTTGCCTCCAGCTCCATGTCTTCGTCTTCATTTTTTCGTTTCAAAAGTTTGCTGCGGATTCCGTTTCCTTTCCCTTCCTTTCGTCCATTTTCACCGCTTGCCTCCTGCTCCGCGTCTTCGCTTGTAATGGCGTCTGTGGTTTTGTTTTTCCGTGTCTCTTCCTGAGTCAGGTTTAGACCTTGCATGTCTCCGCTCAACCTTCCCAGTGCCTCTGATGTTCTTTCAGGGTTTGCTTCATTGTTCCACCTGTTACTGCTGCGGGAGGTTGTTGCTTCTGACTTTAAATGACTTTCGCCTTTCGTCACGTCTGCCTGAACGCTGGACGCTCCAGTTCTTCCATGCGGTTGTGTTTCGTAGGGATCACCACTGACTCGGGCCGATCCTCCTTGTCCACGTGAACGCTCGCTCTCCATCTGAGTCGGACTAAACCTTCGTTCCTGTGATCTGCTCTGTCGAGGGTTATCGAATCTACCGTTGTTCTCGTTTGCTCTTCCTGACCTTCCTCTACTTTGTTCATCGCCTCTGCTTCGCTGCTCGTCTCCTTTCACATCCAGCTTCTCTCCCTGTTCACGTCTTGAAACAACACTGCCGCTACTTTTTTTTTTGTCTTTCTCTTCATCCTTCAGTTTGTCATTCCTGCTCCTGTCCCTTAAATCACATCCCTTGTTTTGTCTAATTTCATATTTTATTACTTCCTCTTCTCCCACTTGTTTCACACTGATACGTTTAACACTATTACTATTGCGTCTGCTTTTCCCTTCGTGTTTATCGTCTCCTCTCGGTCCTTCTCCTTCTCCTTCTCCGACTCCCTTAACATCCTTCCTGTCTTCTCTCTGTTGATCACATCTTGTATTGTTGTTACTGATTCCCTCTTTCAGCCTGTACTTAGTCTTATAACAGAGTGTATCATTGTAGAGATCACTTATTGTCAACAGCTTCCGTGGTGCTTTGTCGTCAGCTCTCTTTTCCTTTTTGAACTTTGGATCTTCATGCACGTTGTCTCTATCATCGTCTAATCCTTCATTTCTCTTTTGTGCTGCTTCCACGTCGTCTCTATTCACACCCACAGCCTTTCTTTTCTCATCAGTCTGCAAACCCACAATAGATTGTTGATAATACACGTCACTGACATCCTGTTCATAGTTATAATATTTTTTCTTCTCTTCCTGATTCTCTACAACTTCACCAAGCTCAGATTTTCTAGAAAACCTCGCAGCCTGGTCCTGAGCGCTTGTCATTTCTACAACATCTATTTCCTGGTCGTCTCCTGGTATTTGCACAAAAACAGGGTTTGGATCTAGTTTTTGTCTGCCTTGATCTCCAACATGTTCTAAGCCTTCGTTTTTCTGGCGCTCTTCACGTTTGTGGAGGTATCCTGCTTCACTCGTCTCCTTTTCGTCCGTCGCTCTCCACTCTGCGTGTCCGACCTCATGTGGTTTGTTCACATTATCATGACCCCATCCCGCGTGGCTTTCACTAACATCTTTCGTGAAATTACAATTAGTATCTACGTTCTGGCTCACGTCACCAACCGAACCCTCCTCTGATCTCCTCTCGCCGTGTGGTTCATCATCTCCCTTTACGTTCTCATCCTCTCTCTGTTTTTTGATCTGAGTGCGTCCAGGGTATTCATTCTCATTACCCTCCTGACGATGTGGTTTGCCCCATCGTCCGACATCACCTTCACCGTCTTGGTTACAGGATTGTTCAGGTGACGCCGCCGGCCTTTTCGACCCAACGCTGACTGACGGACTGATGTCTGTGTTTCCTACATCTTCATCTCTCTGAGTGGAAACAGATGCTGCAGCGTCAGTATTTGCTGCCTCCTCATCCTTCTCTGCGTCTGTGGTCTTTAGATCCTCTGTCTCACGTTGCTCATTCTCGTCACCGATATCAACCTGCTGGGCTTCAGGAGTGGAAATTACACCCATGTCTTGAGAGGAAGTATCTGCCGTTTCGTCTAGAAAGAAAATAAGGATAAAGAAAACAGCATTATCTTTGATGTTCATCTCAACTTCGATGGAAGAAATCAGGTTTGCAGGAGTTGATATTGGTTTGATGGTGAAAGACACGAGAACATCCTACTTTTCTGAACTTATTTCTGCCCATCTGCATCACCCCAAACCCACTTAAAATACATATTAGTGAAGTAGGATGGTTTGGACATCACCCTTATTCGTTCAATGTATTTTATTTAATGATGTATATGTACGATTCTTCTGAAAATAGATGCAGAACCTAATTATGTGTAAACACTAAGAAATGCTGTATTTTTAATTTGTTAATAATCTGTTTTTCTTCCGTCTTTGCATTTTATTTTCATCACAGCCTGTTTTAATAAAAGTGCATATGGCTTTGACTCATGACTGGACATTTAGCCCATTTTGTAAAAACTACTGAGATATACATCGCGTATCACCGTTAAGACTAAAAATAACAAGATAAGAGCTTTGGTCCATATCCGTCAGCCTTAAATTGAACGTCTCTTACCTTTCTGCTTCCTGTAAAACAGAAGATAAGCGTTCCGCAATCTGGAGGGACGGACAGAAAAAGAAAATGAGGTGATTTTCATATTCAGCTAAATATGTGGTGGAGATTTTCAAAAAAGTGGTTAAAACTTACCTTTCTGTGCTGTCCACCTGGAACGGTTGGAAATGACACTGGTGGAAAGAAAAACTTGCATTCAAACACAACTGCACAACAAAGTCTAAAGTTTCATCGAGTGTTTGGGATCTATCTATGAAGCAGCGAGTCTTACCTCTGAGACCCTGGTATCATCAAACTCATACCATCTGTCGTCATCCTGAGGCCTGATTGTTGTCGTGTAATGTCCCCTTCGTAGATCTCCAAAATGATCCACAACAGCGTACAGTTCATACGTACGATTCTGAAAACAAGTGAAAGAAAGGACACACATTTGGGTCAGTGATTTAAAACATGTTTCAGGTAACACTTTATAATGAGTTCATGAAGTAATGCTTAAGTAATGCATGACACTTTATGTGTTTAATTCACACTTACTGGACAATTAAGGAATGTTCGTTCACAGTTACTCCATACAATAATTGATATGCCACCAAATTAGCTGGATTCTAACAACATTCCTTCAGACGCATGTATTTAATCCAAGTGTAAACCGATATGATGCCAAGTCTCTTTGGGAAAACCATGGACTGTGTAAAACTGTATAAAGAAATGGACGTAGCCAATGTGGCGGCATGTGTTGGTTTGTGTTCTCCTGTTTTGAAGCCTTGAATTTAGCACTTTGGTCGTTGCCATCTTGTTTTTTTGTGACCATATGTGGACAAGACAGTGGAGCTGGTAAAGAGCAAGGAGTGAACCTCACCAAGCTAACGCTAACTTACTGAAAACACTGACCACACTGCTAACTAACACTGTCATGTTAAACACCACCAAGTCATTTCAGCTACTCAGCTCATTTATACGGTTGTGTCTGATCAACTTTGCGTAATGTGTAAACATATTAATTGATGATAGCTGCCCTATTAGCGTATTAGCAGGCTAGCTGACAGACGCAGTAGAGAATTAATGCTAACGTTAGCTAACGTAGCTAAGTTATGCTAACAGGAAAGTTTGTAACATTTGCGTGACAGAATCTCTTGTTGGACAAGTTAGTGCTAACTTACTGAAACACTGTCCACAGTATTATTTAGAATACAGTTATTTTAAATGCCATCAACAAATTTGAGCTGCTTAATCAATTTTATTACATACATTTGTGTTTGATGGCAGTAACGTCACCTTTGT
>JAPQRN010000011.1:16483699-16498605 GCA_037367275.1 Coranthus polyacanthus
TGTTAAAAGTCTCTAAGGTCCTTAGGTGAAACAGAGAAAATTTGAAGTTGCTCGGGTTGATTCTGTAAGAGCAGATTATTAAAGTATAACGGATGAAAATGGCAAAAACTGGACAAAAATTGCATATTCACACCAAAATGGCAGACTTCCTGTTGGGTTTAGGAAAAGACTCCATGAGGCTTTTTTGTGCCTCTGGAGTTTATACAAAAACCTACAAAATTTGGGATGCCTAGGTGAAACTTCATGAAGTAAATATCTTTGGGTTTTATACCGATTGTTGAATAAATGAAACAATTTGTGTGCAACATTTTAGGTCATTTTTCACTATTGTTTGCCATTTTATGAACTTTCTGAAAAGGATTCCATGCAAAACTAAATGGATTATTCAGATGAAAAAAAGTGTTTTCTCATCTGTCCTCCAGTATGAGACGTCCCGTCGACCTTCTCCCCCTCCTCTTCCTCCTCTCTCTGGGCTGGGGTCAGAGGTCAAACTCAGACAGCGACAGGCCGTCCTGCGACCGCTGTGGCCGGACACTCTCCTGTAACTGTTCTCACGCCGGGTTTGCCGTTGTTCCCATGGTAACGGCTGATGCTCTGACTCTTGATCTCTCCTTCAACAACATCGTCACGGTAACCAGCGACGACCTGATGGGACACACTCGCCTGAGGGCGCTGAGTCTCCACGGTAACGCCGATGGGGTTTTATTTAATAACGTCCTCACACCTAAATTTGTAGAGACAAAATACCATTGATGACGATAAAAAATACTACATAACGGTTGCATTTAGGCTGTGACAATATCATGACTAAGGTTTGGTTTAGACACAAAAGACCTATTTGGTTAGGGTTGGGAAAAGATCCTGGTTAGGGCTCAAAAAAGACAGTTACATAACAAACGTAACACATGTAAGAGAGTAATGGTTTTTAAGGTTAGGTTTAGGTTCTGACAGCACTTTGTTAGAAATAGAGAAAGACAACAAGGTTTAGTTTCAGTCCACAAATATGCAATAGGTGGGTTTCCATCCAAATGGATCACAAATTTTAACAGAATTTTAAGAAAATCAGCAATAAAAAATTCTAATGTATGCATGTTTCCATCACCTACTGTTATGCAAATACCAACAATTGGTTTGTCATCATCATCTTGGTGTAAAACTTTGCCAGTTAAATTGTGTTTCGCACAGTAACATACTAGCTGAAAAGTTGATTGAGGAGATGATAAACTTAAGAGGTATTAAGTTAAAAACCTGAACCTCCAGTCTGGATCATATAATGTTATGAGGAAAGACAAAAAGGGAACTGATCCTTCAGTGACAAATGACACTGAGGTTATCCGTGGTTTGCAGATATGTGCAAAGGCGACATTTATTCTGGTGACTGATTTGCGAAAACAGGCAATGAACGCTGTGTAACCTCTAATAAATTTCGCCGTTATCATGTACCTAATATGAGGTTACTGCTCTCCTGCAGGGAACAAAGTGTCGGAGATCCACTCGTCCGCATTCGACTCCCTGTGGAGTCTGGAGGACTTGGATCTGTCTGACAATCAGCTGACGGCTTTAAACCACAAGTGGTTCGGAAAGTTAGGAGCTCTGCAGCATCTTAACCTGCTCCACAACCCGTACAGGTAAACACAACGTCACAGTTGTACGCCTCCACCAACCAGTCCAATGTCAGTTTAGACTTGTGTGATATAAGTGTCATAACATACAACGGTAAGGAGATTTGTTTTTACCAAATAAATATATAACGCTTTCACAATAATTGGATGAAAAGAAAACGTAATGTCTCAACAGAAACAGAATATCCGCTGCTCACGTGTCTGTTTTCGTCTCGTCCAGCTGCCTCGGCTCTCGTCCACTGTTTCAGGGACTGGTCTGGCTCAGGAGGCTGCGTTTCGGAGGCGATGCTCTGGAGGAGATCAGGAGAACACATATGTCTGGAGTCGCTCAGCTGGAGGAGCTCACTGTGCATGGAGACAACCTGAAGAGGTGAGAGAACGAGGCTCAGTGACGTCTTAAAGCAGCTGTCAAACAAACAGGAGGAGAAGATGCATGAATAAATCTATAAATACCTGAAGAACTCTAACACTGAAGCGAAATAAAACCTCGACTAAAACTAGTCAATTACTCAAGATAAAGCAGAAATAAAAACGATGGCCCGGACACACAGATACTACTTTTATAGCCAAAAGTGAGTGGACGCAATGTTAAACTACATGTGGTTGTGTTCAAGGTGTGTTGTTCCTGGTAGCTGACTGAAAAGTTTGTTAGTTTGTGTTTAGCCTTTCCTTAAAATATGGGGGTGAATTTAGTGAATTGTTTAATTAACAGATGAGAAGAAAAGCGATAATAAAAATAAAAATGCCAAAACTTTTCTCTATAATATCATTCATCAAGCTCAGCATCTTTGACTTGCTCTGTTTCTGTAGGTATGAGTCTGGAGCTCTGGCAGATATTTGGCCATTGGGTCATGTACGTTTGAGCCTCCATGGTGCATTTTTAACAAACCAATCTTTGGCCTCAGCCGTGCTCCAGGATGTTTCGTACCCTGAGACGCCCCTTATTCTGGAAAACCTCCATCTGATCACCAATCAGTCCATTCAGCCCTTCAGAGAGGCCGCCAGGAGGAGGGTCAGGTCTGAAACACATCTCCTTTACTTCTGTGTACTGTTGTATTCCCTAATAATCACGAAACCAACATGTTGGGAAACCAAATTTAATAAAATATTCTCCATAATATAGGGCAGATTTATGCAAACCGACTTGTACAATCGGTTCATGTCAAAATAGAAGTTGGTATTACACTGTAAGATAACTATGTACTAACTATATACTAATATAATTATGTTAGGTAATAAGTTAATAGAAATTACATTATCAAGACCCTTTATACTTATCCATTTAATATGAGTATATTCACATTTTTGCAAAGCCACAAAAAAGAAAAAAGACAAAGAAAACTTGTGCGTTTCCACAAACTTGTCTGGAGCAAATAAAGTAGACGGTGTAATGTTGTCAGAAGGTGGCGCTATAGGCTGAGTTAAGTGAAGCATTTTGTTGCTTTTTTCCAACTAAAATTGTGTTTCGGCGTCCGTCTTCGGACTGTGCAAAGTGGACAGTTAAGCATTAACGCTTGCTCCCTGCACTTCTCCGAAACTTGTCGAAATTTGTCGAAAGCATTCATTCATTCTGAACTCTATCAGACTACGCCCTAGGTAAATCAGCCTATTCCAAGGCAACAAACACACAATTATATATTACATTCATTCCATTACTTTCCATTTCTACAGTTAAATCAAAGTATTACACACTGTACCTTTAAGTACAGTTATTATATGTATATCACACCATTGTGTTTTTAAGGGTGTAAAGAATTTGATCAAAAAAATTGTTGTTTTTACTTTTCAGGTACATGATGTTCCATAACCTGTCCATCTCCGATGAGGCCACTGTTGACTTCCTAGAGGTGATGGATGCAGTACCCCTCACCTCCCTTACATTTGACAGTATCATATTGACGGGTGAAGGCAGGTAAGAAACTTTGACAAGCTGTCAAATTCTAAAAGATGATACACAGCTGGAAGACTTGCATCAAAGTAGTTTGCAAATTATAAACGTATCCCACTAATTTTAAACAACCAACTACAATTTTAAGCCATTTTAAATTTTTCACATATGTATCTTTCAAAGTCAAACTATGTGATTGTTTGATTCTAAAATGTATTTTGATGACTAAATATGTTAAAGGCATATAATTCAACATTAATTAAGTACGTAAACACCTTCCTGGAAATTTTACTTTGCTTTCTTAGACGCAATGTTTGTTAACAAGAACCATAAATTCAGTCAGATGCGTCCACTATCCTTGTTTTATGATCTTGAATCATGGCCAACAACGTGTTTTGTGAGGTCACAGCCACCTTGACCTTTGACCCATGTCTGACCACCAAAATCTAATGACTTCATCCTTGAGCCCAAGTGAATGTTTGTGCCAAATTTGAAGGCATTCCCTCAAGGCATTACTGGAATATTGCATTCATAAGAATGGCCAGACATGAGGTCACAGTGATCTTGACCTTTGGCCACCAAAACGTCTTCAGTACATGCTTAAGTCCACTACAATGTTTGCTTGGTTTCAAAATTTTAAGATATTCTGTCAAGCCACTCCTGAGATATCATGTTTTAAATGCAACGTGGACAGACCTAGAAACCTTCTTACAGAGATCTGTGGATGCAGCTAAAAATGTTTTAAAAAGGCAATAATGGTAAATAAAGTTGTTAATGTTTGCATTTGGTGTTCACACAAGATTTAAAAATGCACAAAATGCAAGTAAAAACTGAAGGGAAAACATGCCATTTCATACATTTACTTCCAAAAATCATTAGACAAACTGTTTCTGTGCATGAGTGGTGATTTTTCCTTGTTTTTCGGTTGGTGATAGGTGGGAGGCGGCCAAGCGGACTGATCATAAATCCATCGATGAGGTCTCCATCCGAAATGTCATAGTGCTGGATGTTTATAAGTTCGTCTCATTTCTGCAGCTGGGTTTCCTCTTGCAGTACCCCAGAAAAGTGTCCGTCATAAACACGAGGGTAAAGAACAACACGGTTTTATCACCAATAAATCTGACTTCATAGATTCAAGATTTGGAGGATAACCTAATCTACAGCAACTCAATCGTTATAATCCTCCAGCAGTCAACCGTAAAACTGCAACTTGTAAGGAACTGTTAACAAGCTAGCTAATCTGTAATGAGCTAGCAAATAACAAAGACAAGACAGATAAAGAAAGTCAAAAACAAAGGTACCTAATATCTGTAATTAGCCTCGCTTGGTGGTCTTTTTAGCTGGCTAACTCTTAAGTGTTATCAGCTCGCTTGCATGATACTTGTTAACTTATTAGCTTAAGGAATTTGACAACAGTTTTTTTCTTTACGCTTTTATTTGGTGCTTCTTATTTTCCTACTTGTTACTTATTTTTACATTTTAAATCTATATTTTAAAAAAGGTTCATTGCGTGTATTACCGAGGCCTGCAGTAGTCACAGAATCACCAGGCATTCAGCACAATCTTAAATTTTCACGTCAGAGAGTAAAGAACAACTTCCTCTTGGTCACCAGTAAAAATAAAATCTTATGAACTACTACTAAAAGATCCAGTGTTTTTTCATTTCATTGTTTTTTTTCTTTGCAATAAATGTTTCAGCCTTCAAATGAAGAAATAGGGCTCGGTCTCCAGGGTATATACAGTAAAACAGATACATTTAAGACCAAACTCTTTCAGTAGAATCCTCCAGCAGTCAAACGTACAAATGCAACTTGTAAGGAACTGTTAAGAAAAACCAGAGCTAGTTAATATTTGTGAACGAGCTAGCTTAACTCTTCAGTGTTACCAGCTAGCCAGCATGCTACTCCTTAGCTTGCTAGCTGCAGTAATTTGACAAATTTCTTTTCAGTTTCTTTGTCATTCCTTTACAAAAACTTCTATGTAAAACATTATTTGGATTAGTAAGTAGCCCTTTAGTAGCAACAACCAAACCAAACCAGCACAACTTATTTGGAAAGACAAATCTTTAACTTTCCGGCGTCGGTGTAAATCAACTGATAACATTTTAAAATTCAGGTTTAAACACGCTTTACGTCTTTACCGCAAGTTTTTCTCTCTATTATGAGCTTTGCATATTCTTTAAAAATGTGAACTCTCTCATGCGGTTTTTCTTGGTAATGTTTTGATGCTTCATGCTTGACCTTCATCCTCAGGTGTTTGTGATGCCCTGTGCCACGTCGCACCTGTTGGTGAACCTGCAGTATCTGGACATGTCTGACAACCTGCTGACGGACCTCACTCTGGAGGAGACGCTGTGTAAGGGAGACGGCACGCTGAAGGACCTCCGAGTTTTGAACATCAGTGGGAATGCTTTGAAGGTGATGAAAATGATTTTACTACTGGGGATTTAGTGACTCAAGTACGAGAGAATCAAGTGTACGGGAAAACAAGGGGTTGTAACCAAACCAGGTTCTATCCAATTTATCAAACGTGACTTTCTACGCTTTTGTTGTTGTCGACTCATCCTACAGGCACACAGACAATACTGTTTGTAAGATTAATTAATTGCTGATGTTAGTCTTTCCTTAAGATTTCTTAAAAATAAAAATATAGACAATCAGCTGACTTATCCTATAAGATGAAAATAAAAGCAACCCAACATGCTATTTGCTGATGTTTATTAAACTTCGAGGTCCATGAAATCAAATTCGATCTTTAAGTGCTTTCGTATGATATGTCTTGCGCTACATGTCACCTATAAGCTTGTATCTGATCCAACTATGACAAAAAAAATTGTTTTGTAGGTATTCTTAATGGTATTTTAGAAATGCTAAAACATTATTTGGATGACTCTCCCTACACTCGGGGGTGTGCACTAATATTGCATCCAAAGAAATGCTTGCAATTTATGTTGCTCCCTCATAACTACAAATTAAAAAAAAAAACTATAAAGACAGAAAAAAAATTAACTTAAGCTACGTATATATATATATATGGGCTACTAAAACATAATAAAACAAATTATTATATTAAGTGTTTAAATAGTTACAATAAATACTACAGCAATTTAATATGACATTCACATGAAATTGTGAATTTAGGGTGGTATAATATTCAACATTTCTGCACTGAAATCTCTAAAACAACCAGCCCTATATATTATATTTCATATATTTAGTTGACTTACATTCTTGCATTCTATCAAATGTTTCCAACAATGTTCAGATTCAGAAAAATGTGTAATTTTGGTCGCCACCGGTTGATAGAAGCGTATCATTACACGTTACATTTGTTAGAACGAAATGACATAACATGAATAAACGTTACCAATGTGAATAAAACTATACATTACCTTGTCTATAGACATGATCAACATCCGTGATTTCATGCTAATTCACAATGTTTGATATTGTTTTGATTGAGAGACCCCATATCAGGAGTTTGTTCATACTCTGCATTTAAGTATAAATATCTTGTAAACAAGGACCCAGGTTTAAATGAATAATAACCTGCTGTCTGGTTTCCAGTCTTTGTCCATGGTGAGTCAGCTGGTAACAAAGCTCTCCAAACTGACCCACCTGGATATCAGCAGGAACGGCTACAGCTTGATGCCCCAGAGCTGCCCCTGGCCTTCCAGCCTGCGATTCCTCAACATCTCAGGGGCTAAACTCAGCACCGTCACCCCCTGTCTGCCCGTTACTCTGCAGGTATACAGTGTGGACCATATCAAAATAATCCAGACTCAGGGATGAACTTGTAGCTACCTGACTTTTACCTGTGTTTACAGGTGTTGGATCTGAGCAACAATGATCTGGATGGCTTCCTTCTGGTCCTTCCTGCCCTGAGGGAGCTCCACCTCTCTGGGAACAAGTTTCTGAGGCTTCCCCCTGGATGGCTGTTCCCCAGTCTCCGAACGCTGAACATACAGGTGAGGAAACACTCACATTTCTACATTTCTATGTAAGTCTACCCTATTTTTACATCTGTTCACACAAGCACATTTTTTTCCCATTCCTTCACAGTCAAACACCCTGAACATGTTCGACCGTTCAGACTTGGTCTCATACAGTCGACTCCAGAACCTCGAGGCAGGTCAGAACAAGTTCGTCTGCTCCTGTGACTTTGTCAACTTCTTTCAGTCGGACATGAAAGGAAGCAAAGCTGTGCATTTAACAGACGGAGAGGAAACCTATGTCTGTGACTCTCCTCTCGACCTGCAGGGGGAGACAGTGGGTCAAGCACAACTCTCTATTGACAAATGCCACCGGGTTTTGGTCGTGTCCGTTAGCTGTGGTTTGGCGCTCTTTCTTGGGGTTCTGGTGTGCGTCCTGCTGTGGCGCCTTCATGCATTCTGGTACCTTAAGATGACGTGGGCATGGCTGAAGGCCAAGCGTAGCTCCCGGCAACGACGCCGGTACAGACGCAGGACTGACTCAGAGCCCTTGCTATCATTTGACGCCTTCATTTCCTACAGCGAGAGGGATGCTAGCTGGGTGGAAAACTTCTTGGTACCTGAGCTGGAGGAGCCAAGGTAAACTAATGGTATCATGTAATATTGTTACCTCTGTTATATTTTCTAGCTACTTTTCACTGGCTGTATCAGACCGAAAAACCCCTACCCTCTCCCTATATATTTTTTTCCAAACTTAGTTCCCATGGTAGTCTACTGGAAGGACAGAACTTCACCTTGACACTGGTCTTGACCATGCTATGTCCACCTTAGGATGAAGATTCTGAGAGCAATTTTAGTGTGAACAACAGAAATGTAGACGTAAAAGAACAAGTGTTCATGTTCAGTTGTACAAATGAAAGATTAATAATCTGAATAATCTACTACTGGTTTATTCTCCCTCAGGAGAGGCGATGAAGAGGAGATGAATCCCAGAACCCCTCGGCCTCTGTCTCTGTGCCTCCACAAACGGGACTTTCTTCCTGGACACTGGATTTTGGACAACATCATTAGTGCCATAGAGCGTAGCCGGAGGACCATCTTCATCCTCTCTGAGAATTTCGTCCAGTCCGACTGGTGTCGCTACGAGCTGGACTTCTCCCACTTCCAGCTCTTCGACGGACATGCCGATGGGGATGCCGTCATCTTGATCCTGCTGGAGCCGCTGGTCAAAGACGACATCCCCAAACGCTTCTGCAAATTGCGCAAGCTCATGAGCTCCACCACCTACCTGGAGTGGCCTCCGGAGGAGGAGAGGAGGGTGGAGTTCTGGAAGAGCCTCCGCAAAGCTTTGAGAGCAGAGGAAGAGGAGGATGAAGACTGATCACAAAGGAAACGCATAACCTCCTTTCCTCTAAGCCATAGAAGTAGAGAGGCTTGTGACCTTTAACTCTTTTAAGTTTAAGCTGTAAACTTGAAAGTTCTATCCAGACCAAGAACGATAACTATAACAATAACTATACATGTAAAGTTTTAAAAATCTAACAATATACAGTATATAACAATAGAAAGACTGACAGCATATCAGTACACATCTGAAGTTACAGGACGTCACATTTAACGTCATGTTAGCGCTGCATGTCGCTTGATTTAACTTTTATCTATAAGAGAATGAATAGGTCCAGACTGAGATCTTTCAGTCTGGACCTGAGAGATTATCCTACAGTAATGTCAGTGTGGTAAAAGGGCCACTTGATGGAGCTGTTGTACAGTTAGTTAGCACATTTAACAGCTCTAGGACTTATTATACCAGGAAATGCCCCAGAGTAGAGATGCGTTTCTTGAAATGTTTTCTCTCCTTTGTACCCATTGAAGAGCTACTTCAGGCTCAAAATGTCCTTCTGAATGTAATAAAGAAAAGTACATTTGTTTGTTTAGCTTAACATTTTATTTAGAATATAAACATATCACATAACAAGTAAAATGTTACAGGTACAGTTGAAAAAGAAAACCGCAGCCCTGGTAAATCCTAAACTAACTACGAAAGTAACAATGAGAAGACAAGGTTGGTATGTAAAGCATTTACAATGTGGATTAAAAGAGGTGCGTGTCTTGCACACTAATTGCCTGCCCCTGAACATCAATCAGTTTCCATTGGCTCAGTCATCCCCAGTATCTTCACTAGGTCTTCATTACCCTTTGCTTCCTCCTCAACTTGCCTCAGCAGTTCTTCATTTCCTCTTTCCTTCAGTTTAGTCACAAATCGTTCAAAGATAGTGAGCACAGGATGGGCATACTCCAGCACACTGTCTTTTTTGGGAAACCCATAGACAAACCCAGAGCCATGTAAACCAACCACTCTGCACTCAGCATCAAACACTGGAGAACCAGACGACCCATGATACATGAAGGTGTTGTAGGTTATGACATCATCTCTCACTATTATTTTATCAATGCCTTGATTCCTTATCAGCTGAACAACCGAGTGGAGAGTTAATAAATGATCTCTGAAGGGATTTAAGTGTTGTTCCACAGCCTGCACTCTATTTTCTTCCTCAATGATACATGTGGGATCTATTTTTTTCACTTCTCCTCCTGGGTGACCAATAATACAGGCTTCACCATTCAGGGATTTACGACCAAATACCTTCAGGAGGCCTGGAGGCACCTGACCATCATGGCGGTGCTGGACATCAAGGTCAAGCTCCAGTATGGCATAATCTAGTTCAGTGTCAATATCAATCAATGTCTTTTTAACATCATAGACATATGAGTTTGTATGTGGCTCAGGATCTACACAGTTAAACAGAGCATACACCTCCGTATCCCACGTCAGGTTTTCTCCATCAGTACAATCTTTGAATAAATGTGCATTTGTCAGGATGTAGTTATTAAACAGTACAAAAGCTGTGCCCTGACACTTTTTGTGAACGAGTTTGCACACTGACTTGCCCAGTTCAAGCAGCTTTGTGAGTCTGTGAATTTCACTGAATGACTGTTGGGTCTTTCCAAAGTCTACTTTACTCAGTGCTGTCTGAAAAGTTTCACCTGGGAATCGACTCTCCATTAACTGTTTCAGATCCTTAAACTGCTGACGCAAAATGTCTCTAATCTCTTCGATGTTGACATCACTGCCCCTCTTATCCATTGCTGTTTTGACACTGACTACACTCTGCTCATGCAGTTTTCTAATCTCTTTGATGCCGACATTGCTGCTGCTCTGTCTTCTTGCTGTTCTGGCATCGACATCGTGTACAACAGCTGGAGTAAAGTTAGCCGTTTTCCTTGGTTTTTTCACTGGGTTTTCCACCAGTTTTTTCTTTCCCTGAGGAAGATTTATCCGGAATTTTTTTCCTTCAAAGTTGTCAACCTTATGTACACGTTCAAAACGTTGTTTAATATTTTCATTGTCTGACAACCAGAATTCACCAAGATCAGCAACAAAGCGACCGTCTCTTCTCAGAGCTTCTTCCACAGTCATCCCCTTCAATCCATAGACACACAGATAATCAAACCTTTTGACAACATTACTGTTAAAAAGCCTCCTTTTTTTAGCATTTTTCCCGCCTTCTGTATCAATGTAGAAGACAGAATAGTCTTCCTTTGAATAGACTGTTCTGTCATCTTCACCTTGGACCTCTTCCACCTTATCTGCATTACTTGATAAGGTAAACAGCTGCCCTTTTTTAATGCAGATACATGGAAAATGTGTTGCAATAACCACTGTATCATCAGCCTTCATCCCCTGAATTACAAGGTTTTCATCAGCACATGTGATCTTCTTATATGATTCAGTTGATTTTATTGCCTCCAAAACTGTACAAGGATGATCACAGTGAATGTTGAGTGGATTCTTCTCACTAGTATGGAATTTCACTTTGAAATTATGTGAATGCTCCCCCTGCAAGAAATTAGTGAAAAACATTTTAGATTTCCTTCATGATGTAATAACAATGCAGCCTAATTTGCGCAGACAAGGCCAGATCCACAAACGGATTGTGTAGCTTGTGCACCCCTAAAACCTCTGCAAAAATATAGCATGTAATTCATAAACAGAGCAGTGCAAATTACCACACTAAGGTTGGTGCAATGCAAACATCTGCAGAAAGTTGGTGTTTCACTCTTCGGTCTCTCTCTTTTCTTCAAATCTTCAAGTTTGTGAGGCTTGAATGTTATTGAATGAATATTTAATGATATGAGGGCAAAATCTCCAGTGAGACATTGTGGGGATCAATCTCGGGGGCTTATCTCAGACAAGCTACTCAAAAATAAAACTGTCTTGATCACGCTGATGAACACCAGGCTGCTTTATTACAAAAACTCCAGATTATAACTTTCACTTTACCTGGAATCTGAGAACAACAAATACACAACTCACAACATTAATTTCTGTCAGGTCCTGACTAACCTGGTGTTAATGAAGTTACCGCTGCTGTGCCATGTGTAAATGTGCACAGCCCCTTTGGAGAAGCACTTATTGTGTCAGCTGCTATGTGATGCTGCTGCCAGCTGTGAGCCCCAAACAGAACATCAGCACTAATATTTCTGCAAAAGTTTGGTTATCAGTCAGTATACGTGAACCACATTATTTTAAGATGAAGACATTAATGGAACATGTTTCAAATCTGCGTGAGTCATTAATAGCTGTACCCTCTATTGACAGACATTTCAGTAGATTGGGTCATAGATGCGAAATATGAGAGAAGCAAAAGAAGCAAACAACTTGAGAGCTGGTATGTTTCTCTGCATTTTTGATTATTTCATCTGTAAATGTGGACAAAAGACTGAAACGCTAGAACCAGCTCCATGGTTCAGACAGCTCAGATGCAAAACAAGAGCAAATGGAACTCAGTTGCACAATTTTATGGGCTTGTTTGTGCCGGCATGTTGTTAATGCACAATCTTTTATGGATAGATGCATATGCAGTGACAATCAAAGTGCAATCCTGTCTTTGTGGACTAGTTTGTGAAGTGTATGACAGTCTACTCACTTTTAAAAAGGCACAATCCTCCTCAGTCTTAATATTCTTTAGCTTCTCTGAAATGTCCTGCAAAATGAAAAAGAAAGAGTTAGTTGTGAAAATAAGTTGTCAATAAGTTCTCAATATATGCAAATTCAGTATTATGTTCCTGCTGATAATGGATGGATTACGACGTCTCAGAAATTACTCTGAACAAAATTATAAATGCAACATACAGAATTTCCGAAGATTCATTTCTGATATGGACTAATACGAAATCAAATAATTGAAAATCCAAATTAATCATCAATAAGGCACAACATTCAAGCACTGTCACAAAGAAGTGTTAGAGTGGTGACCTACGGTAATCACTACAACACAGAGAGGGTTAGGTGCAGAAATTCACATGTCAGTATCTTGTGTGGGGAATATGGAGGCCGTTGGAGGACTGGGGTGTTTTCTGCTTCATGAAACTCTCTGCACACTATAGCCACATGTGGATTGATTACATGTATGCATTTCAAGACATACAACTGCTGTGACTTGAGTCTGTTGGCTTCAGAAGGCTAAGTGTCAAAATACCAGATATGAATAGAAACAATGGGCCACTATGCAGAAAGATGTTTTCCAGCTATCTCCCTCTGATTACTTTTTACTTTTACACAACACTGGGATGTGAGAGGGCAGGTCATTGGGGGATGGGGGGGATCGACAACAAGACAACAGTGCCTAGTATGAGCACAGCTGTATGCTGCTTTTCCACTGGTAGTATCAGCTCAACTCGACACAGCTTTTTTGGTGTTTCCACTGCATGAGAGCAGGGTCCACCAGGTACCATCAGATACTATTTGTAGCATCACCTTCGCCAAGGTTCCAAGACAAGTTCAGCCGATACTGCCAGTGGAAAAGCAGCATTAATGGGTGTTGTGTTCTATGGGGATACTGTAGTGATATGTGTAGACAGTAAACTGTAACTCGGGCTGTACGTCCAATCAGACTGTGTGTTCCATATTACAAGAGGCTTACCTCTGAGACATCAATAATCACAGAAAAGTGCCTGAACAGGCAGAGGGACTGATGCTTTGCAGCTTGAATCCATCATTTGAGGCAATTAACACAAATTCAATGCATAGAAGCTTCATATTTTAGGTTATTTTAACCCCAAACTTAATTTTAAGAAAATGATGTTTCAAGTTTAGCATTTCAAAGAAATCTGTCCACACTGAACAACCTTTACAGTCTCGGCAGAGTGCGATATTTCTGCATGTTCATTACAGCACATGAATCTAAGCCGTTTCATTTTAGGTTACATAATGTGAATATTTTAACTGCAGGATACACAGTCTGGTTGCTTTCCACAGTGTTTTAAATAGCCAATTTTTACTAGTAATTTATACACTGGAGGTAGAAAAAGTTTGTCTGAATTGAATCTCTGCTCCGAGATTCCCAAATGAATCCATGAATTTTCTGAAGGCTGTACGTTAACTCACCTCAGGCGTGTTGGGTCCCTCTGCCATGTTTCAAGATGTCACGTGTCTCTCTCTCTCCTGTACAGAAATGAGCATGTTTTTAGGGACAGGTCTGTTTATCTTCACATCTGAACGAGTTTTGTAAAAAGCACATCAAAAGTTGCACATGAAACATATTGTTTATCATGTGTAACAGAAAAAGATGCAAAAACCACATATATTTAAGTGTACTCTGCTCTAATGCCATTTTGTCTGAACCAGGTGCTTGGCATCTTAGCTGAAAGTTCATTCATGTTTGGGGTTTGGTTTGGTATTCTAGAGACAACACCCAAGATGTGATCATTAGAGATGACTCACCTTGGCAACAGGTGTACATAAAACTGGCTCGGTTACTCTCTTCAAAACCTCCCAACGGCGCTGGTTCTGGGCAGAACGAGAGCAGGGGTCAACCTGGATGAAGAAAGCTAAATCCGGTTGTGCTGATCCAGAATCTGCACTGGTGGAAAAAGTATTCAGATACTATTCAGATAGTATTCAGATTTATTAAAAGCACTGATACAACCTGTTAAAAATACTCGACTTCAAGTAAATGTTCTGTATTTAAAACCTTACTTCAGTAGAAGTATTATCGGCAAACTGTACTTGAAGCATGAAAAGACCATCATCTATAACAGGGGTGTCAAACTCAATCACAGCGGAGGCCGAAACTTAAAACACGGTCTAAGTCGAGGGTCAAACAGGGTCAGCAATTATTGAATAGACTTAAACTGACCATGTTTTCATCAGAAATATGAACTTAACTGTTCCCCAGAGATGTCAGAATTCACAACAAAGCAGGGGTATTAGAACAAAACCAAAAACATGAGACCAAATTTTTTAAAAACGCAATCAGGATCATTAATATTTTTTTTGTCTCCCTCCCTCGTCCCCTCCTATCATCACAGGCATCATAAAACGCTATTTTTTTTCCCCTCAAGAAAATTTTTTAAAAGTTGTGTTTTTCGTCAACGATGCCATCAAGCAAAATGAAATGTTCAA
>JAPQRN010000011.1:16524729-16536919 GCA_037367275.1 Coranthus polyacanthus
TAGTTTTGGGTAAGAATGTGCACTAAAAAGACAGTCAGAGGATTCTGTCATTAAGTTTACTGGTTCTTAGTTACTGTTAGCAAAAGTTAAATGCCAAGCTCTTGAACTTCTCCCTAGAAATACTAAGTCAATCAATGTTTTTACAGTCACTCTGGTCTCAATCACTTTATCTGGACCCTCAGAAAGTGTACTGTTGGTCCTTTTACTAAAACATATAAAATGCTATCAATACAACAGTGAGTATAGTGATAATAGCATGCTAGTGGTTAGCTTGCTAGCTAACTGGACATTTCCTAGCCATGCGTGAGCTGTTAAATTGCTATTACAGTTTGTGCAACGACAACAAATGCTGAACTATATTCTGTATATATTATTCTGAACTAAAAGAGTGTGTGATGTAATATAACACGAGCAGGTTGGTAACAGTGCTGTACTGTGCTAACCTTTGCTAGCAATGCTTTGTAAGCAACTGTAAGCCAAGCTGTCTATTAGTATCATAACAACAAGGTAAAACATATATTTAAACAGGTTTACTAAGTGTAAGATGTAAAAGTTTCGTCACAAAGAGAGCCGTTTTAAAAAAAATTAAGATGAATACATGTTATTGTTGAACTTGACGAATAACGGCTCCGGTTGTTTGTCACCGTGTTAATAATAGCGTGCTAGCAGTTAGCTCGCTAGCTAACTGGACATTTTCTTGCCATATGTAAGCTGTTAAATTGTTATTACAGTTTGCATGAGGACAACAAATGCGCCTTAAGTTCAGAGCCAAGAGAGCGTTTCATGTAACATAGCATGAGCAGGTTGGAAACAGCGTTGTATTGTGCTAACCTGTGCTTGCAGTGCTTTATAACCAAGTGTAAGCTAAAATGTTTCACTGAGTCTAAGATGTGGACGTCTCCTCACAGAGAGAGACGTTTTATAAAATACAGATGAATACATGTTATTGTGAAAGTGGAAGAATAATGGCTCCGGTTGTTTGTTGCTCTGTCGGTGATGGTTACAGACAGTCACCACACGAGACGCAGCCTCTGCACTGACCCATAATCCTTTGCTGCACTGTGCTGCAGAGAGTACGTGGGGGTGCGGCAGCGATCATAACGTGTGGTTTTGTGTCTGTGAAATGTACATTTTTCTTTTTCTTTTCTTTCTTTATTTATTTTTTAAATATAAGAGTAAAATTTCAAACATCAGGGAAATAAAGACGCCTGTTGTTTCAGTCAGTTGTACTTGTCAGAAATGTGTTGTTTTGGTTTTTCATGACAAAGAATCCATCACTTGCAGAATATTTTGGGGGAGGAGGCGACAGAAACAGGATTATGTTTAAGATCAGAGGCTACTCATATCCATAATCCCTCCCCTGTATGAATTATTCACACAAATCTGCAGTTCATACTTGAAACACACACATAAAACAGTAAAGTCGTGGAAGATTAAAACATGAACAAAGACATACGAAAGATTTTAAAACCCAAGTGTGTAAACTGAAAAGTGTGAAAATATCCATCGCCATTCCCAGTTGTTTTGTATTTTGATTTTTATGACTACAAGTTGACTAATAATTTAAAGATTTGGAATTTCAAGATACGCATAATAATCTTTTATTACTGCAAGATACAACTGTTTTTAATCTTTACATTTTTATATTCAAAACCTCTTTAAACACATTCATTCATCATTGCTTATTAAAAAAAAAACTTTCAATCTGGCAAATAATAAAACGAGAAAAAACAAGAAAATGTAGAATGTCTTCTAAGAATACTCTTTAAATGCACTATTCATAAAACAGACGTTTTATGCCTGTAAAAGTAATTTACAACTGTTTCTTCTTCCTCATTTTATCCCAAAGTTTATAGCTTTATTTTGTCCCTAGCTCGAAGAAATAAAACCTCAAAAATGTTCACTAAGTCATTTTAGTTTCGGTGTTTTTGAATTTTTTTTAAATGAGTAAATTGACGGATACATCTCCTAAACGCCACATTATAATCAGCGTGAAAACCACCAGGGGAAGCTAAATTTGGGATTTTCGGATTAAAGGCCCATGAATGCTGCACTTTTTATTGCAACTCTGCCCCTCCTCCTTGCCGTCTGTTGCCGTGGAAACCGCTGCCTCACTCCCTCCCTCTCTCTCTTTTTTGCATCACTTTGAACACATTTCTGTGACCTACATTACTACTGCCACAGGCTCTTTACCATCGCTCTCCTCATTCACCTGAGTTCAAACCAAACAATTTAACTTCAATGAATGATAAAGAAAACTAGTCAAGTGTAATTTAAAAGGGCTTTTAGGGTTCGAACCTACACAAACCTGGAGATGCTCAGTTTCTGACACTTCCACTGTCTTTCGGTCCATGTGACACGAGCTGGAGTCCAGAGAACTAAGCGGCGTTTCTGCACGGAAATTGATGTGGTTCTTCTTCCTTCCTTCCTGCATTTCTGGATGCAGCAGCAGACTGTGTTTAGTGATGTTTTTCCAAAGCCCTCCTGAACCCATGTGTCATCACGGTAGACAGGTTCTCGTGTAACGCTGCTTGAGAGTGGACGGTAACGCACATTCAACAGTAGTTTCCACCCTTGACCTTTACACACTGGGATTTCTCCAGACTGCTGCTGCCCTGATTGGACGAATTGATCACAGGCAGTCGTAAATATCTCCAGCTGACCTTCATCTCGCCCTGTCACCTCTGCCACGCCCGACCAGAGACAGCCAGTCAGAGCTGCGGGTGTGTTTTCTGTGGTAGAGTTAAACTTACAGCAGTAAATTGCAAATATCATTGTTTTTGTTCAGTAGCAGCAAGGTAGGAGGGAGAAGCCCTTTTGTTTAGGTTTAGGTTAGAGTTTTTTTATAGCGAAGGTTTGTGGCCCACTTCTGAAGCAAAAAAAAAAAAATTTTTAAACTAACTTTACTGTGAAGTCTGCCCTTTCTTGGGATTGGGAAGAGGAGACAGCACCACATCACGCTATGTCTAGGTTAAAAAGGAGTTAATGCAGCTCCTATGTGTAAAGCAGGCTGAAAGGGGTGTGTTTGGTGATCCTTTCCCAAGCAGGACCCCCACCATCCCAAACAGACATTACTGCAGAGGCGCTAATGTTGACTTTGCACGTAAATGAGGTGGAGGTGACGGCCGTACATTTAAAGATAAGGTCTCTGGAGTTCAGCAGCACAGTCGCCTTCCTCTGGTCCCCATGCAGGACATCTCTGATGTGAGCAAGCACATTGCGCTCGTCCAACCTTTCAGGGAGTCTGAGGTGGACTCACATTTCAATGCACTCTAATACTTTGCCGATACTCTACATTGGCCAAAGATAGCGTGGCCTCTTTTACCCCATTCCTTATATCTATTGAAGATATTTTTGAAATATGATATTGTGAATGCTACTGCTCTTCCTGCTTATGAGATAGTGCCTGAAGCATATAGGCAAAAAGAAAAGCTTCAGAAACTGCGAAAAGACTGCCACCCACGTCTATGTAGAGTTTGCGAAGGAAAACGGCGCTCTTTTTTGACGAATGGTGTCAGGCCAGTAAGGCTACAACTGTGGGTGTGAACTGCAAAAGAACTCCCATGGTTGGGAACAATTGGTTTCCAGTGTGTATGTATGATAGAAAATGAAGCATAAACTCTTTTAAACATTGAATTTTAGAGCTTTAAGTGATCATTCCTCTTTTTTTTGTCCACGTTTATCAGCTTTTTTGTCTAATCCTCCTTCCTCTCTTTTCTCCACAGGACACAGCAAATCCTGTCCTCAGTTTGAACCTGTAGTGAATTAAACCAACACTGAGGTTTGTCCCTTTCCCTCCAAATCAGACCTGAAGAGGATTGGACTGCAGATACTCCTCGCACAGACCCAGGAGAGACATTTTACATGGCAAATGCAGCGATTTTTGAATGTCTGGATCCCTTTTATACCTGCAGGAATGTAGCGGAGTAATATTTCTGGAAGTGTTCTTGAAGATTGTGAAGATTGTAAAACAAACAAGACTACAGAACTACAACTGGACTGGTTAGCCCCTCAAATTAGACATCAGAAGGACACATTTCTGAATAAACCATGCTATTATTTTAATATTCTACGTACTTGGAGAAACAAAAAGGAGTCAATTTAAATGTTTTGTCTGTTTTTCTCGGCTACAACATGGAATAAATGTTGAGGGAGGATAAAAGCATAAACCAGACAGACAGCAGGAGCTCGTCTACCTGAACATCCTGCCCCCTTCCCCTGGCTGCAGAGCGGGGTAAGGGGTGTGTTCGGAGGTTCACCCCCACCAGGCTGCCACTCGCAGATGGAGGCCCACCAACACTCCCCAGATAGCAGCAGCGAAGAGTGCACCGTCCTGGAGGCTCCACCCGGAAAAAACGCCTGCACCCAGCATGCAGGGAAGGTCAGGATGCAAACAAAACAAGTGTTAAAATACTTTTACAAGTTCATGACTTTATGTGGACAATGCTTCCTCAGTTTCCCTGATGACTGGGTTCGATTATATTCAAGGTTACTAGCAACAGAGCAGTGACTGTGTCAGGAAAACTAGCTATGAAAAGTGTATTATTCCTGCTTCAGTGAATCCAAACTACTACACAGGAGAGAAATGTTACAGAGCCAGTGGATGGATTTTACTTTTGGAGACTTATTTGGACTTATCTTCAGTCTTTTTGGATGTGTACAGCACATTAATAACTGATAACTGTTGAGAATTAGGGTACTAATGGTTGCTAAGGGTCTTACTCTATTAATTAAAAAAAACAACAATACTGGGCCAGATCCACAAAAGAATTGTACTGCTTTTGCGGCCTCGACAAGGTTTTTTGCTCTCTGCAGCAGAAGCTCAAGAAACAGCAGATACAAAATAAGGCTGTGTTTGTGCCAGCACATCATTAGTTTTGAATCTTTTGTTAATAGGTCCTTAAAATGGAGCAGACTGCTAGACATAAATGTGGCACAATTTATTGTATGTTATGTATCCTTAAACTATACCTTCCCCTTTCTTTGTCTGCAGTTGGCAGAGCTCTACTGTTCGGCCTGTGAGTGTGCTCTGTGTGAGGACTGTTTGTCCGAACATGAGGACCACCCGAAGGTGGCCCTCAGCCAAGCCCTGGAGCAGCACCGCAGTGGTCTGCAGGACAGCCTGGAGGCCGTCCAGAACAGGTACTGGCCACAGGAGGAAAGGAAAGGCTTCTGGTTTTGGGTTTCTTTCAAACAACCAGTCTTAATTTTGACTGCAATTTTTGAATTAGTTTTAGTCATTGTCATTTGATCCCAATCCCATTTAGTTTAAGTCACCGGAACTATTTTACTGTTAGTCGACTAAATCTACAGTAGATTTAGGTGACTAAAATCTAACAGGTTTACTTAAAATGTTAGTGTTTCGCTTCCATTTATAGTCATTATATGCTCTGATTATGTCTTACTGTGAATGATAGCCCAATGTTTTTCAGGGTCACTGTTTTAGCTCATTCTCAGTTCATGTCTAATTCTCTGTTAGACTTATAAACAAAATAAATCCTGGGACAAGGACCCGGAGCAGGACTGTTCTCTGCAGTAGACTTCTGACCCAATTCAAAAATGATCAAGCATCAGGCTGATAAAACAATGCTAAGTACATTAGATCCCAACACACAAATAGTTGAAATCTTTTTTTTTCACTCAGACTCCCTCAGGCTTCAGATGCTCTGTCCTTCATTAAGGAGATCCTCCAACAGCTGACCAATCAGAGAGCGTCCATCGAGGAGGACATCCAGTCAAGCTTTGAGGATCTGCACAAACAGCTGGACGTGAGGAAGAGTGTCCTGCTGATGGAGCTGGAGGTCACGTATGGACTCAAACAGAAGGTGCAAAACATTAACTTGCAGGAAAAATTAGCAAAGATGTTTCCAAGCCCAGCCTTTACTCCAGAAATTTGCTTTTATTTCCTTTAGAATATCGCTCTTATATTGTTGAAAATGCCATAGAGTGACATGCTGGGTGCATTTTTGGGTACATTACTCAAGGAAGGCTGGACAGGGTTCAATTTAGTAGTAACCCCTTCCTTCTGTGGCTATATTATTTCTTAAAGATTTTAGAGTTTTGGTTCATTAAAGTGTCTCTCTCTGTGTGCAGGTCCTGCAGGCCCAGGTGGACAGCCTCCTGCGGGGAGAGGGGGACATCATGGCCACCTGCACACAGACAGAGGAGACCCTGGCTGGGGAGGCGTGCGTGGCCAACCTGCAGGCGGAGCGTGAGCTCGAGGAGAAGCTGGGGCATCTGGTCGGCCTCGGGCTACCGTATCAGCCGGAGGAGAACGACCAGCTGGACCTGGTGATGGAGACGGACGGGCTGAGGAAGTCCATACACAACCTGGGGACCATCGTCACCACCAGGTGACACTTGGCCGCTAATTTTGTGTCCAATGAAATGTTCATAACAAACACCACAGAATTTTCACTTTGAAAATCATGAACTGAGTTAGAGCATAATCTCAAAGTTAAATTCTCTTCACTTTTAAGTTTGACTTTAAAGAAGAAAAAGGAAAAAAAAGTCAATATATTGGTTAATAAAAGCATGTGTTGTTGGTGCACGATTGACCTGTAACCCTCTTCCTCAGTGCTGTGGCGAGCCAGAGTGAGGCTATGGGTGCAGGCTTGGAGCAGTGCATTGTGGGACATCCTGCCTCTGTTACCATAGTGACCAGAGACAAGTCAGGAGGAGCCTGCAAGAGTGGCAACGCGATTCTGTCAGCTGAGGTTTGTTTCACTCAACTCAAATTCAGTGGAACGCCATAGTTATTTTAAACACGCATGTTTTAAAAGAGTGTTTGTTATGTTATCTTCACAGGTTTTCACCCCAGACGGCAGCATAGTGGACGGTGAAATAGTCGACCACAAGAATGGGACATATGAGTTTGTTTACACGGTGCCAAAGGAAGGCGACTTCTCATTGGCTCTCCGCCTGTATGACCAGCATATCAAAGGAAGTCCCTTCAGACTCACTGTAACCAGGGCCTCAGATTTGGAGGTGGAGGTCAGTTACTTTATTACTACTGCTTTTTTATGTACATGCTGATCCCTATATCCCCTTCTGGGATTATATGCTGACAATAAAGCAATCAACATGTCCGTCCATCCATCCATCATCATTTAGCTTCCAGAGTATAAATGGAAAACCATTCAACATTTTTTCAGACAATTTGCAATTTGTAATTTATCTGTTATTTTTTGGAGTTGTGCCTTTTCCTATCTGGCATGTTGGCGGTCCATGTTGTCTGTCATGCAGTTTGCAATCATTTAGTTTCTGGAGCTGAACTAGAGAAGCATTAAATATTTTTTCCAGTAAACTGCTCAACTCCTTTGCTGTCAATGGGGGGAAAGAAATTAAGATAGCGTCACTAACAAGTATCACTTTTCAATTTTGTGGGGGCCGCAGCAATATGCCATCCTCTAATACTGAATCTTCTTCAATAAAATTTGTCAAGCTAAACCACAGAGAATGAATCTGGGACAACAACATCTAAAAGAAAACACGGCAGAAGGTAAATTCTACAATGCAAGGGTTACTGACACAGCTGGCGCTCTGTCAAACTTTTATCAGCACTTAGGAATCAAACAGAAAGACAATGTAAGCCATACTAGCTAGCTAAATTTAGCAATCTGCCTCTGTACCAAAACTCTTGAGACATTTTTTCAGCCCTCACCCAAAGAGATTTAGTGGATAACAGCTATACATATTAATCACCTATGTATATACTACATGTTTCAGGGCACTATTTCCACTTGCTTTCCAGCTACTAGGTGCACAAGATACCTAACTTGGTTATCATATATTTAGGGATGAAGCTAATGCAGTGTTAGCTTTGTGACAGACTGAGGAGAAAGGGAATGTGGTGACAAATTCTTGTTCCTAATTCACCAGACAGGCAGGTCATAATGTCCTTGCCATGTATGTGGTCTGGTCTTGGTCATGACTTGACTTGACTTACAACACTAAAACTTAGCATTTTATACCTTTTTGGTGGCATCCTGAAAGAAGCCTGAACACTTCGAGGTTGAGTTATAAACACCTGCCACCTTAGTACACCATAGTAAACACCCAAAGTCATTACCTGTAAACGTCATATTCTCCCTCCAACTTTCCAGGTGTCTCCCTCCACCACCACAGCCACCAACTCCGCAGCCAACGCAACCCCATCCACAGGCTCCTCTGAGGGGGCCAAGAGACGAGGGAAGTCCCCGGGCCAGAAAAAGAAGGGCTCCAAGAGGGCCAGCAGCGCACTGGGCACCCCGCGACGCAAAAACCAGAACCCCATCGAGGATGATCTCATCTTCAGGATTGGTGAGACATTAATCTAAACAGAAAAAAAAAACTAGGAGGTAAGACTAATGTGAAGCTTAACTAAGCTCCTGAAAACCTGAAAGATCATTTTGCCCTATTGTTTTGGGCTTTTTTTGACAGTTAAGAAAAGTTACTTAGCTTCATGACGTGAATAACTTCATTAAAAGACAAATTTTTATCCAGTTGCATGTGTCAAATGTTTGCTACTGAAAACATAATTGATTTTAACAGCATTTTTTCTTGTTCTGATTTTTCTAGGGACAAAGGGAAGGAATAAAGGAGAGTTCACTAACCTTCAAGGAGTGGCAGCTTCCTCCAACGGCAGGATACTTATAGCCGACAGCAACAATCAGTGTGTCCAGGTAAAATACACAAGTGACGAAGTTTGGAAAGTGAGGACATGTAATACTGTGAGTAGCAACTGGGAGAATTGGTGACAAGCTTGCTGGCAGTTATGAACATCTGGGTTTTACAGGAAAGGGGAAGCCTCCCTAGATTTCTGTTTTTACAGAAAACACATAAATACTAAAAAAGCAAATAGAACATTTCACATTTCATGGGGACATTTCATGGGATCTAAAGTTAAAATTCGTAGTAATGATAGTTTGAGGCTAAACAATGAGTGTGAGGTCTGTATGTTTTCTTTCCTGTGTCTCTCCAGATTTTTTCCAACCAGGGTGAGTTCAAGACTCGTTTTGGAGTACGGGGGCGGTCACCAGGACAACTGCAGCGTCCCACCGGTGTTGCTGTGCACCCCAGTGGTGACATTATCATTGCCGACTATGACAACAAGTGGGTCAGCATCTTCTCCTGCGAGGGAAAATTCAAGGTATGTGTGGAAAAAGCAACAAAGCAACATTAATAAGACATTTTAAAGAAAATCAAGGATGCGTCAGTGTGGAAAACAATACTTCAGTTATTTATGTATCTGCGTTTTTTTTAAAATAAATCGTCTTTCCAGGCCAAGCTCGGTTCCGGTAGGCTCATGGGTCCGAAGGGCGTGTCTGTGGACCAGAACGGTCATGTGATCGTGGTTGACAACAAAGCATGCACTGTCTTCATCTTCCAGCTGACCGGCAAACTCATCACTAAATTTGGTAGTCGAGGCAATGGCGATAAGCAGTTTGCAGGTAAGTTAAGGTTAGGTAAGGTTAATTCCTGTTACGGTCATATGGCAAGGAAAAGCAGGTGGAGTGTAAGGTGAAGGTATAAGCGTTGAAAGTAGTTGAAGTGTTCTGTAAGCATACGAATTGTCTTGTAAAATGAACATTTAAGTGTTGTAAGCCAGTATCTGTCCCAAATATTATTAAAAAAGTCATTTTGTAGGTACTCTTAATGGCATTTTAGAGTTCATCATTTCCTGGAAAAAATAAAAAGGGTTTACATAGCAGAACATTTACCACAAATGACATTAAGTCCAGTTCGTTCCCATCCTTCTCAGCAACAATGGAAAAATTTCTCCATATGTCACTTATGCCTTGTTTTGGTTTTTTTTTGTGTGTAAAATCCAGCAGTAATAAACAGAATAGAAGAAGTAAAAGCTGGACACAAAACAGTTATTCGAGATAAAATAGTCATTTGGTGTTCATCAGTCCATGCATACCTGTTTTCCACTACCAGCCATATTTTTGCTGAATGCGAATGTGCTGAAAAGAGTCAAAATGTCCCCTTGCATATTAACAGAGTACAAGTATAAACACGGGGTATAAACACGAAAAGATGCTCAAGTCTATGTTGAGATGTTGTGAGCGGTTCAAGTGACACCAAAGACATGTCACGTAAAGTTACCAACAGTTTAAGTGCCGACATCAGAGAAGCAACTCAAGTGTCAGAGTAATGAAAAAACGTTATGAGACTCGGAGAAGATCTGAAAGAAGACCCTGTATTCTGTTCCCCGTCCTACAGGTCCACACTTCGCAGCTGTCAACAAGAACAACGAGATCATCATAACTGACTTCCATAACCACTCTGTTAAGGTACTGACTTATTTACCTCAATGTATTCTGCTCACTTTCACTTAAGAAAGGATACATTTACAGATGCAGATTGACTTTAGTAATTCCAGGGGGAAATTCATATGTCCATCAGCTCACGAAAGAAAATCAAGACAATCAAAACAAGTAATCAGTGAATTACTTACAGAATGTTCAGTCTATCTACAGTGGGGATGCACACTTGTGTAGGAGATGGTGGAGGAGGCAGGTACAATCCAAAGCTGGAGGAACAGCTGCATGAAGAAGGAGCTGCTGCTGAAGAAGAGGAAGATTGAGTGGGTGTGGGTGAACCAGCTGTGGCAGTGTCAAACCTGTTGAGGAACTGGTTGAATTCAGTGGGCCTCTTCACTTCATACACTGTCGCCTGACACTGTTGCACTTGTTTGAGTCTTTTCTCCTTCAACATTTTTAAATGGCTCTTTTTTCTGGTTGAGGATTGCTTTAATGTCACTGGCGATCCAAGGTTTGTCATTGGGGAAACAACATACAGTCTTTGTAGGTACGAAAGTGTCACTACAGAAGTTGAAGACATTTAGTCTGTTCAGGCAGAAGGTAGACATTTAATGTTGTGTGTTGGGTTCTCGTTTTTATCTCTCTCCTCGATTAGGTTTTCACTCCAGAGGGAGAGCTGGTGCTGAAGTTCGGCTCCAACGGTGAGGGCAACGGCCAGTTCAACGCTCCCACTGGTGTAGCTGTGGACATTAATGGGAACATCATTGTCGCTGACTGGGGAAACAGCAGAATACAGGTATAATAATCCATAGGAAAGGAATGCAGAGAAAAGTGGTAATGACGGGAATAATGATCACTTTACAGAGCAGGTGCATAAAAGAGTTTGAAATGAAAGTAATTAAGTCTATGAAGGAGTAATATAACAATTTTTAACACCTATTAAAAATGTATTCTCATTCTCCTCATTGAGATGGGATGTCTGTCAGTAGTGGCAAATCATGATGCGATGTTGTTAGCGGCATAATCTTGTTATAACAAAAGTCTTTTTAAACATTAGAGTTAGCAGGAATACTCACCGCTGTCATTTGAAGTCGAGTTTGCGTCTGTGTCGGTGTCTGGCTCAGCTCTGTCTAACATTGCTTTGTAATTGCATTTGCTTCTGTAGGAACTGTCCAGTTTTACTTCGACCATGCTGCCACCTCATAAAGCTATTAAGCATCTTGTTTCTGTTCGACTCTATTAGCGTGAATCTTGCATCTATTTTTTTAAATCAGCTGATGCGAGCAAGTGCTTAGTGTTCTTCTGCATCTGTTCCAGGTGTTTGACGGCAGCGGTTCGTTCCTCTCCTACATCAACACGTCGGCGGACCCTCTGTATGGACCTCAGGGTTTGGCTCTGACTTCAGACGGACACGTGGTGGTGGCTGACTCCGGCAACCACTGCTTCAAAGTCTACCGCTACCTGCAATGATGGAGGCATGGATGATGAGAGTGAGGCAGAAGCAGATGACGAGTGTTGGGCGAGATGTCAAATTCAAGGAAACACTGCATGAACCCCTACGGTTGCCTGTAACGATGGAAGGAAAAGAGAAAGAAAGATTAGTAGAGTTTCCATCATCATTGTTCAATTTTTGATGATTTTATTCATGCTCAGTGTCTATGGTCGCCAAAAATCAAACAGGAGGTAGCAGAGATTCTGAAAGGATTGACCATTTTGTTTGTCTTAATTTTCTTAAAAATGGTCAAAACACAAAGATGATGGTCATGGGGGGGAGCATTCATGGAATATCTTCATGGAATATCTGACAAATTAATGAAGAATGAGATGCACGTTTGGAGGAAAAACAATTATGCAATGATGGATTCTGTAAAACTCGGGAAATCCTTCTATCTTCCATTCTGGGATTAGCAGGACAACGAAGCGAGGACAGAAAACAAAAGCAG
>JAPQRN010000011.1:16539505-16561719 GCA_037367275.1 Coranthus polyacanthus
GTAAAACTCGGGAAATCCTTCTATCTTCCATTCTGGGATTAGCAGGACAACGAAGCGAGGACAGAAAACAAAAGCAGAAGAAAACCACGATGGAATAAATAATGGACCGGGATCAGAGAAGCATCAAGGGCATGGATAAAAAGTTTTAAAAATAATGGATGGGGAAAATCATACATTTCAAATGCCTTCTCATATTGTATGTAATGACAAATTAATGGATAGCAAGCTAAAAGAGTTCTGCGTCTTGGTTTGACATCATCTGGTCTCTAAATTTTGTACCATACTTTTCATTTTTCACACCAAAGCCAGCTCTCAAATTTGGTATTTAACATTGGCTGTTAATATTTGATTACTAATGCCAGTGGTACCAATTCTCAGAGCTTGTTGGGACGTCATGAAGCACTTACCTATTAGCCAGTCCAGCAGTGGAAGCAAAGGGAAACTGTAAATACAAAGTTCGAAATTGTCATTGAAACGTATTAGACTAAGACTCAGCCCTCTTTTAACCCAGTGTCCATTGTTTGTACATAAGGATTGTCTGAATATGGAATGTTTATTTAAATTTTTGCATATGCTAGTATTCTTTTCAGGTCTTAGACAATAGATTCATAATTAGAACTTACTGCTTGACTCTGATTGTCTGGATGATTGATGAATTTGGTTGATTGGCAGCAGCCTTTACAAGCAGCATCGTCTATCAATGCTTGGTTTGGGTGTTAATATATTTTTCCTGAGAAAATGTTGAGGAGAAAAAAAAAAAAGTCTATAAATCTATCTTATATATTTGTGAAAATGCCTTTAGTAATATCATGTAAAATGTTCAAAGTAATCAGCATATTTGGACTCCGTAACATTTTTACACGCTTGGTTCTGCTCGCCATCCGAACAAGGACGACAAAAAGCCGGTGGCTGGAACTCTAGAACGTCCTCGTTCATTCTAAAACATCAGAAAGGATTCTTTACAAAATCTCAGAAGTGCTTGTCATTACGTGATCCATACTGGAAACCCTATTTTTTGTGTGCATGTCGCCAGTTTTTCCAAATAATTTATGCCAGTTTCTAAATGTTACCTTCGGTTTTAGCAATTATAAGGTTAAGCTTTCTCCTCTCCTTTTTTTTCTTTATTCAAACAGTCAAATCAGCTAACATCAGCTATAGCGAGGTAACTGCAGCTAATGTTAACTAGTGACGTAAATTTTGCTAACATTAGCTAGAAAGCTAACCGTGTTTCTGGTACGGATCGGGTAGTGACAGTGCTGTTGCTTCCTGGTACAACTTCACATTTTGTCATAAAGCCATAAAGGAATGCGTGACGTGTTCTCAAAGCATGCTTCTGTATAATGTGAATGTCAAATGTACCACCCCTGGTTTCAATTCTTCCATTTTACAAACATCAAACAAATAGATCTACGGTAATCACGCTAATTAAGTACAGTAGGATGTTAAACAGGGAAGCATTTACAAATTAAGTGCTATGTAATAATATGGAAAACAAGTAATATAGAGCATTTACATCACAAGTCCTTAAATAACTTAAATAGGCAAGAAACACATTTAAGTTACTCACATACACGTTAAAAGCCGTTTCGCACCAAATACAGATTTTCAAGAAAATTTGTGCAAACTTATTTTTTATCTTGTCTATGAAGGAGAGCAAGGGCCATATTGAGGAGCAAAAAAATGATATTCCAAGAATAAAAGTCAATATTATGAGAATAAGGCATAATATTACAAGAAAAAAAGTTGTAACATTACGAGAAAAAGTTGGACTTTTTATGAGGAAAAAGGCTTAATAGTGCCAGAGTTATGGCTTTTTTCTAAAAAGGATTATGATTGCATTTTCATCATATAGTGACTTTTTTCTCAAAATATTATGACTTTGTTCTCAAAATTTCACATTTTTTTTCTCCTTAGTGTGACTTATGGGGGAGAAAATATAGTAAATTCCTGCTGAAATCTATATTTGACCAATGAAATCCCTTGTTCTGATGACAGGGATTAGTTTATACTAACCCTCCTACAGCCGTTCATCCACAAGGCCAGACAAAAACGTTCTTCCGTGCTATTAAATACGGAGTCAAGCATCTCCAAGGCATACCGTTGTTTACCGACGCTCAAATGGAGCACCACAAAGACAACAGTATCATTGTGGTTAGGAAAAGACTGGTTAAACAAATGAGAAATGGCAATGGATAATAAAAAGGCTCATCTCAAGCCCTCTGCCGCTTGTTGGTCAAGGTTGATTGGCTCACGGTAGTCGATGTGTTTTGTCTTGATTTGCAGGGCGAGCCTCCGCAACAGGGCCTCAAAACTAGTCCACAGTCATCCAAAAATACTGCCTGAAACATCAAAAATGGAAACATGGATCATATGCACCAGACCCACTGTGCATAGTGGATGTTCCATATTCCCGCACTGCATTTTTGCATCGCACTGGTGAGAAACGGCTTGGAGATGGATCATATATTTAGTGACTAACAAAAACTTTGCTGTTCTAGTTGTTCTAATGTCGTCTCTCAGTCCTAATTTACACAACAAAAAACAAAAAGCAAGAATTCAAATTCACAACAAAGTATGGTTTCTATTTATATATAAGTTATCACCTATATTTATTTATTTAATTCATTTATTTATTTATTGTAATGTTTCTATCTTGCCATTTGATTGTGTTCCACCATGTGCATTGAAACTCTTAAGTGCCCATGACATTTCGTCTTTTTATACATTTCATCTGTTACGTTGGAACGAAATATGATTGTTGACGTTTGATAATGTTTCATGTTGACAGATGTGAGTGGACAAATCACTGTTTTACTTCTTTCATTTTTTTGTAAAATGAAAATTATCATGGGGGACAAAAAATAAAGCTAGCTAGCTAGTCACGAAAAAACCTATTATCTAGAGAACTAGACTACTAGCAACATATTGCTTGCATTTCTGATTGAAGCCAATGTTTTTTCAATGTTTTTTGAGGGGGTTCCTTATTAAAATTGAGGCTCTAAGGGTATAGTAGCCTATACTGTACAGACTGTTAGCCCCTATAAGGCAAATTTATGACTGGTGATATTTGGCTATATGAACAAAATTTGACATGGCACTCTATGCATGAAGCTAATATGTTAGCGTGTACAATGATTACAGTGAATGAGCTAAAAGGTTTTCAGGTCCAAGTGGGTTACGCTTTTTAAAGACAGGCTAGTTAAGGCAAGTTAACAGCTTAACTTAATAAGGAATGGGAATGGGACGTCATCAACAAAAAGTCCGTAATTTTTGGAGGGTACCGCCTGTACGCTGTCACTACCCTCCTAGCTAACACGGTCAGAAAATACAAATTAAATGAAGTTAGGAAATGACAAGAAAATTGGGATGGGATTTTGGCATAACTGCATAATGTTGGTAACAAGAGTAAGAATACAAGACAACACTACACAATGAATAAGCTTCAAAACTAGAAATGTCGGACACAGAGGTCACATGTTTGGATTTGCTAGGTTTGCTGGATTTGTTAGCATTTAGTTACCCATCTTTCCTTTGATTGTGTAGTCGGCATTTGGCCTGTAGATGTGAAGGCTCTGCTACCACCTGTTTGTAAAGTGGACATGGACGTCCAGTGACATTTTTAAATTGCTGATAGGCTCTGGCGCTAACGCAAAACACCAGATGGGCACCTACATCAACGACCGCCAGAGGTGACGTGCCGTTAAGGTGCATTAACCATTCTGTATGAGGATCAATTTTGTGATGAATCCCTTGCCTCCTTCCATACCTGCACTGTATATGCGTGTTCATCTTTCATGTATACAGTACTTTATAGCCTACATTATACAAACTTATAATGATGACAGATGACAAGTGAAAGTGACAGCTAGATGTTGGTGTAGCTCCATAATGCTCCGCGATTCCCATTCCTTATAGTCGTTGCCTTTTACTGCCATTGGTTTTAACAATGTTAGCTACCCATTTTTACAGATACAGAAAAACTTACTTTAAAACAACATAAGTGCATGTCAAAGAGTAATGAATCAAAAAAAGAAAGATGTCAGTCATGCTGTTTCCATAACTGTTGATTGTCAGTCTGTTCAACATTCTGTTAAAATATTTTCCACAGATGCTGCTAAATCTACAAATTAGTTTCCAATCCGCACTGCTGAGCTGTCGGCAGGTTTTGAGATTTCATTACTATTACTAATCCAAAATTAGCGAGTGTATCTTAAATTCATGTGGGCTTCATTCGCTGGAGATTCAGCCTTAATGTCAGTAATACATATGAATGTTTTTTTTCTCGTGATGGAATTGCCTTTTCAGCCACCTTGATTTGAAATGATCTGCAAATAGGAGTTAGCTGATGGCCATTCCACGCAGCAAACGTTTATTTGTAGACTACACATCCATTTGAGGGAACATAAGCAATGACAAACTGCTCTCGTAAAGATATTAAACAAAATTACAACACAAAACACAATAATCTTTTCAATTATGAAAAACGTGTCATAACAACTGTCTACGTATGTGGGTCTGGTTTGTATCATTGATGACGACAACAACAACTGTACATTATTTTGTTTAATTTATTTAGTTCTCCTCAAAGGGATATGTAGTGTTTCTGAACAAAGCTCTTAAAATAGTTTCTTACAGTGTCTTGCCTGCTCTTTCTTGCTGTATTTACAATCTGTCATGTCTGATCACTGTTAATGGACTGTCTCTTAATATTCACACACACACACACACACACAACACTGAAATAAAGCATCAATTCCTAAATGGCAGCCAGTTGTTGTCGTTGGTTTTGTAAAACTTGTGCATATCGATTGATCTAAGTTCCTCTATCCATTGGGAGTCAAAAAATTTGAATGCAGGGCCAATATTATTAGATTTGTTTTGGTTTGTTTCTCCAGTAGCTTTGAACAGACTTTTCCATTTCATGTCGAGTGGCGTCCAGCAGAGCCCCTTCACACTCACATAAGTCGTCACATACTGCTGCTTGGTCATCAGCCCTTGCCATCTGTTTTCAACACAGCCCGACAGCATCAATTCCTGATGTGCAGGGTATCAAATAGAAGTCAGCGTGACGGTCTTTAAACACCGGGGAACAAACGTGGATGAAGGTGAGGTATTCTGTTAAGTGCAAACTACGACTTCACTAGCAGATGTCACTAAATATCACACACTGAACCGTCGATGTAGTCTCAGATCGAAGCATGACCTCTGAAACACCGGCTGACAAACCCACGATGCACGTCTGCACATTTAAAGATGTGGCGCAAAATGCAAAAGAACTCATTCATTACCACTGTGACAGGACGCCTGTTCACAGCACAAACATCACCGCCGGACACAGAAGCACAGAGATCCGAGCGAACACTGCTGATAAGGTCAGTGTCTTTTAGATCCTTTCATAGATTTGAATGTGAATCACACTGAGACTGAGCTGTAACCCTTTCTGTACAACTCACTGGACATGGGCTTAAGAGCAAAATTAGTTTATGTCAATGGTTTAAATAATTAGAATCTTGTTTACTCCGTGGATATGGTGATAGTGTTTTCAGTCATCTTTATGTCAGACGTATGCTACCATAAATATATTTCATATGCACACATTAAAGTTACAATTCCTGAAATTAATATGTTTTGATACAGAATGTTCTCACTGAAATATATTGTGGTTCTATAATTTATTTTCAGGTTATTCAGTTATTGTGCTTCATTTTATAGCCTTACGCTACCTCAGAGATTGTTTCTTTATATGATCTGAAGTGGATTCTATTAGAAGGTACATATGTCTAGATTGTCTTGTGTAGATACTTTGACATACTTGACTCATTATTATAACGCGATAATACTTTTACCTGAGAACAGTTTCTGGCTCGTGTAGCCACCTCTGTATTAAACTGCAAGAAACATAATTTCAGTTAGTTGTGTCCACTATCCTTGCATCGTAATCCGTTCGTGCAGTTCTCTCAGTTACCAGCAGTTAAAGCCAAAAATGTGTTTTTGTGAATTCATGACGACCTTGACCATTTGGCCAACAAAATCTAATCAGTTCATCCTTGAGTCCAAGTGACCGTTTGTATTAAGTTAAAAAAAAAAAAGCCCATTAGGGCATCCCTGATATATCACATTCATCAGAATAGGCAGACATGAGATCATAATGACCTTTGATCTTTGTCCACCAAAGTTGGGTCAGTTCATCCTTCCATCAGAGTGAACATTTCTGCCAATTTTTTTGTCATTCTCTCAAACCTGAGATATTGTGTTTTAAATGTAATAGGGACCGACCGAGGGACAGACAAACCTTCTTATGAAGACTGGACGCATCTAAAAAAAGACCTAATGCTTCACTTGTTACTCTCTTCAGATCAAGTTTCTTTTGCTAATGTTATGTTGTGCCACATGCTGCAGTTTTGGACCCTTTACATTTACTTACTTACTTAACAGTTGCACACAAGAAAACCCTGACAGATCACATTATGTTGTCTTTTCACTTTTTTGCCACAGTGGTCCAGTAATTATTTCCAAAGCTTATTGCACTTATCTTTTTCTGTCCACCATAAACGTGGCTGCAGGCGCAATGTTTTCGTGTCTCAGGAACGGCCTGACAGAATTTCTTCAAATTTGATGCAAACTTTCACTTGGACTCTAATAAGAAAAACTGGATAGATTTTTGTGGATGTAGGTCACAGGTCACAATATGCCTTATGTTTTATCTTCATCTCCGCAGGGTTAAGTCATCAAATATGGCAGTCACCTCATCCTCAAATGTCTCCTCCTTCATCTATCCTGACTTTTTAAAATGCTTTAGGACCACTAGTGGCTCCATGAGCTTGACTATCTTCACAGTCACCAACGCCATCCTCCTCTTTCCCCTCTGCATCCTCATCCTTTACGTGGGTGTCCAAAGGCGGAGGCATCAGCAAACAAGGACGACAACAACGAGCCACTCCGACGTCTTCACTTACCATATGGTCGTCATGGAGATTATTGGTGTTGCAGGATCAATCTGTTTCTGTCGCGGCATCTACTCTGGTAGTCTGCTGCTTACGAAGATTGGCTTGTACCTTTTCTGCCTAACTTACACTGGACAGACTTACTTTCACAGTCTGACTTGTGTGGAGCGATACCTGGCTGTCGCTCACGCCATCACCTACATGAGGCTGAGACAGAGCGGTGGGGTCAGAATCAGAAACATCAGTATCGGCTGTGTTTGGCTGCTGTGCAGTGGATGGGTCGGCGTAGCAGAATTGTACTACCCTGAAATTCCCAACACCTTGTTTACAGTAACCTTTGCCTTTTCCTTAATTATTGTGTCTTTCTGCAGCCTTTCTGTTCTCCGTGTTCTGATTGGCCTAGGGCTGGGCAAGGTGGGTGGGAATAGGGAACGGATAGACCAAACAAAACTGAGGGCTTTCCACACTGTCATGGCCATACTGGGAGTGCTGTTGTTGAGGTGTTGTGCTCTAATGGTTTCTAATATCTTGTTAAACCTAAATCTAGTGAATGGAGAAATCACATGCATGATGTTGCCTCTTGGAATGTGGTTCTGTGTGCCCAGCAGTCTGGTTCTACCACTGCTGTTTCTACAGAAAGCAGGAAAACTCTCATGTTCTGGTCACATGTTCTGAATCAGTAACCTATACTGCTGCACTTAAGTCTTAAGGTCCTTACTCATTGGGGGCGTGACAAATTAATAACACAAAAGCGCGAAATTTACCCATGAATATTTCGCATCAGAACTACTGGCGCTGTCGGCAAGTTGCGAGACTTGTTCAATAAAAGATTTGACTACATTCGGTCCCTTTCAACAGAAATAGTAATGGATTCAGCGTCACCTGTAACCTGCAGCCTGTTTGTCTCCTAGTCTTTCTGATCCAACATTATCTGTTTCTTTGGGTCTATGTCCAGTGTCAAGGTAAAAAGTTACTCATGCTGTATTTGATTCATGTGGGGTTTTTTTCCTGTTTCTTTTTCGCCATGCGTTCTGCGTGAAAGTACTCATGACATGAACAAAGGTTGAAAAAAAATACAATGATGTGCCGATGTGCCCTTTAGCCAACAGCAGTTATGTGCAGCTTCTAGTGGCATGCCTAAAACATCAGCAATGACATTGTTTTCCCAACTCTGTTAAAGACAAATGGAAACATTACATGATCATTTTGTCAGCGGTTAAAGTAAAAATGTAATAGAATGTTAGTGTCTGTATAGGTATTTGGTTGTTAGTTGTCAGCTAACTGATACACTTGTACAAATGACAGACCAGTAGGCAATAACAGTGAGTAACGTGCAGCCAGAGATCCTCCACAACTGAACTGATCTGTTTCTGAACTGTCTCTGGTGCAGCTGCCGCTAAATGTGCAGTTATTTGTCTGTTAGCCATTAGCTTACAGTACATACTCCGACATACTGCATACAGGGGGTTTATACAGGGTTTGTGATGTTTCTATTAATATCAGACGTGATATTTTGGAGTCTCGCAGCACATTCTGAAAGGAGTGGTCTAACTGTCCTGCAACCCGGATAACTTGAGTCAGTAATATCTGCCCAGTCACATGAACTCTGTATGTAGGATTTGCTGCTCTACAAAATTAATAATCTCTAATTGTTGTCAATGGCACAAGACTGCCATCTACAGACCGATTTACAGACCAGTCTCTTGAGGATTCATAGAGCATGTTTTAATTACTTGTTAATCATTAGTTTAGATTTAAAGATTAGGTCATCTCACTCATCTACATGTCTCACCTTGTTTTGTTGTCAGGTGCATACTTGTAATGCTCATTATATTATAAATCAAATGGTTGTTTTGTGTCATTTATCAGCAGAACTGTACAGTACCTTTACTAAATAGTTAATCAAGTATACCTTAAGGAGTAACTGGACTGAGCTACAAAGATGATTTCTGTTTTAAATGGGTTTTTTTATGCGTTTTGACCAATACATCTAGAAAAAAATCTACTAGGATTTGGATATGGTAACGCTAGAATAATTTTGCACATAATAATCTATTAGAATCTAAACTGAATCATTTTCTAAACCTAAATTCAAACTGTCTTCTCTAGAGATTGGAGGATTGCTGGATTGCTTTCTTTTTCTCCTCCCATCATCCAGTCCCAGATCTTGAAAGTTATAAAAACCTAAACTCTCCTTTGTTCCTGGCTCTTTTGAGGGTTCTTTGGAGGCCTATTCTGGGGTTCTTCTCATGTTTCCCGTCATGTAACCTTTGTCTTTTTGGCCCCTTGACCTTCTCGTTTACTGGATGCCGATGTCATGCGTAACTTGGCTCGTTGCTCCGTGTGCGTACCGGACTGCCAACATTAAATGGAAACTTCATTCATTTAATTCTATTGCCTTGTAAGTTTAAGAGCTGCTAACAAGTCTTCCTGTCTTTAAGTTGTTTTCGGCTTAAGCCATGTGTAATTTGAATCTGTACCAGAACCAGAACCAAGCTTCACCATGAGCTGATTGAGCCAATTTTTCCTAAAACCTCTGACTTTTGAGAAGTCTCACCATAACGTTGATTTTGAAGTTTTAACGTTCGACCAGTTAAATTATTTGTGAGACTCTTCACTCGAGTTAAGAGCCTCCGGCCTCCACCAAAGTAGGCCAAAAAAATATCGGTTTTCTACGAAAAAGAATTGATCTGACTTCTTCAACTCAACTGAATTAAATCCCGTAGCTCTTTAATTTGACCATAACATTAGATTAACAGTCTACTCTCATTACCGCAGGTTATCCAATGATTCATACATCGCTCAGTTTAGTCCTCTGTTTTCATCAATGACTTATTCATCTACTTGTAAACATATACTGTCAGCAGTTGTAATTTACACAACTAATTAATCAAATAAATATCCTCCATCCATCCATTTAGACCAAGAGCTTGTTCTGTGTTATTTCTTTGTAATAGACTTTGATCATAAGACTGATTATTTTGAAGAATTAATAGTTTGATTCACTCCAATATTTCAGATGGTAATCTGGAGGTGGTGTCCCCTTTTGTAGATCAGTGTAGATGGCAATGGCTGCATTTTGGCACACAAAATGAAATGTGCGTGTATATAGGCCCGATATAGATGTAATTGTGGATATTTTTCCACTATTGCTGCTATATATTTAAGTAATGGGCTATGAGTGAGAGAAATGACAAAAACTACAGTTACTGTCATTTATATCACTCAATAGTACATGTACAGTATTCTATATCTACAGGTAAAACAACACATCCAAAGTTTCTTAAGCTGCTTGGTTTGGAATATTAGTGGGTGGCTGAAGGGATGGATACAGTAAGATATCCTAAAGATATTTTGTGGGAATTTTTATGTCTTTATTTCATAGTGGAAAGAGACAGGAAATGTAGGAATAACAGCGAATGCCAATGGTCCAGCTGGATATCAAACCAGGGTCTTGCATCCATGTTGTATGTGGATCTAAAATGACAGGACACTTTCTTTTCATGAGCTTTTAATGTAGGTTAAGGTTATAAGAGAAATGTAAGGCCAAAATGCATGTATTAGACTTAATTTGAAAGGGAACATCGATTAGTTTCTGTGTTTAACATGTGGCTGAAACACAGACTAAACTACATCAGTTGTGGCTCTAATATAACCCTAACCCCAACCCCTCGATGGGTCACCGGTGACCTGGTGGATGTAAACAAGCTTTTCTATGCACGTGAAGCCACATTACGTGACACTCGGTTTGGGGAGAGCTCAAAGGAATGGACAGATGGAAAGCAGGCCATGATGGATTGACAGCGTTTGCATCAAGTCAAAGAAATCACGTAGAGAAGTTCTACCATTCAATTTACATGGAGGGACATGCAAGCAGTCACCGTGAGCAGGTGTTGAAATGTGGGTTGTTATTATGCAAAGAGCTCTGGATTCTGATTATTTTACACATGAACTAAACACACCTCAAACATTTCTTTTCCAACAATACCATCATATTTGACTGCTTGCACAGAAACGGAACGAAAAACAGTCCCATCAATTTCAAGACACAAACTAAAAGGAATTACTACAGACAAGGTTAGTTCCTTTTGTAATCAAATATATTTATTATTCTAAATGTAATGACTTAGTCACTGATTTACGATTAAATGGTGTGTAACGGTCATCAAAAATGTGATCCTTGAGACATCCCCCATTTTTAAGAACTTTAAATGTTATAATCTTGGAACTGCCTACATTTGGCAGTTCAAATGTGATATATTTACTTGTTGAGGGAATGCAATTTATAAATCTAAATCTATTTTTTTTTTTTAATATTTAATAAAAGTTTAATATTTATAGATATGTGTTTGGGTAAAATTCATATTTTTGTTTATTCTTAAAACTATTAATGATGTATCAAAAAATCCAAATCCAAATATTGTCATTTAGAGCATTTATTTGCAGAAATTTAAAACCATGACAAATATTCAGTGTTTTCAGACCCTGAAAACAAGTTCATTTTCATTTTAAACTACACAATGCTAACGTTTCAATTTAGAAGAGTTCATAAATGAGTATTTGGTGGAGGAACCCTGATTTTCAAGTGTCTTGTCATGTCTTTCACATTGCTGTCGGCTGCTTTATGTCACGTCTAGAGCTAAAATACAAGCAGCTCAGCTTTGGTTGATGCTCATAATAAAATGAGTTCATGTATTTCAATGACTTTTCTAGTTTAGTTTAGTTGGAATAACTCATAGAATTGTATATATAAAATCTGTAAACTAAACACCATCTGCTTACATTTTCTGCATGTGTGGAAAGTGTGTGTATATGGGATTTTCATTCATTCATATCCTGTGAATCTCATATGTGCATGTGCTTTTATTTGACCTGTTTTAAAGACTGGAACTTTAAACAGTTGCTTCTTGTTACACATTAGTGTAAACACTACCATCGTCAACTTATGTGAAAATTTGTTGCTAAATCAACCCAGAATAAAATATTGCAAATCTTCTTCTTCTTTTTTTTGGAATTCTTCAACAGAGCGAAGTTTTCATCCTGACCCCTGCAAGTTTGGGGTTTGGTGTAAACATTTTATCACATCACAGGTTTTTCTTTTCTTTTCTTTTTGCTGTCATTTTAGGGTTAGGGTCACATTTAAGCACCATGTGAAGTGATGTAGTTTAGGCTACATTTTAGCCACATCCCAAACACAGAAACTACTTTCAAATAAAGTCTAATACATGCATTTTAGCCTCCCACATCTTCTGTTATAAACCTACCCCCCTGTGATGGGGATGACTTTTTTCTCGTCATCTTTTCACAGGTCATGTTCGACAATCCGTCTTCCTCCCACAACGTCACTGCTGTCGCAGCTGCCCTGTCCTCCATCGATTCTTTATTAATTAATTGCATGGAAACCAAAGGCTCCAAGTTCATTGTGATCATCCACACCTTCATGAACCTCCTCCTCCTCCCTCTCTACATCCTGGTGCTCTCTGTGGGCTTCCAACAATGGCGACGTCAAACAACGGCAGGCCACTCTGACATGTTCACCTACCAGTTGGCCGTAATGGAGGTTATTGGTGTGTTTGGAACACTCATTTACTCTGTAGGTTACTGTAGTAACAATATGGTAATCCTCATTTTCGGGACTTGTGTGGTAGTCATGGCTTTCAATGGACAGACTCTGTTTCATACGCTAACTTGTGTAGACCGATACCTGGCTATCGTTCATCCCATCACCTACCTGTATCTTAGAGAAACGAGTGGAGTTAAGATCAGAAACATCAGCATTTGTTGTGTTTGGCTACTCTGCGTTGGATTGACCGGGGTCATGATACATTACATGCCCCGTTATCCTGTGGCCCTAATTCTGTCCTTCACAACTGTTTGCTTATTAGTCATCTGTTTCTGCAACCTTTCAGTTCTGTGCGCCTTGATTCGCCCAAGGCCAGGGGAGGTGGGTGGGGGCAAAAAGCAGGTTAACCAATCAAAGCAGAGAGCTTTCTACATCATCCTGGCCACAGCTGAAGTGCTGTTGTTCAGGTTTGCTGGGATTCTGAGTTATTTTTGCATATACATGCTGGTACGGATAGATCTAGAAGATTTGTGTATATTGTTATCTGTAGCAGTCACCATGACTCTGCCCAGCAGTCTGATTGTAAATCTGCTGTTTGTACGCCGCATGGGGAAACTAGCATGCTGTAACCACAACACTTCATGAACATGGGTAAAGGTTAAAGGTTCAATATAGTTGTTGACGTTAGCTAACTTCATTTCTAAGCGAAGAACTGTCTCCGGTTGCCTGCATCTATGATCACAGCCTGTAGACTGATTTCAATGTAGAGAACTCTTCTGCTCCTCTACTTCTCTACAGTATTTGCCTTAAAAAAATATTAGCAACTGTAGAGAATGAAGAGCCTGTGTTTAGTGGAAAAATGTATATAGGACTCCTGGGCCCTGTTTCAGGAAGCAGGTTCAACAAACTCTGAGCATCAACATAACTTCTTAATAACTTAATATCTTGTTTAGAGTTGGCCATTCATTCATCATTTACCATTTACTTGATTAATGTATTATATTTTTTCAGCTCTAACCAAACACAGAAAGGAACAAAATGGAGAAGGCACCAAAAAGCTATAGGTTCTATAGACTCCTGAAAACTCTCTCTTGTGACACATGAAGTTGTTCAAAGGACACACTTTGAGAAATATATTTGGGGTACCGTTTGTAATGGTGTATGTCTACACTTATAATAGAAATGCTGAGTATTTTTTCTTTCTTTTTCTTATTGCCTCTGTCTACTGGTGTTCCCTCTGGCTACATCCTTGACCCCCTGTTGTTTTCTCTGTATATAGCCTATTATTGGCACGCACATGGCATTCAAACCTATTATACCGTGGCTTTCCATCTGTATATTCCTTCCATTTTGTCTACTTTTTCACTTTAATTAACTGTGCTTTTATCTGCCTTTGGTTTGATTTGGTTCAGTAAAGTTTATTTTTACTTACTTACTTTTACTGTATCTAAAACACCCCTGTCAGTGGAGGTCTTTCTTTAATTGCTTGACTGTTTACCGCCAGATTAGTTTGTTGAGATGTGTGACATTATATGTAGAATTTAATAAACTACTTTCAACCATAACATCAACCATGTGTTTGCATTATTTGTGGGGCTAGTTTCCTCCAGAATCTTAAGAAACAACCAAATGCCCTTCGATCATTAACAAACACAGCGCGCAAAATATATAACTTGGCTAACATTATTATATCCTTATGCTTTCTTATAATGGAAAATAAACCATAGACTGTATATAAGAAGTGGACTGGTTTTGGACTGGAGGAGGCAAATGGCGGAGCTGGCAGAGCAAGGGGTGGTGAGTCACTAGCAGAGTGAAAACTTCTCAAACATTAGTGTAACAAAATCATTTGATGGTCTTGTTAGTGTAACTAATCAACCACAATTACAGTCAAGCTGTCAGGAGAAAAAAAATGTTTTGTTCAATAAACAGAAGCTCTGACATTACGAGTTGGCAGACAAGTCCATACCTGTCAATCAAAGCCTGATACAACAGACGTCAAAGCCTTCTATTCGACCTGAGATGAAGATTAAAGATGGACCAGATCACTTATCATTAGATCATTATAGGGTCCAAATAATACAAATGAGACCACAATAACTTCTGGAAAAAAAGACTCAGTATTTATAGTGATAATTTCAAGTGTATGGGAGCTTTTTGGAGCAGCATCTAGTGGCTTTCTGCTGTACTGCACTTCACACACACTTGGCTTCACTTTCAAGCTGTGGTCCATGCCCCTTGAAATAAACTGAAATGGGGGTGCATTATTTGGCAGAGCTGTATGGGGAGGGGAAATTCCTCAGGACATTTGTAAGAAACAAACACACTTTTGTGCCTGACTTTCTTTTTTCTTTGTAGGGTATATACTTTGTATTTGTAAGACATGCTGTTTTTTTCAGAGGCATGATGCAATAGAAATAGGTTGTGTATTTGTTTAATAGGTATGTTTTGTATAGGCAAAACAAAATGCATCAGTTAATTGCTTTTTCAGTTTACAAACCAAACTTTGTCAGTTAAACGTGAGGCATTTCTAAAACATGTTTTGTTTGTTTGGCAGGTTTTGGCAGGAAATTAACTCCATAATTATTGCCTGACAAGTTTTTACAATACACTTATTGCAAAATAAGAAGAATTTATTTTGTCTTGGTGCATTAAGGGTTGAAGTCAAAGCAGGCAAAGCAGCTTGTACACTGAATCAAAGGTAGTCACGTACTGTTGTCTGTCATTTGCATGGCCTACTGCTACCTTTAAACCATAACACATTACCTCTGTTTTGCATGTGTGTGGAGATTCTTTCCATCACTCGCCTTGCTGTGTTGATTTGACATTCTCTTGGAAAGCAGAAATACACAAAAACAAGGACAACTCAAAACAATCATTTTAATTGTTATCATTGGTGCATCTACTACTTGACAGGTTATAATGTTTGACAAAGATTAAATAATGAATCACACCAGTGGAGTTTGGTTCATGATGAGTAGTTTTGTAAATCTGTACAGTAAAAGCATGCCATAACATATGCAAACCACATGCATGAGTCAGTATGTAAGCTAACATCAATCACACCAAACACCACACAAACGTCTAGACACCCTGGAACATTCGAGCTGAACATTTTTACCAACTAATGTATTTCAGAAAACAATCTGTTCTGAAACTATTGTAAAATAATAGAATTAAAGGATACTTAGCTCTACTTATTACAATTATATTCATTTTATACTGATTCAGTGCTATATTTACAACATGGAAGTTAACCTGCTCCGTAAAGAAACAGTAGAGCTAACAAGAAACCAGGCAGACTGAACTGGAAAACTGAGGTAGAGTAGTTCAAATTAACCTCGCATCTGTGGTACAAACGAACTTTGACATAACATTAGGGTTGAACTACCTTGGTCAGAAGTGTCAATGAGCTCATAAAGTTCACATAAATGTGTCCAGGAGATAGAATAGTGGTAGGGTAGAAAAGGTACTAAACGATACCCTGCTTTACTTAGTGCACTTCTGTTTATTTCATGTTCCTGATTCAGTGTTACGTCTACAACATGGCAGTTTCTCTGCTCGGTGAAGAAACAGCAGAGGTAACACCAAATTGCTGGGCAGAGTGAACCAGACTACTAACCCCAGTACTATACAACCGTCAACCTCGGTCAGCAATGGTGACACATAAACAACTTCACAAATCATCATCCCTCCTGTGCACAACAGTAGCACTCCCAGTATGGTCACCACAGTATGGAAAGCCCTCTTTTTTGACTGGTCAACCCACTCCCTGTCCCTGCCCCCCACTTCTCCCGGCCCTGGATGCCTCAAAGTGTGGAGAACTGAAAGACTACAGAAAGAGATGACACTTAGGGCAAAACCCAAACTGCACAAATATACTACTAGTAGGAATGCAAAGGTTTCTCCAGGGTTTGGAGAGTCAAAAAACCCAAAAAGACAATACAGCAGCCACACGCACCCAATGCTGATATTTCTGATTCTGACTCCACCCTTGTTCCTCAGACTCATGTAGGTGATGGGGTGAACAACAGCCAGGTATCGCTCCACACAGGTCAGAACATGAAAGTGTATTTTCACACACCAAGTGGCAGAGAAACACACATAACCAGAAGTCGCTAAACCTAAGATGTCAAAGTACAAGCCAACGCAGCACAGGAAACACCCTATGACTGCAATAATCTCCATGGCAACCATGTGGTAGGTGAAGAGGTCGGAGTGACTGGCAGAGCCCGAACGCCGCAGTCTCCATCGCTGAAATCCCAGATAGAAGACGAGGACGAAGAGCGGGAGGAGGAGGACGTTGGCGACGGAGAAGGCTGCGAACATGATGAAGTGAAATCTGTAAGTGAAGCACTGAAAAAGATGTAGGGAGGAGTTGGAGGAGAGTGGAGGAGTGTGATCATCAGCAAAAGAGGAGTTGACTGGCATGGCCTGGAAACGACGAACAGAGAGAGGAAAGAGAAGGGCAATGACAACAAACAAAGGAATTAGTAAAAACTATAAGATGACATGGGAAATAGAAATGAATGAATGGCTGTGGAGGAAAATAAGGTACATGTTATAAATTGTAATACGCTATAATTACATAGCCCATAGGAGTGTACAAATATATTATATAAAGTATCTTAAATGAAAACATAACATTATAGTGTAATATATAATATTCTAAGTATGTAATATGTATGTAATATAGGCAATATAAACATGAATATAAAGTAACAATACACCATTAATCTTACTATGTTTTATTTTCCCCATACAAATGATTGTATTGCATATTTTTATATTATATATTGGCGACTGATAATATCTTCACTTCTGCGACCCTCTACAGTAATGTTTTCACATTTTCACAATCAAACATATTATTTCGGTCCAATACATAAATAAACCAAGTAACAACTGAACTAAGCTAAAGTGTGTCACAGTGGTTTTTGTCATGAATACAATAAAACATCAAAAAAAGAGGCAGCATCATTAACGCTCACCTCAGAGATGGTTCCTGTTCGTCCTTTTCTTGCAGATTCACTCACTGTTGGTCAGTTCATCTTGTCTGAATCAGTAATGTTGTGACTTTCGAACATGTCCGATGTGAGAGCAGGTCTGCGTATGTATATACAATACGTATAGGCAGTGCTATATATATTGTATATACAGTCATACCGTCTCTACAGAGGGAGGGAGGATTTTACATGTTTGCAAATATTTGCATTTATGATAATATTTACTCTTTATTTTTACAGGCAAGTACTTTTTTTCCCATGTTTTTTTCTTTTTTCCGTGGACAAAATAATTCATTAATGGTGACATTTTCATGGTATTTATAGACTTAAAGGAGCTATGCATAGTTTTTCTACGTTAAAATGTTCAAAAATTACCGAAAATTATAATTAGAGTGCTTCGAATAAAGAGTTCTGACACTAAGTGAAAGATGTCAGTGTATTGTACAGCAGAGATGTCTACGGTTTACTCTAGCTTGCAGGTTTCATTTTAAAATGACGTTATCACCTGTTACCTCCACTCTGGGAGGCTGCTAATGTCTCCTCTCTTACTCGGTGGTGGCGTGACAAAGTACAAAAAGTGTCGACATGGACAAACTTAACATTATATGTGCTGTGCAGCGTACATGACAAATACTAGATACTGCACGTAACTCCAGTTCTACGAGTACCTGCATAGCCATCTAATGGACTTAGATAAGACAGTGTGAACGATAAAGGGCGACACGAAACAATTACAACACAAGAGTATTTATTATCATATCTGTATACTGTTTCTTCTACATATAGTAATATACATATGTCAACAATAAAGCAATCCTTAAGTAAGACAATAAAGTGTATTACACCTGTAGCATCCAACAATGTAAAAACAGTGTAAAATTAAAAAAGTAACTTGCACTTAACCTAAAGGAAACTGATGATGTAGTAATTTTGGCAGATTATGGAACCTGGCCAAAAATCCAGTGTTTTAACATTATTTCTCCACAACTTCCCCACTAGATATCGCTAAATACCACAGACTGAACCTTTCAGCAGCGACTATAAAATAACAGCTAAAAGTAGCAGATAACAGATAAAATAAGTAACAGATAAAATCATTAACAAATTACCAAACATTAACAGTCAGACACATACCCACGGTTACTGAGTAAAATAAATAAATCAGCTAAACGTAAGGAATACAACTACCACACAATTTAACAGATAAAACAGGCAACACATAAAATCATTTTAAAAAGGCAAGCAGCAATGTGGCTGCTTTTTTGCAGGTTGTAAAACAAATGATTATCTGCTTCAGTTAAAGATAGTCGGACTCGACAGTGATCCATCCTCACAGCTTTACCAAAGAACCGTGTTGCTGATCCACGAAAACAAGAATCAGGTTTTCAGAAATGTATATATGTAGGCTACGTGTTTTAGACGCAAAACCTGAAATCATAAAAGCACTTTATCCCACATTAACCAAACAGTTTGGAAAGCACACAAAACGCATCACAACCTACACTACTACACTTTGTGTTCATTTAGTAGTTAAGTTAGGCGCAGATGCTAGGCTAAGAAAAGCTAAAAAAAAAAAAAAAAAGCATTAGCGCTGTTTTTGTGACTCCGATAAAGACAAATGTCAAATAAATGTTTCAAACTACATATCATTAGAAAGGTGACGAGCTGCACTTTGCTTGTAATTGACTGGAAACATCGCACAATCATTTTTGTCAAGAGTTAAAGCAAAAATTTAACAGAATGTTAGCTTAAAGGTGTCTGACTCAAACTGTCACTGTTAGCCGTTAGCTTACGGCCGTTAGCTTACGGCCGTTAGCTTCCTGCTTACACTTCGTAAAAGCAGTGCTTATACAAGGTGTTATACTGAAATGAATATATGAAGGTAATTCATCCTGTTGTGTTGTGTTGGGAGCCGGTTGTAAATCTCTTTATTGGAGGAAAAAATGGAAACTCACTTCTCAGTTGCCTGGAGGTACCAAATTTTAGTACAGGGTAGTCAACTTTAATGATATTAAATGTATTTTCCCAACAATAAAATTGTGGCTGGTGAAAATGCTGAGTGGCTTCTAACTTTGGAAAACCACAGTGGCTGGTGAGCAAAAAAGTTAATGTCAAGCTCTGATTGTAAGGCATTTTGGGAGAAAACACGTTACATAGATGTTGTCCATTTACTTTGCACCAGTTATGTTATGTGAGCACACTACCTCTTTGCAACTGGGCAGAGTTCAGTCAGTGTTGTGGAGGTGTTATATTTGGTTACAGCCTGGTAGTTTTCCTGCTCTGTGCAGAAACAGCAGAGGTAACACCAGACTGCTGGGCAGATTGAACCAAAGAGCAGACATTAAGATCACACATGCGTCATCTATTAAGAAATAGTATGTGATACAAATAACCAGATGGCCTACAAAGTTGAACAGCAGTGCTCCCAATATGATCATCATGGTGTTTAAAGCCCTCAGCTTTGATTGGTCAATCTGCTTTCTGTCCCTGCCCACCTCCCCTGGTCCTGGACGAATCAGGACACAGAGAAAAGAAAAGCTGCAGAAAGAGACAAAAGCTACAGATAGAAGCACGAAGAATAAACTCAAATGTAGGCTATTCAAGACATGAACGTGTGCTTCGATCATCAATGCAACGCTCAACAGCCAAACACACCCAATGCTGATGTTTCTGATCCTGACCCCGCCCGCCTGCTTCAGACGTTGGTAAGTGACGGGGTGAACAACAGCCAGGTAGCGCACCACACAGGTGAGGACGTGAAAGAACATTTGTCCAAATGAAGCCATGACGGACATGCTTTCCCCCACCGTTGTTAGACTTGTTATCTTACTCAATATGCCCCGACAGTACAAGCATGAACCCACAATATGGATCATCTCCACGGCAACCATGTGAAAGGTGAAGACGTCACAGTGACTTGTGACTACTGCCGCTGAAACAGAGCGTTGTTTCCACCATCGCTGGAAGCCGATGTAGAGGACGAGCACGAAGACTGGAATTAAGAGGAAGTAGACAACGATCCAGGCCATGAGGATGAAACTGCTTCCTCTGGACATGAAGCAATCTTCAAACTGAGGATAGAGGGAAGAGTTGGAGGAGGAGTTGACCATTGTAAGGAAGGCTGAAGAGGAGGCAGAGAAGAAAAAAGAGATGTGAGATGAAGGATAGATTTACATCACGACCCATCACTACCTTACACATTTTGTTCATAAAAGGTTGTCAAACAAAACCATTTCAAAGAAGTAGATTTTAAATTTTGATTCAGTCAGGGAAAGGAAGGTACAAGTGGGAGAAAAAGGGGTGGAGGTAAAGAGCTAAGGTCAATTTCACACCTACCTCATTTGGTCCCAACCTTCTGACTTTTCAGTTTGATTAAAACAAAATTTTCAAGTGTGAAACTTCCCCCAGACCACGGTGCGGACCCAACAGCTGGTCTTTGGACTGACCAGAAGTGGCTTTGGTCGGGATCAAACATGTACAGTGTGAAAACACAGCTCGATAGTCCACATTTTCAGACCAATCGCAGGAAGTTATGAAAAGCACAATAGAAGAAAAACAAATGGAAGAAAACCATGCCGACGTCAGACGACACAGATACAGACACAGATAAACTTCATTAATCCTCAGGGGGATATTCAACATCCATCAGCTCAAGAAAAGCAAAGGAAGCAAAATAAAAACTAATCAATTAATTATTCACAAAATATACAGTCTATCTTCTTGTCCGGCCTATCTTCCATTGACTAAGGTGTTGTACAGTCTGATGCAGTGGGGATCATCACCATAATCTTACAGTGGAGCTCAGATGTTCAATGTTCAATTTCAAAAGCACATCACACTATGTATTCTTTAAAAAATAATATGAGCATGTTTAAACCATAAAACAAGAACACGGCTGCAGTTATGGCTGATATACATTTGTATTTAATTTTTCATACTTAAAGAATCGGACTTTACGTCCAAGAACGCTGAACGTAAGAATAAAAACAACTCATCTCACAGTCTGTTGTTTTGAGCAGTATGTCTTAAAAAATACAGTTTATCTTGTCAGAAGGTTTTTGATAGTAAACATATATTTAATTCTGAAAATCTAACTGACCTGATTGACACTGATGGTGTTTCTTCTGGCTTCTCCTGATTGTTCTGCTGGTTTTCAGGTCTGAACGTGTTACGTCTCGTGTGAATGACATCAGGACTGTGATGTCTTTGCATATTTCATTCTAAATAAATGATTCTATGGGACTACAAATCACACTAGGCAAATGTCTTTTTATCTATTCATCTACAGGTGCAGGGTTAGGTTTTCGTTACCACCAGACACAGATGTGCTTTGGGGTTTAATGCTAATTAGCAAATGATGGCATGAGATGGAAATTGTCCTTCACTCTGCTGTCTGACAAGAATAACAATCTCACAGCAAGTGTAGCCTACACACTAGAGCTTGTGAACAAGAAATGCAGGAAACTGTGGCCCCAGGTCATTGGGAGGCTCCGGCAGCTTCGACCAGATCACAACCAGTGGAGTTGGACCTAAAGGTCATTGAGCTAGAGTTATTAACAATAAAGTGGGAAGAATTGGACATCGACAGGCTGATCATCTGCAGCTCCTCCAAAGGACGACACAAGACGACAACTTGGTCTAAATGAAAACATTTATTTATCAAAACACCAACACAGAAAGTTACAGGTTGCAGTTACTAAC
>JAPQRN010000011.1:16564916-16581349 GCA_037367275.1 Coranthus polyacanthus
CAGCACCCAGTGGCTGCCAGTGGTATTACACTTTAACACACTCCCACACTGGCTTCATTTTGGAGCCCCTTGCCCCTACACCTTTGCCATTGTTTAAAGTTGTGCAGGTGATATATTGACCCTTTTATTTATTTTTTTACAGCCTGGTAGTTTTCCTGCTCTGTGCAGAAACAGCAGCGGTAACACCAGACTGCTGGGAAGATAAAACCACTGTGCAGACACTGTCATCACACATAACTCATACAGAGACAGTATTGAGCAAAGCACATAGGTAAATATGAGGACTATACACCTCATCAACAATGCTCCCATTATGGCCGCCATGGTGTAAAAAGCCCTTCGCTTTGATTGGTCAATCCACTTCCTGTCCCTGCCCACCTCCCCTGGCCGTGGACGAATCAGAACAAAGACAACAGAGAAGCTGAAGAAAGAGACTAATAATAAGGCTAAAACTGCACAGAATAAACCTACAACTACTAGAAAAGAAGTACCAACGGCAAGAGCCATTGTTACCCACATCAATGCAAAACTCAACAGCCAAACACACCCAATGCTGATGTTTCTGATCCTGACCCCGCCCGCCTGCTTCAGACGTCGGTAAATGACGGGGTGAACAACAGCCAGGTAGCGCTCCACACAGGTGAGGATGTGAAAGAAGATCTGTCCAGTAGCAGTCATATTGAACATACCTCCACCCACCATTTCTAGATATTTGTTCCCAGTGAACATGCCCCAACAGAACAAGCACGAACCCACTATACTGGCCATCTCCACGGCAACCATGTGAAAGGTGAAGACGTCAGAGTGACTCGTGACTGCTGCCACGGGAGCAGAGCGCTGTTTCCTCCATCGTTGGTAGCCGACGTAGAGGACGGAGATGAAGACCGGGAGGAAGAGGATGTAGACGACGAGCCAGGATGTGAAAACTCTTTTTATGGAGATGGTGCAATCGAGAGCGCCAAAGGGAGGATGGAGGGACGAGTTGGAGGAGGAGTTGACGGATGTGTCCATGTGTAAGGAACGCTGAGGTAGAGAAGAAAGACAGAGAAGTGAAATGAGGGGTGTAAGTAGCTCTGCCTGTAAAATACCACCTGAGCGGTTAATCAAGGACGTAGGTGCAGCTTCAACTAGAAGCAACATTTGAAGAAGTAGACTTTTCTTCAAAAAGTGTCAAACAGACTCACACAAGCTTTCCTAATATTCCATCAAGGTGAAATAAATAACATGATACGACGCCATGTCACTGTTATGAATGTTGTTTGTATTATATTTGTATAGTGATTCACAACACAAAAGAAACAATCACACAAAGGAGCATCTAAAAATATACGATAAGCACTAAAACAATTACAAATGTATATATAGGCTATATACACAGCATATGCATAGAAAAACACACAAAGGCTACCCAACAAAAGAAAGTAAAAACATAAGAAACAAGTGCATTCTCATAAAAGTATGTTTTTAAACCCGGCTGGACTAATGTTTTGAGGAGTTCTGTTCCTCGACCTTGGAACAGGAAGTAAGACTTTGGATCGTAAGGGTCTAACTGTCTGAGATAGAACCAACATTTCAGAAATATACTCAGGTACGAAACCGTGTAAGGCTGATGAGTAGACTTTTAAAATAAATTCCGAACCCAACTGGCAACCAGTGAGGAGATGCCAGGATTGGGCCGATACGTTGACGAACCTGAGATCTGGTGAGTCGTCTTTTTGCGAGATGCAAATAAGGCGTCGCGGTATTCTAATCGGGGACCTGATAAAAGCATATATGACCCGTTCAGAAGCTGGAGACGCTCTTAACCTTAACACTGTTTCCCAAGTGATAGAAGCCAGACTGTACCGGCTTATTTACGTGGTACTCAGGGATTCAACTGGAGTCAAAGAACACGCCTAAATTTCAACAAATTTAACGTTGTATGTGAGAGATCCCAGAGCCACACTTTGTACTAGAGGGCCTTCAGGATGCGAGCTGAACAAGAAAGGACAGAATTACGTTTTTTTTGCTGCTACTGAGCACAATTTCCTAATAACACAAAAGCACAGTTGTGTTTATTTTCTCGCAAGGTTTTCTTTACAACATGGTACAGTACAACTATTTAAATATATATATATATATAAACTGACCTGGTCAACAGGGACGGTGTTTGTCCTGATTTCTCTTCTGGTTTTCAGGTCTGAATACAAACTTGGACTTGTGTGTGCAGCAGGACTGTGGAGTTTTTTTAGGTTTTTTTTTTTTTGCATATTTCATTAATATTAAAGGATTATGTAAGGCTATAAGTCATATTAGGCAAATAGTGTCATTCATTTATTCATCCACAGGCGCAGAGTTAGCTTGTTGTTAGCACGTTACCACCAGCCTCGGCAGCGATTTGCGCTTAATGTCACTCACATAAATCACGTCTCCTAGAAGTGATATTTAAATATGAAATCATTAGCATGCGATGGAAATGTTCCACCGTGCTGCTGTCTGACAAGCACAACAAAACCACCAGCATGTGTACACAAGCTCTCAGTTTGTCTGATAGCGTTTGATTTGAACAAAAAAACAAAAAAACACCAGTCTTCTGATGTCTTTTTAGCGCTCAGAAGGCATTCCCAGCCTGCTGTTGTAGGAGTCGGAAAAGCCCGAGCTTATTTCCCAGTGGCTGGTGTTCGTCAAAGGGCGGGTATTGGTCTGTGCGTCTAGGTTTCTGGTGAATTATTGTTGAGGTTTCCAGTCTCCTCAGTGGGCACAGCACAGTCCGAACAAAAAAATAAATCAAGCTTGTTTTCCCTGACATCCTCCTCTGTGAACTTGGTCTCGCTGTCCACTTGAGTTACAACCCCAAATGAGCAAAGGTTGGGACGGTATGGAGATCATTGATCCGACAGGTAGCCCACAACAATACCCATATCCCTAAGTCCTAGAGGAACCACTGGAGTCCACACAGAAAGAAACACCAGTCTGTGTTTGCAGGTCGCATGAGAGTCAGGGCTGCTTACATTGAATGCATTATTGTAAATACCTGCATTTGGACGGCATTTAATGAGTTTTAACAGCAGTAATTTGTTTTGTAAAAGGGAACTGAATCCGACTGTATCAGAAGGAGGCAGGAACAAAGGACTCAAATGCACGACTAGCAATCAGGTGGGAAAATGGAGGGTCTTTAATGTGGCGTGGTTCGGTACGCAGAAGTCAGTCCAAAAAAAACAAAAACAGGCAGAGGTATCCAAATCGCAAAAAGGTTTACACAAGGGAATGACGGCTGGAACGCGTGACTCAAAGGGGAAAACAATGAGACACACCTGCAGCACATCAGGGTGGAGTAGGTGATCAACACAGGTGGGAAACACAGGAAGTAAATATGAAAAAACAGAGCAGAGGGCGGAGTAGTTTCAAAATAAAACAGGAAATACAAAATGAACACCAGGAGAACATAAACGTGACCTCGATGATGGCGCTGGGCATGACGGGGCTGACCCCTGGTCTCTGACCACACGACGGAAGGTATATGTGTCGGCTGAGTCTTGTATATAGAAACATGCAAACACAAAATGCTTTGTTTATCCTGCAACATGCAAAAACTGCTGTCGGTCAGTCTGACACGCGAGCGTCAAAAACAACAAACGGCGAAGCGCTGATTATTTAGATCAGTCGGACACAAGACAAAGGAGAAGGAAGACAAACACACTGAGGTGGGCAAGGTGAGCTATATGATATATTTTTTATTTATATTGCAATATTATTTTTAAATATACAGTATCAATATTGGTTGTAATAACCCTGATTTTTAATGACAATTTCCAGTGGGTCCAGGTCTAGAAATGTATCCAAAATGAAAAAATCAGTCAAAACAGTGGTATTAAACTAGTTTTAAAGGAGGAATAGGTTTTGATGATGTTACACTTGTGGTGTCAACAGTAGAGGAACTCTCGGTCAGAAATGCAAACTCTGACTCATTCAGGATAACTTTAACCGTACTTTAATAAGACTGCACTCAGAAGCTGCCACACCGAGGCTTATTTTAAAACTGCATTTTAAAGCAAAAAAAAAAAAAGATCGCAATCCACATGACCATTTTTAGCGCTGTTTCAGGAATCTCCGAAAACACGTATATCACACGACCAGAGAGCTGATACGCAGGAATGACTGCAAATGACTGAAATAACAGCTCAACTGTAATCGGCGTAATCAGCAGCATCGTGATGAAATGCAGAATTTAACCCCACAGCAGCTGCTAACAGAGTCAACAAGTACAGAATCACCTGTAGTTCAGTATCCACGTCGAATTACTGTAACAACGGCTTATTTTCTCCAGGAGAGGGTCATATGACGGTGTAATACCACCGGCAGCCACTAGATGCTGCTCCAAAAAGGCCTGGCTCATTAAACTACTTTTTGGACCCTCTAATAAGTGTTATGGTTGATCTTTAAATGCATGCTCCACTTAGGAAATACAGGAGAGTAATAAGAATATATTCTTTAGATGCGTCCGTCAGTTAGGTTTAAAATGCGATATCTCAGGGACGGTTTGACAGAATCACACGAATTTTTGGCACAAACGTTCGATTGGACACAAGGATGAAGTGAAAACATTTCGAGCGCCGAAGGTCAAGGCATTAAAGCGTCACCCAACCCTTGTCAGCCGTGACGTCATTTACTGTTTCCTGCTCCACTTATGTCCATTACTCTTTGTCTAAAACGCTGCAGTACTTTGTCCGAGTCCAAAAAATTATATTCAATTGTCACTCAACTTCTAACACGTTGATAAAGTCCAGAGGAAATGGATGATGTTGGTAAGTTAAGTTGCAGTTCTTAAAAGAATGAAGGAAAAGTTTGCAAGACTAATATGTTTCTTTATCTTTCTTCCTCTGTTCAAAATCCTTTACTTCAGGCCTGGAAACCATCAAGTATGTCGGCCAATTTCTCCAACGTCTCCGTCAATCCACTTCCCTACCACTGCTCCAACTCAAGAGCTGCCTTTTTAATTTTTACCACGTTCGTCGTCGTCAAGACCCTCGTCCTCCTCCCGCTCTCCGTCCTCGTCCTCCACCTCGGCCACAAACGCTGGCGACAGCAGCGCTCCTTTAAAACAACAAGCCACTCCGCCATCTTCACCTACCACCTGGTCACCATGGAGCTGATCAGCATTTTAGGATCCGCCTTATTCGTCGGCTGTACCTTTGCTCATCTCCCCTCCGTGGCACAAGTAGGGTTCTATGCGTTGAGCGTGGCTCTTCCAGGAGAGCTGCTCTTACACTGCCTCACCTGTGTGGAGCGATACCTGGCTGCTGTTCACCCCATCACCTACCTGGGCCTGAGACAGGGGGGCGGGGTCAGGATCAGAAACATCAGTATAGGTTGTGTTTGGCTGCTGTGTTTCGGGTGGATCGGCCTAACGGCTCTGCACGCACCCGATATGTCCTTCGCACAGATTTTAAGCGTTCTGGTCTTTTCCGTGATCGTGGTGTCTTTCTGCAGCCTGTCCACCCTCTGTGTTCTGATTGGTACCAGGCCGGGGAAGGTGGGCGGGCACCGGAGGCAGGTTGACCAATCGAAGCAGAGGGCGTTCTGCACTATCACGACCATACTGGGGGTGCTATTTGTGTGGTTTGCAGGTCTGCTGGTGTGTGTTGCTCTGGATGCCTCACCCCTGTTGAGCCACAGTGATGGATGTGTGGTTTTGATATCTGGGATCTGCTTCGGTCTGCCAGCCAGTTTGGTGTTACCTCTGCTGTTTCTACACAGAGCGGGAAAACTCAGGCGCTGCCATCAAAGCAATCAGTAATGACTGCTTCCTTTTGAAGCCATGGATCCTGCTTCTCCTCTCGATACGATATGTCGTGATACTGTAAGCCAGTAGATGACACGGCTGGACTGGGTTTCCAAGCCGAGTCACATGTGAGCGTGAGTGGCTGCGGTAGCCCTGCACCATTCATTTGATTTAATTACGTACATATTACACGTTAATACGTTTATAAGTCTAAATAAACACAGATGAAAGACGACTATTTAATGCAGTAAGGATGAATTTGGGTTCAGACTATTCATTGTAAAATTACTAACTAGTAGTTTGATTTATCTTTTAATGTTTTCCAGCAGCAAGTCACAGTCCAACAATAGGTATCTTCTGCATTACTGCTTTAATCTTCCGCTCTGTTTGTTTAACATAACTCCGACTTGTGTGTCTTTTGATTTGCAGACATCTTCTTGTTTCTATTGTCTTTATTTTGTCGTGCATCATCTATACCCGAGTTTTAAAAAGGAAATCTATACTTTTAAATGTTATTTCATGTATATCCTGTAACGTTAAAATCAAGAGTTGAGTAAAACCGGTCGCTTTGAGACGAAGCTCAGGATTCACTCTGCTTTGTATAGACAAGAAATAAAAAGTACATTATATGTAAATTATGTCTGGCTCTATGCAAACTAAATTTAAATTGTGCTGTAGGAAGAATGAAACTTGAGTGTGATTTAAGTGTCTTGTGGTTTGCAGATATCTTTTTGGAAAGAAATGTATTCAAGTTTCTGTAGCTTTGTTTTGTCGCGTTCCTAGACAAATCACAGGGTTCAGCTGCTTTGCGTATAGTATATGATATATTACTACTTTAACTCTAACAGAAAAAATGGGATGTGAATGGTTCATTTGTGTTGAAACCTGTGTCCTGTGAACGGGGGGGGGGGACGGACGCCGGGCTTTTCCTTTCATTTGTCGCCCGTCTGTACATTTCTGACCCAGAGCTCGCATGTGAATAAACCACAGAGGAAGGTGTGCAGCGCTACATGACTGGATTTGAATGATCTGTACTGAAGAGCCACCTGAAGCCTGCCTCTGGACAGAATAAATGTACTGTAGCCGATACACTGACCCAGTTAATGTAAATTCACCTGTCACTGCTTGTTTTTGTCTGTTTGCCTTTAGTATTTAGGATGATTTGACGGTTTTATGTCCAGTGATTCATTAGTGTATAGTAATAATGTGAAAATGCTCGTGTGTTTTCAAACATATTAATGACATGAACCTGTTTTCTGAGATATATAGTGTATTTTCACATGATCTGTTTAGTGTTTTTGTTTCATGTAGTTATACTCCCGTTGTATTTTGTCTTTTTTTTCCGTTGCCTTGTCTTAACTTATCTTATCTTGTGATTTAGTCGTACTTTGAGAACACATCTTAAAGAAATAACCCTGTGTAATATTCAAATATCCGTGCAGCTGACTGCAACCCGAGCTCCGCGTCGAACACTGACGAGAGGACGTACATTTGCCTGCTGTAATTTGCCATGAAAAAAGTATCATTAAAAATGAAATGGGTTTTGCGACATGCAAATGACCAAACAGCCCTGCTCTCAGCGTTCCTTTACAGACACACAAACATCTAGAACGCGCACACACACGTCGATGCCACATATACGTGTGAACATCCGGTGTGTTCGGATCGGACGCAGCCGGTGAGTTTGGAGACGCAGCAGAAGACGACCAGAAAACAAATAACAGCTGAGGTGAGTCTGGCACTTCAACTCGTTTCTTTTAAAGTTCACTCTCACTTCTTTTCACGCAAAAATATCATTTCATCCATTTATCACATCTGTCACTGGATGTCCAGGTCGTCAAGGTTTGATCCAATTCCAGGGGTGTTTTTTTTTTTTTTATCCACTTGTTTTTGGAGAAAGAAACGTCTGCTATCACACAATGTCATGTCCTTTTCTACTTCAGACGTGATGGAAGGATGATTTGAATAAATCTGGCAAGATCATTCTACATCTGTCGAGTTACTTATGTGATCATTCCTTTACAAATATCAAACACTGTCTATATTTGTTGTTTTAAGCCTCATTATTTTCGGCGTCAGTTTGATCCCATGCCACGTTTCAATGTTCAACGGCTCTAAATGAATAAATAATTGATTTTTTTCGCTTCAAATTTGCTGAATTTTTCCCAATTCAATGGGGACAGCAGTCAGTGTGATTAGTTTATCTTGTATGGTACTGAGGTCACTATAAACAGGTCATCTTACATTAAAAGATGGAACGATGTCTAGCATAACCACTGATGGAAGGGCAACATGATTCCCACAAGAACTCGAGGTAGCGGTGGAAGATGTGCTGGTGCTGCCAAATCCAACAAGCTTTGATATTTGAGGGGAAATCATAACTACCACGAGAACTTGGATATTTTCCAACCTGGAGGGGAAAGGTCAGCACCAGTCAGTGGCCGAAGTTAACGTCGCACGAGGTCAAATCTGACCCAAACCGTACGCGAGGGTTCATCACATTACAGCTACGGCGATTGACATATTTATATATATATCACTTCACTGGAAAAAGAGACTTTACACAACGTGGGCGCGACAAATAAACAACACAAACGTGAAAAAATACTACCTACTGTGAGTTTGTAACAGCTGCAACACTGGCACAATAATAGTTTTGAATATATTTGTAATATTCATGTACTGTGTGAAAGAAAAAACTTTAATCACCTGCGAATGAATCACACCAAATATGTGCATCTCCAGTGTGTTAAGACCTTAAAGCAGTAAAGAGAGGCAGAGACACCAACACAAAAACTAATATTTAGTTACACTTTCAGCAAAATCGTCTCTTCTAAATTCATTCAAAGTTTAGCTATGATGTTTTTTAAGGAGCCCAGAAGGTGAGTTTTTTGTCTTGTATGAAGAAGAGCAGTATATTCTTCTAAAATAAAATGTCACATCTCGTGACTTCAGCGATTCTATTTTGTCGTTTGTTCCTTTTCGAAACATTTTCAAGTTGATAAGTCGGTAAAATTGGCTCTGCTTTAAAACAGTTGCTTCTATTTCTTAAGATCTACCTGAAAAATACTGCTATTGTTTCTGGACTCTGTAGACTAGTCACTTTTTGGAGCGTAGGTGGATTCAATTATCATTATTATCATTATTATGGAAAAGTTTTTCATTTGTCAGCATATGAGAAGCCAGTTAAACAGGTCGGAAGAATTTTAACCAGTTTACGAGTTTCAGCGAAGGCTTCTTGGGAGCTGTGAGAAATCTTCCGTGAAAATCCTTTTTCTTTATTGAATACTAATTATTTACTTTCTTCACCCTTTATCTCCTCCTTCTCGTCAGGCCTTCACGTCTGTGAATATGTCGGACCAACCCTCATCCTCAGATGACGTTTCTCCTCTCAACTCTTCCAACTTCTCCCTCCATTCGACCAGGCTCGAATGTTTCAGGTTCAGAGGAACTATCATCATTTTCTCTATGTTCATCGTCACCGACTTCCTCCTCCTCTCGTGTCTCATGCTCTTCTGCTACCTGGGTTTTCATCACCGGAGGCAGCGGCGATCGAAACCATCGATGAGCCACTCGGACCACTTCACCTTCCAATCTCTGGCCATGCAGCTGATCGAATTCTTGGGGTTTATCTTGTTCTTCTACGGCGGCTACACTTATCACACACTGATTTTGGTGTTTGGGGTTGGTCTTATTGCCGCCACTTCAACTGGGCAGGCTCTGTTTCACGTCTGCACCTGTGTGGAGCGATACCTGGCCGTTGTTCACCCCATCACCTACCTGGGCCTGAGACAATCAACCAGGGTCAGGATCAGGAACATCACCATAGGGTGTGTTTGTATGCTGAGCTTTGAATGGATAGCTGTATATTATTTAGACCTTGATGCAAGCTTCATTTTGTATCTTATCATTCTTATTTGCTCCTTAGCTGTTGTGTCTTTCTGCAGCATTTCGGTTCTGTGCGCTCTAAAGCGTCCAGGACCAGGCAAAGGAGGCGGAGGCAAGGAGCAGGTCGACCAATCAAAGCTGAGGGCTTTCCGTACTGTCATGGTCATAACGGGAGCGTTATTGTTGAGATTTGTCGGTACTATACTGTGCAGCACAACCTACAATTTAAGAGTATTGAGCCCGGTTGAGAACTGTGTGATGCCAATGTATACAGTTTGGTTTTCTGTGCCCAGCGGTCTGATGATACTTTTGCTGTACCTACACAGAGCAGGGAAACTACAGTGTTGTAAACGAAACACTGAGGCAAGACGGTAGTGGAGTCGGGTTTTACTGTGAGCAGGGCTGGGCGATCTATCCTGATCTCAATCTTCTTGCCATATGATCTCCTTTTCAGAGGAATCGTACAGATCGTGTCATTAAATAACAGCGCCGTCCAAACCTTCCTACTCAGTTACCATTCATTTTGCATTGCCAAGATGTCAGTGCAATCATGGTATTTTACAGAGAGCTTTGCACTATGAGAAGTGAATGTTGCTAGGACCATGTATTTAGGCTAAGCATCCACACCTGACTTTTTAACCTCTGCAAGAGAAAAGGATTGTATAATGAGAGTTAACCAATGCGTTTGGTTCTATTGCTGTGTTGGAGGAAGCTGCTCAAGCTTGACTGGATCTGATAAACAGTAGAGCAGAGCAGCTAACGCTAGCCATAGCCTTATCTAGGACTGACCGTACCTGCACAAAGACAGACAACTTGGACACACTCATCTCTTATATTTACCGTTCAAAGCCAAAGAGAAGACATTTTTAAAGAAAAGTTTGCGTTTCAGAATAGACAGTTAGACAACAGAGGGTATGCAAATGATGTCTCAGGAGGCCTCATGCTGTGTTCAGACCAAACGCCAGGCAAATTGCATACAATGTTAATGCAAAGACGCAGAAACACATGAACACACAACTTGAAAAGGTTTCACATGAATTCACACGAAGCCACTTCGCAAAAGCCAACCTGGACTGAGGTTCTCCAGCATCTAGATTCAAAAATAGAGGGTTAGGGCTCCGTGGGGAGCAGAGATGGGGGATTAATTCAGTCTTTTTCCCATCTCTGTAAATGCAACACGGGGATCAACCCAGCAACGTGCTTTTCTCATGATGTTACTCCTTTGCTAGTCTGACATAACGTTAAATCAAATACAGTATGCGAAAGTGCACTGTAAACATAACGGGACCAAATGCCAAATCTTCTGCCTCTCGGTTCCACGTGAGGTGTGGGTTCTGGTGGGAAGGTGATGTCAGCGCAAACTGTCTGTAAAAATTAGGTAAACGTTGAAAAAAAATAGTAATTATATGGGTTTTCGTAGTTGTAAATGCAAATAAATATTTCTTTTGTTGGAGTTAACAATGTAGCATATGTATAATACTGTATCAGAGGGTTTTTTTCTACGTACGGCATTATTTTGTGAGCATTTTTATTACTATTACTAAAACTTAAAACTGTTTTGGAATCACAAGACCTAAGAGTTTGTAAATTTGAGGAATTTCCTCAACGCTGAATGAAAATAAAAACTGCAGTGCTGCTAATGTTGTTTGTGTGATATTTATTCATTTAATGGTGCAATCTGTAATATAATTCCATATATATCCGGGTTTTATTCATTATATGTATTAAAATAATAAATCCACTGAGCTGTCATGGCTTCCAGTAAGTTACATTCCTGGGGATGTGGTCTCATCATCAATTCTGAATCCATTTTAATACAAGTTTAATCACGTCTACTTGTCAGTATTTGCACATTACAAACATTTATGTGGAGTTGGCTGCGACTAAACCACAGAGGCAGGTGTTCAGGGCTGAACGACTGGATTTGAATGCATTTCTCTTTATGCAGGAGTCATTTAAAGCGTGCGTCCGGAAAAAATAAACCAACCGTAGCTGAGGACTGATACACTGACACATTAATGTAAATGCAGCTGTCGGCGCCTGCGTTTTGTCAGATTTTTGTTTAGTTTTGGTGGTTAGGAAGCTTTAATAATTGTATGTGCGCTTATTCTTTTTCTTTATGTATGAGCACAATAATAACTGAAATGAGGATGTAACTTGAGTTGCTCTGTCGCTGCCTGCTTTAAAAGACATCAGAAGAAAACATCATTATAGAGAACGACAGGATTCAGAGCGTGATATTCGTGATATATAAAGCGTGATATTCAAATATCGGTGCAGCTGACTTCCCCTCCGAGCTGAACACCAATAAGGAAAAATACATTTGCCTGTGTAATTTACCATAAAGTATCATTAAACGTATAATGTACTTGCAACATGCAAATGACCAAACAGCCCTGCTCTCAACAGTTCTTCAAGCACACACGCAAACATCTAGAACGCACACACGTCGATGGCCCGTATGTGAACATCCAGGACGTCTGGATCGGACGCAGCAGAAGACGATCAGGAAACGAGGAGCAGCTGAGGTGAGTCTGACACTTCAACTCTTTACACATCATGCTCACTTCGTTTCATGTCAAATATAACTTCACCTGTTTATCCCATTGATACCACTGCAGTTGACGTTAGGAAATGAGGTGACAGACTTACTCTTTATTTGTATGAAGCAGAGCAGATGGATGATTTGAGTGTGCAAATTGTCTCGTAATCGTCTTTTAATGTTGACTGATTTCATTTTTATTTATTCACACTTCTCAGTTTCCCTCTTTAGCTGGGAGATGATATATATGAAGACTAAAACAGAGCTGCCTTAAATGTTTTGGGGGTTTTTTTTCTGTTGTATCTTGAGGTAGATCATTTTTTGTGAATCCACCTTTTGTTTCTGGAAAATTCAGACACGTTGACTAAACGTACGCTAAAAAACAGGACGCTTACGGGATATGGCTTCGTCATTTCTTGGGGTGTGGAGTTAAATTCTAGGGGAAAAAACACGAACGCGTAACAGGATAAAATGAGGATGTTATAACGTCATGTTATAGCGTAAGATCAACCTCACTCTTTTGAATGTAACATCTCACTAAGTTCTAGATTTAATCAAATTAATGTTACCTTTGGTTTTACTAGTGATGAAATAAAGTTCAAAAGTTCACTCAGATCACCTCATTAGATTTTGCGTTCAAAGGTCAACGTCACTGGGATTTTAACTCAACAATTCAAATGCTGTGTTTCAAATGTTCTGTATTAATTCATTCATAAAGTTCAGCTTCATTTCAGAGGTTTTCAGTTGGTTCAGGTCTGAAATGTGGAGTGGTCTCTTATTTTTTTTTTAAGTAGAATCGCGTCCATGTCGCGTCTGACCGAACCAGATCAGTGATTGGTAATTACAGCTGTCAGTCACATATCTATCCCGCCTACCTGCCTGAAAACACCTGTGATTGGCCAAAATCTGGCCTTCGCGGGGTAGAGTTCCTACAGCCCGATAACACAAACAAGGAGTAGATGCGGAGGTCTCGTGACTTCTCAGACCACATCGATTACAGTATGCTGAAAGGAGAACTGTCAAGCAGCTTTAATACCATACTCCTCTGAAAATACTGTGTTAGTGACAACAGTGTGTTTGTCATTGGAGTTGATTCATTGGAAACATGCATGTCAATACAGTGACAACCTCCATTTCGCCACAGAATTCACTTAAAGCTGTAGTTTTCAGTAGTTTTTTTTTTTTTTTTTTTTGGCGTCACGGGGAAAAAATGTCAGTATTACCCTCCAGCATATTGTAACTCAAGTAGTGGGAGAGGAAACTGCCCCCTTCTTTGGACTCGGGCTGTAGAAAATCCACCGCCTGACAGGAGGTTTCGGCCTCTCATAGGTGTCTTCAGACACAGCGTCAGGTCTTCTATATTTATATTTAGCCTCTTGACCGAGAGCAGGGAGCTGCAGAAGGAAAGTGTGTCAAGTGCGTTATGTCTATTATACGGGTCATGGATGTAAAGTGCAACTTGACTGGTTTGCTTTGGTTGCTACTGTTTTGATTAAGAGACCTTTAGTGACAGAAATTACACACTGTGCATGTAATGATTGCTATTTTTCTTCTTTCCTCCCTCTTTATCGCCTCCTACCTCCACATCAGGCCTTTGCGTCTGCAAATATGTCCGACCGACCCTCCGTATTTGCTCTCCTTTTTCCTCCTCCCAACTCCTCTTCCAACTTGACGTGTTTCAGGTCCAGAGACAGCATCGTAATCTTCTCTACGTTTGCGGTAACCTGCTTCCTCCTGATCCTGTCACTTGTCGCGTTCGTCTGCAACCTGGGACTCAATCGACGGAGGCCAAAACCACCGATGACCCACTCGGACCACTTCACCTTCCAATCCATTGCCATGCAGCTGATTGAATTCTTGGGGTTTATCTTGTTATTTTATGGCGGCTACGCTAATGTCCCACTAATTCTAGTGCTTGGGGGCGGTTTTATAATCATCACCTCGTCTGGACAATGTTTCTTTCAAGTCTGCACCTGTGTGGAGCGATACCTGGCCGTTGTTCACCCCATCGCCTACATTGGGCTGAGACGTTCCACCAAGGTCAGGATCAGGAACGTCACCGTAGTGTGTGTTTGGATGCTGAGCGTTGGATGTATGGTTTCGTTTTTCGTATTCACTCATATGACAAACATGATCTTATTTTTTTTATGCTATCGGGTCTTCCTTAGCTCTCGTCTGTTTCTGCAGCATCTCGGTTCTGTGCGTTCTGAAGCGTCCTGGACCAGGCGAAGGGGGCGGGGTCAGGGAGCAGGTTGACCAATTAAAACAGAGGGCTTTCCGCACCATCACGGTCATAATGGGACTGTTATTGTTTAAATTTGTTGCGTGTGCTCTGTGCAATGTATTTTTTTCTTTATTGAACCCCAACCTTTGTGTGATGCTAGTGTATGGTTTGATGTTTGGGATTTCTCTGCCCAGTAATCTGATGCTACCTCTGCTCTACGCGTACAAAACAATCACACCTGCAGCGCTGCAAGCAAAACACTAGAGCGGGACAACAATGGAGTTTCACAGATCACAGAATCTGTAAAGTGTCAAAGGCATACGTAAGAAGTGAGCGTGTGAGAGCGAGAACGGCAAAATATAAAATTGTGTCATCTGCATAAAATGGTTGTGCGGTAAATACTAGAATGTAAAATGCTGCAAATCTTTTTAGATTGTCTGCGCTGTAGCTAGCTAGCTCGCCATCTAAGCTTACTTTCGAGCTTCACAAGTTTGTTGAAAACATTGTGACTTTTAAATGTTTGAGCTGATTTGACACAGCTTTTTAAAACATTGTGTATATACGCATGGGATGGCTACATATGTGTGGAGGCTAAAACTAAACTAAAAACTGAAAATCAGCGTTGGTTTAAATACTTGTTTTCGTATAAAATGTATAACTTTGTAAGAGGAAGGGATTGTGTGTGTTGGGTTCTATTCTATACAGCAGCACCGAGCGTCTTACCTTTGACGTCGACTGGGACTGGCTGTACTTGTACAAACGGAGGGATTTTAACACATCAAACCGCTACTTTACACTTATCTTGTCTCCGTGCGGGGGAAAAAAAACAAAAACTTACATCAACTTTAACATGATCAAGTTTGTTTTTTTGAAAGTCCTTGAGACGATAGATTGTGTCAGACAAGAGGCTTTTCGGGATTATAACTTTTATTTACGGGGCAATTTAACAGCTGTGTTGTAGTCGTTCAGTGAAACAAATAAAAAAATCACAAAAGTTGGAGTTGAGTTTTTACTGCAGCAACAGGTGTGTGTGTGTGTGTGTGTGTGTGTACACTGATGCACTGATTCAACTTTTATTGTATATGATTCAGATATAGAGCCCAACGAAACACTGCAGGGCTTTAAAACTCCTCTTCCTCGACGAATGTTTCATTTGAATAAACAGTCTTGTAGGTCACAGCATATGGGTCAATCATTTCTATACAAATTGCATGAAATAAGAGCGATCCCAAATGGTTGACTCGTGTCTTTCAAGTGTCATTTCACTCATACAGTAACGAAAAGTCCTCCGCTCAGGCTACTCCGACAACATAAATGTGATTTAAAAAAAATGGATTATACCTTAACCTGGAATACACAATACAACTCAAGCAAAACGCGTCCTCCCTCTGGCAGCATCAGTCTGCTGTACAATACACCTCACAGAATAAAGTATAAAACACGCACAAAATCTGTGGTAGCGTAATGCTGCCAGGTCGGAAATATGAAAACTGATCAGCATCACGTCATAAGGAGAAAAGCTTCACGTTACACATTCCTATGGATGAGGAATGATGATGGATTCAGAACCCATTTGAATCCAAAACTAATTGCCGGTAGGTCTACTAGTCAGCATTTGCACATTACAGACATTTATAACAAAGAGCTGGAGTAAACATGGGTGTGCAGGGCGAAGCGATTGGATTTGAATGAACTTCTCTTTATTGAAGAGTCATTTGAAGCCTGTGTCTGGACAGAAGGAATTAACTGTAGCTGAGGATCGAGACACTGACACATTAATGTAAAGTGAGCTAAAAAGACTACTGTTTACTTTTAGTATGTAGGAAGCTTTAATAGTTTATATGCACTCATTTATTTAATTGTGATATAATAATCCTTTAAACGAGGCTGTAACAGTACTTCACGTTACGATTTACAAGGTTTTTAGTCTAAAACACATCAACGACGTGAAGTTTTCTGAGATAGTGTGTTTATTACATAATCTGTCGAGTCTTTCTTTTTAATGTAGTTATATTGTA
>JAPQRN010000011.1:16581449-16594656 GCA_037367275.1 Coranthus polyacanthus
ACGACGTGAAGTTTTCTGAGATAGTGTGTTTATTACATAATCTGTCGAGTCTTTCTTTTTAATGTAGTTATATTGTAGTTATCTTTGTTAAAGATTTTTTAAGCGCCTGGTTTTTATTAATAGATGCATTTACTCACTTGTACTTGAGTACAATTCGGAGAGGAGGTTTTAAAGAAAAAAAAAATCCTATTATATCTGTTAACCAGATTCAGAGACTCAGGTGTAATATTCAAATACTGGTGAAGATGACTGGACTCTACGTTTGCATGAAAAGTATCATTAGTAATGTAATGGATTTGCAACATGCAAATAAGGAAACAGCGCTGCTCTCAACATTTCTCTGCAGACACACAAACATCTAGAAACGCACGCACATCGACGCCACGTCTAGGTGTGAACATCCAGTACGTTTGGATGCAGTGAACGGCTGAGAAGACGACCAGAAGACAGCTGAGGTGAGTCTGGCACTTCATCTCACTTCTAATCTACTTTAGAGATCTATTCATGTAAAAACACAACTTCATCCATTTATCAGATTGATCATATCACAGCATCAGCGTGTAGGCAGACAAACAGCAAAATTGTGACTTAGATGATTTTTCTGGGGGTTTTTTTTTCTTCAGATCTACCTTGAAAACATTTTCTTGTAAAGCCAGCGTTTGTTTCTGGACCAGTGGCAGCTCAAAACATTGGGGAGCACAGGAGGAAAACCAACCCGCGACATCATGTTATTTTACCGTAAAACATATAAAGAAGTAAGTATATATGTGTGTTTTTACTGGGTAAAATACGTAAGAATATACATATATATTGTTGGAGGTATGTGATGAGTTAACTTATCATCTTTATGGAAAACATCAAAAAAATTAAACACGTTTGATGAATTTTACCCAATTCCAAGTAGCACCTGTCACGAAGAACCACCAAATGCTTTTACTACAAAATTTTCAGTTATATTTTCTCGCATCTCCTCTTATAATGATTGATTATTTTCTTTCTCCCCCTCTTTATCTTGTCTTCCTCCACGTCAGGCCTTTCTGTCTGCAAATGTCTCAGACCAACCTTCCGTCTTGGATGATCTCCTTCCTCCCCGCAACTCTTCTTCCAACGCCTCCTCCTCGTCTTTCCCGTTCCCGTGTTTCAGGTCCAGAGACAGCGTCATAATCTTCTCTACATTCACCCTCACCCACCTCCTCCTGATCCTGTCGTTTGTCACGTTCTTCTGCTACCTGAGATTTCACCGACGGAGGCGACATCGATCAAAACCACCCGTGACCCACTCGGACCACTTCACCTTCCAATCCATTGCAATGCAGCTGATTGAATTCTTGGGGTTTATCGTGTTCTTTTGCGGCGGATACACTAATCACTCACTGATGATAGTGGTTGGGGTCGGTTTTATAGTTGTCACTTCAACTGGGCAGGCTCTGTTTCACCTCTGCACCTGTGTGGAGCGATACCTGGCCGTTGTTCACCCCATCGTCTACCTGGGGCTGAGTCATTCCACCAGGGTCAGGATCAGGAACATCACCATAGGGTGTGTTTGGATGCTGAGCTTGGGGTGGACAGCTTTAGTTTTTGAAACCAATTCCACGGCAAACTTGATTTTCTATCTTTGTATTGTTATTTTTTCCTTAGCTCTCGTCACTTTCTGCAGCATCTCGGTTCTGTGCGTTCTGAAGCGTCCGGGTCCGGGGGAAGGGGGTCAGGACAGGGAGCAGGTTGACCAATCGAAACTGAGGGCTTTCCGCACCATCATGGTTATAATGGGAGTGTTACTGGTGAGATTCGCAGGTAGCATGCTGAGCAATTTACTCTATGCTGCAACGCCACTGAGCCCCAGTAACAGCTGTGTGATGTCAATGTGTACAGTTTGGTTTTCACTGCCCAGTAGTGTGATGTTACCTCTGTTATATCTACACAGATCAGGGAACTTACCATGTGGTAAACAAAGCACTGAAGCAGGAAAGTAATGGAACTGAGTTTGAAACTCGAGTTGAGCTGAATATCGTTTAAATAAAACAAAGAAATATTTACTGTATTTTTACGTCAAATGCTAATTAATTAATTGATAGTGTTTGAATACATTTTAATCATTAGTAACGAACAGTCGTAACGAACAGGTAAATCATTAGAGTAAATAGTTTACTTCCGACTTCATTAAAATGTGTATAATTAAGAATCTATTAACATTTCAGGGGTTTTATTGCAGCCATGTAGATGTCTTCGGGCCTGGACTCCTATCGATATGGACAAATAAGTTAAATATCACTTCCTTTGTCTATTATATGTCACGTTGCTGTTGAAGAGTTGTTTCTACAGAAATTTTTAGCTCATTGAGATGATAGATTGCGTTTCAAACTTGGCAATTAGACGATAATTGTTTAGATAAACATTGAGAAAATGGGAATTGTTTTTCATTTTTCAGGGTTATAACTTATTATTTCTTGAGTGCGCAATCAGTGGTCTTGTTAATACTGTAGTGTATTGTATTATAGATGTTTGGTATATAGCATTATAACATAATAATAGATGTAATAGACATTTACTGTAACTGTTTACCATTAAAGCAAATAAAATTTAAACTTTTGAAATTACAGGCTCAAGTTTTGTAAAACAAACAAACAAACAAACAAACAAAAGACTGGAATTGAAGTATTTACTCAAGCATCATTTCAACAGTCATATCAGCTAAGCTTTTCCAGAACTTCAGTTACTTCCATTCAATATGTAACAATAATTACAGATGAACTGATTCAGCTCTTCAATTTCTACAGTTTTTCACATTTTATCACTGACTGACAAAACACTGCAGGTCTTCAAAATAACTCCTCTTCGTCATTTTCCCTCCCCTCCACTTTCTCTCTTTCTATTTTCACTGGCATGCTTGACTTCCTGGGCTTCTTCTTAGGCATCGTATCCCCTGACTCCCACTCCCACTTCCGACCGTTCAGTGAAGTGTCACAAGCTTCTCCCAGATTTCCTTTTGTGACGTCATAATTAGACATTTCATGGTTGCTGGAGGTCTCCATGGAGACTGGGGAGTGGACAGGAAAGGAGTTAGATGTAGGTTGGTTGGGGTGGAGGCTAAGCAAGTGTGGAGACTGTTTAGATCCCACCTCTGCAGGTGACGTCAGGGAGGGTGATGAACCGAGGGGGGACACAGTGTCACCTGGGAGGAACGGAGGAGGAACCTGGGCATGCCGGCTGGATCTGAGGGTAGCACTGTGGTTGGTGTTAGCGCTTGGAGACTGGGGATGGGGATGAAGCGATGCAGGGGGTGAGTCAGCATGAGGAGGCGTTTCATGTTGGTGACAATGTTTAAGAATTATGTGAGCATTTAATCCACTTCCGGTTGTGTTTACATGTTGGACCTGCATGTTTTGTCGTACAATGTCACCGTTTTGTTGCCAGTGTTTGCTGCTGCTCTTTTGCTCTTTCTGTATGTCACTGCACATATGTGACAGAGTGTCAGGTGTGTTTTTGTGTACCTGTGTGTCCTTGTGTGTTTGCATTACAGTGTGTGAGTCAGAGTGACTGTTTCTGTACGAGTAGGAGTCTCTGGTAGCGCTCGTGTGCAGCCGCGGGTTTGGATTGGCGCTGTGCCGGTTTCGGCTGCGCAGCGAGCTGAAGACCATGGTGCAACCTGCCACTGTACAGCGATGTTTGATCTTCAGATGGACAGCATTGTAGTGAATCTTCAGTGTTCCTGTACAAAAAAAAAGGAACATAAACCATAAAGTGAGCCCAATGACATAAGATCAGCAGAGAACTTCTTGGGGGTTCCTTGGGGGACTCTGGAACCTCAGCAAACAAGATCTCCAACAGACTAAACCTGAACCACATAGAAAACCTTGAATTGAACTTTGGGGAATCCTCCAAGGAATTCAATCAATAAGATCATTGAAGAACAATAAAACAGAACCATGTGGAATCCCAAGACTATGCATCCACTTCTGTGCAGGACCAATAGACACAAGTTTAGAAGAGGACCTCGAAGACAACCCTATGGAACCACCCCAAGACATCTAATTAGGAACATATTTAATTATGTGGAACCCTGAGAAACAACATGAACAGGTGCCTGAACACCCTTTAAATCCAGGAATAGGATATACTGAAAAGATATTTGATGGAAAAGGTTCCAAGTTTAACAACTCAGCAGCTGAGTTGGTGTCAGCAGCTCAGGCCGAGTTGCTTACACCAACAACAGCAACTTCAACAAACTTCGCCTGAGTTTAAATGAAATCAAGGGAAAAGAGAAACCACCAAATGCCTACCTTTGTCATAGAAGCTTTTCCCACAAACACCGCAGCAGACCCTCCCTTTCCGACTTCCGGCAGGGGAAGGAGAAGAAAGGGAGCAGAGGGAAGAGGGCAGAGGATGGAGGGAGGAAGAAGAGGACAAAGAGGGAAAAGAACAGAGGAAGGAAGAGGAGATGGAGGGGAGAGAACGGATGGAGGATGAAGAAGAGCCTTGCCACTTCTGGGTAGTTTTCAAAGGAGAGGAGGAAGTAGAGACGGATGGATAAAGTGAAGAAGAGGGGCTAAGTGTGGACTTCATGGGATGAGAGAATGATGAGGTAGTCTCCCGTTTGGCTACAGCCCTCTGCAGAGCTTGCTTTTTGTGGTCTGTCTGGATCAGGTGGTTCTGGTGCCAAAGTGGTTGGTCCAGGTGTGGCTTATCAGGGTCAGGTTTAATTTTAAAGGCCAGTTCATTGTTAGCATGTTGCTCTCTGTGTCCTCCATCTTGTTTGCGTCCTTCAGTCAGTTTGGTCCCACTTGGCTTCTGTTGGCACTGGGTGAGCTTAGTGGGAGGGAGGAGATTCTGAGAAAAGGGGAAAAAAAAGGAGGAATCAAACCATGGTTATTTTTAATTAACAGAAACTAGAAGGCTAAACCTAGCAGTGAAACTGAAATATAAAAAATGAATCTAAATAAAACCTACAATCAACAATATACAATATAACTATCTTTGTGTTGGTTAGCCCAAAATGTTAATGGTTCATGGTGTAAATCAAGATTTTCCTCATAATACCCAAAAAACTAAAAGTAAAATGTTGCATCTAAAACTGAAAGGCATTTCAGATATATAAGGCATTTCTGCAGAACAAAAAGTGCTAGATGCTGCTTGGAAAAAACATGAATATAATTACTTTTGTGTGAGGAACCATACAATGGAAGGTGGAGCCTGAATAGTGGAATGGGAGAAGCAAAGACGGTCCACCTGGAAAATTTTCGAAAGGGTGGACAGTGCCTTTGTGGTCAGCTGAAGTCTCAAAATGACAGCCATCCTTCACCAATCGTGAATCTCCTCTCGTGTTTCTGAATGTTCCTGGCGTTCCCCTGCTCTGCTCGATGAATGTGCAGATGTTTGAGCGGCAGTTCTTTGGGGCTGGGTTTAGCTCTTCAGCTGACAGACACTGAACCGTCATCATCTCTACAATGGGGCGCGTCTCGCCAAAGCGTAGGAACTGTTTGAGGACGAGAAGTTCTTCTTCAGGAGTAACCATCAGCCACTGGTCCAACACCTTCCCGCTGGGATGCTGAAGAGAAAAAAGAAGTTATTGCTTTAAAAAAAATCTACGAGTCAAAATTTGGGAGAACACAAGGACAGCTTCATCGCTGGGATTGGAGCTCAGCGCATCCAACAGGACTATAGACCAATGTAAAAATTCTAGTGTAATCATTGTACTCTCGACTTCTAATAAAGGTTACATGCGGTGAAGTGGCCGGAACCCTGTTATATTCCTTTGAATTATTCTTCTTGTTCCCTTATAGTCTCAGAAACACACAGATTATGTGGACTAATACTGCTGGAATAATGCTTGGACTTTTGGTATTCTAGAAATTTTTTTAAACTAGTGTATTATTTTCAATTTCGCATAAACGCCCATAAATCAAAATTGGCTTAAGTTATTGTAACAAAACTCACTCAAGTGCACATATATGCACTGAGTTTTGTGTTTGTGTTTTCACATCCAGGGCCTTTCTGTGTGCAGTCATGACTCAGTTGATGCAGGAAATTTGGAAATTATTGATTTAAGCGTACATGGCTTATTACAAAAAAAAATCGTCATTTTTTGACATTTCACATTCGGATCTTGACTTTGCTTTTCAGTGGATCGCAGTCTAATTCACCTCACTTATACTTATACACTAATACTTATTCTCTAAAACAGTGCACTGTGCTTGCAACCCACCAGTTGTCGCTTGCAGCTATATGTGGATAAATACTGATACGGAGACCAGTTAAGTGTCAATCAAATTGTGGTTTCATATGATCATGCAAAGGCAGGTAAAGAGCCAGCTGTCTGTATGAACATTAGAAAAAGATTTTAGATTCAATAATCATAATGTTTGGAAAGGTCTTGAGGGAAGGACAGGGTTTGACAAGAACTTGAGAAGAACTAATCCCCTACAAAAGAACAATAAACACAGTGAAGCAGATTTCCATGTAAGGACAACAGTAAGATACATCCAAGTTTCAGATAAGTTAAAATACAGCCAATCATTTCTATCATCAAACATTAAATATTGATACAAGTTGCATAAAGGTTTACCTGCAACTTGTATCCTCGAACATAATCACCCAAACTCCAGGCCAGTGTGTGCAGGATGTGACCAACCTAAAGAAAACAAGAAGTCTTCCGTTACACATTAAAGGCCGTCTGTGATTTTTCCCGTTTACAAAATCAGTGACATTTCTCATATTTTTCTTACACTGTTCTGATCATTTCTGCCGGTTTTACCTGTTCTGGGGTCAAGATGCTGTAGAGTCGGTCCAGCAGTATCTTCAGCCGAACGGGTACAGCCTGAGCTCCGTACAGGATCAGGGAGCTCAGGTCGAACACCAGCCCAGGTAGGGCCACCTCCACTGGGCCACAGCTTGAAGGAGGCTGGGCCTGGAGCTTCTCCAGGGCTGAAGAGTATGAGAGGAATCTATTATCTGCTCTTTTTTGGTTTCAAATATGGTGCATTGTCAAGGGTTCCAGAATAGATTTGACTTTCTAATAACATCTGCAGACAGAGTTATACAATTTTGATTAGTTTTTATTTTCGAGTCTTTCAGTTTAGTTATGATTTCAGCTTTGTTTTAGATAGTCGTACAAGTGGAAGCATTTTAATTTTGAGGAACTGAATAGTTTTATGTTAATTTTTATTTAGTTTCAGTCTCAGTTTGAGTTTTTCCAAGCATCGCCTCAATTTATAGGAGCTGAAAAAGGTACGCTGAAAAAATGACATCAAATATGATTTACAAAACCGTTGTTTATTAAAGCTCCTATATTGTGCAAAGCCTTTTTATTGTTGTACACCTGACCCATTAAATCTGCTCATCGCTGAAAATGAAGCTGCTTTTACCTGTTATTCTATAGTGTTTCGTCGTTGATTGTGGTTTTTATTTAGTTTATTTATTTTGTTTTTGTTTCACTTAATGTAATATAATTATTTTTTTCACCGTTTCACTTTTAGTTTTAGTCTTGTTTTTTTGTTAAACCTAAACCCTGGGTTACAGGAGTAGTCAATCACCTGTTTTTATATCAACTAACTTTTAAAAAACAACCTACAAAGAAGGGGGAAAAAAAAACAACTTCCAAATACAGTCACCGTGACAGCCGAAATGCAAACTCAACGCTCCAAAAACCAATGGGTGACGTCACGGCAGCTCCATCCACCTCTTATTCACAGTCTTTGGGGAATGCATTGTGTCAGCGCGTGTCCTCACAACGCAGATATCTGTGCGTTTGCGTTTGCGTGTCTGTGCGTGTGCAGATGCTCCGTCCAGATGCTCTCGTGATGTGATGACAGCGACACCTGACACCATGTCACCATAGCGATGGAACGCATCTGGCCCTGTGTATGTGTGTGTCAGATGGGTGAAGCGCAATATTGTGTGTTTGTTGTCAAACTGCAGCGTTTGGTTTGTTTTTTTTTCCTAAAATCCTGGCTCTAGCGTTGAGTGAAAATGTAGTTAAAGTATTTCTGGTCAAAGTCCTCGTTTTGGTTCTGACTCGTATGTTATTCCACGCGCCATCATTTGATTATTAGTAGTGAGTCATCAGTGTTGTGGCAGCTGTTACTGTTGGAGCTACTGTAAACTACTTTATATCCAGTTTTATATAAAGGCACGACAGATAAATCTGAGGGCTCATCACATGATCAACAGGAAAGGAAAGAAGAAAAAATACGTTGAACTGTGTGACGTTTCTCTCTAAGCTTTTATTTTTTGAGACATGTTGGACAATTTGAACATTTATTCAAACCTGAAAGATAATATGTTTCAGCTGGTAACAAGTTATTTAACCCCAAGTGATGCAGTGAGTAGCTTCTCTGTTCTTTAACACCCATCATTTTGCTATAAAGATTGGACTCTGGAGCAATGGAAAAAGGGTGATGTGGTCTGATGAGTCCAGACTGACCCTGTTCCAGACTGATGGGATGCATCAGGGTGAGCAGAGAGGCAGAAGAAGTGATCGCCCATCATGCCTAGTGCTGATCGTACAAGCCTGTGGAGGCGGTGTTATGATCGGGGGTTGCTTCAGATGTGTCCAAAATGAGGTCAGCTGAAAACCTGAATATACTGATTCAGGATCAGGTTCTGTGAAAGAGTGAAAATGATGTCTCATGCTCCCTGAACCACACATGGATTGGTCACCAGAGTCTTTAAACAGCGGTCCGACTCTCCCATCACCAATGCAAGATCTTGGCAATTTATTGTGACGTTGCTTAAGCATTATCTGGCATAATCGATTCGCTACGCGTTACTAGCCGACATTAGCTAATGTTTATTCGTATTGGATTATATGGTCTGTCAGCTAGCCTGCTAATTACGGCAGCTAGCACTAGCAAAGTTGACATTACTGTTATCAAACACAACTTTATGTGTTAACATTTATTAAGTAGCTGAAACAACTTGTCGTTGTTTAAGGTGACAGTGTCAGTCGGTGTGGACGGTGGTTTCCCTAAGTTAGCATTAGCTTGGTGAGTTTCACCCCTCGATCTTCCCCAGCTCCGACCTCTTATATAAATAAGGCCACTTCTGTTTCCAACAAAAACAAGATGGTGATGGCCAAAATGCCAACCTCAAGGCTTCAAAACAGAAAGTCTACAAACCAATGGGTAGCGTCACAGATTGTATATAAGTAGAGGATGAAGCCTCTATGGTCACAACACAAAGAAGTGGTTTGAGATTAAGACCCGACTTCAAACCAGCCCCAGAACCGCCTCGCTGGGAAAGTGGTAATGGACATCTGACATGTGAGCTGGCTACACATTGCTTGTTGTATGTCAGTAGACAATAAGCTTGGAAACCAGTAGTTTAATCTCTAACAATGTGTTGTATTGTAAAAGCTCGTCATATTATCCATTGTGTCAAATCTATATCTGGTGCATATAAAGGTGCAAATACCTCAACAGCCGCAATAGAAAACTAATTTGAACATTGCACATTGAGTCCCTGAGAATGTTTTTTCATGACAGCGCGGGCAGGAAAAAGCCTGACCTTTCAGCAGAATGTGTGTTTTTTAGTTTCGATTTATAGCAGTTAACCCCACAATAACAACCACAGTGTATAAAATGTCCTCATAAGCCCTCATACCCGAAATGTGTGACTTACCGTGAGCCACCCAGCTGTGTCCGCAGCGGTCACATGACCTGAGCTGGACGCCGCCTGGTTTGAAACACACACAGCTGCAGGAGGACACCGTACACCTGACGGACTTACGGAGACGGCAACCGAAAAAACACAACACACACACAAACGTATTTACAAAAAAACTCAAGCAACAATAATGAACTCATTTAAAATCAGTTTAGTGCCCCTGTCACGCTCAGTATCTGACATTACATTTAAAGGTGCAAACTGAAATTTAAGAGCTGACAAACGCATACCTCTTCAGCGTCCGGAGTCATCCTCATGTCTCCGTCCTGCACGGTTAATAAATAAAGGAAACAATCGTTATTAACTCGTACGTCCTAAAAACTGAGGTTAGAGCGAGTTATTTTTTATTTATACACTCAATAAGGCCAAGTTAACTTTTAAGGTTTCTATATTTAACACGTAGTTTGTCGTCTACTGCCATTTTTTGGTTTGAGAAAATAAAAATATGCTGCAGCTAAAGACATTCATTTCATCTCAAAATTACATTTTGCAGACAAATTCAGACCAATAATCGTATATAAATTCTTTAAATTATATTTTAATTTGTGTAATTCATTTTCTAATATAGAGTATTTGATATTTTATTGTAAATTTCCTCTTACGGTAGTAGTACTGAAATAAAGTTTTAGTGCTACTTTAATTAAAAATCTATTTGTTTAACATTTGTATTGATTATTGCTCATAGGAGCAGCTGATAAATACAAATACACTCAATTTAAAAACAAGCGAAGAAGCTTGTAAATGACATGTTTTAACTCAAACAGAAATCATTTGATCACAGTTGATTATATCAGATATTTTAATATTCGTATTATTAATAAAAGACAATACTGACCTGTTTGATGTGGAATAACAGCCTCTTGTCTTGATTTTTCTTCACTTTTTTTTGTCTCGTATTGTCGTTTGTCTTGGATTTATTTCGTCACGTCCTTCTCTATGTTTTTCGGTCTTTCTTCATGACTTTTCCTCTTCACTCGCTCCTCTCGTTTCTCTCCATACAATACCTGCAAAACTCCACTTTTCTCTCCCTCTCATAGATATTTATACACTCAGTCTTTCTCTTCAAGACTCTCCATCCTTTGGCTCCTCCCACTTATCTGCTCTGCACCGACATGATTGGGTGAGGATTAAGCCTTAAGATCACTTGATTGGATGCCTATGTTCATTTTTTTTCCCCCCTCCTTTTTCTCCTTGTGTCTATATTTTAACAGATGATGGATTCGGGATCGAGATCAGCATCGTTACAGAACAAAAACTCTGAGGAGGTCAGAGATCCAGGGTTACAAATAAAAATAAAAACAAAACACTAAAACTAGAAATAAATTAAAAAATAAACCAAAACTAAATTAAAACTACAAGGAACTTGAGAATCAGCTCCATTTTTGAACAAGATGAAACGATGAACAAGAATAAAATGTCTTTGCACAAAGTGTTTGTGTAAATCATATTTGTTGTCATCCATTCTTTCATCCAACGTTTTTCAGCTTCTGTAAATCAAGGCTTTCCTCATAATACCTGAAAAAACTCAAACTAAAGAGAGACTCACTCGTTTTCTCAAAATAAAATACAACTGAAGCTGCTTATGCGCTCATAAAATGAACTGAAACTCAATCGAAATCAAAAACTGAAACTGAAAAACAAACCTAATGGAACATTTCTTGATATTTCATCGTCTCTCATGTTGGACAAAACGGAGCAACGTTTTCCACCTGAGAAGCTGAAACCAATGAATAGTTGGAGAAAAAAAATGTTGTAAAATTTCACTTGACCTGATTGAAAATGTAATTTGAGCAATTTCAAAGTCAGTTTCATCTAAAGAGCAATGAAAACTTGTCAAAATGGTGACATTTCATCGGACGGTGTTGTCTGTGTTGCAACGAATTTTAACGTTTTTCCAGAAATGACTCGGTGCCCGCTACAGAATTTTAAGAATCAAGCCCCTGCACGAGGTTTCATCTAGACTAGATTTGGTAGACACGGGTATCAGGTCCAGACGCACAATAAAAGCTTCTTGGAGCCAAACCCAGACCACCATTTTGGTTTGAATATGCAATTTTTGCCTGTTTTTTTTTTTTTGCCTTTTCCATGTCCTGTTCACACGGAAGTAAATTTAACTGCTTTGTGCAAAATCCAAAACGAGGCCAGACGTGAAAACATCTACACGACTGTAGTAAAACCCAGAAGAATGTGCCCGATATCGCCTCCCACGATGTGCGAAGATCGCTGCTTGCAGCTTTGTTTGTTTGTGAAGTTTTATTTTATTTTTACTCTGTTTTCTGACTTTAATACGATTATTTTATTGATGATTTTATTCATTATTGTCTTCTTTTATTGTTTTATGATGTTTTATTGTATTTTGATGTTGTTTTATACATAAAACAATGATAGAAATAAAGTTTGTCTGATTGATAACGTCCTCCGTTTCCTCTCTCATGGCCATGTGACGCATGTTGATCAATGGCCTTAAGCGCTGCCGACTGTTGGTTTGATTCCCGGTGCTTCCTCTTCTCTTTACTGTCAACTATCAAACAAAGGCTCCAAACATATAGATTTCTATAAAAATAAAGAGGCGGACCCCTCTGTCCTTGGCATGTCCGTCAGCCACTGTGTCCCCCTGGGAAACGACGTCCCTCTGACAGGAAGGTTCCCCCCCCGAGGGTCAGATTGAATCAGGGTGACAGTAGGGCATCTGGCCTGCAGCCACACGCAAAAACACAAGGTTACGTCAATGAGAATAACCGCCGGTGTCATGTTTTAGGTGGATAAACTGTGCTCTGGGATCTGCAGAACTTTGGAGAAAAGTCAAAGATGAAGCGTTGTATTCTCTGAACCATAGTGATTATCGGTTGGAAACGTTCATTAGTTTTTACCTTCCTTTAGTCTTTCGGTTTGGTTTTTGATTTCATTTTAGTTTTTTTTTAGTTTTACAATACATAAGGGTTTGGTTTTTTTTTTGTTCACATGAACCGTTTAACACTGAGAGAGAAAACAAAGCCGATTTTACTTGCAATTCTCAAGCTCATTGTAGGTTTTCTTTAGAAAATGTCACCTTGAAAATTGAAGAGAAAATGGAAATGAAAGTTACCTTTGGTTTTAGTGGTTAAGAAATGTAGGATTCAGTTTTTAACAAGCTCCTGTGTCTTTTTTTACAAGCAGTCTAAACGGGTAACGTTAGCGAGCTTAGATCCGTGTTTTTCGTGTATCCAAAATCAAATAAAGCTCCTCTAACCCTTCGTTTCATGGGGACTTTAACTTATTTCCTCCCTAAATGTAATAAACTTAAATGACTCTTCTGCTCTTTTCGTCATACTGAGGGTTTTATCAGTTCATTTGGAGAAAAAATGGTTTAAAAAAAAAGCTTCAGTCAGAAAGAACGAACCAGAAATCTGGAAGAAATGACGACTTCACAGTTTTTTCTCCCTGAAGCAGAAATGACCTGAAAAGTGTCTGATATTGTCAAGCTGAGATGCACACACACACACACACACAAACACACACTTAAAATGAAGGTAGGACTGTTGGACAGGCTGTGCGTCTGCTGGGAACT
>JAPQRN010000011.1:16601480-16623214 GCA_037367275.1 Coranthus polyacanthus
GTGTGTGTGTGTGTGTGTGTTTGTGTGAACCCGTTTGTGTGTGCGTTACCTGGTTGTAACTCGTCTCTGCAGCCTTCATGAAGCCGATGAGACGATCTCTACGCCTAGAACGGAGACAGAAATGTACGTCTGACTGAATTAAATCTCCTGAAAACACAGAAGTTGATTTGTGCTGGTAACGTTGGGGTTATGATAACGAAAACTCAGACTAGAACTCACTAATAACTGCAGGTAAAATCAACTTGTTGTTTTGTTGTGTATTGAATTTACTTATGGAATATTATGCAGCATTATCATGAAGTCCCAGTTTCTGTATCAGCAAGTTACAGACATTAGCCATGATAACTGTCAACACATTTTGCCATGTTATGTAGTTCTGGGTTGTGTTGACTCGTCCTCTGCTTTGCCTTAATGTTGGATTATCAAAGCCGTAGTCCTGCATATCCAGACCTGTGTGAGAGTAGTTGGGTCACTGGGCTGAATATGAGGTAGGACGTGGAAGTGAAGGCTATTCGCTGTGAAAGAGATTGAGCTCGTCTCTTTGAAAAGAAGAGTAAGTCACCTCTCGTCACAGTATTTTCAGTTCGTCATGAGCCACGACACACAGGAGCGACTGCTGGACTGTTGCCTCCCCTGCTGTCGCTCAAACACGAAAGCGCTAATACTGTTTGAATTTAACGTCTCTTGATTTAGCGCCAGGTGCTGTTAGTTGAACTGTTAGATAAATAAACTAATTCCTCAAAATAATACAAATAAAACTACTCATGCGCTGACTGACTAAAACTAAACTGAAAGACTCAAAACAAACAAAAGCTACTGAACGTTTCTGGGTCACATGACTGGCTGCTGGAGGCTGTGACTGGTTCGAGTCGGTCGTACCTGGCGGCCTCTCTCAGCTCGTCGTCCGCCTGCTGAAGCCTCTCCTCCAGCTGCCTCTTCTCCCTCTGAACCCCAGACAGGTGCTTACCCAGAATCCTCAGCGAACGCTCTTTACGGCTCACCTCCTGCTGAGCCTCCGACAAGAACTGGGGAAAAGACAAAGAAACGTTAAGTGAGTCTAAGGCGGAGTGGAACAAAGTGTGATTTTGACCGTGTAGTCGACAAGTTAAGAGTTCCTTTGTTTTGAGTGAAGCTCAAATTCAATGTTATTTCTCCGTGAAGGAGCTTGGAAACAAACTCTGCAAACTTTAGTAAATCATCAAAACATGTTGGATCTCAGCTTTACTTTGGATGTAATTATGCAACACGCGTCAAAATGTTCTATTTTATCTATTACGGTTTGGATTTATTAGTTTTACCTGTTTGGTCTGGTTCAGTGTTCGTTGTGTGTCTTTCTGCTCTGTGTCGTGTGAGTCCACTCTGACTTGCAGTGTGCCGAGCTGGTCGTTCTGTTCCTGGATCAGTTTCTGGGCCTCCTGCTCCCGGCTCAGAGCCTGACGGAGCTCTGAACACACACTGTGGAAACGCTCTGCTGGGACCTACGCACAGAATCAGACAAAATGAACCGACTGCATGTGTCTGCTTTCCTCTGGAGTTTCCATTAGCAGACTAATTTAACGCAAGACAAATGAGGACTGAGGCCATTTAAATTTGTAATTGTGTTATTTAATTTGATAAAGAAATTAGTTATGTTTCTAGTTAGTGATTTACTTGAAGCAGTGAGTTACTGAAATTTGGCTATTTCTGCTGTTTTCTGTCGCCACTCTTTACGATTTGAGGTTATATTCTCATGAAGTCACAAACACCAACATTTAAACCTGAACACGATTCTAACCTTTAACAAAGTCAAACTACTTTATCAGTTTCTTCAAATCTAAAACAACAATCAGTATTAAATTATATCGTGACATTTTTCTGCTAAGTTTCACCATCTTGCAGCTCTCCTGCCTCCTCGCTGCTCTCCTCAGATTGGCCAGCTCCACCCTTAGGCTCCGCCTCTCCACCTCAGTTGAGTGCAGCCGTTGGCTGAAGAGCAGGAAGTGCTGCTGGAGGCTGGACACCAAGGCCTGATGGGAAAACACACACATACACACAAAAAAGGATTATATTATATTTTTCCAACTAAGCCCTGCCCACTGTGAGATTCTGCAGCCAATCACAGCTCTTGTTATCCTGACCTTCATGTGGGGCTGTCGAGGCGTCTGTCTCAGCCCATCCTCATCCGCTTTGCCAGCACCACACTGACCTGACGCTGCATCCGATTGGCTGAGAAGGTGACCCAAGAGGCGGGACAAACTGGACCGAGCTGCTGACATCACATGTGGAGGGGAGGAGCCTAGAGGTGAAGAGGAAGGCGGTCAGACGCACCAATAACAGCTGAAGTAAAACTGACTCTGTGTGTGTGTGTGTGTGCGTGGTTACCGGTGTGTGTTAGCGCCCCCTGCAGGTTACTCATGGAGGACAGGATTATAGATGAGAGACATTTAGAGCGAAGCCAGCGAGTACACGTTGCCTCACGACTGCCATCATCATCATCATCTGAAATGAGGAAAAATCTTACCAAACAGAGCAGATCATGACGTAAAAAACATCCTTTGTGAAACTGCAAAACAAAAAACTAAACCAGCCAGCACTCTGCTAGATCTCTCATTGCGTGTTTATTGATAATAACCATGGGGCTTTTATGAAAATAGTATCAAGCACTGGTCAGAACCATAGGCTGTATGTAAAGATGGATGGATGTAATGATAGCTCTCCAGATTGAAGCCAAAACATCTCCATCTCCCCCTGGTGGCTGGCTGCAGAATAAGCCATAATCCAGTACCCTCCATGTTATTCAATGGGCCAAACTAAAAACTCAAAGTTGTCACAACTGTCATCTTTCTGATCAGTTTGTTTTCAATAAGTTATCTGATGTTATGAAAACAGGAGATGGACAGCTATAAGGGCTAATCAATGACATGTCTATGGTCAGGACTATTGATATGTTGACTGACAGTGAGAATCATGTCCAGTCTGAACTCAAACCTGACAAGAGAATGACCACCTACCGGTACTCTCTGTGTATTGTCCCTTCTGCGTTGCCGTAGTCTCTCCACACACAGACACACCCACTGCAGGTCCACCTCCCATCTCCAGTCGAAACAACACAGATGAATTCTTTCCTAAAATACACCACCTCCTGACCGCAGACAGCACACACACAGTCCTCCTCCATCTCCTCAGCACCCTCCTCCTCCTCCTCCTGCCTTCCGCCTCCTCCTCGTCTCCATCCTCTGCCAGCGCTGCAGCCAGCCTCCTCACCTCGTCCTCCAGCTCCTCCCTCTCTTTCAGTCGTCTGCTCAGCAGCCTCTTCTGTTCACACAGTGTGTGAACACGGCGCTCAGTGTGTGTCAGAGCTCCGCCCAGCAGCAGAGACGCCCACAGGAAGGACGACGACTCCCTGCTGCTCCGGGTGAGGAGACCCCGCAGCCGGGAGAGGTCAGAGGTCAACGAGGAGACGTGATCCTGAAGAGCGGCGCACTGAGATCGACACAGCTGAAACACAGAAACAACAAGAGAAACACATTATTATCATTCAGCAACATGAGTAGCAAGGCTTTACAAATGTTTGTGTAACTAAAAAAAACAATACAATTTTACCATAAATGTTTCAATACACATACTTGCGTCACCGTTATTGAGACAGACCGATTAATTAGCATCAATAGAACGTTTTACAAACCGTCGGTAGAAACCAGACTGAGGTTAATACAACTTCATAAATGTCATAACCGTCATAATCCAGTCAAAAATCAGTCTGAAGACATTAATTTGAAGGCCGTGTGCGTGCGTTACCTGCAGCTCGTTCTGCAGCTGCGTCACCGTGTGTGTGTGTTGGCTGCTCCAGGCCTCCTCTCTCCTCCTCACGCTCTCCTCCAGACGAGACAACACACACTCCTGACTGCGCTGCAGCTCACGCACACACACACTCTTCTTCACACACACACTCTGCAGCTGGGCGATCTACAGAGAGAGAGAACAAGGAATTGTGTGAACAAGGACCAGGACGAGAGTTAAAGTTATTATTGAAGTTAACAAAAACTAAGGCCTGGTTTACACTGCGTCAAGGACTACGTATGTAAAGATGGATGGATGTAATGACAGCTCCCCGAATTGAAGCCAAAACATCTCCATCTCCCCCTGGTGGCTGACTGCAGAATAGACCATGATCCAGTACCCTCCATGTTATTCAAAAAGGTGGCACACACCAGCTCTGAAAGCTCTACAGCGTTAACAGCTCCTACAATACCAACAATGGTATTGTAGGAGCTGTGATTGGCTGTTTGGTGGTGATGAAAAAGCATGTGGATTGAACAATGGAGCAGTAAAAATGGATGTGAAATGAGACGTGGAGTGCCGCATTCTTTGGTGATTTGATTAATTTAAAGCCAATTTGATTATGGTTGAGATACAATGGAAACAGTCAGGTTTCATCGTTTCCTCTGTCTCACATGCATCATTCACAACACAAAATTGCCATTTTTCACTTCAGGTAAACGAGGAAAATGCTTGCGAATTAATAATGGAAGTAATGAAATGCATGTGAATTGAAAAATAGAGTCATAAGCAGTCATAAGCATCAGCTGTCACCATGGTTACTAAATTCCTCCCAAACTGAGGCAGAATTTTAAAGTGAACTGATTTAAGCTGTTGATTGTGTTTTCAGTTTTCTCTACATTATAATCTTTAGCTTCCAACAACACAATCTGAAGCTCTGTGCTTGGACGCCTGTTGGTGAAATGCACCCTGGGAGTTGTAGTTGGCTTGTGTCCTTCAGCATCTGTTCATCATAGTCAGCTGTTGACGTCTGATCGCTGCTCACCTTGTCGTTGGCCTTCTGGAGGTCAGAGGTCAGCTGGTCGACCTGTTCGTTGATGACGCCGCACAGCTCTTCCCACGTGAAGTTACCCAGAATGCTCTGGGGCTGGTGGAGGAGGATGCAGCCGGCCAGCAGGCGCTGATACAGGCAGTAGAGGAAGGACAGACGGGCCTGAAACACACAAACACACAGCGGGACGTGGTTTTATCAGATTCACTCAGCAGCACAAAGTGTTTAATTAAATGGTTCTGACATAATGACAACACGCTGCTCTGTAGTAACACCTCACACAGGGAGGACATGAAGAGAAGATGGAGGGCAACAATCAGCTACTGTCTCTTTTAAAGCTTTAACATTATTCTAAAGTTCCTCGAGGTTAAATGTATGACTTTTAATATGACAAAGTAAGAAATGTATCGCCTTTTCCAAAATCAGACCCAGGGTTTCCTTTATATACATTTTGCAGCAGTGGCTCACCACTACAAGATCATTGCCGGAGCTGCTTCAGAATGTGATTGTATGATGTATTTGTGGGAATTAAAAAGCCTGTCTAATCAACAAAAGTCAGGACACTGGAAAGTACTGTTTGCAGCAACTTTCAAAGCTTCATTTGTTTCCATCACTACAGAAACGTAATTTGTTAATCTATAATTTGTTTGTTTAACAAGTCAACAACAGAAAAAAGCTGTAATATGAAATAAAGCAACATGGGAGTTCTAGTATTTGATGCTAAAAATCACAAAAGGTTTCAGTTTCTGTTAAAAATTGGAGTCCGTTTGTTTGGATATGGACAGAAAACTGCTCAATAAGAAACTGTACTGAGCTCCAGCCCGTTTGCAAATAAAAAGAATTAAAGAAACCACACAGAGAGGAAAAGTCTATAAAGGCACCTTTGAGTCATTCTCGTACTGTTCAGTTATCTTCTGCACTTCTTCTGCCCTTTCGTCCCTCTGTTTCTTCTTCTCCTCCTTTAATTTCTGCAGCTCGGCCTGTAGATCTCTGCTCTGCGTCGACCAATCGGAGCTCTGCAGCTGCAGACGAGCCACCTCTTCCTTCAGTTTGTTCGTCAGCTGCTGAGCCTCCTGCAGAAAAACACACACGGATTAATCACACTTTAACCTGAAAGCTCCTCTCTGCAGGTCTGAGGTCTGACATTCACCTCCATCTGTGCGCTCTGATCTGAGGTCAGCTGTGTCATGGTCCGCTTCTCTTCCTGCAGCCTCTGCGATTCCAACAGCAGATCCTGGACCTGTGTAGAGAAAACACAGCAGAGATGAGAAAGTGGCAGCAAACCAAAGCAGAAACACCCGAGCAGCGTCTTTATACCCGTTTGTCCGTCTCCTGATGTCTGCGTCTATCATCGCACAGCGTCGTCTGCAGCAGCTGCAGGACTTCCGCAGGACTACAGCTCCCAGCATCCTCTGCTGGAGGACGACAGCCTGCAGAGATACAGCAACTGAATTTAAGTCACATTTCATTTAGCCTTTATTTTAACTCAGAAACACATTGAGGTAGAGGCCTGAAAAAGCAGATGGATCCTTTAAGTGAGAATGCAGAGCGGCTCAGGCGTGTGTTCAGTGTTCACCTGTGTTCGTGTGCTGTCGGAGTGATTCTCTCATCTGTTTCCTGAAGTTCAGAAAGGTGTTGTCTGTGTCGCTCTGTCTGTGAGCTGCCTAAACGCCAAAGAAGAGGAGGAGTAGTCAGTATTAAAGGAGCAGTTCACTCAGTTTACACCGGGTGTGTGCGCGTGTTACCTGCTTCAGCTGTGAGTGTGTGTCGGCGTGTCGTCTTTTCTCCTCCTCTAGCCTTTCTGTGAGGTCAGAGGTCGTCCGCTTTTCTGTTTCCAAGGCAACGCTGAGGTTAGACTTGCACTGCTCGTACTCCTCCTGCAACCTGAACACAAATCATATTTAATAATTTTCATTAACAGCAAGATATATCATTTAACAAAACATCAAAAAACATAAAAATTAACAAATGACAAAATATACAATATAATATGAACAAACATTGCTTAAAAATGCACAGATGAGATATTTATTTAACACTAGTAACATATAGTTTTTTATGGTATAGAGCTTTGGAAATGATTGTTGGACAACTGTGACAAAATAGTGAAAAGCATGTCAAATATTTCAAGAGCAGAATATCAAAAGATCAGGTTAAAGGGCTGTTATATTGATAAAAATGATTGTAGATAATTAAATGCATAAAACACAATAGTTTAATCTTCTATTTTAAAACATTAAAACATGACAAATTAAAAACATGTTACCAAATATAAATGTATTTAAACTACATACACTTTATAAACTAAAGGCTTGCTTCTTCTAGAGCGTTTACAGTCGGTCAGGGCCGTGCTGGTGTGATAATCAAACACACGTCTCTGGTCAGCTCGAATCAGCCGACTGGCCTCACCTGTTCAGAGCGCGCTCAGTGCCGCTGCTCCGGTCTCTCTCCAGGCCGTGAGCTCGCTCCACCTCGCTGACCTGAACTCTCAGCAGCTCCAGGCTGGACGTGGCGTCCTGCAGACCGGACCGCTCCGCCGCCAACGCCGCCTCCAGGTCACGCACGCGCAGCTACCACGTCACACGACCACAGAGGGACAGGTTTTACTGAAGCCTTAATACTGCTTCATTCATGTCTTTCTTTTTAAACTATTTGCTTATATTTTATCTAGTTATTAGAGAATTAAAAATGAGTAAAATGACAAGTTAAAAAAGCGCGTGTGTGCGCGGATGGTTACCTGGACGATCTCAGAGTTGAATTTGGACTCGAGGTGAGCCGCTCGCTCCGCCTCGATGTTCGACTCCAAAGACTTCACCCTCTGGTCCGACAGCTGGAAAAAGACAGAGATTCCTGAACCAAACCACAGCCACCTCCTCTCCAATGGTAAGTCTTCTGATCCTTTACATCAGTAGAAGTCCTAATACACACTGTGAAAATACTCCACTGCATGTAAAAGTACTGCATTCAGAACCTTACACCAGTAAAAGTATGCGTATGTATAATTAACAGTAAGTATTATTAAAAAAATGGATTTAAAGTGTGAAAAGTGAAAGTGTTTATTGGGCAGTGAAATGGTTGGCTGGTGTTTTACTATTAAAGTTGATGTTTTTGGATTCATTTTTCATTAGTTAATTTTTATTTTCTATAAATAATATAAATCTTGAAGAAACTTAACTGTTAGACACACATAACAGAGTAAAACGTACAATATATGTCTCTGAGATGTAGTGGAATGGAAGAATAAAGCTGTAGAAAATAGAAACACTTGAGTGAAGTACAAGAATCTCAGACTTGTACAGTACAGTAGTGCAGTCAGAGTCCTCGGTCCTCACCTCCTTGTCCCTCCTGCTCCTGTCTTCTCTCTCCGTCAGATACTTCAGCTCCTCAGCTTGTCGTCTGTTCAGCTCCGCCTCCCTCTCGGCCTCCTTCTGCAGCTCAGCCATCCTCTTCTCCGTCTCCTCCAGAGCCTCCTCCTGCTCCTACACAACCACAACCAGATCCACACGCCATTAGATTAAAGTAGGAGTCTCTGATTTGACTCTTTACCTGCTTACTATGGAGTATGACAGTGGATTTAGCCTTTTAATCGTCAGCTGTAAAATGCTTTTGTCTTTGTTAACAGGTGCCAAACAGGGATAGAAGAGCTATAAAGCTTGAGCCAGTTGAAGGCGTGGTTCATATGGGTCTGAAAAACCTCCAGACGAACGTATTAAGACAAATCTGAGCGCGTACGTGTGCATTACAACCTGCAGTAGTCGATGTAGTTGTTGGTTGTCGCCGTTGAAGCTCTGAATCAGTCTGTCGCGCTCCTCCACTTCTTGCTGCAGAGCATGCTGGTCCTCCTCTCTGGCGTGCCGGGTGATTTCCAGAGCTTTCTGCAGCTCCGCGACCGTCTGCTGGAGCTGCGACACTCGCTCTGAGACACAAACACACGTGGTGATCTTCAGTTTGGGTTCATTTGGATTTTATATACTAATGCAAATTTAACCGCAGCATTTGTTGCACTGTAAAAAACAACAAAGGCAACATGAGTTAAAGTAGGCATGGGAGTTAAAAGCAACATGTACCCCCAAAAGACGCTTCACTAATAGGAATAAGAAATTGTGTGAATTGTCAATTGTGTGTCATGTAGTAAGTATTGTTTGTGCGGATTTATACCTAACCTACGTAAACAACAGCTAATTAGTGATGACTCATGGGATTTTTTTCAGCTGTCCACACACTTTTAGTCACAGTATATGTGAATAACCTGACTTGACGTCTGAAAGCTCCTCTGGTTGTTTGTTCATGGAAATGATGTGGCCATTTTTTTTTATACAGACACAGTGTTACTATAGGAGCCGCAGGTCCTGCGGGGTGCGTTCGATTTGCTCACCTGTGAGTGTCCGCCTGTCTCTGCTGAGCTCGTCGGCCCGGTCGGCGTCCCTGCGGCTCACGGTCAGCTGATACTGAAGCTCCACCCTCTGGGCTTCACCTCGCTCCACTGACGACCTGAGCCGGGTCAGCTCCGCCTCCAGCCTGCACACCTGCACACAGTTACACCGAGACGCATTCAATACGGGTTCTCACGTAGCCTTATTCTCTACACCGACTTAAAGGATCAGTCTGTGATCCTCTATACTTATGATATTGTCAACAAATCCTATTGGAAGACTAAACAAAGCAGCGAGGTAAACTAATACCAAGGATAAAACATTTCTTTTGTCAGAAACACAAAAGACAGCGTATTAAGGCCATTGTATGTTAAGAGAATAATAATAATACAGAGCCCGGGGGAGGGGGGTAACATGTTGAGAGGAAAAAAACTCTGAGAAAATTCTCTGAGATTAAAGTGGGAATTTGAAAAGGGAAAAAAAAAACTCACAAAATAAGAAGAAAAAATGTAAATATTCGCTTAACTTCAAGTAGCAAATTGACAAATTGAAAAGGTTTTTAGCTTTCCAAATGTGAATGTCTGGTTTAATTGATCTTTTATGATATCAAACTAAATATATTTGAGCTTTAAAAACATCACCGTGGACTCCAGGGCTATGTGAAAAGTCATTTTTTATACTTCTGACATTTTGCAGCTTCTCTGAAACAATACGCAGTAACATATTTGCAGTAAAAAGTGAGAAACTCTTTTATTTCCAATATCCAGCGTGATATTAGTTTGAACATCAACTCTCCATCACCCAATGCTAATGCAAAACCACAAAATGCTAAATTCGACAAAGACCTGAAGACGTTACTCCACTGGCCTGATGTTTTGTTTCCTTCTCACCTCCTGGTTGTGGCTGGACGTCAGCTGCAGCTTGTCTTTCTCCAGCTGATTGAGTCTCACCCTCAGCTTCCTCGTCTCCTCGCTCTCCTCGCCTCCTTCTGACGTCGCCCTCCTCCCCCTCCTCCTCCTCCTCCCTGCCTCTCCTCGGCTCCTGTCCTTCACCACCTCCTCCTCCTCCTCCTCCTCCCTCCTCGAAGCTCGCCCTCCGTTTCCTGACTGCTCCGTTTTATGCCGCATGGTGGTGATGATTTCTTTAAACCTGAGAAAACAAGTCAGACCGAAACCAGAAGTAAACAGCTACTGATTGAAGAAGAATTCTGATCCTTTACTTCAGTACAAATAGTGCACTGTGAAAATACCCCACTAAAAGAAAACGTATTTAAGTATTATCAATAATGTAGTTAAAGTATGTAAAGTCATTGTGCAGTAAAATGGTCCATTTTTAGATATTTTAATCTGGAAATGCTACATATTGTGGGTTTAAAATACATATATGTATATATACACATATACGTTTTGAGTATTTTGCATTTGTATATTTGAAAAACTTAAAATGCACAATCTAATATGCGCGTTTTTACTGATTGAGCGTATTCAAAGGAACTGTATAGTATAGTGAATTAACCATGTGAGCAATCATAGTTACAACAATTAATCGATTAGTTGTCGACTATTACATTAATCTGCAACTATTTTGATAATCGTTAATCGGTTTGAGTGATATTTAAGGGGGTCCAGAACCTATTTGAGGACAACATCTCGGGCTTTGGGAAACACTTTCTCACCACTTTTTTTTTTTTTGACATTTTATAAACCAAAGATGAATCACTTCAGGCAGATTAATCGGTCGATGTCAGTGTGTTTACAATTTTATTACTACTTCAAGATACATATTTCTTACTGATTAAATCCATCTTATTGTTTTATTTTGGCTCGTAAGATGGTGTTTTGTTGCACGCAGACACACCTCTCCATCTCCTCCTCGGAGCTCCTGACCGCGCTTCTTGGCTCCGTCTCCGGCTGCTCAGCTCGGTTCTGCCCGCTCTCCCCGCGTCTTCCCCGGCCTGGCTCCCTCCTCCGCTCCGCTGGTTCCGTCTGCGTCCCCCCCGCCTCTGAGCACAGCATATTAACCCTGGGGTTGGTGGTTGCTTGGCTGCTAGTGTTGCCTTGCCAGCAGACGCACTCAACCCTTTAATTAAAGAGAAAGCTATGTAAAAAAACACACAGATGTAACTTTAAGAACTTGACTTTAGCTTCTCCAGAAAAATAAACACCCTTTTCAAGAAGACACCGGCTTCACGAGGCAGCTAGACCAACTTTTTAATAGGCTTTTTCACTGCAGACTTTTTGACTTGTTAAGGCATAAAATACGACTGATCTCATTATGAAAACCTGCGCTTTCTCTACGTTAACGAGCCAAACGCCTTTTAACGTTATTTCAACTGGTGCAATTCACGTTTTTATGCGCACGCCCGTCCATCTCACCGAAATCCAAACATGAATTTACAAACATTAGAAGCCGTCTGGTTGGATGTTTTGTACGCCGAATTCCGCAGAAGGCCACACGGATTCATAAAGTGTTTCATTCTGAGCTGTACCGCATCTACGTTTCGCTTGTCAACATCACAACTGTTAACTTTTTATTTTCGCGAACGGAGCTAGGTGCTGATTTTCTCATAGTCAAACGCGGCGCGGGACGGTCATTTTCGCCATTATTATCATCGCTTGTTGATACCTTAGTGGACTTTAAACGTCGCATTTAAGTAGATTTACGGAGTTCGACGTGTCTCTAGAGCAAACTTAAATTAAACAACACAAAAAAACAAAAACAAAAAAACTTGGAAAAAGCGAATAAACAAACACTTACAGCTGCATCTATCCAGGAGCCGTTTGAATCAGACGCCATCTTTTGCGTCCTTACGTCACTTCCACGGTAGCTGTTGATTGGCTGCATCCAGCCAATGGAGAGCGCGCTCTTCCTTTTATATCACCAGAGAAATTCCATTCATTTTCATTTTAACCGAGAATAATTTATCTGAAGGTACTAAGTGACATATTAATGAATATTACTCATCTTATGTCTGTACATTTTTCAACTGATGTTTATCTTTTATCCTCTCTTTTATGGACTGCATTTACTTTAACAAAAACAACAAACAAACTGTATGGTGCTCTCTATGACCTCAAATTTTAAGACCAATGTGTTGGATGTAAACGTAAACAAAATTAATTTCTACATTTCTCTACAGTTTGTTCTGAAACTCTTACTTCTAGCTATTCTTGCTTGTTAATAGTTGTTTTGATTTCTATTGCTTTTACCACCTTTTTTATCCAAGTGTCTATTTACTAATTTGCCTTTTTATTGTTTGTATCCCCACTGTTTGTACAAATATTCTCTGCTCTAATGTAAATGACGTGAGGAAAATGAGATGAAATGAAGAATTTAAGGTGCTTCAGTATAACTGGGTATTATTGTGCCCAAACAATAATGACATGGTTCAATACCTTCTTGTTAGAAATCCTTTTTAAAGTCATCTTTTCACAAAAGAAGCCAAATATAAATGTACAAACACAAGCAGACACACGAGAACTTTTATAAAGCAGCCACAAACGGTTATTTTCCTGTGTTTGTAGTTTTTCTATTTTGTTCATCAGTCTGTATGAAGGAAACATCTCGTACTCCTCTGTATGTCTCTAAGGAAATCCCTCTTAGAGTAAACTGTCCAAAGGCACAGATTTATTTCCATATTAAACAACATGAAATAAAGTTTTTAATCGCTGCCGCTGTCACTGTCCTCCTCCTCCCCTTCTTCTTCTTCTTCTTGTTCCGTCTTCTCCGTTTCCTCTACAAGTCCTGAGAAGAAGTCGTTGTCTCCGTGCGCTTTCTTGGTGAGACTCTTCATCCTCCCGTCCTTCTTCTTCCTCTTGCGGTACTCGTTGACGGTCGCGTTCGGTAAAGTGGAAATGTCCCAGAACTTGATGAGCTGGTCGTGGCCGGTGCTGACCAGGAAGCGGGAGTCCCAGGATTTGGCGAGCTCTTCGATGGGTTCGCCCACGTGTTGGCCGATGCAGCCGATGACCCGGTTAGGAAGCAGGTTGATGGCTCTGACGGAGGATGAAGAGGGAATTAACCAAAACAGGAAACAAATCAGGGTCATGTAGTTTCAACTGACTGTGATTTGAATGGTTCACCAAACATGAGGAAGTATAAATTTAATGACTTGTTACTGTCAAATCTGTATTTGTCATTTTGTAAAATTAAAAACCAATTTAGCCCCATAAATAACTGCTTTTTTTGAAGCCAGCAGTTTGTGATTTGGCTGTCGCCATATTGGCTTTTTGGAGCCAGAAGTGATCAGATTTGGACGAAAGGGGCGGAGCTACGGCAGCAGGAGGGGTCAGAGCCGTCTGCAAGGGGTCATGGGTGAGCTAATGCTAAACGCTAGCTTACTGAAACGGTAAAACTGTAAATTTCATCAAGCATTGCATAACAAAGTCCCATTTTAAACCATTAAAAACTATTTTAGATCAACGAATGATATGATTTAAATGATAAAGAAATCAGTTTGGACCACTAAACCATCAGCTCAAACCATTTTAGACCATTAGAAAAACATTTTAGACCAATAAATGATGATCTTAAACCATATCGAAACTAATTTGGACCATTAAACTATCAGCTCGAACCATTTTAAACCATTTTCAGAACCCATTTGGACTACTAACCATCTGAAACTCTCTTCATCCACTAAAAGTAGACAAAAATTAAACTAAAATGAAGCATTTTTTAAAAAAATACAAACTAAACCGGCAAACATACTTTAAAAATGAATCAAAACTGAACTGAAATAGAAAACAACCGGTCAAAATTAAAAATCCAAACATGTCAAACTATGAGAACCTTGCCTTGGACCAGGTCCCCCAGCGCTGATCCTTCTTACCGGATGTATCCGTCCATGGAGGCGGTGCACATGATGCTCTCTGTGACGGGGACGATGCAGTCCACCGACTCGGCCTTGAGGGCGAAGCGGTCGCTGGTGGCTCCGAAGCCGTTCCAGTTGAAGATGTAGACGGTCCCCTCGCTGGATCCGCAGACCACCTTCTTGCCTCGCTTCATCAGCGCCACCGAGGTCAGGTCTCCACTCTGGACCTCCGACAGCAGCTCGAAGCGCCGCCTCTTGATGTTGAAGACGCCCATGGTACCGTCACCGCTGCCAAGGACAAGAGTTTGAGTTCACATTAGAGAAGACTGAAAATCGGAAAGTCAGTCATCTCGTTATTATAGTAAGCTGTAGTACAGTGGTATTACCTGGTGGTGAGCAGGATCCTCTTGGCCTGGTCCACTGCGATGTCACTGATGTAATCCTCATGGTGTTTTAGATCCATGATGGACGTCCCTTTCCTCATGTCCCAGACCTTCACGAAGAAACAAAACCCAGGACAGAAAGAGCTCAAACATGGGAACATTTCAGCCCCCATAAATCAACATTTTTTTAAGTTTTAAAAAAACTTTTACTTAACCAGGAAGTCCCTTGAGAATAAAATGAGAGAGACCTGGCAAAGAAGGCACACGATTCCATACCAAATTCAGAAAATAAAATCAAGCACGACAAACACGGTATCATTAACCCACGAATCAGCCTGAAAGCTTTCAAACCATTAAAAACCCATTTGGATCAATAAATCACGACCCGAAAAGATTAAGAACCAGTTTAGAGATGAAAAGGCCGAAACTGTTATCAAGAAAAAAAACCCATTCATATCGACTGACATCCAGAATTATTATAATAAATGTCAAACCAAACACTGTCAAGTACAGGATGACGACAGGACGTAGATATAACATGTGAAATTGTTTAGTCCGCTGCCAAAATTGCAGTGTGAAAGTAAAACAAACTGGATTAAATGAATACAGTGTAAAACAAAAAACAACCTTGGTTCAGGTGCAAACTCCGGTACAGACCTTCAGGGTGCCTAAATCGTCTCCGGTCGCCAGGATGTTTTCGTCCACCAGCAGCAGACTGTTGATGGGAGCCCCGTGGGCCCCGCGGATCCGCGAGACCAGCTGCCCCCGCTCCACGTCCAGCTGGTGCACGGCCTTGTCCCGGGACACGCTGTACAGCTTGAGTCCGTCCGCGGAGAAGCGCACCTGGCGGCAGGACTTCAGGTGGTGTCCTGACGACCACAGCTCCCGGTTCTCACCCTCTGTGCATGAGTAGGAGAAGGCGTACAAGTCCCCGTCCATGTCCCCGCACACCAGGACGTCCCGGTTCGGGTGCACAGCCACCGTGTTGGCGATCGCTTCCAGCCGGATGTCCTCCGGTGTCTCTCGGATCTTTGGAGCCGCCGGCTCCTCCTCCTCTTCGTCCTCATCCGGATTCGGGTCTGGACCAGCAGGTTCAGAGTCGGAAGTTTCCGGATCTTTGGTGGGTTCAGGAGGTTTTGGTTCGGGCATTTCTGGAGGATCTGCTACGGTGGATGCGGATTCAACGTGTTCTACGGGAGCCGCCATATTGTTTTCATTTTTTTCTTCTTCTACGCTTCTAAAGCTAGTGACAATAGATCACACTGCCCTCTACTGGACTACTACTACTACAATTTAGAACAGTAAAATGAAGTGCAAATGTTTTTGTTTTGCTTTTCTTAGTAAACAAAAAATCAGGCTATGTTGGCATGTGTTGAAAATAAATCACCCAAAAAAGACTCTGCATCTATGGAAATACATAAGCCAGAGAGAAACATCTCTTATTTCTCTTATATGACTATGACTCAGCAAAATCCTGATTTACTGCTATAAAAGTATGTAAATATTCACTACATGGATGACAATACAACTAAATACAGCTGATGTTTGCGTTAAAGTACTTACTACAACGGTGTTTGGATTCAAAAAGACAAAAGGCACAATAACATTTTAACAGTAAAATGGAAACTGCACTACGTCTCCCGTTTTCCCTGCCGTTTCCTGTTGGTTCTTACTGCATCAGCCACAGAATTTAATGAAAAATAAATGAAATATAAATGACATGTCACTCCAAATGCACAATTACTCTCGTTTTATTGCACCATATGGATCACCATGTCTAACCATATAGCCGTTATATTGGATCACATCGCTTCCTGCCGTAAAGCACATACAGTAATGTCTCATTTAAAAAAAGAAAGAAAGAATAAACATATTGAATAACATGCAATGCAAATTCTATAGAAAATCCTCTAAAGAGTTACAGTTTAAACAGACACACAGAGAGAGGCACTGACATCATAAAACACATCAACGAAAAGGGTTGTGACAATGAAACGTGTCGCATTTTAGTGTCACGTTATCTTGTAAATCATTATCTATACTTGGTGTATTATAATAATAATAGACTTCTCAAGTTAGCCAGAAAAACAACAGAGCTTCCTTTTGTACTGTTAAGTTTAGAAACGTTATTATTAGTTATAGCTATATTAATATTCAGTATAAATATTTTAATATATCTTGTACAAAGTAAGCCAGGAGATGTCATATCTGGCCAATACATGTGGATTAGGAAACAGTCTAAAATATTTTTTTCTGACGTGGTGAACAGAACATTTTTAATTCAGATGGACAGAAGAATCTTAAAGTATTCTGAAAAATGTCATCGCAAGTGTTGTCAAACGTCCTTCTGGGTTTCAAGAAGATTTAATGTTTAGCCTGACACCACTGAAACGATGGGGCTAGCATCACGCTAACACATTACCATTGTTACACTGTCTAGCATCGTAGCATAGCCTACCATATTTAAAGTAAAATAAGTAAGCAGCATACTATTACAGTTGTAAGTGTGAGTGTTGTTAAACATTTTTAGTTTTCTCAGAGATGGGAGAAGATTTATAAACTGTTGTTCAGCTTAGTGGCGGTAATTTAATAGTGTGGCTAGCAACATGCTAACCCATTAGCATTGACGCGTGTTGAGATGTTTACACCTTAGCATGTTCTAGCAAGCAAAATACTAATATATTAGCATCTACTATACAATAAGAGAGAACCGCAGCATGCTAACAGTCTAGCATATTTGGGTGCAATGCTAAAACACAAGATTTTATTGCACATGACCACATACAGTATTGAGGATTTTGTTGTTCTCATCATTATAACATTTGACGCATTTACCTTTTGACTAATTTCACTGTTCTTTACTTTAATACATTTTTATACTTGTTTGTACTTAAATTCCTCATCTTTTAGCAATATTAGCCAAAAAGTCCTATAAGATTATCATTAATTTACTCTTCTTTTAGCGATAATAGCCAAAAACTCCTAGGTTTGTCCTTAAATTCTTCTTCTTTTAGCAACGTTGGCCTTGAATTAGCTGGACACCAATGGGGCGTCACTGTTTTCATTGCCACAACTCTTTAGGATATATGACTTCGTTCTTTTTCACTATTTTTGACTTCAGTGACTAAGACAAGCTCCTGAATATTTACTGCACAAATAAAGTTGTTCTTTAGTTTTAGATGACATAAAATTACACCCAAACATCTGTAGGCACTAACAACACACAAGAAAAAAATACATACAGCATACAGCAATACACACATATAATTTGGTCTTAAGGTTGATACATTCATTGAAGGGAGAAGGATAATTATTATGAACGCTGCATTTAATTAAGTGTTGGTTACAGTGACTACTGAATGGGAGTCAATGGGAAAGTGGGTCCTTCTCCCAAATGGAAGTAACGAGGCAATAAATTGACTCTGCTGCTGTTTGTTTTTATTTATTTATAGACTCTGAACATCATACGGTTGTATCTGTATTTTGTTTCAAAGTTGTAACATTTTGTCAGCTGTTCTGACACGTTTTACATAATTTTTGAAGATAAAAACATTTTCATCCACCCGTCTTATCTTCATTTTTGTAAATTTATCGTATACACAAAGGAAATGGTATCAAACTCATCTGAGTCACTGGAGAACAGGACATGAAAACATTATCTTTTAGAAATCTTAAAAATACTTATCAGCGATGGCAGACTGTAAATTGTGCTTTTTAAAATCTATTAGTAAATAAGCAGATATTAATTATGCTTGTTTGTTATAATGTATATAATTTGATTAATAGAATACAACATAGTTTAACACAAAGAAAATGGGACATCTTGCTTAACAGTCGGGATGTTAGCAGCGAGAAACGGTCAGTTTTTTCGAAGCGAAAGAGCAAAGAGTTTCAGTTTTTGTTTTACGAACATTCTTAATTCATCATTAAAGCTGCATTAAACCATTTTTCACCACTAGGTGGCAGCGGATCCAGCGGAAAAGCAGACAGCAGGGACTTTATTATCCCACTGGATGATGTTTGTGTCAATCCAATGAATCTAAGTCCAGTATTTTCTGTCCTCTTAGCTCAGTTTTGGTCTCCACCACCTCCCGAGAAAAATATCTGTCTCTATAGCTGCTAGATTTTCCGCTGTTTTCACAAATTGGTCTTTGACTGTGTCTGTTGGGCTTTTTAGAGTTTTTCCTGAAAACAGCTGCCTGCAAAAAAGGTTCACAGATGGAGTGTAGGGGCCAGAAATCTATTAGTCTATAAATCTTCTCTTTACGCTCTATTAGTAAAGAGAAGCTAAAGGCTTACACGAACATTTAACATGGTTACATTTAGCAGAAACGTCAGCTGACTTCAATGGAACCATAACAATCAGGGATTTACATCCCCATGTCTTTTAGAGTTTAAAGATGAATTCAGCTTTAATGAACATGATTTTGTGTAACTACTACTAGCTTTACTTTAAGGTTAAAACGTATTTGTGTGATCAGGCATTAAAAGACTAAATTCTATGTGTTCTTTACTACAACCCCTTTCAACTTACAAATCCTGTTTGATCCATTATTATTAATGATTAGTGCAGCTTTAATTGCAAAAAACTACAAAACGTCTTCAAAGTTGGAAGATACTTTGAGTTTCAAAACGGTTCTGCTTTTCATAAAAACTGCCATCTGCTAAACATGAACACACTGACAGAATGACTTAACAGCACAAATTCTTTCATATTGCTGCTAAATGTGTGCGTTTACAGCCATAGGTTTCTTTTGAAAAATGTGCAGAATGTGTACACTGTAAGTTAAGGCTGCGATTGCACATTTCTGTGCATGTGTGGCATAATTGATTATTAAGAAATCTAAAAGGCAAAGTAAAAGAAAATATAAAGCATATGTACAGTGTGTTAGGACACGCGATCTCCCTGCTGTTGATGATTGCACTCGCCAGAGCTTCATTAGTACACGTTTCTGTTTTCTGTCAGCATTTATGCTGCATACTTCAACAGTCAGTAATCATGATTCTTAAAATATATATACATACAATATATTAGTAAACACGTATCTTAGAATGGGTTGTAACTTTGAAAGGAAATGTGTCCTACTTTAGTTTAAGGTTTGTTTATATGGTCAGCTTTTCAAACATTTTGGCCTGGTTCAAACTGAGAAATGCAACACGACTGATGACGAATGCACTGAAAGAAAAATCAAATATTTGTGCAGGTGGAAGTGCCAAATATTTCTGTAGTTTTGCCTTTTTACTCCATGCTTCAATCAAAAAATACAGCCATGTTGCAGCAGTCCGTCCACTCCAACACAGTGCTGCAGGAATGATGTATTTTCTTAGACTAACGTGGAAATTAGCATTACTCTGGTTCCCTCACTGGCTTTTGGAATATTGCATAAAATAAGCTCTGTGGTAAAGAAAAGTTTATGATACATGCAAGAAATCTTCACAAATGAAAACCAATTAACCAGAAAAGTAAGTTAGCTAGCGACCTAATGGCGACTAATGTTAGCTAGCGATCCAAGTCAGTCAGGGAGATTGAGGGGAAATTATAAGATTCAAGGCTTTTGAGAAAACATTTGTGTCTGGAGCTCCAAAAAATGTTCCCCATTCCATACCAAGTGTTGAATTAATAACGACTGTGTCACTAATCTTCTATTTCATAAGCACCATACATTAGACATTTTCTATTAAAAAAGAAAAACTTATTTTTTTACTAAGAAACAATTTGAATCTTCAATTTCATATGTAGCAAAACCAATGATAGTATTTCATTTGAATGCCAGAAACTGCCATAAATTACTTATACTGGTGACAGGAAGTAGCCGCATTTTTGATACGTGTAGAACAAATCGGGTTTCTGGTGCGGACCGGGTAATGGCAAGCTCTTCTACAGAAAAACATTTCCAATTAGCATGACATGATGTAGCTGTGAATAGAAAAGTTTTTACAGTGTTGCCAACTATCTTCAAAACAAAGTACCTAAAGTTTGCTCAAAGTCGCTAGATGCTGACAGATTATGTCACGCACTGATTTGCGTCTTTATGATATTTATTTATATTTCAAAAAGTTTACTGATTTACTGTGGCAGTAAGGTAGCGTTTAGCATCCTGGCTTCAAAACAGCAGGTCAAAAACCAATGGGTGACGTCATGGTAGCTCCGTCCAGTTACAGTCTATGGTTGAAATTGACGCAAAAAGTTGCAGCTAGGCTAAACCTAGCTAGAAAATCACTAAGTTGGCAACACTGTTTGCAAGAGCACAACATAGCGAAGCTGTAAAGATGGACTAGTGAGTAGAAGATGATGTTTAATGTCCCAGATAACCTCTGTTATCTCATTGAGTCGCTTGTTAGCAAATGCCTTTTAAAAGATGCATAAAAGTTACAGAATTCACGAGTGACGTATTTACTTGGATATTTGATGCCGTAGAACAAAACGTGAAAATGTCTTAAGCTTGTGTTCACCACAGACCTTATTTCAGGCATCTGACCAAAAACCCTTTTCAACAAACCCACTGACTTCAAGATGAAAGAAACCAGAAATGCAAAATGTTAGCTCATTTTGGGGATTTCAGACTCTACCGAACCGCAAAGTCCTATTTTCCCATTGACGAACACTTCTCTGATTGAACAAGCCTGTTGAGTAAGACCTCCGTCTCCGCTCTGACCACGAAACATTTTCAGCCCAGTGTCAAGTTAGGCGGTTGCTACCAAAACCAAATTCATGTATCTAGATATTCATATGCTTTTGTTTGTATTTGCATTCTTTGAACAAAGCTTTCCCCTTTACTTTTCTTTGAAATAATTCATGCAAATTTTGGTTCACACCTAAAGTGAAACAGCTTTTAACTATTAGACTAACATTTGGCATTGACTGAACCTTTGCATCCGCCTAAAATCTGGATTTCAGCTGAATGTAAAGTGGAAGCCCGGGCCTGTTTTAAGAGACGCTAAAATAATCTCAACAACACAAATAAATAAAAGAAATATATATGATGGTATATAATTGTATATATAATAGCAATAAAGAATAAGAGAGTCCAGGTGATTTGAAAAACCCAACAAACCTAAGCTTTTTCTTAATATAACTCCAGCAGAATTCTGGTTTTTCAGAGATATTCTGTTGTTTCCAGCTGCGGTTTTAGTTGCTTTGAGTATTACGGAGTACCAACAGGAGATCCTTTCAAGCTGCTGAGGGCTGCGTGGATCCTGAAGTGCAGCCTGGACTCCATGGAGTAGTCTTTGTAATTGGTCCTGATGGAGAACACAAGAAAACGGTGAGGACAACGAACAAATGCGTGTAATTGATCGCTTCTTGTGTCCATTTTCTTCAACACCTGAGCTAAGTTTCTTTCGGTAGGCACTCG
>JAPQRN010000011.1:16623314-16635436 GCA_037367275.1 Coranthus polyacanthus
TCTCTGGACCCGAGCTCATCTCAGATGGACTGAAAGACAGTGGAAACGTGTGCTGTGGTCAGACGAGTCCACGTTTCGGCTCGTTTTCAAGAAAAACAAACATTGGTTCTACGCGTCACAAGAGGAAATAGACCATCAAGACAGTTAGCATCTGTCTGTGATGGTCTGGGGCTGCATCAGTGTCCACACGACTGACCTGCATATGTGTGAAGGTACCGTCGATGTAAAGGAATATAATACAATTAAGCTGGTCAGTGACAAAAGTACATTTTCTTTACACCAATAATAAAAAAGTTCAATCAAAGTAACAAGTCACAGAAATGAGTTTTGTACATAAATTGCACTTACTTGGCGTTTTCGATGTATGCAACAGCCTTGGTGAAGTCTCCCTGTTGTTTATAGAGCAGACCCAACTCATACAGAGTGAAGGGAATCAGATAGTGATCATATCGGATTCGTCTCTCGCTGACAATATGAAAACAGACAGAACACGCAGTCTTATCTCTGTTTAGAGGATAAACAGTAGCAGTGAGTGTCTGTGCCCGTATGTGTGTGCGTGTCTCACCTGGACAGGACCTGTGTGAAGCACAGCTCGGCCTGCAGCAACCTGCCCAGGTGTTTCAGACAGAGCCCCTTTAACATCTGGACCAGACAGCTGTCATCTGGATGAAACTCCGACGGGTCTGGACAAACAAAAACACAAGGAAGGTATAAATCCAGCTGGTAAAGAGCTTTACATTAACACAGTCCACATTATACATCAGCCGAACTACAGTAAACTTCCTGTGGCCACTTCAAAACAAAAGCCAGATACAATGTGACTTTTTTTTTTTTTTTTTGTATTTTTAAAGGCAGTAATAGTTATTTTTTTCCGACTCACTGGGGTCGTTGCGAAGCTGCTCCTCCGCCGTCTCTATGGTAACCAGCAGGGCTTCGGTACTGTCGGCTCTTTTCCCGACGATGGTGAAACCGTTCCAAACGTACATCATCTCCTACAGAAGGGCAAAATGTCACTGATACTGCTTTAACCTGCACGTGTAATCAGAGCAGATGATTCTCGGTTGTCTACAAAAACTCTACCAGCGCAGGGATGACCAGGAGGACAGGGTTAGCAGCTTTGTAACGTCTCGACTTCCGAACTGCAAATTTCTCTGTCGGGATGGATTTTCCCGCCAGACGTTGCTTCAGACCCTCCACCTGCCTGCAGATACAGATGCACAACGTTTATTATTCTATACTTATGTTGAGACACATAGGTGTCTTCTCTGTGGTGATGATGTCCCTCAACATCCACACTGGACATTCAGCCCCTCCTCACCTCCTCTCAGCCTCTGTCTGACTTTGCAGCACTTTTCAGAATCATGCAGTAACAGAAGGTATATACTCAGACTGGGGGTACAGTTACTCTTTAATACAAACGGACCTGAAGAGCTCCACGATGTCCTCACCGGTCTTCTTCACTTCCTCCTCAGACATCATGCTGAGGATGGCCGCCTTCTGGTAAACATAGATCGCCTGAACAGAGACACAGAAGCACAGAGATAAAGCAAACCGAAGGAAAAAAAACATGAACACGAACATTAATAATAAAATAAGCGCTTCTGGTTGTTGTTCTGGTTGCTTGCCTTGGACCAGCGGCTCTCTTTGCACAGCAGGTCGGCGTATCGGTACGCCTGGGTCCACTCCTGTTGGTACGAGTGGGTCCACATCAGCTCCCAGAAACACAGGTGGTGGATCTGTTTCCACTCCTGCTGACTGCTGATGCACTCCTCGTACCGGGCCCGGGCCTGAAGCACACCGCACACAGCAGCTTTTAGCACTTAAACAGGTTTTATCCTTTAATAGTTTGGAGCTTTTTAGCTGCTGTCAAGCTTTTTTGATGTAGTACCAACGTGTAATTCTAATCCAAGTAATTATTACTCATAAGAAAAGAGGAAAAATCACCTGAATGTGCAACAAGGGGTCATAAGTCATAATTAAGAACATGTAATAATATTAATAGAATGAAAGAATAATATTTAGTCATAATGTTATGATAATGTACTAAAGTTGTAATATTTCACAAAAAAGTCATAACATTAGAATAAAAACAGAATATTTTGTGGAAAATGTTGTGATATTAGGAGAATAAAGTCAAAACATTTAGAGAAAAAAAGTCATCATGTTATTAGAATAAATTCCGTAATGTAAAGAGAGTAAAGAGTAAAGAGTACAGTCAAAATATTTCACACACAACAAATCTGAATATTAAGACTGAAGCAAAAAAGTCTGACTATACAAGATGAGGAGGAAGTGCTAGGACGTGCTAGTATTTAGAACAGAACACCTTGATGTTTTATGAATGAAGCATCCTAATCCTGAACCAGGACAGGAACAGTTTAGGCCCCGATTTTTAGCGGTTTGTACTTTGTTTTATACCGACGACAGCCCTCGCAGAACATGAGCGTTTGTTTCTGACCTTTTCGAAGTTTCCTCGCAGCGTAGCGATACGAGCCGAGTAGAACAGAATGATGGAGCCCTGAAACAAAAAAAAACACAGCGGATTTATTTACAGTAGCTCAGTGATTTGCATTTAAATACATTTCTTTAGCCAATAATTAAGCGATTTAATGACATTTTTCTACAACTCTTTGCTGTGTTTTCATTGCGATTATTAAAAAGACAACTTACTTTGGGGTATTTGTGTTGGTACGGCTCCAGCAGAGCTTCAGCCTCCACCAGGTTTCCTTCTCCGGTTCCTGATTAAACACAACATCAGTATTAGACCGTTTTCTGGTTTAATCATCATGAATAGAATTGTGTGTGTGTTTGTGTTTGTACCGAGTATGAGCGACACATATGTGTGGTAAAAGAGCAGCGTGAGAGCGCAGAGGATGGACCGCAGACTGTAACTGGAGGCTCCTTCTCTGAGCTGAGACAAACCAAAATCCTGCAGAAAAAAGCCAAAAAAACCAAACAATCACGTATCTTTAAAGGTCCGTTTATTCATCAAACGCGCTTCAGGAATAAAGGAGAAAACTGAGGTCGCGCTCACTCTGTTTCCTGAGAATCCAATGAACTCCAACAACCGCAAAATCCTCTGAGGCAGCAGAGACAACATCTGAAAGAGACGGAGCATTCAATCATATTACTGTCAGGGATTCAACTATTAAAATATCATCCATAACAACGTATTGATTTTATCCCTTTTGAAGAAAGAAGAAGAAGCTCATTTTGAAGGTGATGGAATCCACCACCCACCAGGTTAAAGGAGCCGATGCCCAGCTTGACTCCGCCCTCAAACTGTCTGAACGAATCCGATTGGCCGGCCAGGTCCTGAGTGACATTCATCACATTCTGACAATCCCTGTTGGACGACAAGAAACACGACATCACACTTAGGATAGAAAATAAATAAATACGCAGAAGAGTCAGTTGTGCAGATCTTTGAGGTTTGCTGACATCTACTGAAACCCAAACTGAATATTGATGATAGAAAGTTGAAACTCTGGTACGACTGCGACAAATCACGTCAATCTGTCATGAGTTCAGTCTGGGACCAGCGACCCGATTCCTTCTGCTCCTCATCTTAGCTCATTACCCAGCTGTCGAGTACGGAGAAACACGGTACTGTCCAAAAGTCTTGGTCTGTAGGAACTGTTTTTGTCTCACATGTTTGTTTTTAATGCTGTTCATTTATTTCCTTTCTATCCCCGGTTGTATCTTGACACAGAGACTGAGGAATGCGTATGTATGATCAGTCGACAAGTATTTTACCCGCGGTTCCGATGGATCACTCACTTGTAGATTTGATAGCTGGTTCGGATCTTGATGCCTCCTTTGATGAAACTGATCATGTTCTCATCCTGAAACAAAAAGAATAAAATCACTTCTGTCATATTTTATTCTGTTATCAGTCACACTATTCAGATACTGCACCTATAGAGAGTTTACACCTTGTTAATCAATTCTCTGTAGATGAATCAACACAGAATCTATGGACAATCTGTTGACTTTTTCTACTATGTTTCTTTATTAAATACCGGGAGGAGAAAGTCACTTTCTCATAACTAAAGATTGAATTTTTTTGGTCTTCCTCGTGTGAATCTGTAGCTGAGCTGTAGCCGAACGTGACTCCGAGTGTTATGTTCAGGTCCAAGCCGGCCTGAATAATGAATGATCCTGAAACTCTATAATCGAGCCGCTGTGACCTCCGAAACGTCGCCTCCTCATGACCGATTACAATGGTGCTTTTCAGATGCATTATGGGCAATGTAGGCTGACAGCAGAGGGTGGTTCTGACCTGGACGAAGGTCAGCGTGGCCTTCTGCAGGAGACACTCGGCGTAGCAGATCTCCGCGTGCATCTCTTCTGCAAACACAAACAAAACAGCACAGTGAGTTTTGCTTTCTCAGCTGTCAATCAAAGCGTGTGTGGGCGGGACATGCGCGTACCTTCCTGCAGGTTGGACTGTTTGCTGATCAGACTGGACAGTGATCCAACCATCGAGTTTCTCTTCCTGAACCTGCAGAGACACACCAGTCACCACCTTCTAAAGATCATAACGAGTTTAAAAACATACAATAAATGTGTCCCATGAAGGTCAAATATGTTACAATTATTAGCAGATACATTCAGTAATTATCTGCTTTTGAAATGTGACTATTTTAGTCCTTTGCTCGGGTCAAATGTTTAATTTTATGTTCAGATCAGAAGTAAAGCACCACAGTTTCTAATTTTTTCCAGAGTTCCATCCGTATCAGTGGAAGGAAATGAACAAGTTGGAGAGTTTTTACTGTATTTCAGAAAATGTCCAAACTTCTCTGGAAATGGGGTTTGTCCATTCAGAGTGACTCCTGAGTAAGTCTGTCACAATTATTACAGAATTGTCCGCTAGCATTTATTTTACATAACCGTGACTATTTTACACAGTCGTCTCCATTCAAAGACTTCCAAACAGCTGGTTTCAACCAGCAAAAATATCACATTTCATCATTATTTCCACATCATTTACAATCATTTGACTGGTGCTCTTTCAATAACATCATCCCGCTGCGTCTCATTCGTCTTCTGCTGTGAGTTCAATGTAGCGTTGCAGTGATTTATTTCGATTTTGTACCTTGGCTCAATATTTCAGCAGCAAGCTTTGTATATTGAAGTCCTGTCCTGTCTGCCATGTATCTGCCATCTTTTATGAACAAAAGGCAAACAGAAACATATCTGTATGTGTGTATAATTAAACTGACCTGGGAGTGACCTGGGTCAAACTAGAGACATGGAAGAGGAGGCTGGAGATCTTCAATGCATGTACAAATGGCATAACTAACGTAACTTATGAAGGACGGTGATCTGCTGTGTTCAATCGATACGTTGTAAGTTACGTAACATGTTAACGTACACCCACGTTTATCAAAGGAGGACTCGTTCCAAGATGACATAAGCCGAATCCGAACGAGGAGAGACATGGATTTTGAAGACAGACTCAGTCTCACCTCTGACAGGTGTGTAACGCCTCTTTGATGGTTGCCATGGCAGTCTGGATGTCTCTTTGCTCGAAGGTCATGGTCGCCTGCATCACCAGGATGCTGCTGTAACCCAGCGCATGGTACATACTGTCCCTCCACCTACACACACACAATACAGTATATTATTGGCAGTATTAGTGCTAAAGTCAGTGGCGGAAGTACATTTTCAACAGCTTTATACTTTTACTCCACTACATGTCGGAGGCAAATATTGTACTTTCTACTGCACTACATTCATCTGACAGCTTTAGTTCCTTTCCAAATTGTAGTTTTTCATTTCTTATGCTAAATAAACTCTTTATAAACCCTCTTGGATCTGCTGGAAAATGCCTATAAAGCTGAAAACAGGCCTGTTTTTCTGAGATACACGGTTCTCACCGGACGCCGATGCCACAAACATACGATGATCTTGTAGAATATGACGCATTGCTCTAGATTAAACTACCAACAGTTCATAAAGTAGTTCAGCTGAGCTCGGACAGCAATAAAATACCCTAACAAACACATGAATGCAGCGGTGAGATGAATCAAAAACATCTTATGTAACAGTAGAACACTGACAGGGATCATTTTACTGCACAGCTTTTTACACTTTAACTACATTTTGCTGACAATACTGGTGTAAAGTTTAGAGTGCAGATCTTTTACTTGAAGTGGAGTGTTTTCACAATGTCCAGCACTAGTGAAAATCATATCAACAATAAAAAACACACACAGAGACGTTGCCGTGGTTACCATGGTTTGAGGAGGTCCAGGGCTTCGGAGAACTTGTTGTTGAGGACCAGATTAAGAGCACACTGAGTCTCCTGGATGGCATTGTGGAGGTCCATCTGACACGCCCTGTACACGCACGCACGCAAACACACAAACATTAGGTTCTCATACATTTAAGAGACTTTACATTGACTTACGTTATCTTAACAACACTTTCAAAAGAGGCCCATTACTTCAGTTTTAAGGCATTTGAGGCACATTAGTGATTATTTTTATTTGCATCGGTGCATATTACACACAACACAACACACAAAAGACGAAAAAAATGACAGTGTAGACTGGCTTTCACAACAGTAAATCACAATAAACAAAATGAGTGTAATCAGAGTTCTCATTCGACAAGATTAAAACAGCGTAAAAGACATTACAAGATGAAAACTTCTTTTTGCTTTGATACTTTGAGTATATTTGAACTACAGCGAGAAGTTGAATCACTACTTCTTTTTTTTTTTTTTTTTTTACAAAGTGTCTATACTTTTACTGGAATAAAGAAAGCGTGTACTTCTGCCACCTTCGGCAAGACAAGCCTTAAGCCTCAAATGTACTGATTTACATTGTGAGGATCAGCTTTACGTTCCCACAATACACCTGTAACCAGGTTTACATCTCCAGAACGTGTCAGTTTGTGTGTGACAGTGTGTGCGCTCAACTCACGCAGGTATCCGGTCGTAGGCATCTTCGAAGCAGTCCTAAAAACACACAAACACGAATCGTCAACACTCAGTAGGATACAGATTTAATCCCTTTTACAGCCTGATTTCTCCGATTCATTAACTTATGCCAGAAGCTTTTTTGGGGGGAATTTTCTGCTGAAAAACATACCCAAATTAAAAAACATCCGTTACAGCTCCACAGCTTTATGAGTAACCTCATGCTGAAGGAAGTAAGGACAGAGGATACAGTTCTTGAAGAATATACATTCATGACCAGTGGTGTAGTACTCGAGATTGGTTCTGGTTTTGAGTCCGGTACCAAGACCGTTTTTGAATCGATCGTATTTTTTACGTGGTCTTGTCACACTCCCAAAGAGGACTTGGAAAACCGTCTGATTATTTAACACCATTAGCGTAATTTGATGTAAAACTTCCTGCCTCAAATGCAAGCAACAACTTGATTCATTTCTAATCTGACATTTTCAGAGAAGAAGCTGTGGCTGCCAACTCCTGTGTAATTAAATTTAGCAACTTAACCTAAAAAGATTTTATCTGTAATAACGGGACCGAGAGAAACCCATAGAGATTTAGTGAATATTAGCGACACATATCAGTCACTTATGTATATTGTGTATGTTTCAAGGCGGTAGTTGAATTTGTTTGCCAGCTGTTTGCCACCTAGCTAGCTAACTAAATAAGTTAGCATTGAGGGACGTCGCTAATGCAGTGTTAGCTTTGTGAGAGACTGAAGGGACAGGACATGAGGTGAGACAGACCCACCCCCTTTCTGTGGACGTCTAATCCCCTTAAAGATGATTGTAATTTCTCCTTAGGGATTAATGAAGTTAATCTGTATTCGTATCTGTCTCTTTTAATATGTGCTAATGCCGCGAGCTTAGTGCGCTAACTACCGTTAGCATCTTTTTAAGACGCTACATGATGACGAAGCAGTACAAAAATACACCATAGACTATAAAGATACACGCAAAGAAACATTTAGCTTCTCCGGGATGTTACATGTCTGTTAGCTGTTGGTACAACTTTTCTTTTTTTTTTTTTTTTTTTTTTTTTAAATGGGCATCATGTTTAGCCGAGTGTCCGGTCAGCCGTGGACTTTTTTTTTGTCTGCTTTGCTGCTGACAAGTGGCCGAAATATTTGTCAAACCTCTGAGTGGTTTTGAGGCACAAATGGTAGGAATAGTACCACCTAAAAGGAGTGGAGAAAATAATCTCAGAGCTCAAAGAGATGCTGCTTCGTCCAACCAACACGTCGAATACGTCTACATTAGCAGCAGCTGAACAATGACATTTGAGTATTTTACATTTAAAACACTATCAAAAATCGTTTCTGATTACGTTCTGCTCAGTCCAAACAATAATTTAATCTAAGCATTATATTTCATAAACTCTTCATACTATTTATATGCCAAAATTGAATTCTGAAAAATAATATATTTCCTCTGAAACGCAGCGATAGAAATTGTCACGTCTGACATTTGATTCACACTTCCTTGTACAATTGTTTGCAAAAGAATACAAACGAACAACATTCCCAATACATTCAACCCATAGCGCTGTAGCATTAGCGTTAGCCATAGCCATAACAGCGTAATAACCAATCACAGCAGACCGTCCATCCAAGCGCCGGCCTTTTCCGTGCACCGCAGTACAGTTATTGTTCTTGAAGACTCTCCCTAGTGGCCATTTGATGAACTGCAGCTGTGACCCTGAGTTGAAGCAGCTGCTCATTGGTCACACAGTCTGTTCCAGGAGTTTCAGCTTCATGTGATCACATTTCCAAACAACACACTGACACAAACACTATTCAGAGGTCATTATAATCAAATGCATTATCTATTTTTACAACGTGTTAAGTGGAAAGTCACAGCATAGATTTAACATTTACACGCAAACACACACAAAAACACACACACAGTCTGTCTCTGGAGCCTCAGTAGCAGGCTAATAATAGCAGTGGCTTCTTACATAATAACATACAGCTGCAGCCTGAAGGCTCAGCTATCGACCCACTGTGGTCACACTCACACAGAAAACACAACGACGCTGTGACCCACAACTCTGCTGTGCGGCCACTGAGCAATGTGAAAGATACGCAAAGATCTGCGCTTAGATTAGAGCAGGACGCAAACCGTTTTGCAGCTCTGTTGACGCACGTTTGCACGAGTGAAGGTCGGGGTTATGACCGTCCACAAGAACTAAAACTAGCTGTGAAAAAAAAAAAAAATCAAGTGGCTGAAATGAAAATAAAAGCAACAGTAACCACTTCCTCGCAGTAAAAACGAGAGCTTTTGCACTCGGAGTAAGCTGAAAGACTAAAAGTAAAAACGAATGAAAATCTCTAAGCGACGAGAGCGCTGGTCGAGTGACACTCAAGATATTTGTAGGGCGGTTTGAAAAGTTGAAAAGCAGGGCATTTAACAGAAGACGGCGGAATGAAGTCAGAGAGGAACTGGAGGGAAAGGACAGAGGGAGGTGGGAGGAAGAAAAAGATGGAAGTCGCAGAAAGATCCACGTTGAAATCTGTGTGAAGAGTTTGTGTGAAGCCAAACAGACGCTCACACACTGATCCAGTTTTCACAGTTGAACCTCTCTCTCTCTTTCTTTCTTTTCCTACCAACAGATGCTCTCTCTGACATTTCCTCACACTTTTGTCAGTGCTTTCGTCAGCCAAAAACAGAAAGGCTTCAAGCTCCGGACAGGGCTCAGGTATTGTTTTGACTTTTTCTGGGGTTTTTTCTGGGGGTTTTTTTTTGCCTCCTTTTCTTCTGCACTTCGGCACTTTCTACTACACGTTCAATATAGTTACTGACCACTGTTGATTAAATTAGAATTGAATTATGAACTTTTTATTTCTCAAAATGCAATAACATATAATCCTATACTGTGATACGTATTGTTTTCTGAAGGTGAAATTGCTGGTACCAGGTGATGGGAGTTTGGTCTAGTTCGGTTTTACAGCATCGCACCTCAGGTTTTTAATCCGTAGTCTGAGCTGTTAAAGAGTCAACAATAGAGGACCGTGAAGGTTAAAGCATGCTATTTACCTTCCTTTCATATGTGAGGGATTTAAACATTAAGAAATACTCTGAACTCAGCAGCAGAGTTGGCGTCAGGCTCTAAATTGAAATGAAGTCAGGGGTTAAAGGTCACAGGACTGCCTCACTGGAGCCTAATGAAGAGCTGACTGGGTTTCTGTCCAGACCAAAACAAAACACCAACAGACATCATTTCTGTCCCGCATACTTGTGTTATTTATTGTTGCGTTGCCGGGCAGTAAGTCGGATGATGAGCTTCCACTGTGTTTAGTTTTTTTTTTTTTTTTTTTGTCTCACATTCAGCGCGGTCAGCTGAATTCCTTCGTAATGCGATGAGTTAGATTGAAGGAGGCTGACAGAGGAGCGTTTGTGAGCTCGTATGAGGAGATGAACTGGTGTGATGTGACGTGGGGATGGCTTCAACACCCAGAGGACGCCCACGCGCACACGTCCACCTGAAGGCCTGCAGCTGGCCCATGAACACACAGAAAGAAATAAGAGTCTGGAGAAAGGAGATAGATTTCAACTGGAATCTCCATAAACAAGGCTCAAACTAATCAATTATGTAACACCCCGGATCCCTGAAATACCACGGGACCACTAATGATGCACCAATGCCTAGAAAGTTCTCCTACATCCACTGCAACGACCTTTGTAACTTCAATAAAAGGATCTTCTTTAGGGCGCTTTCACACCTACTTCGTTTTGTCCGGACTCTTCAGTTTCAGTCTGAACCAAAGCTGCAGATGTTTAGCCCTCCCTTGGACCACGGTGCAGCCCAAACAGCTGGTCTCGGGGGGTGGATCGAACTGAATCAAGGCTCGGTTCATTCGCAGTGTGAGAAGACCTTTTGGATGGTTCGGACTTTCGGACCAATTACAGGAAGTTGCGTGAGGCTTCAGCCACCATTCGACAAAAGAAGAAGAAAAACGAGTGACAGAAGTAGTTAAAAAAGAGCCAACGTCAGACGCGCGCTCGTCTATAAACCACTGCGTGTCAAGCGAAGGGAGACGCAGCACGTGGAGATGATGACGACAGGATGTACGTACATCATGTAAAGTTGTGTGGTTTCCATCCCCAAAATTGCAGCGTGAAAGTAAAACTAACTGGACCAAACATATATAATGTTAAACAAAACAAAACGTGAACCTCTGTTCAGACCTTGGTTTGAATTTTCAGGTGTGAAAATGCTTGTAGTAGCCACATATTTCCAATAACCGTAAAGCAAGAAGAAGTACAGGATGAAACTGTGGAATAATTTGATCTCCTCACCAGTCCACACAACCTGTTGTACTGAACTGCAGATGTTTCAGCACAACCAGTCATGTTTTCACACTTTATGGGAATATCCTAGAAGATGACCGATGTCCACTTTAAAGATATTTTAAAAAAACAGGACGACAGAATGAAATTACCTATTGAAACCCAATGAATATCACCTGTGGTGGCAAAAAATGCGCAAGTCTCTCGTTAGAGCCAATGTTGGTTTTGTCCATTCCAGGCTTTTTAGTTAAGGGGATATTAACTCTGGTCCACACTCAGATATAGTAATGCCATTAGATCCTCCTGAATCTTGCACACTGGACATTTAAAATCCTTGAGATACCCTTCAGGTGTTGACTGAATCTCTGCGATGATCCCTTTGAAAATCCCCTTCATACTCATGAACTGATCCATTTAGTTTCTTCTAGCGCCTCCTGAAATGTCTTAAAAGAGCCTCAGGCACTCAAATACTTCATGTCAGTCAACAGAACTCCAACAGGAGGCCTTCAAGAGCCAAAGCACGCTGAACAAGCATATCATAAACCTTTCTGGAAGACTTGGAATAACCTAAAGGACCCCTAGGTTGTTTTTAACACCAAGATTTAACTCCCTTCAGTTTTTAACCCATTGTTAAAAAGTTAAAGATTGCACAATAGAGCGCTGAATGAATGTGAAGCAGAACAAACAGAAGTTCAAGCGTTGTTTACATTCCTTTCATATCTGAGGGAGTTGAACTATATGAAAAACTCTGAATCGTTATCTGGATATGAACTGGCCACTATTGAGATATGAGGTTTTGGTCATATCACTCAGTTCGTACATCCACACACACAACCCGGCGTCCGACATCAACTTATAAAAACCCAATTTCT
>JAPQRN010000011.1:16648716-16660977 GCA_037367275.1 Coranthus polyacanthus
TAGTATCTCATAATAATGTCTTAAAATCTCAAAATAATATCTTAGGATCTCTTAATAATGACTTAATATCTCAAAATAATGTCTTAGTATCTCTTAATAATGCCTTAGTATCTCATAATAATGTCTTATTATCTCAAAATAATGACTTAGTATCTCAAACTAATGTCTTAGTATCTCTTAATAATGACTTAGTATCTCATAATAATGTCTTATTATCTCAAAATAATGACTTAGTATCTCAAAATAGTGACTTCGTATCTCACATAACTGACCCTTTTGAAACCCTTTTGAGAAGCTTTTGTCATATGTTTGAGATACTATGACATTATTTTGAGATAGTAAGTCATTATTTTGATTTACAGGACCTTTTTTCCCCAACAAAGTGGCTGAAATGGATTTTCCTTCTTCTGAACAGATGAAATAAAGATTTAAGTAAAGCTACTGGAGTTTTTAACATACATTACGATCATTCTAACTTCCTGATTGTTTGTGTCTTTTGTTTGTTTTTGATGTATTTTTTTTATTTTCTACAGAGCCAGAGGAGACTCACCACCTGCTGAATAACACAGGTACACTCTGTAACTGAAGTATAAATGAACGAAAACTACTGCCGGCATTAACAAGTGAAATGCTAACACTTGTTTTGTTTTGTATTTCAGAGTTCATCTCTCCAAAAAATGGTATTTTGCCTTAACACTAACACAGCACAATACAATCAGATATGGTCACACACTTTAGGGTCAAAAGTATGTATGTAGTATGCAGTATGAAGGCAGACTTATTATAGTTGTGAAATGTTTTTCCCTTTTCAATTTTATATTTAGTCTTTCAGTTTGGAATTTCAGCTTTCAGAATGAGGGACAGGTTTCTGGAGAACTATCAGATATGTTTTTTATTATTACAGAAAGTGGAGTCCCACAGGGGTCTATTGTTGGTCCAATACTATTACTACATTATTAAAGGTTATAACATTTTTTTTCCCTAATCAATATCATTATATGCAGATGAATCACTATTTTATACTTCAAGTTCCACAAGCTCTTACACATCTTTAGTCTACCAGTCATCACCTGTTAATCACAAAAGACTTCAGGCGTTCATATACTTCTGGTCATGTACTTTGCTTATTTTTTTGCACTGATTCTGCAAGTTTCCTAGATATTAAAACTGTTAGTGTTTGTGCAGAAACTCGGATCAGCAGAGCCGGTCTGGAGTCTAAGGTGGTCTGTGGGATTCCCAACCCGAACACAGTGGACGACGAGGAAGTGGAGGAGCGAGGAAGAGCAAATGGCCGATTCAAGAGAGTGGTGGGAGGAGTCAAAGCCAAACCGGTCGGTTATACATGTGTACATGCTTTTAGAGCTGCTCTCCTTATTATTGATGTTGATTTTATAAAGGTTTAAATGCAAAATTCTCTCTGGGTCTTCAGGCTTTTTCATTTTCTGATGCTCACTTAATGGCAAATTATCATCTTTAATCTCACATCAGTGCCCCATCGTCTCCTGGACATTTCTTATTTCCTCTATCTGCTGTCAGGATAAAATATAATAATATGCTCATTTCTATTTCCATCACTTTTTGGGTTTTTTTTAAAAAAATAAGTTTTTCTAATCTGACCCTTTTTCTCTTTTGTGCTGTAAAATGTTATAGCTGATTTGTCACTAAACTGTGCAGCTTTAAACATATAAAAAAGTACGTAAGTGCAGTTTTTACAGAACAATTTACTCACCCACAATGTAAAGTTACAATGAACTGATATGTTTCAAATGTATTCAAATGTATTCTCCATGACAAAAGTTATATTAAGCTTTAATTTTCCCATTTATATTTTTTAAACTACTTCTTAATTGTACACATTTTTTTTTTGTAAAAGATTACTTGGATTTTCAAGCAACCAGAGTCTTTTATACTTTAGTTTTGATAAATGCTGATTTTCTGAAGTGGTCAAGGGTAAATAAACACTTCATCTATAAGTCTTTAATTAGTCTTTTCACCTCATTTAAAGACAGTTCTTTTTCTCTCTCCACTCCATTAACCTTCACAGCTCAGGCAACCACATTATAGTGTGTTATTACCATTTTATTACATGCTTATATACTAATTATATTGCACATGATTTAAATGTTTCTTACAGACTCAGATTCAGTGGCAGGTTGCTCTGGAGGAACACAAGAAGCTTGACTGTGGAGGAGCATATATTGGAGGATGCTGGGTAATCACCGCTGCTCACTGTGTCCGGTAAGATATTACGCAAATATATATGTAGTGGAATTACTATGATCACTTAGAAGAATAGAGACTTGGAGAGGTAATGTGGAAGTCGAACAATAATATACAGTAAAAAAAAATCACTATATGTCATTACAAAGTTAACAAAGCTGCACTTAAACTGCACAGAAATTGCACAATCATTTTTATGACGATGAATTTAAAAGAAAGTTAGCTAAAAAGTGTCTGACTCAGACTTGCTACCGTATGTATTCGGTTGTTAGCTGTTAACTTACAAAGCAGCACTTATATGAAGTGTTACATTGAAATGTATATGCAAGTTCATTTCAATTACATGACAGACCAAGCAGGCGTCTTTCCAGGCAGGAAGGCCTCGACAGAATGTCTTAAAAGTTGCCGAAAATGTTCACTTGGACTCAAAGATGAACATTTGGCGGCCAATTGCAGGTTAGAAGTAATTGAATGCTATGTGAATGGATTATGATGCAAGGATAGGATCTCATAGAACCCAAAGTTCTTTTGTCTGACAGCTTTGACACAATGGATACTATAAGAGGCTTTTAAAATGTTGTTTTCTTGCCAATAGACAGCCTTGATAAAAACCACCTGTTTTTTTTTTTTCTTCCAGGCCGAACCCTTCTGCGTTTAGGGTAAAGTTTTCTCTCTGGAAGAAGAACAGAGTTCAGGGCACAACTGACATTGTTCCGGTTGAAGAAATTCGCATCCATCCAAGGTATCATCATCATTTAACATCTTACCGGTCTGCCTCCACTGTAAACAGGACGTACAACTAAAAATCCTGAATCCTCCTGTAGGTACAACTCCAGCACCTATGAGAACGACATCGCGCTGGTGCTGCTGGAGAAGCTTCCATTTCAGGACAAATGCATCGAGGACAACCCGGCCGTCAGGGCCGTCTGTGTGCCCTGGACCCCTGAACTCTTCCAACCCAACCACACCTGCAGCATCTCAGGGTGGGGACGAACTGAAGGTATGAACGCTGCTATCGCTACACACTTCATGAGCACAAATGAGGTTGTTTTATGGCATAGTAATACAGTGACTTCTCTATCCCTATGATTTATTTACAAAGTATATTCTTTTTTGGTTTAGTAGCAATTGTGGGAAAGACAACGATGTTAAAACGTATTCTAGATTTGAACTGAAATGTCTGTTCTGATTTATTATTGGGTTTAATGGGGCAGTTGTATGAAACTCGTGTCACTTTGAGGCTCATTGTTCAATTTGTGTACGTCACTGAACAGACATAGAAAACATTTTGTTAATAGCATACTAGATATCAAGATAGTGATTGAGCTCAATAAAGTCTGGAGTCTTGTGACCCATTTAAAGTTTCAACCATGTTTCTACGTTAAAGGATGACGAGGTAATGTGGCTCTGAAGAAGGTGTGGGTTTGATCATTTTCACAATGTCTTCCTTTTGGAAATGAATGAGGAATTTTTGTTGCCATGGTTTCTATTCATGAACATTTCACACATTTTGATGTGTGATTTGTGTGTGTTTTCTCAAAGCAGCAGGGTGAGTTACACGGCAACATTTGAACAGTAAACGAGGAGAATAAAAACAAATACTAATCGTGTCCCACACACAGCAGGAACATAGAAACCCTGCATGTCAGGAGCATTTCAGATGTGAAAGTGAGGTTGTGTAATGATGTGTCTGCGCGCAGAGGGCAGAGCAGCTCAGGTGTTACTGTGGGCCAACGTCACCCTCATCCCCGACTGTAACAGGTTTTACGGAGGTCGCGTCAAACCGGGCATGATGTGTGCAGGTGAGTGTGTGAACAGGTGATGAGCTCTATACTCTCCGCACTGTGCTGGTGTACAGGTGTAAATGTGTGTGTGTGTGTGTAGGTGACATAGGCGGCAGTGTGGACTCGTGTCAGGGCGACAGCGGGGGTCCTTTGGTTTGTGAGGATGAACTTGGGGTTTCCTACCTGTGGGGCATCGTCAGCTGGGGGGAGAACTGTGGTCGAGCAAGATTCCCCGGTGTCTATACTGAGGTACAGAACATATCCCGTAAATATATACACGTTAACACACATCATTTAAGTAATGTGTGGACTGGAACTGGTTTTAGCTCATCTGTGTGTATACATCTACATACAGGGAAAGTATAATGTATAATGTTCTTTACTGACAGGTTGCTCATTACTTCGAGTGGATCCGACTCCATACAGGCTGGTCTGCAGTCACCAGGTTTAACACCTGATAACGGACAAACACTAAACCAGTTGATGGTTGGATGAAGTACGTTTCACCCTTTTACTGTGAATAAAACATTTCTAACTGTAAAACCCAAGTGTTTTCGTTTTTTAAAGACTTGACTGACTCTGTGTATTTGCATCCGATTGAAATTCCAATATATATATTTTTTTTAATTTGCTGTCATTTCCATAGTCACGTTTCCATCCTAAAATGAGCAGCAATTTCAGAACATGCTCGACTGAAGAAAATGACGTAAAACACAAAAAATCAAGTAAAAGACGTCGAAACGACATCAAAGACACAAGATGAAAATGATGTAAAAGATGCAACAAGTTGTAAACAACATAAAAGACACAAAAGACAAAAATGACATCAAAGACAATGGAAAACGTAAAAGATGTAACAAAATGAAGATTCCGTAGAAGATGGGAGAAGATGTAAACAATGTAAAAGTAAAAGTCAGTTGGTTGCAATCATCAACTTCACCACTAGATGTCACTAAATACCACACACTGAACCTTGAAGGGAAAGTCCAAAGTGTTATCATCATTATTAACTTGGTTCTAACATGTATTACAAAACACAGTTGTGATGAAATAATAAAACAATCCCGGGTTTAAAGTATTCTGTATCGACATGGTTTGTTTTTTCAGTCTCTACGGGTTTTCAGAGATCGGCTGTAGCTTTCTGGTCTCAGATATAAAGTCTAATCCCTCCCATCTGAGAGAACTGGACCCGAGTTATAACAAACTGCAGGAGTGAAGCTGCTGTCTGCTGGACTGGAAAGTCCGAATGGTAGACTAGAAAGTTTTAATAATGATACACTTCATCCTCCAGTTCATCACAAAGATTCAAATCAACACATTTGGAGATGCGTGGTTTTCACTGGACGGGAAGGGGATGAAAAACTGTCATGTGAAAAGAAACTAAGGCTGTGAAACAAATGTAGAGGATTAAAAAGAACAATATTTCCCTCTAAGATGTTGTGGAGTATGTTGTATTCTAGAAATGAAAGTCGGCTATCGTGATGCGTTCACGGGACTTACCTGTTGTGGGGAAACAAGTCAGCAGTATGACTTTATGATATATGTAAGCTTTCTTTCTTGTTGAACACAAGGGGGCGTAATCTGACATTTGTGTTTTTCCTGCAATAATGGAGGGTTACAATTTCTTTGACCTTTTCTCAGTAATTTGCAGTGAAAGTATAGAAAACCACCAGATATAGTTTCGTCCGAACAGCTGAAGTGGACAACAGAGCCCTCTTGTGGCCAAATGACATAATTGAAAAAAAAAAAAAAGTTAAGGGGAAAGATATGTTCAGTACATTCAAGTATTGTATTACAAGCTATTTTAAGATTGAACAGCGAGACTAGATATGTATTACAGATATGTGTAATTCAGTTCTTCACCGTCACAATGAACGAAGTGAATCCAGAACGTCCAGGGTTTGTTCCAGCATCAAAAAACACTCCAGCTCACTTTTGTTAGTTTTGCTTGTTAATATTAAAACATATGTTGTTTCTGAAGCCGTTTTTAAGACAAAGATGACCTTTATCACGCATTATGTAAATATGGACATGTGTCCGCAGATATTAAACTTTAAGACTAAGAACCAAAACACTCCGAAAATATTCGTCCAGTCCATCCAGAACTTCTTTATTAAGGCTCAAATTCATGAAAACAGTGACAATCTAATGCTGCTGATGAAACTTTAAAGAAGATATTTGAACTATAATTGTAGGTGTTTTCACCTGAATAACTTTAACCAAGGTAAGAAATTAAAACTATATAAAAGGATGACTCGTGCAATTTAGATAATAATTATGTATTCATTTGACTTCACTTTGTCATTTAAATATTATAAATTTAAATATAAATATTGAATACATTCTTTCAACCTTATTCTTTTAGAGTCCTACAGAGAAATCGGGCTGATATTCCCTCACTCTACATTTACAGGTATGTGTGTACATGAACAGTGAATGAATTCAAAGAAGATGTTTGAACTATAATTTCAGGTTCTTCCAGCTTAAAGAAGAGTAGAATTCGAATTTATTCAACCCACTGAATAATTATGACATAAAAGCCAGTAAAACCGTAAAAGTATAAAAGATATATATAAAAAATTAAATAAAAACAGTAACAGCCAAAGTAAAAGAAACACAAAAAGCCAGTTTATGGAAATGAAAGAGTACTTGATAGGACAAATGGAAAAGTAGTGAATTAATGAAATAGCTTTGAAATTAAAGGGTTACCTTAAAACTAGCACGGTGCCAGCATAAATGTTCACTGCTGACTTTTTATTGAGCGTACATCACTGTGGTGACAACAGACCATTTTCACATGGCGGCCATTTTCCTCCGACGTCATAATCAAGGTGTGAAGCTCAAATGTCCTCATAAAAAATGATGAGGACATACTGTTGAGTTTGTGTCATATAGACACAGAGAAGCTGGCAAATTGTCATGAAATTAACAATTTGTCAGAGTCCTTGTGTTTATACAACATGAACACAGAAGGTAGTAACATTTGAGCTTCACATCCTGAGCATGACGTCAGAGGAAAATGGCCGCTGTGTGAATATGGTTAATAGGACCTTATTTAAAAAAAATAATATGTACAGTAGTCAATGGTGAGAGACATACAATTGTTTGATCCTGTTTTGATTGTGACATCAATTACACATAATGAAATTTAAAAGATGATTTTCCAAGTCACGAAAGTCGCTTGTGACTCAAGCGTTGTGTGGTTGTGACAAAGGCATTGTGGATGCGTTCATGAGTCTGAAGTGCACTATAGGAACTTAACTTCTTCCCACACTGCTCACAGGGGAAGATGCTTTCTTTGGCGTCGACGGTTCTGTGGGTGCGTTCATGAACCTTACGGTCTGTGAGAGAGGTGAAGGCTTTGTCACAGTGTCTGCACTGGTAGGGCTTCTCTCCGCTGTGGATACGCTGGTGGACAATGAGGTGTTTCTGCAGGACAAAACACTTCCCACACTCGCCACACTGATGCTGCTTCTCTGCGGTGTGAGTGGGCTGGTGACGCCTGAGGTGGGACAGCCGAGAGAAGGTTTTCCCACACTGCTCGCAGCTGTACGGTTTGTCTCCGGTGTGGACGCGCTGGTGCCGCCGATAGTCACTTGCTCCAGCGAATGTTTTCCCACAGTGTTCACAGCTGAACGGCTTATATCCAGTGTGGACGCGCTGGTGCTGCTGATAACTCCACTCTCTGGCAAATGTTTTCCCGCACAGCTCACACGTATAGGGTTTCTCTCCAGTGTGGACGCGCTGGTGTCGCTGAGAGTCGGCAGCTCTAGCGAATGTTTTCCCACACTGCTCACATCCGAATGGTTTATACCCAGTGTGGACGTCCTGGTGTCGTTGATAGTTATCTGCTCTGGCGAATGTTTTCCCACAGTGCTCACACGTATATGGTTTCTCTCCCGTGTGAACTCTCCGATGAATCGTTAGTTGTCCTTTTGTGGTATACTTTTTGTCACACTGGTCGCAGGCGAACGGCCTGTCTCCAGTGTGAACTCGCTGATGAGTCTTTAATTGAACCGCTGAACCAAAATCTTTGTCACAGTCCTCACAGCGATGAGCTTTCTGCACATACAGAGAAAGTACAAAAGTATCAACCGGCAAAATATGTAATAACTTCACATTGAGCACTGAAACATACATTTAAATATTCTTTGAATTGTGTTGTATTTTTTAGAGCCCTCACATCATTCTGACTTATTGCAGAGTTTAAAAAAAAGCATTAAAATCACATCAGAACAGACTTTAGTCCAGGAATGACAAATAGAAATACATAGTGAGAACATGTTAAAGTCACCTTTTGTGTTGAAGTCATGTTTCTTGGTCAGGCAGCTGGTGTTCCTCTGCGACGTCAACAAACTCACACCTCCTGTGAGAGGATTCCAACATTAAAACTACTGACAGAAGAAGAACCACCTTTAGAAACACTGATACGATAAAGACGCGATGCTGCTTTAAGCCTTCGTCGATAACACACCTGCTGACACTGTATGTGCCACTTCACAATCCCACATCATCACATTAACGCGTCTTCAGTCTTTTATCATCGCTATCTTTTAGATAGGCCTCTTTGTGTATCTTGTAGAATAATTAGGACTCTCAGAGCAAATTACACAGTATATTTATACATGAACGTGACTGTAGTGAAAGGACGCAGATGCTTTTTCCCGTAAAAATCTGATTTTGCTTCTTGCCAAATTTCACGTTAACAGGTGCAAATTCACAAACATAAAAGCCTCAATTCTGTGTTTATGAAGGAAATGGAACATTACGTGTCAGTACTTTCTTCCTCTGCAAAACACTGAATGTTTGTGATATCTTTAAGGTTGTTATGTTAGTTTATTGTCATGCTCTTGCTGCCATTTATTTAACAAAGGTTTTGTTTGGATTGCGTTGTCTTTTTCTATGCATCAGTACTGTCTGTGTTGTTTTCTCAAAGTCGTGAATGATTCCGATGTTTACCTTTGTTACTGTTTTTGACAGTATATAAATAAAGCTTTGAAAAATACAAAAGAATAACTTAGTAGCCGGGGGGGGGGGGGACTATTTTGCGAAAACAACTGGATCCATAATAATCAGACTAACTCTGTGATCATCTTTAACATTTTATCCATGTATTTGCAAATTCCGACTCCACCGGATAAGATGTAAAACCGAAGAATGTTCGTTTTGTGAGAGAAAAGACAGTTGGGGGTGTTGCGACAAACGGAAGCCATTTACGGCGGCTGTACAGTCGTGTAGGGGACCACATACTGGTGTGCACAAAATTGTAGCCTCATGAACACAAACTCTATCTTATACTACGAATAACTGGATTCACAGACCATATCAGGATTCTCTACCGACGTTTCAAGGCTAAAAACACACGTCTGCTGTACACAAGGCTAACTGTCGTAAACATTACAAGAACTCACAGCCTTCCCATTGGTTCACGGCGATACACGTGACCTACGCTAAAGCTAGTTAGCTGTTGGGGTTCTCGTCAGAGGAGAAACTGCTGACATTGCTGTGTCCCTCGTTAAAGCGAGCGTCTCTGCTTATTGTTAAACCACTAAAGTTGTTGCCGTAAGTCCTGACTAAGATGGCGACGGCATGTTAACGAGATACGACAACGCAATTCGCGTCTCCCTTTCATGTCTATGCGTTAGCCTACTTTTCTGATAACCTTACCACCCGTGTTAGCTACTCCAACGCATCGCATCAGAATTAACGCTTTTTTTTGGGGGGACGAGTTACTGATTAAAACTCACCTCACTGGCTCTTGGAGTGAAGTCAGACTTCAGTCCGTGAGTTATAGTAGGTCCGTAAGTCCGATTCTCACATCCGTCTTCCCCTTTTTCCTCTTCTCCTGTGGCAGACTGTTCACTGCGAGGCGTAATGCTGCCCTCCACAGACCGGGCTTTGCTGCTTATCCTGTTCTCAAACACAGGTATGTCGAGTGAATTTCTCCATCAGTAGGTTGGGAATGACTCTCAGATGAAAAGCTTGACTTGAAGGAGAACTGACGAAAGACCCACATCTGACAACTCACTGGAAAAACTTGTTTTGTTTTTTTTTTTGCCCCCCTTTATTCAGATGTTTACACCTTCAAGTAGGGACAATGCTGCATTTTGTACCATATAGTGTAATATAGTTTGCATCAAAAGGCAGAAGCAGAACAGCAGCAACATACAAAGTGTATACAGTTAAATTACAGTACAATATAAGAATCAAATACATGTCCATAATAAAAACAATACATGTACTTAAAAGCAAAAGATATACAAACCCCATTTCCAGAAAACTTGGGACATTTTCTAAAACTGGACATTTACAAGTGTTATTTGCGTCCATTCTTGCCGTTTACCAGACTTGAGCTGCTCAACAGTCCGTGGTGGCCGTTGTCTGATTCTCCTCTTCATGATGTCCGCACCTTTTCTTTTGTGACATTTGTTTTACAACAGTTCGCTCATGAAGTTTTTCACAAAGCGCCGCCTCCTCGTACAGACTAAGCCTTTGGTGGATGCTCCTTTCATGTCCACTCACCTGTTTCCAATTAACCTGATAACTGTGGAATCTGACACTACACTGTTACTTGTATATATGATAAACATTTCAGTTTTATTTTGTCTCTGTCTGTCTCTTTTTTTGAGAACGTTGCAGGCATCACAATCTAAATTTGTTCATGAAATTAAGTTTTTCTTCATACTTTTGTCGAGGTTCGAGTAACTTATATCACGTATTTTAGTTTTTAATGCATTTTAGAAACTGTCCCAACTTTTCTGGAAATGAGGTTTGTATATAAATAACATTAACCGTATTCATAAACATGTGTGTGGGGATAGTTTAAATTTAACTTAATTACTTAAGTATATTAGGAGCCAGTTAGGTTATTTATGAACTTAATTAACAGTAGGTCTATACCAGTAATCAATCAAGTTTCATCCTTTATTCTAGTTTCCTAGTTGATGGATGTCAGTGACTGTAGATGACCACCAGGTGGTGCATGTGAACCGCAGTTTAGTGTCATGATTAAATTCCAAAATCAATATATAGAATATAATGTATTCAGAAGAGAAAGCGCTTGAGTTATTTCTGAGATGTTGCAACACATTTACAAGACAACACAGTTTGGACTTAGTGAGTCTCCTCATCACGGAAACACTTAAATATTCCAGGCTGCATCGTCCACTGTTCTGTATCACTGTCAAAATGTCAAAAGTTAAGAAAAGCAACAAGCTGCAAACTCATGTTGAGCTCCATCGGCCTTTAACCCTCAACGACAGGGACGCTGCCTGTGGCCAGAAATAGAACAGAATAATTTCTGAACATCTAATCCTGCCCATGAGCTTTAAACCGTCAGGTAAAGAGGAGTTTGTCAGCTTGTGTTCTGTTTGGACATTCACAGCCTCTGTAGGGAATGTGGATGCGCCATCACAGTCTGATGCACTCATTCATCAAGACAATCCACGTCATTTCCACTGTTTGTTGCTCTGTTTGAATTTCCCTTTCATGTCAAATTCATAACATATTTCTGTGAAATAGTCATATTTGCTTCAGTGCCGTCTCTTGTGGCAGAAAGCTCTTAATATTTACTCTCTGAACCGTTTTGTTTGCACCTACACGGTCAGTAAACGAAATGAATGAATGCGCCCGGTTTCTCCACAGACTCCACTATTCAAAACCAACGCTTCACAAGATGTTTCCAGACATCTCCTGCGATAAATGCTCTAAAGCAGAGGCACATCTCCTCCACTGCTTTGCTCTCTGTCCCCTTTTAGAGAGATACTGGGCAAAAAAATATAAAATATTTTCTCTGAAATTCTCCATATCCACATTGAACGTAAACCTTAATCACACTGGGAACCTCAGACACCATAACTGTATTAACCGTATAACATCCATTCTTTTCAGGCTTAAACAGAAGAACTGTAAGTCCAGTATGCATGTTATTAGGTTTCATTTGAAAGGGAACATCCTCTAGTTTCTGTGTTTAACATGTGACTGAAACACGACCTAAACTACATCAGTTTAAACATGGCTCAAATGTAACCCTAACCGTAAAACGGGTCACCGGTGACCTGATGGATGTTAAGAGGTAACCCTTAAAGACCTAGAAGGATTTCTGGGATGTCTGAATCCCTTGCACGTCTTGAGTTTTTCTAATCTATTCCAACAGTCGGCACCAAGCGGCGTTCGTCATTTGTTTCAGAAGAACCTGAAGCTTCAGTGCGGTTCATTTAACGTCCTGATTTTATATTTCCATTCTTTGCTTTGAGGA
>JAPQRN010000011.1:16667471-16685418 GCA_037367275.1 Coranthus polyacanthus
CCGTTTCACGTTAAAAGCCCTCGGCAGAGTCATTTAATGTAACCTCATGATACAGTATTTCCTAAAATTCGGAAGCAGTGGCAGCAGTAATGATGCAGTGGGCTGCTGCTGCACAATGTATATAAAGACAATGTTGTTGGATCAGCAAGAAATTCGATCTGACGTCTTTATTAATCCCCAGTGGGGAAACTAATTTGCCACCAATTCAACCCATCCACCTTATTTTCAAAGACATTTTAGTGAACACATAAAAACTTACAGAAGCTCTTAAAGGATGAAATACAATAAACACATAATAAATAAAGAAAAAAATAAAGCAATAAAAATATGGGGGATTTTAATGAAATGATGTATACATGTAATGATGTATGTACATAATAAAAATGAGCTTTTTTTCAATGGCGTCTATGTCAGCTCCATGACTTGTATCAACTGTACCGGGTCTTCTGTGTTGTGTGCTGGCCTGTGTGTGTGTTCAGGGTTCTGGTTGCTCTGGACCGTCCTAATCCTGTTCAGCTGCTGCTGCGCGTATCGACACCGACGAGCCAAGCTGAGAGTCCAGCAGCAGCAGAGGCAGAGAGAGATCAGCCTGCTGGCCTACCACGGAGCCAACTCATACCCCTCTTCCATGCTGGACCTGAGTAAGACCAACCTGCCTCTAATCGTCATCTGTATTTGTTCAAAAAGAGCTCAACAGAAGAAAAGACACCAAAGTGAACTCAGTAACCTCAGTTAAACAACACAAACTGATCTAATGACACACAGGGGAAACTTAGAATCAAACCACAAACAAACATCAGGGGAGACAAAGACAGAAACTACAAATAAACACAGTTTGCTCTCAAATTAATCTCCAACATCCACCAGGTCATCAGTGACCCATTTAAGGGTTAGGGTTACATGTGAAAAACTGAAAAATTTTCATTTTTACTCCAAATGTATATTGGTTTCAAATATCAGTTTTTGTCTCCTTGATTACTGCTAATCAGCATCGGTCGACCCCAACCTCATATGATGTACTGTGAAAGAACTGGTTTTCCACTCTGTCACCATGACAACTCATGTGAAATTCCTCTTTCAGCGAAACACCACAGGCCTCCAGTTAATGCTATGTACTTACAGGAAAAAATAACCATTAAAAATCACCCAGAAGCAACAGCGGGTGTCCTGTAACGCTCCTCTTTGTCCTGCTCCGTACAGGTTTTCTGGCGTCTCTGAAGCTGCCGTCTTATGAGGAGGTGGCGGCTCAGCCCTCTACCCCTCCTCCTCCTTACAGCTCAGTGTTCACAACCCCGAGGTACCCGCAGCCCCCCCGCGCCGCTGACCCCCACCTGCTCACGCAGCATGGTCCACTGTTACACCGACCACTCAGCGATGGTCCCTCCTCACTCAGCTCCGACAACAGGTAAGAACACTCACTGAATTGATGTATCTACAGTAGTTGTCTGTAATCGACGATGTTAATGCGTCGTTCCTGTCCTGAGATGCACAGCAAAATCTCTCAACTCTCAGTAGGATTTATTCATTTGTTTGTCACATTGTGTGACTCTTTCTTGTAGCTCCAGTTGTTCCTGTGACTCCTGCTGCCCCTCCTCTCCATGTAGCTCTTCCTTATCTGCACCGGTCACCTATGAGACTGACACAAGCCACGCCTCCACGCCAAGCGAGGCTGCGCCCCTTGCTCTTGATGTCACCATGGAGACGATCAGTGCTGCTGCAAGCCGTCTGGAGGCCAATGAGACACGAATTGCTTCTGATAGGATGGCTGCCACTGTGGCCATTGATATTGGAGATGCTGCCGAAGAACAGGAACCAGTTGCCACGGAGTCATCAGTTCCTAAACAGACTGTTACTGTTGCAGTCATTACCAGGTCTGCTTCACCTCAGAATTTGACCTCTCCTGGTTCTGAGGTGGCCCTTTCTGTTGGAATTACATCTCCCGTAAAGCAACAGCTCGACCTAGCACCGTGTACGCCTAACGTCAGCATCTGTAGCCCAAGTACAAGTCCCACTAATATTAACACAGTGCTCCCCTCCATCCAAATAAGCACTACTGAGGGCCCAACTGCCTTTATCCCTAAAAGCACCTCAAAGTCAAACCCCTCTACCCCAACAGCTAGCAAGTCTGACAGCCCTCCAGCTACCCAAACCCTAAAAACCCTCAATCTCACAAGAACTTTTGATACAACCAATAGCCCTACTAGTCCAACCTCTGCATCATCCCCAGATGTTGACAGAACTTTGACATTAGGCTCTGGAATTGTCCCTTTTGCAGATGCGAACCCTAACCTTTTGCTAATCTCAGCATCTTCTGGTCCAGACACAGTACCTACAAAGGTTATCCAAGGTCCAGACGTAGTATCTTCAGTCCTTACCCAAATACCTGACACAGTACCAATACTTACCCAAGTCCTTGAAACGATACCTACAAACCTTGCCCAATCACCAGTCCTGATACCCACACACCTACCCCTCACCCAAACTATAAACTCAGAATGTAAAAACCTTACACAAACTCCAGGACTAGTACCGACAAACCTTACTCAAGTTCCAGACCCAGTACCTTCAGTCCTTCCTCAAACACCTGACGCAGTACCCACAAATTATACACAAGCCCTTGAACCAGTACCTACAAATCTTGCCCAAACACCAGTCCCATCAGCTACCCAAATACAACTCACCCAAACAAACCCAGAACCTAAAAACCTTTTGCAGGCTCCAGCACCTACAAACATAACCACATTTTTAGTGCCAGGCCTTGCCCCAGATCCCATTCATAACCCTGTACTATCCCCAAAACCTATCGATTCAAACTTTACCCTAGCTTCAGATGCAGGGCTCTGTTCACCCACAACAGTCCAGTGCCAGAAGCCAGAACTGTCACTTGGGCCAAGTCTAGCCCTGGATCCTCCTAGTCCACAGTCAGACTTGACTAAACATCCAGAGCCTAATGGTGTTTTTATATCTTGTCCTGGTACAACCGCAGTACCAACTGATTCAGGTCCTTCATTGGCCTTGTCTCAATCTCCAGACCTCGTCAGCCCATTAGCATCAGATAATCTGGCAGATTTAAATTCTGGCGCTGATGTTGGAAGTCCTATGACTTCTCTTGCTCCAGCACTCACTGTCCCAACATCCTCCTCTTCCTCGTGCCCAGCCATAACCATACAGGCCGATTCTTCTTTTGCTACTTCTGGAACCCTCTCTCCAACTTCACCCTCATCTATTCCTTCTCCTTCCCTCCCCTCCCCCTCAACTCTTCTGGATCCCCTTGCTGCTCTGCATCAGTCTGAAAAAAGTGGATCTTCCTCTGGCCATGCATCCTCCCTCTCCCCTTCACCTCGTAACACTCAGTCGCCTCCAAAACAGACACTCTTCTCCCCCTGTGTGGATGTCTTCGAACCTGTCCCTCCAAACTGGGAAGACGATGAAGAGGACCAGGAGGATGACGACAATGACGATGAAGAAGACGATGACATGGGAGCTGACGAGAGCCAGTACAGACATCGGCGGCTGACAGGCGACTCTGGGATTGAGGTGTGCAGGTGTCGGGTGGAAGAGGAAGATGATGAAGATGAAGATGAGGAGGAAAGTGGTGAGGGAGAAAGGAAGGAGAGTGGCAAGAAAGGAGGAGTGGTTGGAGGAGAGAGGGAAAAGAAAGGGGGAGGCAACGCAGATCTCCATGACAGCATGGACTGCCCTGCCAGAGGCCAAATGAGCACAGGAGAAGAACTTACATTGTGTAACCCCAACTCCACCACTACGCCAACATCTGAAGACAGCGGCAAAGTCGTGATTGTCATGGAGACGGTGTGACTGACGCATAACAAGTCAACCATTTGTCATTCAAGACAAGAAATGAAAAGGGAGGGACCTCAGACTGTTTTTGGAAAACACACTCTGGTTGCAAATGAATTACATCACATTACTTAACGTTGATTGTTCACCCGCTACTTGTCAGATCAACGCTTTCAGGCTGAGTCCAGCAGGAGGAATCTTAGAGGGCCATGGTTCCAATTTTCGGCATGGTAAGCACTGGTGTATTTTGGTAAAGGAGATGCTTTTACACAGTTTGCCTCCAGTAGTGATAAGGTTTAGCCACCACTACTCTACAAAACTGTCTGTGTCAAATGTCAAGAAATGTTAGAGCCCAGAGTATTCCTAATTTTCCTAGCAAAAGTTTTTCATTGTAAGCATTTAACACTCCACTATTAGGAAGCATTGGAGAGTTGTCTATTAATGAAGAACGTTTATGGGTGCAGTCACACCTAACTCCGTTGGACTGGCCTTTCAGACTTTTCAGTTTGATCCAAACTAAAATTGCAGGTATGAAAGCTTCCCCTGAAACAAACAGCCTAACCCTGATGCATCAAAAAGAGGTGGTCTCAGTCTGGAATCAAACAGTGTGAAAACACTTTTTTGGTTGTTTCAGACAGATTTTCAGAGTAATGGGAGGTATTAAAGAAGCTATTGAAGAAGAAGAAAGAGAACCAGCAGAAGACAAAATATGTTGTGGTAGCATTAGACCAAGTTTTTGACAGACAAGAAGTCCATCCAAACAAAAAGACTACCTGCCAAAATGACAATACGCTCCCGTCAGATGCTCACCTCTCTACAAACCATTCCGTGTCAATTAAAGGAAGACACAGCCCACTTACAATAGATGATCTTGACAGGATGTAGGTATGCAAAGTTTGGGAGTGTGCTCACAAAAATTCAACAGGAAAGCAAAATTACCTGAATTAAATGTATACAGTGTAACAAAAATAAGAACCGTGGCTCTGACTTTCAAGTGTGAAAAGGTCATAAATGTCTACCAGTTGTCGATAAGAACAGAAAGCTAAATGAAGCAGCTTGTTGATATGTTTCTGTAGACCCACATGGCCACATGTTTGTAAAGCTATATGCTAAAGCTATATGCTAATGTTCTCTGTTACTCTTAGTTCTGTTGAAAGTCCTCTGGCTAACCAATGATCTGAAGAAACCATTTAGTTCCTAGGACTAGACTAAAAACTTTGGGTACTTCAGGTGGAAACGCAGCACTAATCAACTCATCATCTCCGCGGTAATCTAATTTTTCTGAAAGCCTGATCATCATTGACACGAACATATTGCTATTTTATGTCTCACAATAATGGCACGTTGTTACTTGCGTCTGTTTGCCACCAACAAGCATAAAATAACTTTAAATAGTTGAATGTTTAGAAGAACACACCTCACTTGTCTTTGCTGATGACGGAGGTTTGGAAATGTGCCGTGAACAAATTGGCAGCTCAAAGAACGAACAGAGACTAATGTGGGAGGATGATTCACTCTGACTGACAGAGGGAAGACTGATTCATTCATTGGAGGGGAGGTTTTTTTATCGGGAAGTCTGACAGGAGAGCGGAATTAGGTGGGTAGTTTACATAAAATGGGAGAGACAGTTTCTCAAATCTGACGTCTTAATGGCTAACGGAGTAGCTAGTCGGTGCTCCATGAAAGGTTTTGGGCTCATGGCCTCGACGGTTTCCTGTGCGTCGGCTTTTACTGCAGGAAAAAAAAAGCTTTTACGTAAGTAGGAATAAACAATAGAGACTTTTAGACCGAAACAAAGACACCAAACACAACAGCAACGGGAAGACGTCATCGCCGTCATCGTCTTTGTTGTTCTGTCTCTTCCCTTGCAGATGCAACAATACGTACAAGACAGCATACAAGTTACTGTCAGTCACATTGAAACTCCAAAATGTTCGCTTTGGCAATTTGTATTTCTCCATTCATAGACATCTCTCCTGTTTTAAAAAGCCATTTCAGAGCCTTAAAATGAAAAAAATAACCTCAATCTTGCTAAATTTGAAAACAGTCATGTGGGATTTATTTTTAGGATGCTGTTTTTTGATGTTTCCTGCATTGTCTGATTGTCAATATGGATATTTTGTGAAAGAAAGACATAGAGGTAGAGTATATTTTGTCAATGACACGCTGGGGTATTTGAATTCACCTTAGAAATAAGAGAAGAGCAATATTTTTCATCAGCAAGAGTCTGTGTGTAAATAATCCCCCTGGAAAGATTTAAGATGGCTGCTTGAGGAAGACATGAAGGTGATGCATTATTGGGGGAAAACCTTGTTATCGGAATTTGGCTGTTTGTCAAGGTCCGACAGAAATATTACATCCTTCACTGTCATTTTCGTCAGTTTCTGCACAATTTCTGGCAGTTGAAAATCTTTCCAAATTCCTAATACACTGCTACTAAAATGCATTGTGGTCAGTAGGAGAATGAAAGCTTATGAGCAGTTTTCACCCAATAACAGCAGTGTAATGATTGTAAGTGAGGCTGTCATTTCCAACACGCTTAACATTAGGGCTGTGTGATATGACCAAAACCTCGTATCCCAATAACAGCACATATCACGTTACATATAGCACTTACAATATAAATATTTTATTAAAAATTCACGGGAAAGCTACTCCTATACACTCAACAAATCTTATTTTTTCTCCTTTTATTTAGAATCTCTTTGAGAATTTTCAATTGAGGAAGGAACAAATTGTCATATTAATGTAAAAAACGTAAAAAGTTAAATGTAAATAGAAAACACCACAGCTATAGTTGAAAACAATATAAAAATAGGCCTAAAATGACAGAACTGTTTGAATTGTAGCAGCAGGTACGACATGTATCGTCATATTGCACAGCCCTACTTCACATAGACGTGCCATCATACATTTATGTACTTTTTAACAATGTGTAGAAATGTAGAAAATGTTACCACCTTCTGATCTTTGTCCATGTTGTTATAATCACCTATTTAACATTTTCATCAAACTAAACTGCATTCATAAAATACACCTGCTCCCACAAAGTGCACTTGTTTTTACAGCTATTAATGTAAACTGTGCTATGATGACTACGTTTACATGCACAAAATATTCCAGTTTTTTTACATCACAGTATTTTTCAAGGTTTTCCACTGGTGGTGGAGTCGTTGGACCGTTAGCACAGCTTCCCTCTTTCATTCCTTCAACCAAAAAGAGGTCATATCCAAAAATCAGCTGATGTTGTCTTTGACGGTTTTTAGAAGCAGGAGTGTTTCTTCAGAAATGTGTAAAACCACTAGACGCTGGCTTCCATTGAACTTCCTTCTAGAAATACTAAGTCAATCATTTTTTTCCAGGAGTTTTTCTTGATCTGATTAGTTTTATTTGGACTCTGTAATTTACTGGTGGCTTTTTTATAAATTACTACTCCGTTAATAAGATTTTATGGCCAGTAGAAGGCCTCCAAGTCCATCCAAACGGAATATGCTGTTTACATGACCCATATCGAATCCAGAATATTAGCATATTCTGAATAATAGTGGAATATTAGTGTGGATGTAAACGTAGTGAATGTTCCACAGGTGTGTGTTTTGGTTCAAACCAGGTGCATCAGCGTGTTGGAAAGACACCACTCAATGAAGTGTAACCTTTAGCCAATTAGAGAATGAGCTTGCAGTGACATGATCAGATCATAAAGGCCAAGTCAGTCGATGGAACCAGCTTGAACCAGAACTCTTCGAAGCTTTTAAATGTTGTTTTAGAAAGTAAAGACGCAGGAACTTAGTGTTTCTCGCCGATGGTAAATTGATGATTTCAGATCCACTTGTGAGATCTGATCACCTGACGATTGTTTCAGATTATCAGTCACTCAGATGGAAAGACCTCGAGTCTGGTTGACTGATCCTTAAACCCTGTGTCCATGCTGCATTACAACTCAGACTTCATGTACTTCGTATGTAAAACTTTACTGATGGACAAGCTTTTGTTGGACACCAGAAAACGAGTGATATCAACGGACAACTGGATATTCTCTGGACTTTTCAAGTTGGATTCTGATTGGATTTAAAATCATCTCTTTTTTTAACTTCTGTGGCTGATTTCACAGATATAGGAATCTGGTTGTGAGCCGATCTGGACTTCTGAGAGCTCAAACAGATTTCCGAGATCTTGTTGGATTAAATCCAGGCTGAAATCCTGCCTGACGCTGAAGAGTTCGTAGAGGCTGAAGGACCTCCTCGAGAAAGCTCACGGGTGACACCGAGCAGTTGATGTTGTGGTTCATGTTGTGGTTGATAGTGTTTTTTTGTTTACCTGAACTAATAAGGTTATATATCTCCATGGTTACAGAGTGCCATTTCTACTTGACAACTGTTAAAACTTAGCATTAGATAGAGCAGTTCTCGCTCTGTGTGGGTGTGGATGTTCGGACTGAGTGACTGGAAAAATTGTCTGAAATTTGTCTGTAGCTCAGGGTCCCAGAAGTTCTGTAGCTCCTACATCAGCCTTTTCATGGGAAACACAGCAGTCGGTCATTTCATTGATCACCTTGTCCAAAAGGAAGGCGACTGTCTAGAGATTACCGAGATACCTCCCAAGAATCTCAAGACAGACCGGTTCCCAAGCACTTTTTGAATATGCATGACTGGGATGACTGAGAACCTCCACAAAAATGATCTAAATTACCACTTAGTACTACAAGATTGATTCCCTCTGATTTCCCTGCCATCGAACATGTCGAGATGGAGGTGTTTAGGATCTACTTGCATGTTCTCCCTGTTGTTGAGGCTGATGTAAGACCTGGGCTAACTTTTGGAAACTGTGTCTCTTGTCTTTATTTTGTTGAAAAATCAACCAGAAATAGTTCTTCATCAAATGTCAGCGGACGAAAATAGTCCATCTCCAAGTAGAAATGTTTCACACCGACTGGGTTCACTTCAGGAGGTCTGAATGTTTGGTTTTTAAAACAAAAGCGACACAGTATATGATTGTTCAAAAGCTATGTTTGTCTACTTTTATGCACAAATCTTACTGACTTTGATCACTACTGCTAATGATCTCTTCCCGAAACGCTGCAGAAGTCGGCGACTGATTAAAAATGTATGTATTCTTGGCATCTATCTGCAGTTATGTCATCGGAACAGTTCACTGTGGGGAGACACAAAACAGGATGTAGACCTGAAGGGTGTGAAAGGTGGTTCTCATCAGCACAGCAAGCAACACCTTTCACTGTTATGTGGAAATTCTTCAGCACAAGTTGCGATCACAGTTTCTAATGGTGCATCAGAGTGGAGGTATTTGGGCTCAAAATAGTATAAAATCTGTTCAGAGAGAGTTGATTGATGCATTTCTTGGACTTTTAGGTAGTCTAAAACAAGAGTGGTAGCTCTTCAAACATCAATAGTTCAAGAAAAACTGAAGTGGAAGTGAATTTATCTGGTTTGGTCATTAACTCGTTAGTTACTCAGACACGAAGATGAAGAGATCAATTGCAGACGATAAAGTTTATTTTAATTTGTGGGTACGCTTTTTCCTGAATGTGAAAATGCCTGAAATGCCTGTCTTAAAGGAGCATCCTGGTGATTTTATGTTTAATCCAAGTAGCTCCACTTCCACCTTCTGTTCGTCATTTCCCAAAACATACAGCACGGTATTTTAAGTGTTTGAAAAACACTGTTTTAGACAATTCTTTTCTGGAGACCCAGTTTTGAAAAATGTCAGCGTCTAAGTCAGTCAGTTAACGTTCTTGGCCATTATTACTGCCATTTTCACATCACCTTATAATGTTAAAAATAGGGCAAAAATTCCGATAACAGTCTCTAGGTGGCACTGACAGAATTTGAAGTTGCTCAGGTTACGCCTGGGAGGAGTTTTTGTTAAAGTAACATGGCTGGGAATGTCCGAAAATGGGGCAAAGATCGCATATTTAAACCAAAATGGCAGATTTCATATTATCCCTCCCAGAGGCTTTTTTGTACATCTAGACCTGATACGTGTGTCTACAAAACTTGCTACGTCTAGGTCAAACCTCATGCAGGAGCTTGAGTTTTAAAACATTTTGCCACATCCATGTACAAGTACGTTTAGTGCCTCAAAAACGTCTTTCAGAGGAATTACTGTTAAATACTGTTAAAGGTCAGTAGCTTTTTTCCACATTATTTTAGACAAATACAGTGTTTTCCCTAAGTTTGTGGAAGACGTTTGCACATTGCAGCGGAACATTTGTAACATCTTTTTGGACCATTGTAATTACCATATCTGTGTACTTGGAAAAGCTAGAGCAGATAAATAAATAGCACCCAGAAAGCTTAAAACCAACATTCTCTCTGCATTGTTTTTACATTTATTTAGATTGGGTGCTGCACCTATAATGTTAAGGAAAACCCTGACTTAGATTCACTGGTGGAAGCTGGAATCACACAGGATTTACTGTGGAAAAAACAGCGGGATGCTCCTTTTTAAACTGTGGTCTTTGAAACCAGCCCAGACTCTGAAACGTGAATCCAGTCGGGACTTTTTTTTGGCCTCTTTATCTTAACCTGCTGATTATTATTTTTTTGGCTCTTTGGTCGCCTTTATTGGACGCAGCTCACCTGTGGTGTTTTGACAGAATATTTAATCGGAATCATCGGTGTGTTCCTTCGATGGTAGGAGCCCCCTCCTTCGTCTGAAAAGTGTTTTCTGTTATCTCCTCTCTGCTGTCCTTCGCTATGCATGAGGTCTGTGCTGGAGCGGCAGAAGGACGCACAGAAGAGATTCAAATCCCGTAATATTATGATAATAACGACTCTAATTATTAGTATTACTAAATCGATAGTGAGTTTGTGTGTGTGAGTGTATGTGTGTGATCTAACTAAACCAGCCTGTTCTAAAAGTGTGTGAAGATATACTGAATAAAACCGTCAAATCTATCAGCAGCCTGTCTCTGTTTATTTAGCAGTGATAAAGTACACAACATTGTCATGAATATTTATCATTATTTGTTGATTACACACAGTTACAATGTCACATCACACTCCATCTGGATGACACCTGAGTTAAATATTAAAACGCAAGAAATGCAAGTAGAATTTATGTTTATTTTCAAAAAGCTCTTTATTAGAGTCCTTAAAACGTGTTACATTTTTAATTTTACAACACGATGAAAGAAAATATCACAAATTTACCAGAAAAACAAAATTACAAAATATTCTGATATTCTCAGATATTAAACACAAAACTCACATTTTCTGAGACTAAAGATATATATTTATGAGAAGAAATGGTCATATTCTCTGAGATTAAAGACTGAAATTTATGAATAAAAACTAATTTACTCTGAGATATAAGTGAGATGGTTCTAATATTCCATTGGAGAATAATCAGACGAAATTTGTTTGGTTTGGTTTTAACATTGTTTCTGTTTTCAGTCGGAAGGTGTAGCTGAATAATAATAATTCATTTGGCCCCGCCCTCCCACCCCGCCCTCGGAGTGACGACGACCTTATAAGGTAACGGCTGCAGAACGACCCCCAGTCGCCCCTGCAGGTTGGGCAGGGAAGCCCCGTCTGGCAGCCTGAAGCTCATTCGCTGCAGCAGAGACGACAGGAAGAGGAAAAGCTCAAGCCGGGCCAACGATTCGCCGACACAGACCCGAGGCCCCGCCCCAAACGGCAGGAAGCAGGAGGGCGTGGCACGCTGACCCTGGTCATCAAGGAAACGACCTAGAAAGGCAGGAAAGAAGAAAGTAGCATGTAGTGCATTCTGGTTTAAATATCGTGTCACATAAAAATTATACACTATAGTTTTGAATTTTTCATTAGCTTTTAGCTTGATTTTTATAACTGAACTAGACAAAACAGAAAGATGAGTTAGTTGGACGTTACCTGGGTTGAACAGGTCTGGTTTGTCCCAGTGTCGGGGGTCGTGGTGAATCGACCACATGTTGACCAAAACACGAGTCCCACGCCTGACAGGATGACCTCCAATGCTGCAGGAGAGAGTGACAGTAAGGTCGATCTGTACTGTGTGAGGGCCTGTGTCCATGCAGAGCTTTTTTCTCTGGTTTTGTTTCTATGACAACATATCACTCAGACTGCTGTCATGTGAGAAACTAGCTTAAAATCCCCCATTTAAACAGCTAGTGGAGTGCTCTTTACATTTGTGTATTCCAGTTTGTAAAAACTGGAATCTACGAGGGGCTGCCCCCTCCTTAAATGAATTTGCATGTCATAGCATTATCAAGGCCGCATTAGAGTGTTTGTGAGTGCATCATCACCTGCTGTCGGTCATGGCGGTGTGTGGGATCAGAACTGGACTGACCGGCCTGATCCTCATGCCCTCGTTGATCACACAGTCCAGATACGGCAGCCGACCGCGGTCCGACACACAAACCGGCCGCTCACTGCCGACGTGTTCATCCAGCTCCGTCTGTACACGCTCCTGGACCTGAAGTGTATTCATAAATAGTTCAGTCTTTTATAAATATTCTATCTGTTTTCAACAAGTCGATATCTTGTTCTGAGAGCAGAGATATTTACATTGATATTACTGACCTCAGGGTGGTGCAGTAGGTAGGCCAGGATCCACAGCAGTGTGGTGGACGTCGTCTCCACTCCGGCTCCAAAAGCCTCGGCCGCCGTCATCAGGACGTGATCGTCTGAGATCACCTCGTCCTCAGGCCCAGGTGACCTCGAACCCTTCTGGCCCTTCAGCAGAGCGTCTAGAAGGTCACAGGGGTCACCATCACTCAGCGCTGCCTGATACAGATCAGAGAGTGTGGAGGTTTTAGAACTCATAGACCTGAGACCCTTACTTTACTCATTTATAAAATCTATAAGAGAAAAGAGATGTCTTCTGAAATGCCTGAAATCCCAGAGGATGTTTTTTTTAATCTTGTAGATATACTCTAGTCCAGAAAGTTAACATCATGGTCACCAATGGAAAACACTAGTGATCAAAAAGCCTCAGACAGAATCATTCCTATACAAACACTTGAAATCATTTCGCTTTCAATGAAACATAACAGAAAATGGGGAACGCACCTGTGGTTGAAGCTGCCCTTGACAAGACAATTGATAATGCCAAGAAGAACACCTCAAAAAAAATGATTTCGTGTCCAGGGAGCATTTGCATTTGCTGTTACTTTAGTGGAATGTCCGTACTGGAAAAACTAAACTGGCTTAAGCACAGCTTGGGGAAAAATGACTTTTGACAGTTTAGTTACCTTGTGCTCGGCCAGTTTGCGGGTCAGCAGTCGGTCTCGAACAGTGATACACTCCTTCAGTTTACTCAGAGTCTTGTTGGGAAACACCTGGCAGCACATTTTAGGACATGGACACTCTTAGATGATGTCTGTTTGAGGGTTAAATGACGTTCGTGTGAGTTCGTGTGTACCTTGATCCAGGGGTAAATGTCCACCAGGCCTCCTCTGGCGATAGTCTGCACAATGCCATCGTTGTATCGAATCACCTCCTGTAGCTCGGTGTCGCCATGGCTGTAGGTGGAGCTAAACACCAGCGTGCACACGACATTGGTGACGGCTCTGGTCACCGCAGGAGATGGATCAAAACCACAAGCCCCATTGGACAACAACTCAACACACAGACTGTCTACAGACGAGTGGACTACAAAAAAATAGAAACAGATTCTACTGTGAAGCAGCTGTAAATGTGTTAAGGGCTGCAACTACTGGTTATTTTCATCACTGATCAATCTCTTGATCACTTTTTGGGTTAAAGCTTCAGTTTTTTGGCGTCATTGGTTATAAATTCCATAATTCATAAATGTAATTCAAGTGTTCTGTGAGGAAACTTGACTCTGTTTTCCGACTTCAGGAAATCTTGGTGGCTGTGATTTCAAATTTGGATTTCTACCTACTGCAGCTTTAATCACTGAGTTTAGAATTTCTACAAGAAAACAATTAAACAGAGACATAGCACTTCACCCGAGGAACATCTATATGTCTATGTTGTCTGCTCAAATCCCAAAATAAGCAATTATATGACAGTAGGAACATTTTTTAGATTTATTGTCATGTGTGTAAGAAAGCATCTGAATAAAAAATCATGAATGGGGTTAAAGTATGCAGCAGAGTACCAATGTCCTGCAGTCGACTGGTTCCTTCTCCAAACAGAGTGAAGGAGTTATGAACGAGGCGACGATGTGACTTCCAGAGAGGAGAGTAATCGCAGAACGCGATGTCTTTTCCTCCTCTGGTCAGCAGGTCAGTGGTCACCTAGAGGGGAAACAAGACGGGATCAGAACTAAACCCTTTATGTTCAAATCCAACAAAAGCTTAGCACCGTTTAAGGGATATAAATGTGTTTCTCATTTAACAAAATAGATCTGACACAGTTCACAAACAGTTCACTTAAGTTGTAGAGGATCTTTGGCTGGACGTTACTCATTACTGTGGCCTCATTGGTTTGTTATGCAGGTTGGCATTTAGCTGAAATTAACTTCACATATTTTTTTCAATAAAACACTTTGTTCTAGTGCGGTTTAAGTACCAGTAAGCTAACAGCTAAACACATACAGTAACTAGCTAATGTACATTTTTACTTTAACAACTAATAAAAATGAACGTGTAATGTTTCCAGTCGGTTAAAAGCAGCTTGTTACCTTTGTAATGATGTAACATTTGATGTTAACAGTTCATGTGTTATATATAACACATGAACTTGACATTTGTCTTCATCAGAGTCAGGAAAACAGCGCTAACGCTTATGTTTTAGCCATGTTAAAATAAACATAAAGTACGGTAGTGTAGGTTTTAATGTGTTTTTGTGCAATATTAAAACAGTTTGGGTAACATGGGAAAAACGTATGATCAGTCATTTCCTGGTTTACTTTCATACAAGAATGAAGTTCAGATTACTCTGGTTCTGGTGCAGGAAAACAAATCATTAAAACGACATAGAATGTGAAAGTAAAACAAACTTAATAAATGAAAAGTTTTAAAGCTTGCTGGGTTAACAGCACATTTAATGCGGATTAGATTCTAATTGATGGACAGACTGACGACCGCTGAGCTCTGCAGCCATCAGTGAGAAAACACCCAAGGGTTTTTATAGCGTAGTCTAGTTTTAAAGGGTGATGTTAAAGTACTGTAGTAGCAGAAGGTCAGCAGTTTTAGTACTTCTCTCTCTCTCTCTTTCTCTCTCTGAATGGCTCACCATGCTTGGTCGCCCAGCGAAGTCTCTCCCTCTCTGCAGTAAAACCTCTCTGGCGTGTTGATGGCTGTTTACGACTAAAGTGTAATGAGGACCGAGGTAAAGAGCAAACAGAGGCCCGAATCTGAAAAGAAAAAAGAAAACACACAAAATCCAGTCCACTTTACTATCACTTCGACTCAGGGGATCCATTATTATTTATTATGAAAACTCATCTACAGTACACACCGCTCAGTTAGTTTGAGTCTTTAACTTCACCACTAGATGTCACTAAATATCACAAACTGACCCTTTAACTGACACAAGTACAAGGGAAAGATTTTCAGTGTTTTCACTGACCAACTTAATTGTATTTTGGTAAATATAATCATATAGATCTTGATGCCTGTAACACACTCAATAAAAGTTGGAACAGAGACAGAATGAGACTGAAAGGTTTATAGAATACACAAGTAACACTGTTCTGTCAAATTGTACAATCAGAGGGTTAATTGGTAGCAGGTGAGGAAATATAAAAGGAGCATCTACCAAAGGTTTAGTCTGTACAAGGATGGATGGTAAAATGAATCCACACATATCATATAATAGTAAAACACCGACACGGACCATTTTACTGCACAATACTTTGACGTTTCACGCTTTAACTACATTTTGCTGATAATAGTTACATAGTTTAACTTTTTTTGAATGCATTAATTTCACTTGTAGTGGCGTATTTTGGATACTCTGTGGTCTCACCTGTGGGACAGCTGGGTGAAGAGCAGGTGAGGGGGGAGTCCTCCTCCTCTCATCCAGAGAAGGCTGCCCAGAATGGGTATCGTTGGCAGGCAGGGGATGGAGCTCCGATCTGGGGGAGTCAGCAGGAGCAGGACGGTAACCACAGCGACGAGGAAGAAGACAAGGAGGAGGAGCACTGATGGAGAGATTGAGGAGAGGAGAGAGGAGAACATGTTGACGATGAAGAGAGGAGGAAGAAATGAGCGGAGAGCTGAGGAGCTCCGCTTTAAATGTGAGAGCAGGACGGCGAGGCCTTGGAGAGGTCAAAGGTCAGCTGTGTGCTGTTTTTAATAGTGTGTGTCCTCACCTTGACCACATGTGTTTATCAGAGAGAGTCGACCTTCACGTTATCAGACGCAATGTTACTGGTTGCTGTGGTAACCTTAAAGGACAGCAGCAGCACGTCAGCCTGCCTGTAATACTTTGTACATCACTGTTGTGTGGTTTTCTTCTTTTCTCGTATTTATTCTGATCTACTTTCCTTTTTTAACTTTTAATCTTTCCTTTCCCTTTAACGTCTCTTCCTTTATTTCTTCTACTCTTCTCTTTTATCTTTATACTCTTTTGGTCACCATTTATGTCAGTTTTGTCCACTCTTTCATCATTTAACGCCTCTTTGTTTTTTTTAATCTTATCTGTCATTTCCCTTCCACTTCTTTCCTTCCATTCTTTATCTCTTTCTTGTCCTGTTCATTTTGTTTTCTTTCCTTCATTTCAACTGTACTACGTTCTTCTATCTTTAACTTTCCTTCTGTTCTCTTCTTACACCTTTTGTCCTCTTTTTGTCCGTACAGTTTGGTTTTCTACTTTCTTCTATACCTGTTTACATTTTGAATCTTTCTCTTTCCTTCGTTGAGTGTTTCCTTTTATCTTTCTACTCTTTCTCTCAACATTCCTGTCATTTTTGTTAATTTGATTCTTGTTTCCTTCATCTTTCATGTCCTCTGTTTTTAATTTTCCTTTACTTGGTGCATATATTGACTGAGTGAATATCTGCAACCCTTTAGTTTTTTCTACAAAATAGCACTTGAAAATCCAGTGTTTTGTCTAAATATGGTTACATCTGGATCCAAAAAGCCAACATGGCGACGGCCAAAACTTCTTTTATACAGTCTATATCACAGATGTATTTTTTCATCACATTTTATTTCCTCAGGAAATGTATCAGATTACAATTCCATTTATTTTCTAATTGAATTATGTAATGTTGTTACATGTGACTCGTTACTCCCCAGTACCGGATTACACACGATGCCAAGTCTTATAGAGGCTGAAATGTTTGGTGCATACACAACCGAGTGAGGTGGATAAAATACTGGACTGTCAGATCGAAACAGGTGACTGTGGAAGGTGGAGAAAACTGGTAGATTAGTGGAGGTGACTGTGAGGAGGAGGATGGAAAAAAACAGCTGACAGGGAAATGAATGAGAACTGCAGCAGAATCAAGAGAGAAGAGAGCAGTGATGGAGATGCGAGCGGATCATGTCAGACCGACTGATTTCAGATCAGTCGGAGTGATTCAGTAACTTCAGATGACAGAAGCTGAAGGCTGCAGAGCTGCTGACGCCACTCTGCTCTGACCATCTCTACACAGCTCTGTTAGCGTGTTATTTTCAACAGGTGGAGGAACAGACGGTGGCACAGCGCCATAGCAACCGCCTCTCCTCGCCTCCTCCAACATGAGCACTTCCATCAGTATTCCTTCTTAATTTAGTCCGTTCGCACACTCATCTGAGAGGGTTTCTCTATCTGCACCGTCATCTGTCGGCAAACTGACGGTACAAAATCAGCTCATGTCCTCTGACTGGTCACATGACGCTATAATCAGACCAAGACGGACAAATCCATCGCTATTTCTGCTTGTCTGGGCCAAAGTACAAACGTAAGCAACGACCTGAACATGGCTGCAGCAGGAAGTGGAGCTGCTGTTTAGAGGCCTGTCACATCATTGCATAATGTCCTGATGGGGGTTACTGGAGCTGAACCCCATCTTTGATGATTTTAGACTAAAGTTTTAATGTTTACAGTAAATTGCTATGAATACAGGTGTATTGTAAAGCTGTTTACTGGACTTTGCCTTAAAAGTAAGAGCTATAATATAAACCTGTTTACAGTAAGCTATTTGAAAAACAACAAATATACTGTAAACCTAGTTACAGTATGTCTCAGTGATAAACACAGTACAAATGTGTCATATATCACAGTGTTTTAAAGTT
>JAPQRN010000011.1:16696031-16711128 GCA_037367275.1 Coranthus polyacanthus
GGAAAACGACCCGAGTCCTCTGGTATCATGGACGTAGGCGACTGAGACAGTCGTTAGCTTAGAAGTGGAGTTGCAGTGCCTTCAGTTTGAATTGGGAAGTCGGCGTTGGGATGGCGGCTCTGTGCATCAACAGTAGTGAAAGCCGTAGTAATACCAAAGTACTTGCTGTGCTGGAACGACTCCTGTTTTGAAGCCAGGAGTCCCAACACCAGTGCGTGATGTCGCAGTTGCAACATTCACTATAATCCAAATGTATTTATTAATATTTAAAGGTTCAGTGTGTGATACTCGGTGACATCTAGTGGTGAAGTTGCAATTTGCTATCGACCGAATACCCCTCCACCCTCACCTATGGTGGCCGCAAAAACACACAAGTCCCTCATTACGAGTGAGTTTGTCAAGGGATATTAACTCTGGTCCACACTCAAACATAGTAGGTGACAGTAATGCACCTTAACACTGGACGCCACCCGCTATGAAACAGAAAAAAGAAGTATTCTCATTCTAAAGTAACAAAAACACCAAAGTGCAATCTTTTCCTGCTGTGCAATCTGCCACTGCTTGTGGCAGAAATTACGTAGTGTATCTTTAAATTAAATACGTCCTATTACAAAAGCATCCTCATCTTTAGAAGCAGCCTTCACCTTTTGAAACAATCTGTATAAGTATAGAGAACCAAGAGAAACACCCTCACAAGTATAGTAGACACGCACATTCTGTACACACCCTGCGCAGCATCAGCAAGTGTGTTTTTATGTATTTTTATCCAGGCGGTGAGGCAGAAGATGTATGCTTCAGTGGACGATTAGCCTCGCAGCACACGCACACGCACACGCACACGCACACGCACACACACACACACACACACACACACACGTGTCCTATTAATGTCAGATCCAACAGGCGTGTGTGATATGCAAATGCTGCGTGCTGAAATCTATCACCAAGACTAGTTTTTCCATGAAGGGCGACAATGAATCACACACTCTTTTTGCTAAAGCGTTTCTGTTTTTAATCTACAGATTTCAGTCTCATTAAATCTTTATCTGTACAAAATCAATTATGTAGCGCACACACTGTCAGACACGCACTCGCACACACTGACCTACTTTTCCCGTCAGGTTTATTCATTTTTATTCATGTGTGTCGTCCTCTTTTCATTCTCGCAGTAGTAAAGCGTTTGTTTTGGGTTTTTTTTTTAAACCCGGTTTTCTCTTCTCTGTTTTGTCTTTCAGGTCTGCTGCTCCTCGCTGAATCATGTCTTCTTCCTCCTCCTCCTCCTCGTCCTCTTCCTCAGAGCTGCCCTACTTCTGCCCTCGCTGTGGTGATGAGTTCAGGTTTTCATCTGTACCTGAGCTCAGGGCTCACCTGGTCAGTCGACACACCTACGAGACTCTGCTGGTGCTGTCACAGGTAAAAAAAACAAAAAATCGCACCTAATGTTGGGTTAAAATGTGACCATTTTCAAAATAACTATAACAAAATAACCAAAATAAAAGGCTTAAAGAGTTAGTTCAGATGTTTTGAAGTGGGGTTGCTGAAAATGTGCATGTTGGTTTGTTTGTTAAAATAGTTAAAATAGTAAAATAGGCTTAACCAAATTGTTGCATATGATTTGCCTCCTTTTTAGGCTCGGGTTAGAAGCTCCAGACCTGGTGCTCTCCTCCCACTCCCTGGCCCAGCTGTAGCCCAGACACAGAGCTCTCCTCTGGGCATGGAGCCCCACAGTCTCCCCCTACCTCTGGCCTGTCTGGACCTGGCCTCGTCGTCTGCCTCCGTCCAGCTGCTCAGGGAAATGTTCAGCTCTGCGGGTCCCTCCACCTCTGCGGGACTCCCAGCTGACCCCTCCACCGCTCTGGCCCTCCCTGGTTCTCTGGAGCCTTTTCGGGGGAAGACTGTGGGACTGGAGCTGGGGCTGGCGGTGGGGATCGGCCTGGAGGAGAGACTGGGGCTCGGTCTGGATCGGAAAATCACCCGGACGTTCGCAGAGGTGGAGGAAAGGGTGAACCGCCGCATGAGCCGACTCAAGGCGGAGCTACAGAGGAGGGAGGCGGAGCTAGAGCGGCAGAGGGGGGACAGGGAACGATTGAGGATTGAGAAACAGGAAGTGGAGGAGAGAGCGGCTTACCTGTCCAGACAGGTGAGTAGAGCTACTGACAGCTGACTTTCTGACTATTTTTTTTCATTTTTATTTTATCTTTCAGTTCGGTTTTGTTTTCAGAATGGAAGAAAGGTTTCTGGAGTAGCAGTAAACGTAATGGTGTGAATGTATTTTTTTTTTTAATGAACAAGAGCTAATTTGCAACTATTTTGATCATCCTCTAAATTTTTTTATTATTTAGCTATTTTCATGTTATTTTTTATTGCTCAGTAAAGTTTAATAAATTAAGCAACTAACTGATTAGTAGAGAAAATATTCAGCAGGTAACCTTTAAAGATATGAAAATCACCTCCAGTAAAAGCTAATTTCCGAATATTATACTATCAATTTATTGTTTAAGTGATTTTTTTATTACTATGCTTTATTATATATGATGTCCCTGCATGTTATGAATAATAAAAGTAAAAAATATAGAGAATGAACAAAAAAATCAGTAGAATGTCCATTTTTAAGATGTGAAGTGAGCTGTGGAGTATTTAATTATGCTGATTTTCAGGTCTCTGCTGCCATGGAGATGATGGAGCAGTTAAAGAAAGATCTGGAAGGAAAAGAGAAAGAGCTGAGTGAACGACAACAGTCAGTATCTCTGAGATTTGTTCTTCTTGGTCTGCATTTCTGAATCATTTTCATCTGACCGCGCCGTTTGTCTGTAATGTTAAATTAGCCGACGTAATGTTAAAATACAATACACAGACGTGTTACAGCGTACAGTGCGGCAGACGAACACAGCGTGATGTGGTGATAGAGGACACGTCAGGTTTAGTCTGCTTCACTGGACACAAACGCACACACAGACACACACACACTGCTTGCTGTGGATGTAAACGTAAGACGACAGCAGCCCTCAGTCCTCAGGGTTTGTCTGGCTGTATCTACAAGTTTATTTTTGCATTTCTGCATCTAAATCTTTATTAAGAAACATGCAACGTGTAGTTGTAAAATAAAGAGTTTATAAAATCAATAATCGGACTGACAATAAACAATGCACTTGATACATTTTGGCCGTTTTGAGGCTATACGTTTTTGTAAAAAGTGAAGAGAACATTGGAAAAAGGCGAACATTTTTCAAAGAACATGGCAGTAACATCACACAAATACATTTCTCAAAATGTGTATCAGAGCACATGGCATGTTAATATTATGCAGTTACAATAATTACATTTTACACAACTTAACATAATAAACTATCCACCATATAGGCTACAACGGACTGAATAAGGAGCGCAGGATTTACACAACGGACCATTTCACTCCTGACTTTTCACGATATCGACGAGATATTCCAAAGAAAATAACTGGAAATTTCTGTAGTAACAGTTCTGAAACAGCAGAGCAAAGTAGGCGCACAAAGCACTACGAGAGCTACCTTCACAATACAGTGTTAATTTGATCAACACAAACTCCTTTTTAAGCTCTAAGCGAAGAGCGCTAACGCTAGCTAGCGCACCACACAGTTGTTAGCAAAAAATAGATGACTGAACATCAATTAGAACTAAATAACTTAACGTTATTTAGTTGTCATAGTTATCCTTTGAGGCTGAATACATATTGTACTGTGCACCACGTAAAATAACTACCGGTAAGATTATGTTTCAGACACATTTTTCTTTGTTTGCTAACAACTGCGTGTACAACTAGCTAATATTAGCGTGTTAAGAGTGTCTTAACGTAGAGCAAACAAAGGAGTTTTTATCGATTATAGATTATGAAAGTAGCTCTCAAATGCATACTGTAGTCCTTTCCGTTGACTTCTGATATTTCAGCACCATTTTTATTGAATTTTGATGTTATTTCCTTCAGAATATCTGATTGATGAGTTACTACTGTATAATGTCATATAATCCCTTCACAAGTTCTCAAACATCCTCAAATTTCTTTCATCTCTCCTCATGTAAATAATGCATTTAATGTACCATGTGTTTTAAAATATGTGGGTTTTTTTTTTCCCTCAGGGAGATGGTGGACATTGAGCGTTTCCTGAGGGACACGGCAGAAAAAGAAGCCCAGGCCAAAGCCAGGCTGCAGGTGAGTTTTTTTTTATTGATTCTTTTTGTCCCGTTCTGAATCTAACTCCATGTAGCACGATTTTGAAAAGTGCTACAAAGTTGGAAGGAGTCTGAGGGGAGGTTCCTGTGTTAAACGTGGCTGAAACACAACCTAACCTACGTCAGTTTTAACATGGCTCAAATGTAACCCTAATGGGTCGCCGGTGACCTGGTGGATGTTACAGCATCTGGTTTTATATCCAACCTCGTGTTTTGATTTCAGGTGTTCATTGAGACGCTGTTGGAGCGAGCCGACCGCGCAGAGAGGCACTTATTGCTACTCAGCTCACACACACATTACAACCATTACACAAACAGCGACATGTATATACACGACGGCACGTACACACCTGTAGACGTCCGAGGAGGACGCAGTCTGGATGGCAGCGTTGATGACATGCTGCAAAACAAGATGCAGGAAACCATCGGCAACAGGGTGAGAAAACTCAAATTATATATGTCTGGGAGATGAATTTGTGACAAAAATACAATGGGAATCAAGCAGTCTCTGAAACTTGTGATTTCTTTGCTGGCTGATAAAGTTTGAAAGGATGAAATTGATAGAGAAACAGGTAAAACCTAAAAAAAAAAAGTCTAAACTCGGCTCCTCTTCCTCCTCAGAGGAGCTACAGTGTGTCAGGCTCCTGCAGACTGGGAGAGCAGCTGTACAGCCACCATCACTACAGGTACCTGAACGCACCTGAACACATCATCTGCTATAGAACATATGCTACAGTACGTAACATTTCAGGCTCCCTCCGATGTTACATGTCCTCTCTGCATCTCCAGCGGTCTGTCTGGTCGTATGCGGACTCTGTCTCTGGGTTCAGGAAGATGGGACAGCGAGGGGGGGCTGGTCCACATTCACCCCCATCACTACGCCTCACCGCGGGGTCAGCAGAGAGGAGGAGACAGGAGGAGAGAGGGGAAGTGGTACGTAAGAGACATCATCAAGTATCTTATCACATCAGGAGAGTCGGCAGGAAATTCTGCTTCTTTTCCTCCATTTAGTTTCTCTTTATCCCTTGTTTCTGTTTTTAATTCTCCATTGTTTCTTCAGACATTCTGCTCACAGAAGAAACTGTTTTTTGTTTTTTTTTCTTCATCTACATCGTCTTCCTCTTCATCTTTGTCGTACTCTTCTTCTTCTTCAGGGTTGGAGAGGGCAGATGGGGTAGAACCTGGAACAAAAGGGCTCATCGTCACCACAGCACAGAGGAAGAGGAGGAGGAGGAGGAGGAGGAGGAAGAGGATGATGAAGGGGAGGAGGAGGAGGAGGGCTTATGGAGCTCTGCAGAGATGAGGAGGCTCGTCTTTGCTCGGGCACACACACCTGGATCAGGTAAATCCACCGCACTCCGATTTTATCTCCTGACTTTACTCCTAATTTTTTTCTTCATCGTTTCTTTTCTGCTTCTCCCGCAGACGTCCTCTCCTCCCTCCCCTCCTCCCTCCCCTCCACTCCATCCTGTCGTCGTGGTAACAAAGGGCTGGGGCCGGACGCCTTGAGGCTGAGGGCGGGGCTTTTCTGCGTCTTGCCGTACTTGGATGTGCGCTCGTTGCTGCGAGCGGCCGAGGTGTGCTGTGATTGGCGGTTCGTTGCCAGGCACCCGGCGGTTTGGACACGCCTCCATCTGGAGAACGGCAGAGTGTCGGCAGAGGTACACGAGCTTTCATCATCTACATCATAACTTATGTTTACTGTGTATCACAGTCATTACAGCTGAGAAATGCTCATTAGTTTTCAACCTCTGGTTTTGAAAGGTATTATGTCAATAAATTCTGTTGTTATTATTAATCATTATTTCCTCTAACAATTGGTTAGTTGCTTGGTGTATTCAAATTTAGACAGCAATAAAACTATTTCAATTTCATTTCAGCTGATGAAATTTCACTTTTTTTGTTTTTGTTACCTAACCCTGTTTTGTGTGTGTGTAGTTCCTCATCACTCTGTCTCAGTGGTGTACCCAGACTCAGACGGTCGTTCTCAACAACCTGAAGCCTCGAAGCCGGCGAACCAATGAGACGAGAGAAGATTACCACCGCAACATACGGTAACACGCGCGCACACACACACACACACACGGCTCTCAGGGATTAATGCTAAGACATGCAGAGTATTGTAAAAGGTGGCAAAGCTTTTCTTATCTGTTTGAAAATGAAGAAAAAATGTGAAGCGTTGCCATGGTAACGTCTAATTCCAGCTGTGAATTCTCAGCTTCCCCGGTTGTTTATTTTTCACTGGATTGGGTTGAAATTTGTACTGAACATCTAAAAAAAAAAAAACAACAAAAAAATATCTTTTGCAATATGTTTTCAAATTGTTCTAATCAATCAGAGTAATACCCAAAATGAAGAGTCTTTCATTTTCAAAATGTAATATCTCCATCAGCTTTGACTTCGTTGTAACCAAATGTTGATCGTGTGTAGTATTAATGTATCAGATCTAGAGGTTTTCCAGTCCTGCAAAAAATGGATTGCTGCAAATCTTGCTCAACGCCGCTGAAAAACCCACCTTTTTTGACTGTCAAGAGGTAGTGTGGAGCCGGGTGTGGAGGCTCTGCTCCGGTCAGCAGGGGGCAGTCTGCTCTATCTGTCGGTGTCTCAGTGTCCTCACATCCTCACGGACCGAACGCTGTGGTTGGCCAGCTGCTACTGCAGGAACCTCAGCGCACTCACATACAGGTCAGTCCCTCTACATGTCTGTCTACCTGAATGTGCACCAAATACTAAGTGTGAAAAATTTCCCATTCATTTCCAATGGGAAGACATTGTGAAAATGATCAACCCCAAACCCCTCTGTTTGAGGGCTAACCTCTTACTGAGGTAAAGGATCTGAATACTTCCTCCACCACTACCCGTCTGTCTTTGTCTGAATACGTGTGCAGGAGTTCTTCAGATCCTCTCGGTCAGGAGGTTCTCTGGGCCCTGGGTGCTGGCTGCAGGAACATCGGCAGCCTGCAGGTTTCGCCTGCTCACCCCTGGTCAGTACCCGCTCAAACAGACACACCATTCAACAATTCTTCCAGAAGAAAAGCGCTTTTCAAAACGTGAACGTCTGTCTTTCAGCCAACAGCCGACTCGATTTGGAAACCGCTGCCTGCAGACGATTGGTCGATGCTGGCCACACCTCCGCTCACTCAGTGTGGGCGGGGCTGGTTGTGGAACTCAGGGATTGGTTGCTGTTGGTGAGTCATGCTTTATTATAAACCACATTTATTACATGTCTGGGGGTTTATTTTATTCATAATAAGAAGAAAAGGAACTATAGCTGCAAGCAGCATTTAGTGGGTTTAGTCTTTTTTTTACACCCAACAGAAAGAAGCAGCTCAATCACCCAGTGTTAAAAAAAGTTATCAGCAGTGTTTCAGGCTTGACAAAACCAGGTGATGTAACTTCAAATAGTTTAAAGGTCCAGTGTGTACGATTCTGTGGAGTCCACCATGTTGCAGCTCCATGTTTCTATTGGAGCTCAGAACAGACTTCTCGTCTCCCTCTTAACGAGGGACTTACACATTTTTAGTGGTCTGCAAATTCACCACTAGATGCCACTAAATATCACGCATCAAACCTTTAAATTGTTAAATGTAACATCACTTCAAACTTCTGACAGTTTTCACAATTTTTTCACTAAAGTGACTAAAAGGTGCAAATAACTGTTAGAGTCCGATCTCTTTTGTTCTGATTTAACCGATCCACCTGAGCAGATAATAAAGTGTAAAATAAGCTGATTGTTTTCTCCGTGTGTTGTGTTCTTGTAGTGCGTAGCTGTGCTCAGCTGCAGGTGTTGGAGTTGGAGCGTATTACTGACCTGGGCCTGCAGGCGGCGACAGAGCTGTGTGAAGCCGGACTGAAGTGTCTGCACACGCTGATCCTGACGCACACTCCTGTGAGCGGTCAGGCCATCCTGCACTTCCACAGTGAGACGCACTCTGCCTGCTGTAACACACGGGGAAATACCACCAGAATGATGCGTTTTATTCATACGGAGTTCTCTGTGTGTGCAGGTGTGTGTGCTAACATCAGGTCCATCATGGTCGAGGTCTCGGTCGCTGATTACTTTGAAGAGCCGGACACTCAGGAAGCTCAACACCTGTTTGGAGAAATCCTCGGCACACTAAAGGTGAGAGTGTGACACTGAGTAAAATAATTAACACTGGAGATGAGTTTAATTCTTCAAAATCATCGCACGCCACATCAGAACACACAACATCACACACATTTTTAGACTTATTTTAAATGAGCGCATTAGATTTTTATACAAAGTTCTGGCAAACATATTTAAAACACACACTTTAAAAACATGGAGGATTTATTTTATCTGTTCTTCAGGTTCTTCAGAGCCGGCCGGGCCTGTGTGACGTCCTGCAGGTTAAAGCTGAAGGATCCTGACCCCAAGCCTAGACGCAACGGCCGCATAAAGATAGATGTACAAGAACACACACATACACAATCGAGGACGAGTTTCAAACCGTCTGATCCATCAGAGTCGTATGCCTCAGACCTGATCACTTCCTTTTACTGATGCCAGAATGACAACCTCATGCGTCTACATATAGTTATTATAGTTAGTGAAAAATAAAGCGTGAACTAAAACGAGTTTACAACATGGAAACTAAATTCAAAACTACAGTGACCCATGAAATGCAGGTGAAATCAGCTCTGTTTCTTTCTCACTAGGATTATTCCACTTCGGTGTTTAACACGGCTGCTGTTAAAGGTTCAGTGCGTGATATTTTGTGACGTCGAGTGGATAAATTGCAGATCGCAACCAAGTGAATACCATCCTCACCCCCCCGCCGTCCCTCGTTAGTGTCGGTGTTTGTTTTGTGGGTGCTGGGCTTTTATTTACAGGGACGCTAACTCTGGTCCAGACATAGTAGGTGACGGTGGTGACAGAAACAGAAGAGGAAGTCTGCTCTGAGGTACTCTAGAAACATGCTGGACTCCGTTGAAGGTAACCTGCTTTGTAGATATAAATGACTCACTCTAACAAAAACACAAGGTGATGCGTTTTCTCCACACAAATGCAAATTTCTGGAATTAGATCATCCTAAATCCGCTTAAATCTTACGCACTGGACCTTTGAAGTCTTCCTTTGCATTAAAACAAGAGCAATCAGATGCGTCCTCTGTCCTTGCATCGTAGTCTGTTCATGCAGTTCTGTCAGTTTCTAGCATTTATGGCCAAAAATGTGTTTTGTGAGATGACAACGACCTTGACCTCTGGACACCAAAATCATTTCTTATTTATCTTAGTTATCCCAGCATCCAAGTGAACGTTCGCGCCAAAGTTGAAGAAAGTCCCTCAAGACGTTCCTGTGATGTTGTTTTCATAAGCATGGACAGACATGAGGTCACAGTGAGCTTGACCTTTGACCTTTGGCCACCAAAATTGTTTCAGTTCGCCCTTGTTCGTGCAAGTGAACATTTGTGCCAAATTTTTGTCATTCTGTCAAACTGTTCCTGAGATAATGCATTTTAAATGCAATGGGGACCAAGTGACAGACAGAGATGTGCCCTGGACACAATTAAAAAGAAATCCTTTAATTGTCCTTAAATTAAAAACTTTACCTGAACTGTCATTTAAAAATAGTTTTTACTATATTTTTGACAAACCAAAACCATAATAAAACCCTTAACCTCTGCTAACAGTCACATTAATCCTAGAGTAGTGCACAACTTAACCCCTATTTAATAACCCTTGTACCTTTTTTTGTTAAACTTTTCTACCCTTAAAGCAATGAGACAAGAGACCAACCAACAATATCAACAAGAAGCAAGAAAATATGTTACCTTAGTAGCCATGTACAGTAAATCCTGCAAAAAAACCCTAAAGTTTACCTTTAAAATAAGCACAAACATGTATGCACAAATATTTTTGCACAAGCACAAAAGTATTGAAGCAAAGGGAAAGTTTGGGTGATTTTATATACTTTGCCAAAGTATAAAAAATAAATAAATCACTGGACTGAGCCTTTTACTCGTATGCAAAAGACACCAACCAGTGAGTCATTTATCAATCAGATTCATCGTGTGTCTTGATAGAACTTAAAGGTGCTTCCTGTGTTGTTTTACCACCAATAAATACTTTTCTCATCACTTTTCTGACTGTTGTGTCTTTAATAATGACCTGCTCCGTCACTTCCTGTTTATTTAGTTAGCGAACGTTCTCACAAATATAGTGAGACGTGTGGGTGTGTGTGTGTGAGAGAGAACACCTCGTACCTGTGGGAGAGCAAGCAAACGACCTTTGACCCCCAACACAGAGAGTGCGCATGTGATGATATGTGACGGCTTGTAAACAGTGTGTGTTTGTTTAAACTAAATATCTGCGTGTGACCGAAACACTGAAGTTAAAGGGGAGAGTGTGTGTCTGTGTACTTTGTGTGCGTTTTAGATACTCATGGGTTTTGTTAGAAAGACGTTGCTGCTTCGTCACCGGCTGCTGGCGGCCATGTTGGCTCTGCTCCTCTTCCTCAGCTCCTTCTGGCTACGTGAGTTTCCTGAAGCTTGTCGTTGGCTCCACCTCATCGGCAACTAAGGAGTATTTTCATTACTGATAAATCTTGTGGTTATTTTCTTGATTTATTTACCCCTTAGGCTCAAATGTCGGTTCAAACCGCAAAATATTAAATGTATTAAAATGCGAGCATCCAAAGAAGCCAAGACCAAGAATTTTGTCCTTTGCTGACCACTGTATATTTGGATCTGTGGAAGCCTGTTTCCTCCATCGAACAAAATTAAAATGATTTAGTATCTCAAAATAATGTCATTGTTTTCAGATACTGTGTCAGAATCTTGAGATTCCATATTATGAGATACCCTATAATTTTAAGAAGCTGTCTCATTATTTTGAGATACAGAATCTTTTTTTCATCACAGTGGCAGAAATGGGCTTCCATACACGCCTATAGGACTACGGATGTGACTAAATTTGCTCAAATCCGGCTCTGTTACGTCCTTTTCAATACCGATTTCGATGGTCGTCTGTGTGTCTTTCAGCTCAGGGTGGAATCGGAGACTGTGGCACAGCTTGGCATCCATGTCTGAGTTTTTACCAGCAAACAGTAAGACAAACAGGCGAACGATTCTAACGCTAAAACACAACAAATAAAGTCTCTAAAAGCTTTAATAACCATTTGTAACACTCTTATATTTACTGTCTCTTAAAGCAAGGTTCCTTCAGATTTGAAGCTGATTGTTGCTTACTCAGTTAAGTTAAATTGGACTTTTTCCTTTTTCAGCCTGAGCCTCCATTGGCTGCTGACACAGCCCCGCCCCTTATCCAGGAGTGTCCCGGCCAATCGTTTCAGACCTGGCGTCTGCTGCTGTATTTGAAATCCAGTCTGAGTGAAGACGACGACGTCCTGCTGGAACCGTACCTGCAGGGCTGGGATCAGCTCATCAAGTACTACTACACGCCAATATGTACAAATACACAGAAATACACTTGACATGACATAAGTCACTTACCCAGACACGTACACATAAGTTTTATTTTGCATCATTGCACATCCATGTGCAATTATTAATTTTATCTCATTCATTTCTTCTCTAGTTTTATGGAGTCTCTTGGGACGATGGTCAGTTTCTTTTCACAGAAGGTAAAGGAAAAGGTCGTAATGATCCGAAAGCTGTCAGTCGAACACAGCCTAGAGGCTTCTGGGAAACATGGTCAGTCTGAAGCCTCCAGACTACAAACCCCACAATCGTTTGGACTAAAAAGTGGGGTGAGATGGGAAACTTTTTTTTTTTGTTTGTTTTTTTAAGAGAAACTATCCGTAAACAATAATAGAAAGCTACATTTCCTTCCTCTCTAGGTGTATCGTTCGGTTCGAGCGATGGTGGAGGCGGAGCTAAAAGAGGGCGTGGTCAGCTTCTCGCGGCGCACAGATTCGGGATGCCGGACGCTGCTGCGGCTGCATCGATCTTTGCTCTGGGTGAAGCTGATGTTGGAGGGTTTGGCTGAAGGACCGGACGCAGATGGACGCTATAAAACCCCTGGAGAGCTGGGCAGGTAAAAAATGTGCTGCCTGCGGTGCGTTCAAGGACCAGTCTTTCCAAATGTTGAAGCAGCACGTCTAAAAAAAACGTAATAGTCAGAGCCCTGTCTGGATCAGAGACAAATAGGCACAAATCCGTCCTCCCTCCACTCCACTGACTTCAAATCAGATGCGTCCACTGTTCTTGTATCATAATCTGAAATATTGACTTATGTGAGGTCACAGCGACTTGACCTTTGGCCACCAAAATCTCTTCACTTCATCCTTGAGTCCGAGGGAATGTTTGTGCCAAATTTGAAGAAATTCCCTCAAGTTGCTCCTGAGATGTCACTTTTTAAATTTAATGAGGAACATCAGACAAATGGACAAAATTCAGATGTGTGGATGGTTTTACGGGGACGCCAATGGTCAACAGTAAATATTTGAAACTTTCATTAACACTGTACGGTTACTCTTTACAGTGTTCGTGATAAAACTTGGATGCCTTTTCACACAGAACGTTGCTCATGAAGACAGCGGAGCACCTCTTTGACAGTCTTTTCATGGCTATCTTTGCCCACTCGCAGGCTTGCGTTGACAATCCAACATACATTTAAATATTACATAAGTTTCACTATTGTCCATAACTTGTTGATACATAAACAGGGACGTCTCTGACATTCACACTTCAGACCCAGACTCAGACACAGTCCCACACGGGCATCTACAGCTAAACATGATCCGAACACGTTTTAAATCTGACGACGTGACTTTACAACGGCAGCAAAACACTTTACGCAAAGTTCTGCATAGCAGTGACGCCTTGAGTGAAGAGAGGTGCTGGGCTGAAGATGACCCTCCATCTTAACAGTGATAGGTTGTGTGTGACAGGATGAGCTACTACTTGTTTAACTTAAAAGCTGGTGTGTGAAAGATGACGACCTTATTGCTCACCACTGTATAATAAAAAAAGCTAACGTTCCAACAGCTGTCTCCCCTCCGAACGAGTATTCGAGTAGTTGAACATTCAGGTCCAGCCCTACTGAATACTGACTCTAGATACTACAATACCCATCTAGATACTACAATACCCATCTAGATACTACAATACCCATGATCTGGAGCTGCTGTTGCCACAGAGAAGAAGCCTCGAACTGTTTCTAGAAAGTGTAGTCTGTAGTTTCAGCTTGCCAATTATCAGCAGTTGTTCTTTTTGTCAAACAAAGAATATGAAGCCCTGTGACTGGTTGTATGTTGCTGAAATGCACCTTGGGAGTTGCAGTCTAGTCTTAGTTGAATACAGTGGTTTTGAATGGGGTGACGCTCAACGTTCTGGTGTCACTTGGACTCCTCGTATTAAGTTGTAAACACAATTACATTTTTAAATTTTACCCTGGAAAAAAACTGCATGGTCCCTCCCCCCTTTTTAGGGATGCCTATAAGGTGGCGTTGGCCCCCCACCACCCCTGGGTGCTCCGTCAGGCCGCCGAGTTCGTGTTCCTCGCTCTCCCGGACAGGAAGTACTTCCTGCAGCTGGTGTGCGTACAGAGCCAGCGGGAGGCCACGCCCATCTTACGCATCATTGACCGTGCTCTGACGCTGGTGCACACGCAAACGCAACGAATCCTGGAACAAAACAACATGCTGGAGCTGCCCTGAGAGACGAACGGCCACTCGCATCATGCAGAGAAGTAAGTCGTTCTGCAGCACAACATGAAAAGTTTAAGTTGTAGTATTTATTTTGGTTGCAAGTGTCTGAACAAACAAGTGGGCTCACATTCTTTGAGAATTACGCTCCTAATTTAGCTTCATTGTGCAAATAACTTCAGGACCACAGAATTTGACATGAGTTGAGCTTTTAGCAGACGTCACATTCATCAATTCCCCAGCGGAGATGCACCAACATTATCTACAGACGTACACTTACGTAACTGGAGTAAGTGAGTGTCGAAATGTTTTTTAAAACTAAATTTAAAAAGGTATTTCAGTTTACAGCAGTGATGTGTGAGCTAAAAGCACTAACGACGACATGTCAGGTTGGTTTTTTTTTTCCTGAAACAGGGCTTGTCATTTGAACCTTTTACAAAGCTTCAAAACTAATCAATAACAATAAAAGTCTCTAAACAAATTAAAGATGAATTACTAACATATGTTTGGTTTTCTCTCTCAAGTTCAGCATTAAATACTCCAACTTAGGACTTTTTACCAACATATACAGTACTTTGAAATATCTTAACAGGAAGAGTGACCCTGTAACCGGGTTCATATGGACGTCTGACTTGGTCCTTTAATCACTTGGTGAGTTCAGGAGCATTTCGTTTTCCTGGTGACTCTTCATGTGTGTTTTCAGACAGTGACTCTGGGTAAAGGCTTTGTCGCACAGAGAGCATTTGTACGGTCTGTCTCCGTTGTGTGTCCTCATGTGGACCTTCAGGTGATCCTGCCGGGAGCACGTCTTCCCACAAACCCCGCAGGTGTATGGTCTGATGCCGAGGTGCGTCCTCATGTGCTCGTTCAGGTTGTTCTTGTATTTAAAATGGCGTCCGCACTGCGAGCAGCTGTACGGTGCCTCACCGGTGTGGACGCGCAGGTGGATCTTCAGTTCGCCGTTTGAAATGAAGCGTTTGCTGCAGACGAGGCAGCTGAACGGGCGCTCGTTGCTGTGCGTCTTCAAGTGAGCCTTTAATTCGCTGTTGGATGTGAAGGTTTTGCAGCAGATGTCACACAGGTATGTCTTGTCTCTGACTGTGTGGATCTTCTCGTGCGACTTTAGTGTGTTAGCGGTTTTGAAACACTTCCCGCAGATCTGACAGCCGTGTGCTCGTTCCTCGGAGTGCGTGGCCTTGTGTCGGGCCAGAGAGCGCAGGTCGCACAGTGTTTTCCCACACATGTTGCAGCGGTACCGGT